>CM059579.1:67577896-68189608 GCA_030386875.1 Morinoia aosen | reverse complement strand
GATATAGTTGTATCGTTAGCAGCTAACGATACAACTATATCCTACCATGATCAACTTTATTTAACTGTCAACATTACCATACACCACTAAAAACAACTATATTCAGCTAATGATTCATTAGATGATTATAGTTGTTCTTAGTGGTATTTCCTAATCTTCAGAGCTTCTGAAAACAAATGTCAATGAAAGATTTTTTAATTGAAATATTTATTGTATATATTTGCTGGAACGAGTTGAAGAAAAAATATTTTTTATTAGCGAAACCCAGTAAGGTTTCGAAATAATCAAAGAAATTGCTAATAACCGTAACGAACAAAGAACTAAACACATTCCGATGAGGATCAATAATAAGATCTGGACTGTATGAGTACACAAAATAACAAATCGTTAATATTGCAAAAAGAAACGTTATTATCGAATTTAAATCAAAATAAACCAATGAAAGCAAAAAATACTTTCCGCAGAGAAAAACTCAAGTAACGTGAACAGTTTGTCTATCATGAATTAATTACAACGCGGTTGAGTGACCAATGAACGAGCTCACAATTCAATTAAAAAATTTAAAAAAGTGTGCGGGTGTTTTTCAACTTGAAATTCAAAAAATGAAAAACTTTAGCATTTATCTTCATTGTCGAGACGAATCTAGTGATATATCATTCGAAAATTCTCAGGAATGAAGGCTAAATTAGAAATCTAAAATATATCAAAAAGTAATTATAGGGTGTCCCTAATTCGAATTTCTAAGGTCGGCAACAGTTCATTTATTGACATTGACGAAACCAAGCGAATGATACTACTTTCGACGATATCAACTCAAAACTGTGGCCGAAATTTTAAAATATAGGGTTACTGACGGACAGACAAATAATTAATGTATAACATAAAATACGTCAAGAAATTTGAACCTCACTTCTCTACGACCACTTCTTATGGGTCATGTCCGATTACTACATGGTTACCTCATGTGAGGGGAACCATAACAATATAATCCTTTTCAACATGCACTCGGCGAAAAGCATTAGTAAAGTTTCAGGCAAAGCAAAAAACTAGACGCGCAGTCAAGTGGGACTGCAGATGGGTCCAATTTTTAGTGAAAATGGAATAGCTTGTGGCTCAAAAAAATTTTGAACATAAAAATCGTGATTTTTAATACGAAATTCACATTGCAACTACAGTCACCATGTCTATAAAACGAGTTTCACATCAATCTAACCAAAAATGAAGAAATTAGCCGAAACCTAGATGGTTATCCGAAATAATGAATGAATAATAATGAACAGGAACTCTTTGCATAATAATGAATAGGAACTCGTACAATACATGTAACGATCACTTAAGCAACATAAACATTTTATTCCTCTTTACCTGTTGGCATAACTAGAATACTTATAATTATTAGAAGAGGGGAGATGTAGCCAAGATGTAGCGGAATCATCAGACGGGCAGCTTGTTGAAGGTTTCAGTTGAAGATCCAGCTGATGCTTCTGCTGCGTTCTGCGCGCAGTTCATCATAGTGTCAGTTGAAGGTCCAGCTGATGCTTCTGCTGCGTTCTGTGCGCAGCTCATCATAGTGTCAGTTGAAGGTCCAGCTGATGCTTCTGCTGCGTTCTGCGCATTTCCTGCACTAAAAAAGATTGCGACTTAGAATCCTAAAATTTTGTGAGCTTTACCATCACTAGAAAAACTTACATACGTTACGTCTCATTTTGATAAATGGTAAAATCTAGTTTTACTTTCCTTTTGACGTTTTAAAGTCGATTAGTAGTCACGATATTTTCTATTCTAGTTGAGAACATCAAAACTCACGTTATGCAAGCCAATGCAGCGGAGCGTGAGCGGCCACCATCCCAGTCTGGAACCGATTTCAGAACTGTCGCCACTGTAGCGCTGAAGTCCTTGAAAGTCAGAGGAGGGTAGCAGAATTTCCAGGCATCTGTTGAAATTAAAATTGAGATTTTGTAAGACTTCGGACAGTCTAAATGAACATAAAAATCATTGCTATATTTCATTCAGCCCTGACTACTTTCTTCTTGAACTTTTTTCTTGTTTGAACTTCCTTCTTAACTGGCTATTTCTATGCGCTTGGTATCCTGTTTGATAACACATACATGTTGACATTCAAGGATGTTCTGTGCGAGGCACATCTCGTGGATAGAATCCCCTTATACTTTTACATACCAGATGGTCTTCATTATTCCTTCTCTTGATTTGGTTAGGGAGGCTCAAACTGAGAGAATAATAATAATAATAATTATAATGATAATAATAATAATAATAACAATAATAATAATAATAATAAAGTTGGGTTCTTGAAGGAGCAAGGCATAGGCCTAATTATCTAAACGGAACCAAGATAGAAATGTATCCTAAGCCAGGGGCTTGTAAAGAAGCTACAATTCAAAGATGTAATGTACGTGACACAGTGGAGAAAACTTAAAAAGCCCACCCAACTGAAAGAGAACAATCCAGCTGCAAGTCAACACCTATACTGCAAGGCTCGCAGTACTGGGCCCTGTCGGAGAACCCAGGAACCTGGTATTCCTGAAGACCTCGCAAAAAAATTGAAAGCTCAAGTCCTTTTGGGGAATAGTTTTGAAGCAATGGTAAAATTGACATTATCAGATAAAATCTCCTCTAGCTCTTTTTGAAATGGGAGGTAATGAAATTTTATTTTGCTTTTCATGCTCAAAAAATTGGTATCGTAGAAAGTCTTGAATACAATGTTGAAGGAATTAAGGGACATTTAGGTCAGTTTCACAGCAAATTTTTCAAAATTAAAACATTTAGAAGATTACATAAATGACCTATAGTCATACCATAACATAATTTCCCAGCTTGATGATCTCTGAAGCTGATTTTTGTAGGCTTTCTGGAAGGTCCCAGTCCTGTCCAGCTGAAGGATAGCGCCAGTTGTTTTGACATAAGCCTTCGAATAATGCGGCGAACTGTGTCACTGGATGACCTGCCTTGAAGTTCCTTCAGAGCATCAAGCTGAAAATGAAAAACATGATTGAGTTGGTTTCTGAAATATTTACATCTGAAAAGTTATCCATTAAAATATTACTTGATTTAGTAGTAAATAGTGAAGATAGTTCATAAGGAAATTAAAAACATTCAGAAAGACAGAAAATTCAAACTAAAATTCGCGGCACTACATGTTATCATAAATGAATGACATTACTACATTGACTGTATGTGAAAGACTAAATTTCTATTCTGAATGATACCAGGTAACAATGAGTGGTATAAAGATTAAAATAATGTAATTTATTGTGATGGGGCATATAGTTTAAATGACATGAATCAAAGTAGTACATTTTGAAACTTTATCACAAACAATTAAATACACTGATCTATTTAATCTGTCAATCAATACACAGCAAGGTGACTACTGATATTTCATTTCCAAATGTTACTACTTTTTACTACCAGCAACGGCAAAAAAAATTACTACCTTTTTTTACACAATGAATGTTGTCCAAATGTCCAGATGTAAGTAATCGGCCTATCATTAGTAATTTGAGTCAATAATATACGCAATACAAAAGGTTCAAAAAAGATTAGATTAGTCGTTAGTTTTAGCCTCCCTACCCGCAGAAACAAATGCGATCCAAAGAGAGGAAGGAAGAAGGCACCATTTAATATGGAGTAAAGGGAACGTGGAATCTATGCAGAAAGGGCACAGAAACAGTAAGATGAGAAAGAAGTTCATGAACTATGATGAAAGTTGAAGAAGAAAGTTGGAGGTGCTGAAAACCAGGACAGTAGTGAACCGAAAATGGTGGTTCTTAACCTAACAAAAAACATTTTATTTCAACAGAAAGAAGGCCTACCTAACTTGCAGCTCAGGCCGTCACATTTTTCCCCTGGGAGCGCTAATTCCCATAGATAAAATAGTTGCATCCCCCTGAGGGGAAAGTTAATTGTAAATAATTTTATTTCTGTTCTTACGTTTGGGAATAAAATACTTTAAGTTTTGAGTATCAAGTGCACAAAAAGAACAATTATGCCAACTATGCTATATATCTTACGGGCAACTGCATCCACTAAAGATAAAATTCAATAAAATGTAATAGTTATTTAGTGATAAGTGCAACTACCTATTTGAAAATTTTGGCTAGTTGTTATGTTTATTCATAAAATTTAAAAGAAAAAGTTCACAAGATGTTTTACATTTAAAAGCATTGTAATTTGTAATATAAGATATGAATTATTTTACTTGACAAACATATTTAAATCAAAGCCACTTAATATGCTTCCACAAGAAAATATGTAGCTATGCTATTTCATTTATCCTTGAGATCGTATAATGCATATTTGATACGTAAAAATAAAAGATGTTAAATGTCGACCTCATAATCATAAATGCACAATTTTTAAATCCTTATTTAATTTCAATACTAATCCCTGCTATTTCATGTTCCTAAGCTTGTATCTCAATGAAAGTGCGCAGTAATAGAAGTGTTTTCAACAATGCATCGCCACTGGTATTACATGTTTTAAATTTATTTTCATACGATTTATGAAACCTCGATTACCACATCAAAGCGAGAGCCGTTTTATTGTTTTATCTCAATAATATGTTAATGATAAAATGGCTCAAATGAAACTTCCATCATAAAACAACTAGATAACTTTCAGTTCAGACGGAATGAGAAGAAAAAGTGAACTGTTTTTACTGTTCGCAAAAATTTTGAAATTTTTTTCTATTTTGTGTGCTCCAATCCTAAATTTATACCCCACTCTACAGGAATGTTTCCCATAAATCAAGGCAAATTTCTGATTATGGGAAAAATAAAGTCAAATAAATCTTTATACGCAATATAAATATGTAACATTTCTTTAAAATTTCAGAGAATTATTCCACTTAACACTTAACAATTTTTTTGCTACCCTGAGGAAAATTTAACTAGTTTTTACTACTTTCTAAATTTTACTACTTTTTACTACTTTATACTACTTTACTAGCTAGTAGACACCCTGCACAGAAGAAATATGTTTCGAGTTCACCGTGTACAATACAGATCTGGAAGTGATTTAGAGTAAATTGTGGTATGATCATATCTCATACCTTGGGAACTGTTTTTCAAATCAATTAACTTACGAGTGTTGGAGTCTGAAGTAGGACGTCCAGTTGATCTAGAGTCTCAGCTGGTGGAGGTAGCCCTGTGCTACGTGATAAGTGCTCCTTCGCAGCTGCTTGGGACAATTTTTCCTGATGCAGCATGAAAAGAATCTTGTCCAATTTCTTAGAATTTTCTTCCTGAACTTGTTTCAGTTGTGACAACTCAACTGATAATTCCTGGCCATCAAGAGCCTTTTTACACCTGCTCAAACATATCGACATTAGAAGTCACGTATAGCATTTGTATTTTAGTTGAAACACGGGATAACTAGACCCGCAGTCAACTGAAACTGCAGATGGGTTTCATTTCACGTGGAACTGGAATAGTTTGAAGTTAAAATGGTGAGCATAGAAATGGTGACATGTCAATATAAATCCAAAATTCAAATTGCAACTACAGTTTCCATATTTGGAATAGCAAGAAAAATCATTACTATCTTTATTGATGAAATAGGAGTCAAATTACAAAGTAGAAGAACGCAAAACTATTTTTTTAATTATGGATGGGTAGGGAGATGAGTTACCATTCAAAATTTAAGAGTAAGGGATGGTCAAATTCATAAATTGTCACCATTCATTTTTAGAAATTGAGAGGATAAATTGATTTATACCACTTACGGCAAAATCATAGCAAAACTGGGGAATTTAAATTTTTGGGGGTGAGAATAGGGCTAACTCAAATTTGAAAATTGTTTCACACAGCCAAGATGAGGCACAATGAATTGATATTATTTTTGATGGAGTTAAATCAAAATTATGAACAGAAAAATCAGCTACAATCACCCTGTTGGGAATGTCAAGACACATCGATTACAACAACTGTCGATGAGACCAGAGTACAACTGTGGAGTGAATTAATAAAAAAGAGCGTTACATTTGACAGACGGATAAACAGACAATAAAAAACAGCCAAACCCAAACAGAATAACCTAAAAAATCAGGCAAAATCTAAATGGTTCATAGCGGGGACCCCTAATAATTTCAAGCATGGTTACCAATGATTATGCAGATAAAAATGCAACTAATGTACATTGATATAATCCATGCAAAATATATAGGTAGCTAGCTGTTACCTCTTTTCAGACGGCATGGCATTGCAGCGAGGAAGAAGCGGTGACGGTGTACGTATTCTACTGCGAATCTCCTCTGTAGATGAAGAGCAGTCTGTGCTAGTGAATCCGTCAGTTTCTGAAGCTGCATACAGCTTCTTCTCACATCCAGCAAACGTTTCTGTGAAATAAAACGAGTTATATTTTCTCTGATAAACACTAATGTGTATACTGAATACTCGAAGCGTTTGAAGAGCCTGCTCCTGATAGACCTGACGGCCTGCCCCAGTTGCCGCTCACCTTCTGACACAACAATATTCTGACAAGATTATGAATAATAGTAGAAATTTTGAGAGGTTTATGGGCAAGATGATTGGTAAGTTTAGAATCTTGGTGCCCCTACAGGTTTTTATGTGAATGACTTGAGTCACCTCAAGGGCCAATTGCAAAGTTTTTGTCAAAGTCATTGCAACTGTGTCCTGTAGTTTACCTACAGGCTTTTTTTTCCTTCTTTTTTTTTCTTTCCTTTTTTCTTGCCTTTTTCTTTCTTTCATTGATAATAAATAATATCACTGAGGTATTTCAATTATAATACATTAGTTGTTATTTGTTTATTCGTTCAGAATTATGCACAGTAATTAATTTAATTGATAAACCCCAATGAAAAAACAAGTGAAACGACAAAAACTGATGAAAAACAAACAAAAACAGATAAAAAACATTTTTCATTAGAATAGAAACCAAAAACATGAAAAACATGTTTTTTAGAACTTTACTCATAACCCATGGGATAGTTAAATTATGCATAACGTCAGTGGTATAATTTTAAAATTGGCATTCCATAATATAAAAATCCCTCAGGTCTATGAATGTGCAAAAAAATGATTAAACACAACTTACTTGAATGTGTCAGTAGTTTAATTGGGATAAGTTCCCAGCTGTCATCTGCTGCAAGTCCTCCAGGTGCGCGCAGTCTTACTTCTTGAACATCATTATTTTTTGGCCAGAGACACTTCGTCATTTCTTTCTTGAGCCACTCTCGAGGCACGACTTCATGGCTATTGTCAGAAAACTGTATGCCACAGAATTTTTTCACATTTTTCTTGTCGATGTTCATGACTGTACTTATAGCTAGGCATTAAATATACTAACAGTTTTGCTCAAGTGCTGTGTATGAGAACCTGTGCAAGAAAATCATTTTTATAAGGAAAAATTACCATTTTTGATACAATATCATCTAAAGATATCCAAGTTGCATCATTTATTAAATCAGTTAGTTTGAAAATTCCAATTTTTGATGAAGGGAAAGGTTCAGTGAAAAATCAAGTTTGTGTAGAAAATGAGTAAACAGTAATGTTATATTATTTTCAAGCTTGTGGATTTCAATGATAAATCCAATTCTACCATTTGCCAATTATTGTACACAACTGTTTCTTTCAGAGTGAGATTTTATTTTCAGGCACAAATTATTTTTAATTTTCAACTTTTTGTAGCACTTTTCATTTTGTGTTTTCCCACGGCACTCTATGTTGGATATTTTGCAACAGTTTACATATTCCTTTTCAGTCTGTTGTTTCCAGTTGAAGTTAGTATGAGCAACATGTTTGGATATTTGACTCAGGAGTTTAAAACCAGACCTTACAGCACCTTTTATGTGAGTGCCTAAGTATGTTTCAAACGGAAAGGTAGATATGTTTTCGAGTTTGCCAAATCTAATATAATCTTGTGGAAGATGAATCATGGCATGAACATTATAACTGATGAAACCTCTCCCAAATAAACTTGTTGTTTTTTGAATAAATGCATGGAGAAGATATTTAATCATGTCAACATTTTTTTGTTGATCATCAAGTAAAAGTAATTTCATGGCCAGAGAAAAATGTAACAAACTATTGTACACCTCCTTACTCACAATTTTGGAGCTGCGTAAAACAAGTGTTCCACAATATAAGAGAAATGTCCGAAATTCTGTTGCTTTCCAATGCACCATTTTTTCAATTCCCCCTTCTAATTTTCTTGAGAAATCATCTGGCAAATACACGGAACATTGAAGTAGCTTTTCATTGAATTTTAATTTTGCTTGTGAACTCATATGCATTTTCTTTTGATTGGCTCTGCTGCTCTTGAGTCTGCTCAAGAATCTTTTCATAGTCCCAAGTAGACAGCAGTGCATGTAATCAATGACAAAGTCACTAACCATATTGCATCCAAATTGTTCTAATGGAGATTTTAACAATGCCTTATGATGATTATTATCTAATCGTCTTGCAAAACTTTCATCTGTTCTTTCATCGAAATCAAGTTCAGGGTAGACAACAGTGCAATCATGATACTGACCGCGTTGAGTGCAGCGCTCACAGCTTGAATAACCGCTATGACTAACAATTTCTTTTAGAGCTGCTCTTATTGGAGCATCACACACGAAAGGTCCCAGCTTCACAGTGAACCCCTTATTCCCCATTGATTGTTGCAGTAAGGCAAAATCATTCAAAAATGGTTCTAAGAACTCTCTTGTTGGCGGCATGTGATTAGAACATACCTTGTTGGTGCAATATATTGCTGCACAGAATATATGTTTGGGAATTTCCAGTACTTGTAAAAGAATTGGATAAGCATTATACCTAATTGAAGCATTAGTAAGAGGCAACCCATCCACATTAATTTTGACGTGTAATATATTTTGTTGCTTCTCATCCGTATAATTATGCAAAATATATTCTTCTAATTGAAACCGCCAGCATTCAAAATAAGAATATTCACCATTACCCATGTCTTTTATATTAAATTTATCACCTTTTTGGCACAATGATTTCACTGAAGTTGGTAAGCCCGGGTACCTTGGAGCCAACATATTTAATAATCTATCAACAGCTGCGTGAGGAACTTGTTTTTCTTCATTTATCCAATTTTCAAATTTTGATCGCAGAAAATTTCCGCAGTCGATGGTGCATATGGTAGTTGGTACATCAGCGCTTTCCACATAAAAATTTTCACATGAATCCTGTAATTCAGATGCAGCTCTCTCAGCTCTACTAGTTTGTATTGATGAGTCACTGTGATCCATCATTTCAAGCGGAGATACACTTCCTATATCACTTTATTTCTGATATGTTTCAGTAGTTTGCTGTATATTTTGTTCTGCACTTGCATGCAGCTTAAGGTCACTTCTAAAGTTGGCATCACTCCTACTAGCAAAAAGATTACTACTAGTAGTTTCGCAGATAGTAGGCACTCTACTAGTCTCTAATATAGATTTTTTTATACGGCGTCGTTTCTGCCTTTGAGACAAATCCTCGAAGTTCTTTTTTCTGCCCATATTGGATCAAACGATCAATTGAAACAACAGTTCAGTGCACAGATGCAGCCACGCCGGCCGTTAAGTCATAACTAAGCGTCAACTAGTGCCTGAGTGAGCTGCCAGAGGTAAGATCCAAGTATTGTAATGAAAACACAAGGAAATGAATCACATTAAAGTTAAAGTTATTTTTTCTATGAATTAATTCTCTGTGTTCCGAATTATTGTTTTGCTATAGACTCTTGTAACTCTCATGTAATTTTTTATACGCTGCGTAGAAGTAATATAGTGAAAAAAATTAGTTTTTCGGACATATTTTATACTTTGCGTAGTTCGTACAAACATAAGCTACGTTGCATACGAACGCAGCAAAACTGTTATATTGGTTTGATTCGCATTTTAACGTCTTGTAAGTGTAAAGGTACAAGGAAAACCTTTGCAGTACAAGAGTGTCAAATGTCGCTGCAAAAAAAGTTACTGTACAAATTGGAATCAACATCTGGAGTTAGGTACAACGATCGAACAGGTATTACACCATGGGTGTGCCTTGTTATTTCTCTCTATGGAACACGTATGAAACGCTGCGTTCGGGTAACAAATTTTGAACGCGTCACATAACTTTTCTATTTTTATGACACATTTCATTACAGTTATTCTCTGGATGGGCAAACAGTGTTTTATCCTAAAGTATGTAAGCAAATTTCAAAAGTGATTCGTAACGAAGGAATGAAAATAGACTGGACTGTCTTAAATGTCATTTTATTATTAAAGTATTGCTTTCCAGGTAACTTCAACATATAAACAGTAACGTCACAGTACGTTTTCTCTAAGAGTCATTTGACCATCACTCATAGAATATTTAATTGATACACTAGATGAGGACAAAACTTGAATCAACAATACCGTATATGCATAATTAAAGTAAATAGAAATACATTGCCTAATTCCAATAATTTTTAGCTTATATAGGTGCTAAATGAAGAAACAAAACATTTTGCAAACATGAAGACGATAAAATTCATAATTTATTATGAACAGCTGTTTTTTATGTACTTAATTTACGGAGCAAAGTTAAAGCTACATTTATCTATGCTGTGCCATATGTAGTCTTAAAACATCCATGTAATAGCAAACCTTAATCAACCATTGTTGCCTCCACCAATATCGACCTAAATAAACTAAAATCTACGATATGTTAACAAACCATAACCAACCAATATTACCTCTACCAATATCGACCGAAATATACTAAAATCAACATTAAGTTATGGTCGATATATCTACCATATTGTTTCATCGTCCATAATCAACTTTAATCTCTTATACACCACTATATTCTACTATAATCACAACCATTATTTCCGACTGGGTAGAACGCTTAACGAAAAAAACACTTTCATTGAATTCATGAATAAAATACTTCATGATCTTTGGAAAGAGCGCACCATAATTTAAGTAATTAATCAGAGCCACAAGGGATTTGTTTCATAGTTTATTCTTTTGATAAGGAAATGAGAGGAATTTGAATAAATCAAAAATGATTTTTTTCAACGATTGAAGCACATGCATGATTTCAAATATAACTTGTAAAATAGGATACCACGAATTTGTTCACATTGCATCGTTAAAAATCTCCGTCAAACGAGTAGATAGTTATGCAAAAAAGCATCCTCTAATTGGAGGGCGACGACTTTGATAGTTGAAGTCGAGGAAGCACTTGAAATAGATGCCATTTTGTATGCAACTGTAATTGTATTAGAGACTTGTTTGTGTTCGACATTTGTGTCACTTATATATGCACGTAATTCCGCATCATGTCTTCTCCTCGAGAGTACTTGTGACGAAGAATAACAAGCAGGGTTCCGAGCATCCAGTGCAACTTGGCTCAAACTTGTCTCATTGCGTTCGTTAGCTCTATTAATTGGCAACTTTTACGTGGAATAACTTACATCGTAACTCACTGCTGTCAATAATGGTGAAATTTTGAGCGCGCGATTATTTGGTTGAGCTTCTCTAGTTACTAGAATTCAATGTGCTGCTAGCAGAGCCAAGAATGTGATGGATTTGGTATTTCGCTGAGTAATTAATATATGAACATAAAATTTTCAATTGGCTCACGAGAGTTAAGATTATAAGCGTTCTAACTAATAACTGTCAAAGAATTTGCCTTGTTTCGTCACGTTCTCTTAATTCGTTGGTTTAAATTTAGAAAATTCAGGGCAGTTTCAATTTTGAACACTTCTACCTGCAACGAGTTTAGAATCGATGTTTTTAAAAGTTAGCATTCATGGTGTCTAACTTATCACTGAGCTGAGTTAAAAAACTAAAGAAACAGACATCAACAACATTGCACACATGTATTATTTTTTTTATTTAACATTTTTTGATGAGCTTAGAGTAGAGGTGGAAGTAGAACATTTTTTATTGTCATAGAAAGTATTAAAATCCAGCGGATGAATTGGATGCAAATTTGAAAATTTATGCTATTTATACGCACGTCTTGAAATGAGGGCCACTGATTGTTGAAATGTATATTTCCTAAATGCGTATTTCACTCATATATTTCTGCAAATAAGGGTTCTATGTCACAACTTCTAGCGCTGTCACTGATCCACACATATATAAGACGAGTGCTCGCATAATAAACGCTAATAAACAGTGATCTTACAAACAATTTGGATTAATACAATGATAATTTTTTAATAGGATTTTTCAAACGAGTGTATTCACAATTCATCGAGTTGTAAAGACTTTTTGTTCAGTTTTAAAAGCTCAAATTTAGCTGCGTTAGACACAACTATTGGCGAGCGAGTCATAGTTAACTCTGATATTTTCTAACTACGCTGATGATTAGTGATTATTATCTGCATAGTTGGAAGATGGCAGAGTTCACTACGACTCGCTCGCCAATAGTTATCAAACGGATTTTGTGCCTCCATAAAATTTTGGTTAGAGAAAAAAAGGTAGCTCTGAACCTTATTGCTTCAGTAAGATACTTTTCTCGTCAAAGAACATGGATTCAAGAAGAGGTTTGCGCTTGTCCTATTATTTGAACCATAACGGTACTACAATATGTACTATATGTACTATAATACTATATGTACTATATGAACTATATTAATATGTACTATGTTAACTATATTAATATGTAATATATTAACTATATTAATCTGTACTATATTAACGGATTTGAATTTATAGCTACTTTGTAGGATTTGATCGTTATGTTCATGAACATTTTCAAAATTTATGTTATAATATTCAAATTTATAGTAGAAAAACTTGGTATGATTTAGATCAAATACAAAGTTAAATTTACGAATTCTTGTTTAACATAAACGTGATAAAAGTTTCTCTACACTTCAACATTACCATTACTGTGTATTTACGTCTGATTACTTCCCAGGTTATCATTCAGTATCATAATAAGAATTTTTTAGTATTATTAAAGTCTGTTTCTCTGGGTTTTCAATCAAATCACACAATGCCAGTGAATAACAGGATATGATGAATGACAAATTTTACATTTTATAGTACCACGTTGGGAAAAAATGTACACATGAGTTGCCGACTGAAAACTACAGATGGACATTTTATTTTCAAAGGAATCCGTGCAATGTATAGCTAGTCTCACGCAAGTTTGGCTTGGCATTTACTAGTGAGAGAGTAAATGAAACAACATTTGAATGAAATTCAAATAAGGCAGTAATCTCAAATAATCTTAATTAGAAAATCTATTGTTAACCTGAAACAAAATTTTTAGTAATGAAACTAAATACATTTCTGATTTTTAACAAATCTTCAGCGAAATAAAAAGAGTGTAAACCATAAATTGCGCACCAAATTTAAGCAATGGTATAAATTGTTATCACTAATGTAAAGGCAGCTCACGGTTATACAGATATTCCATTCATGTCTCAAATTCAAGCCTGATCACTTTTTACTCTGTCAGCAGCGTAAACCGAATTCAAATTCACTGTGATGGCTGCGTATCTTGACAGCGGGTCCGGCGATCTAAATGTGTGCTCATGTCCTTTTGTTCTGCAGAGACTCAGCCCGAGGTAATCATTCGAATTTTTAAATGCTGCTGATTTAAAATTCTTGAAACGCTTGTCGTCAAACAGATTACGTTAAATTCCAACGGAAGTTTTCTCGACCTTCCATGCATGAGGATTACACATTCCATTCATTTGCACGCTGTTAAAAAACATTTTTGCTTTAGCAATTTACTGTTGAGTTTTTCTATCTTGAAATTACATTCCTTAACAAGTTTCTTTGATCTACTTTGCCGAATCGTAAGCCAGCGTTCAGGTCATATATCAGTTAAAAGTTTTTAAAACGTGGCTCGTAATTCTGCTGCATTTTCATATTGATATAATTATTGTACCGAAGAAACAGAAATTATTCTCATAAAAAACGTTAGCATTAGGATTTCAAGTATTCTTACTGACACCATTGGTCACACGCTAATTATATGAATCAGGGTTTACCTTTAAAATTTAAAAAATGGCTAAAGTTAATTCCAAAAGTTTAATTCGCCTCATAGTACCAAAAGCGGCGCTGCGCGCACATTTTTGCTCCGAAATGCATTCATGAACTATTTCTTGAGCAAAAAACTGAGCAGCAATTGCGTCAGCAGTGTTTGAGCCTGTGCCGAGATATCTACGCTGCGCAGGCCGCACGTGCACACACACTGCACGGACTTGCGTGTGAAGGACAGCCTGGCGCTGCAAGATTTCATCAACCAAGAATAAACAAGTTCGTTTGCTTATTAATCGTTGCGCGATAAAATAATTCAATTACTGAGACCGAGTGAGAATTTCGATTCATTTAATAGCTTATTTGATTTAAAGTGCTTACTAAGTCCCCCGCTGCGTCTCCCGCAATTCATCATTAATTTCTCGGGACATGACTTGGTATTTTCATAGACAAAGGCTTGGGCAGTTCCGGAGCGAAAACATCGTTCCTCGCCTGGAAAAGATCAGAAGACAAAGATAACTTTGGTCTGCATTCATTAGAGCCTGCGCCTAATCCTTAAAGTGACTTAATTAGCGACTCAAAACCCAAAGAAGGCATGGCAGCCGGAATGAGTCTTCAACTTTCGTCAACTCGCCAAGTCGGCAGTGGTGCCTAACTTGAGAACATTTTATTCCTTCTTCTAAAGAGTTAAAGAAAATAAACTTTTTAATTTTGGGCATGCATTTTTCATGACCTCAAACACTGAACAGAATTAATTAATCTCATGAATGCGAGTTGAGTAGAAAATCTCTCATAACATTTAGCCTAGACTTGCGATGTGTTCTGATGTGAACTTTTATATGTCATGGATATTTCTTGTTCGACACATTTTATAACTTCTTGTTTTTTTAGAGTAATTTATGCGGAGCAAAGCTTCGAACAGAAGGAAAATGTCTTGTGCAATTATTTCCTTTTGGAAAGAATTCACTCAGAAGAAATTCATGTTAAATTAAGGAGCAGAAGTTCATGGGCAGGCACCTCTCATGACAAGGGTGGAGCTGTGGTAGTCAGACCTCCAGCGAACCTTGGGGACATGGGATGTCTCATATTTTCGAGCAATTTTTTATGTAGTTGCGGAACAGCTGGCCTCTAAAGGTTTTCCGTCGACTTGGCTTAGCTCCATATTTTGCTTTGGGGAAAAATTCTCGAGTCAGTATTTTTTTCAAATAAACTTGGAAAATTTTGGCCAGAGAAGCAGCACGTAGCTAAGCCGTGTCGACAGGAGAACATCACAGGCCGCTCGCTGTGACGACGATAATTGTTTGAAAATCCGGCTCCTAAGTGAGCATACTGAATAAATATGTCCTTGTCAACACACTTCAGAGGAATAAAGTTTTTCAGTGGTGATTTCAAGTATCTCAATAATTATATTTAAGGGGCTCTGACTATTTTTATATATTTTTCCGCGATTTTGTTATTTCTTCATAGAGGAGGTCACGTGAAAACGATTTCTTATTCTTTTGTCCCATTTTAATTTACTCCTTTCTTTAGTTTATCGTCTCAGTGAGGTGCATCTTGTAGTTCCGTTCATTATTTCAACTATTTGGAGTAATTTCATTATTTTTAATTCTGTTGGTCATAATTCCTGATGAAAGACGACATAAGATCAGCCTCGCTATAGTGACTGCAATGTTGACCGTTGGGTGTTGATTCGAGATTTCTGGAACGTCTGGCTGGTGTTCATGGCGTTAGTGCCGTAACTCAGCACGACAAATTAACAGGAGCGAGGGAACAAAGAAGGTTTCTACTGCTGAGCTCTTTTCATTAGCTGACTTCCCTGTGATTTCGAGGCATGCTTGTGTTCGCCTTGAATCAAATCAACGCACATTCGCCTCGTGATTTCATCTCCAGAAATTGTAACCATTACTTTAGGAATTCATTCCTACGAGGGATAATTTTCATTCAGAAGTTTCACTGCTGAAATGTTCCCATGTGCTTAAACAGTTCGAAAACGCATTTCAGTGAAACAAAAAAATGAACAGACAAGTAACATTGTTTCGCATTACCTACCTTTAAATTAAGACGATGTTAAACAACAGATATTTTCTACAGTAAATATCTCCGTCAGAATACATCTGAGACTAGTGCAAAATATTTTTAGGGATTTTTGACTCTACTCTCCGGCATGCGATTCATGGAACAACCTGAAGACATTCGTGCAAGAAATCGCCTCAGGAATCGTCAGCCTTTGCCATGAGGAAGAGACAACTTATGCAGTACATCGATTAGCCGTTCTTCCACGTTAAATGCGTCGGGGTGCTCACCATTGCCGTTCTCTGCTGTTTGACGAGAACAAATGGACGCCTGTGAAATGAAGTCTGCATAACTGAAGTCAGCCATGGAAGTCAGCTTTGTTTTCTAATTAAGTGCCACTTCTTGAGCTTATTACTCGACGTCTGTATGCCACGAAGTTACTTTCTGAGATTGAAGTGCTAACCTTATTTGTGAAGCAAATTATCGTTTTTCTTTCACAAATGAGCACTCACTCTCAACAAAGAAAATTCTTAACAACTCAGAAGGGAATGTTTCAAGTTTTCAGATGGCAAGTTGATCTTGAAGAGTGGCTGGGAGCGGAAGAGTCTTAATTTGGCACCTTATTATACGAATAAGGAGCGTTCGGAAAAGAGAAGAAGGGATCGAGTGTGACTGAAATCAGTGACCTGGGTTTTGTGAAGATGCGTGGGCAAATAGCAGTCACTTTATTCCATAAATGCTGAACTAATGTGACTAACAAATGCAAGTATATCATGAAAGTGTTATTTGTGCTTCCAGCATATCAAGTGGTTATTAGAACTTAATCAAGTAATTTTTCTTTGCGTTCCTGCCGTAATAATCCGTTCATGCGATAACATCAGGCCTATCGTCCTGAAATCTCGCATCAGTGTGAATGATTTTGGCTCGCAATGATGACGTCTGCAGTGTAGTCGGTCGTGGGATATGTCGTGAGAGAGAGGTATGGGCAGGGACGTAGCACTGTGAATCTCTCCTCTGAATTCAATAATTATGAAAGTAACTCTAAGAGCAGTATTACTTATGACATTATTCAGCATACAGTATATCCTACAAAAACCCGCACCAAGTATTTACTTTCCCGTATCAATAATACCATCATAATCAGTAATACCTTTTCTATAGATTGATTTTGAAAGAAATTAAATGCTTATGGTATTCTTTTGATGATGTCAGTGATACGGGAGAATAAATACTCGGTTCGGGTTTTTGTGGGAAATACGGTATAAAGTATGTGCTGAGGGCAAATATAAAAAAAATTTTGGGCTTTCTTTTTCCGTTGAATATTTATTTATCCGAGGAAAATATTTTTCATTTGTACACTCGCCTGTCAACATAATCTTAGGGTATGAAAATGCTAACGGTAATTTACATTCGTAACCATTATTGCGTTTTAACTGTTTAGTAGAAAATTGGCGGTGAAAAAATTACGTTGACCATGCTTAGCATAGCGTAAACATTTCAGCGTTCTCAAGGAAACAAAGACAAGTTAGTTACGGAAAAAATGACCATAAATATTTCGAGAAAGAACACTGGATTTGTTTTATTCCGATCTACAGCCTGACCACTCGACAGTCTCGCGTTTACGCGCGCAGTTCCTTTTATCTTCACCAAGAGCTCCTCTGATGAAGCCCATCCGATGCAGTATTCACCCTCAACTGCATAAACGCCTCGTAAAAACTTCACTTTACTACCCAGCTTGCAACGCCAAGGGAATTTTAACGCTACTCGTTTGCGCAGTTCGGGCAGGCCTCTCGACTGACGCTGTAGGGCTCTCACGAGCGTAGCCGCTGGCAGATTGCTGGACGACCGAGACGAGCTGTAGCGCTACTCAAACTTAAAGTAACGGTCCTCTGATGTGATATTTGAGCTCTTTATGCTGCTTTAATTGTGTGGGAGCAGAAGTTGCCCGCAGCGTTTTTTTGCCAAATGCTTGCATTTTCATCATTTCGTTCAATTTTGATCCACTTTATCACAAGTGAAATGAGTTAATTGAAGTTCATTGTTCAACTCGAATTGAACTCAATTTTTATTTTCGACAATTATATAAACAAAACACTGATTGGAAGTAGCCTTCGTCTCACTTTTATAGAAAACATGTAAAAATTATGTTTGTGACCACAGGTGGGTCGCCCGTATTATGGAAATCTCAATGACCACCGGTGAATCACAAAGAAGGGTTAATCAAAGCTATTTGAGCTGTATCACTGCTACTGAATAATAAACATTTCGAGAACGGGTTCTGACATATATCACTGAAAATGTCGTTCATCAAAACCTCGACAATTCGAGTATCCCTGAAGGTTCTCAGTAGATAGAAGTGATGAGCACAACACAACCTCATGTGCAGAATACTGGTAATAACAAAATTGATACGACAGCAGAGCTGCAGCAGAGGTGAGTTAATGAATTGTCATTGTAAAAATATTACTGCAATGCAAAGGAGGCTCTGTTATTGGCTTACGAAGACGGAGAAATGCCGGAGCTGAGGGTTTTGTCCAATCAGTCTCAACTGCAAATTTTCAAGATATACAGAACTATATTATCACTGTAACCTCTGAAGATATGTAGCACTGTATCACTGTGTATTGACAAGAATGTAGGATAAACTTTGAGATGCGGTAAGCTTACGGACGGTACCATCGAGATATTTGTCTTTCATTAATAAAGGCTAGATCCGTTTTGGAACCATTCATGTCCTAGAATTATCAGCAATCTGTAATTATCAATACGGAAAAATGGCACTCTGTATTTAAATTTATGGCCTACGAGCGTACAAGGAATACATGTTCAAAAGTAACGAGCATTGCTACGTCCAATGCTAGGCTCTAATTCTTATCCTGATTCTACCGGCTTCACGTAGGCAGGAGCCCGTATTATTCCACCGGTAATCATATAATCGTCTTCATTTACATAAATGCTCACTGACGCATATTCAGCGAAGAAGGTCAACTTGTGAAGCACAGTGAGAGAGAGTATGGAAGATGAGCCTTTTATTTTCGACGGGGAAGTACCATTCACATCGAGGTCTCCAAAGAACGTCCATCTTCATGGATGAGTATAGATTTCATCAGTATAGTGTGGAGGCGGGGTAATTGAATCTTATTTCTGATTTTCTTAAATAGGCAGGACCCGCGTTGATGTCACAACCGCAACTCAGATAAACCTTCATTTAGAGAAGTAATGAACGCAGATTGCATTGTTTTCCTATAATTTTGTGGTATGGGATTATCGTGTTGCTTATAAAGATATGACTGAAGAATGTTGCGAAAAACGAAATAAGCCTAGGAGTAAGCAGCACATTGCCTGTGCTTCAAACATTACACATCCTGCGACAAACTGAGGCGTGAAGAAGAGACGTAGGGTTGCTGTCCAGGCGCTAGTTCCAGATTGCAGAGATGTAATTAAGGGAACAGGGACTTAATTGTTCCTGCTTGCAAGGCGCTGCAACTAAATTAAAGCTTGTGTCTCGGTCGAAACTGCTATTCAAGACTTCATTTGGAAGCCTTACTCGTGTTATCTCCAGCGCAGGGGGCAAGCAGTCGTGACGAACGCTTCGTCGCCGAGTTACACGAAATTTACTCAAATTACAGAACTTCACGCGCCTTCATCTAACTGATTGTCACTTCGTATAGTCAATGAGTGCCAAAACCTTCATAAATTATTCAACGCGGATTTGATGCTGTGACTGATGATGAAATTCTCTCATCTCGTTGCAACGGCAGGAGAATCTTGAGTCTGATATCAATGCTAACCCGTTGGCTCTTGGATTCACGCTCATCCATGTTAATAAACTTTAGATTAATCGCGCGATAAATTGTAAGCGTACATCCATACTCTACAGGGGTGTAAAAATATGTGAAATAGCACGCGTAATGAGTGAGTCGGATGTGAGACAGTCGAAGGTTTTATTAAATTCGAGTCTGATTGCACTTCCATCGAACTCCCGACTGTGATCTGCCCAGGTCCCAATTGGTGAATCATAGCGACGCAAAAAAGCGGTTGTAGAGATGATATTTTTGCTAAAGAAAAAACGATGGACTTATTAAAATCGCACTTGGAATTCGTGAAGGTAACAGAACCGATATCTAGGCTGTATTGCCAGTTATTACAGCATATCCAAGTTGCTACTATGCAGGTCGACATATCAATTAAGATCAAAGGACCTGAAGTAAAGGTCGGAACAGAGAAAACAATTAGGACTAGTTTATTGGAAGAGGGGATGATATGTGCAAACAATTTAGTTAGGTTGAATGATAAGGGCATTTATAATTACCGTTTAGTGATGACGTGAGGTGTAGATGCAAGAAATTTAATTAGAATTGTGTTATAGATGCTGATCTCGTATTAATACGGTTAACTATAAATTACTAAAGAGAAAACTAAATTCTCAACAAAATTTATCTACAGGGAAATATTTATTTCAGAAGGGTTAAAAAGTTAAAAGTTAACGCAGCGTGAAGCGTCACATCCTGAGGCATGGATTCTACAGACGGTGAAATGAAAAAATAATATCAGAGGAGAAAATTAAATGATAGAATGCAGAACATGAAGAAAAATCTCCTGTAACTCTGCTGTGAGGGCCTTAACCCATCATCATTTTTTTTACGGTTCTGAGGAATGAACGATGACACTAAAACACTAAGGACCACACACTGGGATGGTGCAGATGCATCCAATGTTGAACCCTTGTGTTTTCATTCTGTTGCATTGTTAATGAAAATGGAAACACGATCCATGGATGTCGCCTACGTCCGAAATCTTAGGGCAGAATAAAAATTTTCAAGCCTGCAGATTCTAATCCAACACTGAGGTCTGAATTGAAAAGTGTTACAAAGCAGGAATACAGTAAGTTGACTTGCCATTTATTTTTCAAATCAAATGATCACGTATTGGTTTATCATAGCACTCAGTTTGTCAGGTGACTGAAGTGTGTGTTTCAATGTTGATACCCTACTTACAAACGATAAAAAAACAAGCCTAGACAGTCGTGAAGTGTAGACAGTTGGGAAGTGTAGACAGTCGTGAAGTGTAGACAGTTGTCTGTAGAGCCTTTCAAATACTTCATGTTAGAAATTTTGTAATTCGCATACTTTCACCGTTTCGAATATTTTAAAATCTGTCTTGCACGCTAATAAGTAAGTAGTCGCCCAGGATCCGCACGTTGGTTCGATAGATTCATACAATTTGTCGCGGGATTAGTTTCTCAATTCAAATAATTTGTCTAAAATTTTTAGCAAATTCTAACACAGAGCAAGAATTGATTACCGATAGAATAATTTCAGAGCTTCCTTCAACTCCATACTAAATGGTGCTTTCATCCTTTCCCGCTTTGAACATCTTTGTTGTGACAAGGGACGCTAAAACTACCTTATTTTCAATCAATCAATCGATTGATTTCCGATTTGGTGATTTACCTGTTATGCGTTTGGGCATCGATGTCCTATACTGTAGAGCGCATAAGTCGGTTCATCAGATTTGATGAGAAGTCAAGACGCCTTCTTTTTATAGTAGGAGAATTCTAACACTATTCAAATTTCACATTCGCAGCACACTTTAAACTATTCAGCAAAGTATGATAAATGACATTATTCCCGTGCTGCTTGTGAAACAAGCACAACACTTTTCAGAGAAGACAAAGCATTTGCAAGACTCCGCTCTGGCGCTTGGCGAGAACACGCAAGATTTATTGCCCTTCCCTTCTGAGAAGCGAAAGACAGGCGAGCAACATTTTGTAAATTCCGATAGTGACGTAAAAATGAATGTTGTGGCCCATGTCGAGCTATAAAAATTGTGGAAATGTAAGACTCTGACGAGTCTGTAGCTTACAAACACGGTGCGTCAATCACGCGAATATTGTGCGGTGCTTCTTGGCGGAGGCGAAATCGTAAAGCTTCTGTCATGTGTTGACGCTGGTTTGCTTTCCGGCAGGATGAAAAAACTTCAAAGTAAAAGAGAGAAAACATCCCATTGAAGAGTGATGAAAACGAATTGCAGATGGAGAAGCAGGACGAAGGATTTTCAATGCGCATAAAACAAACTGTTAAGTTTCGTTTTCGGACATAAGAACAGTTGGTAAGTTTGAGCGGGGAAAAGAGTAAACGATTTAGAGATAAGAGATCTACTGTAGAGATCTTGTTCGTAAGCTCATGAAAAGTATTTTGCGTTCTTCATTTTTATTAGATAGTTTTTATTTGTAAATTGAAGAATCTGTTTTATTTTTCCTGATAAATCTTCATAAACTTGTAACTTTTATCAGTATAAAAAGTATGAGTTTTTTAATTTTTGTGAAAGTTTTTAATTTTTTTTCAGAGAGTTCAAACTCTGCTGGCTTACTATGCTAAGCAGTTTACAGAAGCTATATTAGAAAAAATCATTGTCAGTAGCGATAAATAATCCTGTTGTACAGTCAAGTAATTTTAAAGTTTTGTTCGTCTGTTTAAAAAAAATATAGCTGTAATTATGAGAACGAGCAGTAAAATGTATTTCACCTAGTTGTTTGTGTAGTTCCTTCCATCATATAAGGAACATTTCATGTTCCTTCCTTTAGAGAAGTGTGCAGTGCTTATGAAAGCTAAGTGTTCCTTTGTCCAGTTTGTCATCTCGGCGGCAGTATCAATGCATGATAAATTTCACTGTGTCCTCTGATTCTTATTTTGACTTTTGTATTATAAACACGTAGATACCAAATAAAAGATATAAATCTCCGGATTCTAGTGCCGTTTTGTTTTCGAAAATCTATTCTTATTATCAAAAGTTTTGAAGAATTTTTCGGGTCCCGTTTTAAAAAAACACCCTATATATTACATTGTGGGCTCAAACCTCGCTGACTTTACTCTAGATTCAATATATAATTCGCATGAAACAATTAAGGCTATGGAAATTTTAGGAAAATTCATTTCAAGAAAGCCTTTAAGGTAGCATAATTTTTAATACCCAAGGAAGGCTTGAACATTTTTTTCACCAACCAAAACTCAACAGTAAATCTATTTGGAATGTACTGTGAAACCGGTGTTTTTTTGTTGTACAATCGCAAGTCGCACCAGCAAAACATAAATGGATAACCGACCATTACAGTTATGAAATTAACTAGGAAGAAAGAATGAGGCTATGAAACTTAAATGAGTTGGCCAACGAAAAGGTAGAAAAAGTTCCACCAAACAGATATGGAGGCCGTACTTAGCTGTATTTACACACTAGGTTTTCAACACTGCCTGCTGGGAATTTGGTTTCGATGATTAAAAATGTTTGGCCATTCATGTCATCAGCTCATCAGAAGGTGAGAAGATATAACTTCGCTACTCAATTTCCCGAGGGGAATTAGAACCTCCGATTATTTACCGTAACTCAATTAATGCGATGACAAACACTTAAATGGTACTTAAATTGTTTTTGCATTGAACAAAATAAATGTATTAATTTCATGTTAGAAAAAATGCATTTTTAACAACAAGCAACATAAAGATGTTGGCGTAGCATTCTATACTTATCAGCAGTGAATCAACATGATCAGATAAAGAAAGCAAACAATTACAACCAAAAAGAATTACAAGCTAAGCGCCCAAGATCGTATCATTAGACGCATGGTCCTGCATTGTGTGCCCGCAGGTCATGCCAGGTACTGTGGGGCCGGAGTTAAGTTGAGGTTCAGGAGGGGTCTATTTTCAGGTACACGTAAAGATTTCTAAATTCTACGATCTGTGTAGTTACTTACTGAGTTGGGTGGAGCGTTTTTGAGCTTTTTTATTAGATAAATACAGATAGTTGGGCTACCTCTAAAAATGTGTTACAACAGGAGAAAAAAATTGGTGCCAAATTGTGCCTTTGAAGAATTTCCTTCTGGCATGTACAACCTTAAAACTCTATTATCAATTGTGCGCCATCGAGAATAGGATATATTTCCAAGATTTTTATTAGCGGGGGTGGAAGAGCAATCACCTCTTAAAACAGGAATGAATGCTTTCATATACGACTGATCTGTGCCTAGATCGCCAGTTTCACTGTCAATTCTCTCACAAGTAATAGGAGAAAAACTAACATTTGTGACTCAAAGAAGTTTGTAAATTTTTTTCCTATTACTTGTGGGAAAATTGGCAGTGAAATAGGCGATCTAAGCACAGATCAGTCATATATGCTGAAAGCATATATGATATTTCAAGTGGTGACTGATCTTTCACACTCACTAATAAAAATCCTAGAAATATATCCCACTCTCGATGGCTTACGACTGCTAATAGAGTTTTAAGGTTGTATATGCCAGAAGGAAACTCTTCTTAGTAGTTGATTCGGAGTGTAAATTATATAATCCAAGTCTATGTGCCTGTCTGGTTCACAATAAAAAGAGAGCCATCTTTTGTCCAGGCTTGAAATCAAAACGATTTCATCTGCATACAAACTAGAGAATGAAGTAACGAATGAAATAACCAACAAGGTTTTTCAATGCAATGCCTTTTTTGCTAACCCGGTAAATCTACGCATGAAAATGATCTCTGATGATAGGAGAGAGATACGATACGGAAGCTGGCATGGAAAAGAGTGAGAAAGGCCAGGGATGGAAGAGACTTGGATGGGAATGTGAGGTCGTTCACCTTACCAAAAATAAATGTGATTGTGAACCACTACATTCATATGATTGATTGGCAAGACTGCCAGCTTACTGAACCTCCTTTGGTTGAAGGCTTTCCAGACGATAGAATTGCCGAGCTGATCGAATCTGCAAACTTGGGGCAGGAAATTCCTCAGCTTCCATGTCACACCCAGGCAGTGGAGAGGGCAGCGTGTTGCGGAAGCATCAGTTAACGTTTGTGGGCAAGAAGAAAGAGATGGCTACATCAACGGGGTTTTGAAATAGAGAAGGAAGGTAGAAAAGTTCGAAACTAAGATGGATTTTAATGAGTACTTTAACTAAATGCCATGAAAGTTAAGTATAGTTAAGTAATCAATCATGGAAGGGAGGAATGGGTCAGTTAGGGCGGGACTCGTTGCAGTTACCTCCCCGCGGTGAGTCCTGGTAATTGTTTATTACTCATTTCATTAATAATAAAGAAAAATATATGTAATAAACAAGCAGTGAGCTCTTAATTATAATCTAATGGGCATAGCTCGAAAAATAAATTAGTAGCACAAATTTCGAAAAGTTGTAAGTTAATGGTCACTTTAATGTTGCTGAGAAGGTAGAACATGGTGTCATTGCTTCGCAAAATTTCTTGAGTAGTCTGTTCAAACACATAGAAAGTCATTACAAACTAGCCTGTAACCAAATTTTGCTGTGTGATATTTGTAATTATTTTATATATGCATGCATATATTTATGTGAAAAATGAATATTTTAAGTCGCTTGAGGAAGTAGAAGATGCTATTTTTTCATGAATTTTCTTCTAAAATATTATAATTCAAGTTATTTTTTGTCAAAAAATTAGGCTTAAAAAATCAATTATCAAGTGCGCTGAGGCGGTAAAAGATATCGATCAATTCTGCTCCAATTTGCTCAATTGTTTTCTCCTGTCGTAACACATTTTCAGAGCTAGCCTTACTTCAATCTAAAACAAGTTCAAAAGCGCTCCACCTTATTGCTGACACATAGAAATGATCCAATTTCTAACGATGATTCTAATTTTCACAGTGTGTCCAAGCATATGATTCAGGAGGTTTTTGTAACGGTTTATCGGTTAAAACGCTAGTATATTAATGTCCAGAGAAGTGAATTTCAGACTGTCTGGATGAGCTGCCAGTACATAAGTCATTGCATTTACACGAGTAAATATGTACACAATGTTCAAGGGTCCATCAATGGTAAAAAATTCTTGTTCATAGTATAATTTCTGATTCTAAGAGTTTTTAATGCTAAACTTAGAATTCATTTGCACGAGATAATGCTAGAAATAGCTTTCTTGAGTAAACATGTAGTCTGTCCTATCTCCATCCAGGTATAAAAATGACACATAATGTATTTTTTTTTGCAATCGTGTGAGCTTAAGCGTAGCTTGCACAAATTCAATTCAGAATCACTTTAAACAATTTATCCAATACGGGCATACCGCCACTGATTAAAAAAAGCTCTTAAAATATTAATCTTATCATCGACAGCTGAAGTTTTAAGAAGCAATAATTTGTCATTATTTTATCAGAAATCGATCCAGGATTAATGAGAAAACTTTGACCTCGAAATAATGTTCGATCTGACAACGTCTTGAAGATTATGAGCACTGATTTTAGAACTGCACTCCGAGGCCGCTCTTTTCGTCTCATATGCAAGTTCAGACCAATAGCTACTTGTAATGTTCAGTGGCCAACAATGGACGAATTGATTCAGGTTTAGGTTCAAAGAAGACGCACAATAGATTTGAGTGGTGAATTTCCCCGTGGGAAGCGGGCTTGTATGTAAATAGCCGCCAACGTTTTCCAGGTGAGATGACGCAGAAATACTCACCAGAGTTCTCAACATTCTTCTCATCACAGTGTTTCGTTGATTTATTACTGGTTACACGTGTTTACGAGCGTTCATTTATTATTGTTCGCATTCATCGAAATCGACACATTTAAATAACGTCTGGTTTCAGACTAGATGTAAAAATGCTAACGCCTCTCAATAACGAGTTCATATCCATTATTGAGGCTTCATTCAAATGCGAATATTACTATTTATTTCCCTTGAAGAACGTTTCGTGTTTCCTTAGCGTTATTTTTCAAATTTGTCTAATTTTGCTAACATTCAAGTTTTCGTTGCAAATTTACATTAATTTGATGGAACAGTTTGCAACTATTGATCACAACTCTCATTTAAGTTCAATTGCTTACGAAGTTTAAAACTTTGATTCGTTCAAATGTGTTAACAACGTACATGAAACATTCGTGGTGCTTGTGAGCGCGTAGTGAAGGAGCTCTACGCGATTCAGTTGTACAGTAACCAAAAAAATCTACACACGTAAAACTTTTAGGCAATGAAATTGGTGTAATATCTACACCTGACCAAGATATTCATTGCCAACTTGGTCGAAAATTAAGTCTTATTACCGCTGTCGGTACAAAACGACGATGTTCTGTTACAGTGTTTCACTGGTCCCGATACATCAACGAGGATTGCGAGTCATATCATGCGACGCACGATCACCTGAACTACCTGAACATGCTTTCACCCTGGATTATGACCGTCAGCACTGCTGTAATGTTCATTCTTTATATTTCGTGCAGAAATGAAGTTGTTTATTATTTATGAACTCAATAATGATGAACTTCTTTCGACGTGTCGAGCTGAAGCTTTCAGGGATTTTTGACACTATTTCCTGTACCATTTTGAGAGTCCGTGTCTTCTGTAGTTTTGTAAGTTCAGTAAAAAATAATTTGAACATTGGTAGGAGAGTTCTAAGACGTCCAATTTTATGAGAAATTTATAGCAGAGTACTTTCTTGAATTGCATAAGAAACCTTTGATCAACATGCTCAGGCAACTCTCTGAGGCGTAGTTTGTCGAACACTGACGCAAGGTATGCTCAAATTCTCCCATAAAGGGATCGTATTAAAATCGATAAACGTGATATCGCAAGTATGAACATTCACATTGAAAGTTTGTGCTTTCTGCAGCCATTTTATGACAAATACATATATTAATGCCAGAAAAATCTTCAATGACATGTTGCTCTCTTTAAGCCAAATTTTGTTACTATAGTTGCGCTGCGTATGGCTTGAACTGAAAACTTTGGCTTGTTTGGAGATAAAATATTTCAATAAACGTCTAATTTTGTCACCTGAAATTAAATAAACTGTATTTTTCAAGGAAAACTTGGGCTCTCTCTACGGGTCAGTTATTTGAGTGAAACTTTATTTATTTTATGGTGTTACTGCTATCCATTAAATATAAATAGATTTTAATCAATTAAAGTTACTACGAAACATTTGATAGCTTAAATAGTTGATATTATTTGCTCTACGTATCTAGCTAGTACTAATGTCAATAAATATTTCTGTGTTAGTGTGTCGGTGAATTTTTTCAAGCTTGGATCTTGAAGGGAAAAGAAAAGTGATAACAAGTGGAATAAGTAATACGTAAAGGCCTTCAAAACTGCAAATTTACGCTTTAAAACCTACCGCGGTCTTGCATCCAGTTTAAAACTGAATGCCATTTTACGCCCTCATTTTGCAGAACGCTTCCTTCTGAAGTTTCTTTGTGTGTTCGAAAACTTGGGGACCGGGCGATGCCGCCGAGAGGAAGTTGAGCGATGCGGGCCAAACTGCGCTGCTGTTGAGGCGACGAATTCCAGCAATCATCGAAAATTGAAGATTTCTTCATCTGATCGGATGGTGCGAGACTGCGGTTACGAACTGCTTATTCACATTCCCAGCGTGCTGAAAGTTGATTTCTTGAACGTACAACAAGAAATGTGTGACGTGCATGAAATTAGAGAGGTTTGTAAATTTATTGCAGCAGTTAAGATGATTTATCATCAGTCTCTTCGGATTAAATGGTCACATGAACCACACGGTTTGCAGCATCCATTGCTCTGCAGGCAAGATAACACTTAATCTTGACTTTTTTCTCGTTAAATTCTTTTCAGCCGAGAAATAAGTAGTTATGATCTGCCCGGAAATTTTGCGTAACATTTTCAAAGTTATACGGGAAAATGGCTGAAAGCATATGTTTGCAACGATTCAACGTGTGTTCCTCATTGAATAATCTAAAACTAGTTTCTAAAATTTCGATTCTATCTGAAAATAAACTCAAATACCGTTAGACTTTTTTTCGAAGAAATGACGCGTAGCACGTACTGTTGGCCGCCTACTGCTCGAAAGTTCAAGGCTCAGAATTGGTGAAGTAAATTAAATGTGAAAGTAATATCCGTAGATTTTCAGAACTATTCACACCATTCATCACTGGGCATTAGCCTAAAATATGTACGTTCTATAATTTACGGAACACTGCTGACAGCATATCTTGCCGAGTGAAACGAACATACGTACGCGAAATATTTTCTAATACTTTAATTAGTACGGCTTTTTCACTTGTTCACATTTTCCAACTCACAATTTTTTCCGCGCTGCAATTTCTGTTTCATGACAAAGGCTGAGTTTTACCCAAATGATAGGTGCATTTGTGAATCAAAATACAACTTGTATCCTAAAATGAGTTTTTGGTTTCGTACTGTAGATATTTGCAGTATCTCCGAGATAAATTCAGGGTGGGGGTCGCCAACTTTTCCACTCGCTTTAGAATGAATCAGAACTCGCTAAATGATGAGGTTTTAATGAAAATTCAGAGTATTTTAATAGACACACTTAAAGTACTTCCACTCATTTCCAAAATAAAGCTTAACAAATAATTTTTTGCTGCATTTGACGATGTTACTTTTCTAGTATCGTCATATAGAAGATTGCAAACAGCACAAAGTTACTGATGAAATTTCTCAAGAACTTTATAATATTCAAAAAGCTTACGAAGCTTTCTCGTATGGAAATAGAGTAGGAACTTTTGGCTTTCTCCTGTAAAGCTGGGATCATTTTGAAGGTACATTTGCCGCAATTAAAATTACTACGAAACTTTTCCTATCATTTTAAATAGCCGATATTATTTGCTCTACGTACCAAGCTAATACTATTTTCAACAAAGCAATTGTTTCATAACATTCGCTCTTCATTTATCACCAAAGTAAAAATAGGAATGACATTTTCCTCGAAGAAGGAAAAGAGCTCGGCAATACGGTATTTTTACAATAGGAAAAGCAACAGTACACAAAGAACACCTTGAGAAATTGTGCGGGAGCATCTCGTGATTCCTCTTTCCTGGACGTGACACAACGATTTATCCCAGGCGTCATTAAACACTATTGCGACCATTATTGTACATGACTGATTGATCAGCGTATGACACCTTAACCACCAAAACGGCATAGGAGCAAGTACAAGTAGACTGCTAGAGACATTGTCTAGCGTAAGCTAGCACTCAGTCCGGAGAACAAAGCTTTAACTGTTGGTTGTACGCTGGCAGTGGCAGCGGCTGCGTCGTACTTCGACAGCAAGATTAAGGAAACTAAGCAACCTTAGAGCTGTTCTTCGTAAACATCATTCCGAACATTGTTGAATGGTTAATCTAATAAAGGGGAAATGCAACCCGAGAGGAATTGAAACTTAAAAATAGAGTCTGAAAGATTTCAAAGGCAACGAATATTGCTAGAATATTATGTGTCAAGCTCATATCATGGGAACGGGAAAATATGTTTGATGCAACTATTATATTATTCATCACATGCCATAAAGGCCACCGAACTGCAATATTTTTCATACCAGCGCTGGCAGGTTAATTCTCATTTCCAGGAACTGATTCACTGCTCGTGATGCACACTCAGTTTTTGTGTTTTAGCAATTAACATCTGACATCGAGCTGGTTTTTGTACTGAATACGAATTTTGTACTGAATACGAAATTTTTCTTCTTTTCCAAGGGATTTTAGTGACTATGAAAAGCAAATATTAATACTTTCCAGAAATTTATACATATCAAGATATTTACATTTTGATAGGCCAAGTCACATTTTTGCACACTAAATAAATATTTGCGCAGAAAGTAAACACACTAAGCGTTTCACTTATTGAATTTATTCTCCATTATTTACAAAAAGTTCGTAGAAGCAGCCAAAGTCTAATATTTTCATCACAATAAAACTGCATTATATTCGCTTTGAAGAACCTTATAACGAAGTAGAAAATTTATTCACTATAATATTACTGCTAAAATGCTCATAAATAGATGAATGCAACCACTTATGCGTTAACTATTTTTCAACTAGCAGCGAGCAAACCTTCATTTAAGAACTACAATGGTCAATTCGACAGTTATTTATGAATCATACATCAATCATCAATTACGCTCACATCGTATATAAATGTAACTTTTAATGGGTAACAAAGTAAATAATTTATCATTAGATTGGAATTTACCGTTGGTTAATGACATCAATTAAGGCTAAACTCATACGTTATTACAAGAACGGAATTTAACTTTAATTATAATGATATCGAATAAGGCTAATCCATTACCTTATCACAAGATTGGAATTTAACGCTGTTTGCTACGACACAAATTAAGGCTAATCCATAACTTATAACAAAAAACTCAAGAACCTCAACTGGCCGATAATCAAGCAGGTACTGAACTAATTTCACACTTAAATCATGAAGAGCCAAGCGAATCCTGTGAGGCTTCGCAGAACAGGCAGCTCGATTCATAGCGACCACCACCTCACCAACAGTTACGTTGCGAAGCCAGGCCGCAGCTAAAGTTAGTCCATGAAGAAGTAAAACTGATACTGTGAGCAAGAGGTAGTGGTCAGTTTTAGTCTTGTTTTTGTGTAGCTGCTACCATCTTCTTCACCCAAAAATTCTGCTATGGGTGAGAGCCCTTCCAATCCAACAGGAGAACCTACACATATTGTTAAATATTACTGAAGTTCCTTCGGTGTGAAAATCAGCTATCTATTAACTCATGCTTCATACTGTTGGCTCTGAAGTCTCAACATGAACTCTGCGCATTTGTTGCTCTGAAACAGGAAGCTTTTAATACTATGTGCTTTCTATCATTAAATTACTAAATATCACTCGTGATTGGTTGGGTTCAACGCCATTTGCAAACAACCATAGAGTTTTTAAATTTCCTGGAGAGAGCTCAGTATATTCTTCGATGAAGAAATCTCGCCTCAAGCAGATGTTCAAAACGTCGCAACATAACGATGAGAAGATTTTGCGTCAACTTACATATCGTGTGTGAATAATTTGCAGATTTTCTACCCTAGAAAATCTTCAATCATACAATATATTCTAGGTTTTTTGTGTGAGGAAAGACAGATCTATGTCGGGATGATTACCTCTCCATTACGTCTTTGTAATTGTCCATAGCGCCAGCAAATTGTAATCGTTTATTTCCTTATTTGACTCTACTGGTCACATTTACTCGGGCATAAAGATGAACCGTGTTTAATTAAACTGCCAGGAACTTGAAAGATTGAGGTTGAAAAGTACGCAAATAAATTAAGAAAATAAATTAGAGCGTTTTTAATACTCAACCAAAGGATTTCAGGTATAAAAATAGATATAAATTTGTAAAACTTTATGTTTCTCTTCGATTATCACACACTATGGTGTATTTCATCTTGTGGCTATAGTGTTTTTGAATTTCATGAGAACGAAAGTTATGGGCCAAGCGTTGATCTCTTGCATTTCAACAACCTTCTAAATACTAATGAAAAGGTGCTACTCAAATTGCAAAATTCTTCATTAATCTGGGCAATAAACTTTTCAATTAGAGACCAATGGGCTTTCAAGGGTTCATTAGTGGTTCACAACTTTGCAAAAAGGGGAATGGAAAACTTTACTTGCCCCCAATCTGCTTTCATAGGACACAGCGTCAGATGAGCCTTAAACAGATGCATTATCATGCGGTTTGTATGCTTCATGTACTGATTTTGTCTATGTCTTCAGGAATAAAATATTGGCACGTGGTGTAATCTTTTACCGTCTTTTCAATCTATTGCATCTTTTTGCGTGGGAATTAATGTATCAAAATTTATGTGATATTTTTCAACAGGTAATCATGAATGACTTGAGAGCGTATAATAATGACAACAATAGGTCACACATAGGTCACTTTGGGAGCTTAATATTCATGTATCAACAAAAAAATTATGTGGAATTAATGCTCGTACACGTAGCTACAATAATAATCTCATTGTTCATACACTCCAAGAGCTATTCGTTTTAATCATGATCTCATTAAAAACGGAGCCATTGAGCAGCGTTCAGCTTGGCTTGTACAACTACATAGGCTCTCGGCCGAGTGGGCAGGTGGTGGTGTCGCGAGGCGGACGCCCTCACGATCGAGCTTGCTAGCGGTGTCGATCATGGACATTGCTGTGAGTGTCCTCAGCAAGTAGCACAAGTGTGGAAGAATTTTGCAACAAGTTTGTTCATTATGTTTTTAGTTTTATAGAACTGATGGAAGTCCCTCCAGGAAACTATTTAGTTTGTTGTTGAAGGTAACCGTATTTTGCATCTCCAATTGTTTTAGCTTTGATGTCAACTGATTTGTCTAAAGGACCATGCACTAGTTTAGTGATTTTTGCCTATTGGACGGGACTAGAAGCTTTGAAAGACTCTGTACTCATGGTTAAAAAAACTTAGCTCTACTAGCGGTAGCAAAATGCCATAAACCTAAATGGAGCAGTTTGTGTTCCGCTTTAATGAATTGTTCTGAGATCTAACTTGTCTACATTGAGTAAATTACGAATAAAATGTTTTCTATCAACCTTTTCGTCTAACTTGTTACTTCTACGTCACTTAATACTTTACCTTCACTTTTTGCGTGTTTAGCTTTTCCCATTAGCCATACACATAAAAAAAACTGAGGCAAACTGACGTGATTGACCTTTGTTACGGGGGTGAAAATTTAAAGTAGATCATACAAAATGACTTGATGCCAGTGTCTTCAGGTGCATCAAAAGTAAATTCGTTTTAGTTTCAATTTCGAAAAGCGTTGAAACTGTTGCAATGCTCAATTCAACAAGGATTTATTTACTATGGAGATTTGAAAACATTATTTTCATTCCAAACCCAGTTAAAAATCGGCGCAGTGTCTCGAATGGTTTACTGCAGTTCGGCGCAGTAAGTGGAGTTTAGGGCAGGTTCAGCGCAGCACCTCTCTCCAGTAGTTGTCGCTGCAGCAAATCAATTGTGGCCGCTATAGTAGTTCAGCGCAGTGAAAATACACGCGCGTTACCGCAGCACTCACTGCGTTGAGCCGCTAATGGTCAACTGAAGTTCATTCTAATATTTAATTACATATAGAATAATGAACTTATTCTATATTCTATATTCTTTTTGAATTACATATAGTCATGTTCATGCTTGTTTCTATTGTCAATGGTTTTTTATTCTTATATGCAAAAGAGTGTGTTATTAAAAAACAGAAAATAATTTTTTCATCTATGCCAAAATAATCACTGCGTCTGTCACAGGCACCACTAATAGAACATAGAAAAGTAATTTAATTTACAATACTTCTTTGCGAAGTAGCCCAAGTGGTGAAAATAAGAAATATGCTAAAAATTCGCCACATGGTTATGCATTAATTGAACGAACCGCCTGAGGGCATATAAAATGAATACAATATTCGTGAATGATTTCCTGGTTTATGTTAAGTAATGTGGACACATCGTAGTTACACTTTATTTTATACACTTCATTGAATCTTCATAACGAGTAATGAACTATTTATTATACAAACAAAACTTTTAAACGTTTATGGCTCAAAGGGTAGGGTCTTGGGATCAAGAAGTGAATCATATTCAGCATATTCTTTTATTTGATCGTACTTTTTCTAATACAATGATGAAAATTTCATATTATGACGGATTGATTGATTCCCTTAATGACATCTTTAAAAACATTCGCCCTGATATACGTACTCATTCCATTAAGGGTAAATTGTGCAATTTTAAAAAAAATCCCTTGTGGTAGTTTGTTGCTGTTACCAATTGTTCAGGATATACTTATTTATCAATATTGACACTTTAATTGAAATTTAACGAAAATGTTATGAAAATATTGTGACTGTGGAAGTAGTATGACAACATGGGTTCTTGGTACGATAAACAGCAGCAGTGAACCAGGTCGTCCATCGGTCATCATTCCTTAATTTTTTCAAATAAATTAAAAGTTTTTAACTGGCATTTCGGTGATGGATCCCTTTAATACCATAAATGAAAATCAACCATGAATCTACTATATAAATTTTCATTAAATACTCCAAATTGTGCTTCCTTTGCTTCGATTATACTGGTTACGAACGACGAATGAACATAAGCAGTAAATTTTCAAGTTTCGATGCCCCTATCCGATCGCCGGTTAACTTCAGTTGACATCTTGGGTCAATGAAGAGAAGTTGTGCGATCGATATTGTTAGTCCGGTGAAATCTCGGTGTAGGGTTAGGTTAGATTTTGATGTGATTAAGGGGAAATGCTAGTTTGTCTGAAGTGAAATTCAACATACAGAAGGAAAAAGTTTTTAGATGAGTGATTTTTTATAGTAACGTACAAGTTAGGTGTTGAAAAGTGGATTAAGCAAGAATTTACTGATAGAGTCGTCAGAGGCTAAAAAGTCGTAACAAATTGAACATTTCGGTTTTTGCAAGATATTTTGCGAAGGGAAGTCGTTGTTGTTATTGCTGTTTACGTCAGACTCTAACATTGATTCATCATATACGGACCTTTAGCTGTTTTGTATTGTTAGTGTAGGTTTGCATGATCCATGTCTTCGAATCGTAAGCATATTTTTCGTATTTTTTTCATGCATCATGTTAACGTCAGATGTACTGAGTTTTTATCCTATTACTAGGATTTTATTGACATTTGGAGGTTTGAGAACCTTTTCCTCGTATATATTTTGTCTTTTTATCGTAGAATGTCCCCAAAGCATTCCTTTGTATGTGCATTCGAGTCCATCGAATTATGTACACGCGAGCACATGCATTGCGACCGTTAAAAGGCTGGCGGGAAGTAAGGTGACGTCAGAGTTCAGCGCAACTTAACTTAGTCTGAAAGATCGCTCGTTTACCTTTCTCTAATAAATTTTATCCCGGTTCGTTTGTGTTGGCTGTTGGTTTTTGAGTTGTTTACGTTGCATTATGAATCCAGTTTAGTTGCACATAGTGCGTCTTTTTATGTTTTTGTCCGTTCGTCCTTTGGTAGTTGTGGTATCAACATTCAAACACCGTAGCAGTATTGGTGTCAGTTGCGCATACCGCAAACGTTTGTCTATTTTAGATAAAAGGCAACTAAATATTCACAGCAGACCACTAAATCATACCAAATACTTTTAAGTCAATAATAATTCATTTTTTATACCGTTAGGGCCTAGACATTTTATTTGTCAGAATAAAGATTTAAGCCTGCCATTTTTTACAGCGAAAAAAATATTAACAACTAGGCCTAATTTACTCGTTTGTAAAATTTTTGCCTTATTATAAATGATAGTTTATAATTTAAAAAATATTTTCAACTAGGCCTTCTGAAAAACGACAATATCAGAAAATGTTGAACATATTAACACTTTACGTAACTATTTAATCAAATCAGGAGCTGGTGTAATTAATACATTTTTGAAGAAACTGCCTATGCCAGGAATCTACTTGAGCCTTCCCGAAGGTATTGATTCAGAAAAAGTTGCTGATTGTTAATTTAAACGATGTCATTATTGCACAATATATGTATCACCAAATTTTTTTTTCTCACGTTCTTTCTAGGATTCTAGAATAGGACTATAAATATCTCTGAAGTCTGTTATCCTTTAGCAATAGATAGAAAATGAATAACTTCAAACACCTATAACTCAAAATGTTTCGATTTCTCGATTAAATGGTTATGATTATCGGATTCTATAGTCAAAAATGCATATTGAAATCAGTTAATATATAATTTGATATTGGCCAAATGCGGTAGATAATTTTTCCTTTATGAAGTCTTTTAAGCTTGAAGTCTTTGAGGCTGCAGGCAATGTACGTGAGTCGGCAGGCAGTGTGCGTTAGACCATAGGCAGTATATGTGACTGCACGCAGTGTTGGTTAGACTGTAGGCTGTATACATACCATATGATAAAATCAGGCGGAGAATACAATAAACATATCGATGAAAAGCATTTCATCCTCATCAATATTGCGCCTGATGTGAGGAAATTCTCAGGCAGTCACACTGTGTGATGAATTAAGCACACTGGTAGGTTTCTAAACTGTTACGATCATGTCCCGATGACGCTCAGCAATTCCAAACTTAACGGTTTGAAAACTATTGCATTTGATGAAAGTTCGAGAAACGAGCAGTGAATAATTCTAGGCTAACTTTTCGCTGTTGCATCAAATTTTTGCAGTCTGGTATAAAATGCAGTAGCAAATAAAATTTCCCGATACGGCATTGAGAAAGTTATGCTGGAATCTTTCGGATTTTATAATTCATTTTCGGAATCTGGATTTTTAAATTTTGAACAGTAAAGTTTTATGGTGTTCTATGGTTATTTACGGACAGTTTTCAGAGATACAAGCAGTTATTTTAAATTTTTTTCTAATTCATTATGCGTAACCAATCCATCCTCTTCATTGTCTGGTTGATCGTGAGGATACGATGTGAGAGACCCCTCTAAAAATGTTATTGCAAGTAATTATATCCGATTCATTTTAATACCATCACGACGTATGAAATATGAAGTATTACTTCCTGAATAGAAAATCGTACACAACACCAATGAAAATGAAATTCATTTATTGAAAGAAAAAGATTTTATACACCGTTCCACTTCCGTATTACTCTTAATATAAACCATTGCAAATAATGATTTGATCTTCATCAAGGGTTCTCCTTTACTATTACTCTCGTCACTATTACTCCTCAAATCAACCGTTAAAGATAAAAATTGGTTTAATTGAAGTTTTTTTTTCATTTTGCTAGTACTCTACAAAGTAAACAACCATTGTCTTTTCTAATAACCTAATGTGAGTATTCCTCACTATTGCTTTTCAAAATCATTCTATTTTGATTTCGATTAATACTTTGAACTCATTTGAAATTTGATATATTTTACTAGAAACGCAGCGAATGAAGAGTGAAGTTTATTGAGCCTGTTCATTTAACTTGGAATATCACATCTAACACATTTTTAGTCATTGATTCGAGGTTTAGGCTGAATATAAGATATTTTTTACTACCGAGGTTGTTGAAAATTAGAGCACATTATTTTAATTTATGCACCAAGTGTATTTGTGTTGATGATGTTGCCGATTGCATTCAAAACTAAGTCACTTGCACATATGTGCTTTGTTACATTGTCTAATTTTTTCATTTGTATATATTTTCAGATTGAATTTATTTCCTAGAGTTTATCCGAACATTTAAGACCGATCTTAAATGGGGAAAAAATATAAACCCTATCTCACGCTGTCAGCTCGTCATAAGAGACGGCGGAGACAAGGTCCCTTGCTCTCTACTGGCAACCAAAATTTGTTAACAACTGCTCTCGATCGTCAATATCAGCATGCAAGCCAAGATGGTCATATTTCTTCGATTGAAAATGTGCCTTCTGAGCATGACTGTGTTCCTCGTCACGATACTTCACTGGACCCTTTACCTAATATCATTCATAAACCACAGCAGTACGAGTGCGAAGTCTTTGCGCCTGAAAATCCTCTGGCTATTACTAATAAGAAAAACAACGAATTTGTTAGCCATGAAGCCCAGTGTACCTCTTCAGATCTTACAGGTTCAATATCAGCTAATGAGTTGGAGGCTTCTGCTGCTGAAAATTCGTTGAGGGATACTCCTGAAGATCTTCCTTATGCAAGTTCTAAGGTCAATTCAAATTCATGTCAGACAAAGGAACTGATGGCGGATACAATTCTCAGCACTGAAGACAAAATAGAAGCTGCAATTGTTAATTGGACTGTAGATTGCCCCAATGTTCCTGCTCTTACAGTCACAAAACTACTGCACAATCTTCATGAATTTTTTCCTGGACTGTCACTAACAGCAAAAACTTTGACAGCTAAGGATATTTCGGGCATTTCGTATAATTGCTGGCAATATGGACGCTACGTTCACCTTGAAAATTGGCCGAATTCTTTAAAAGCTCATCTCGACTCTCAGACCCAAGCTCCAAATGTAATAAAATTGCTGATTAACATCGATGGAATTCCATTGTTTAACGATTCAAGGAAACATCACGCATATCCAATACTAATAAAAGTGTTCAAATTGAATAAAATAATTTGTGCGGGTATTTATCTGTCTGAAAATGAACAATCCAACAAAATGCCGCACATCAATACGCTTTTTGAAAAGACTTTGTCAGACATTAAAATATTAGAGAGAAACGGAATCCGTATAGGAGGAAAGTGTCACCCTGTTGTAGTGCATGCTATTGTAGCTGATGCTGTTGCTAGAGCAGACCTGAAGTGTATCGTCAATCATAATAGCTATAACAGTTGTGAAAGATGCGTTCAAAAAGGCCAGTATTCAGGTGGGCATGTAATATTACCCAATTTGAACGCACCGAAAAGAACCAATGAGAGCTTCCGCTCAAAGTACGATATTTCTCATCATAAACCAGGTGTGACGTCATTGCTTGAAAATCTAAACGTTGGCTTGGTTTCAAATGTACCCTTGGATTATATGCACCTAGTGTGTTTAGGGATTGTAAAAAAAAACATGCTAAGGCTGAAATCTAGTAAGAAGCATCAAAATAAGTGTCATTTGCCTGACGAAAAAATTGTTGCGCTTGACGGATTCATAAAAGAACTTCAAAAACACATTCCCTCAGAATTTTCTAGAAAACTTAGTGGAGGAATGCGCACAGTTTCATTTTGGAAAGCTACAGAGTTTCGTTTTGTATTGCTTTACGTAGGCATTGTTTTGTTTAAAGATGTACTACCCACTTCTCAATATGTAAACTTTCTTTACTTGAGTTTGTCTATGAGACTACTGTTGGTAGACGGTGAAAAGGATAACATCCCAGCTGTAGAACAGATGCTCAAAAATTTTGTGCAAGGCTCAAAAAAAATTTACGGTGATAGTTTTTTATCGTATAACGTTCACAGTGTTATCCATCTTGTTGACGATTATATAAATTTTGGGCCTTTAGGGAATATTTCATGTTTCTCATTCGAAAATTATTTAGGCATGATAAAATATAGGCTCACAGGCAAGAATAGAGTACTGGAACAGTTAGCGAAACATTTGAGTCTTGAAAATGAGAAAATCGACAAGACCGAAATTCAGAACGAAAGTTCAAAGGGAAGAATTTTCATTGGTCACACTGGTTACAAAGCTGGACTTCTTGGTGCTAAAGATAACGGGATTATTCTTAAGAGTGGCGAACTTGGGATTATTAAATACATTGATGGAGATTCACTAGGAGTAGATGTTTATTCTGCATGCGAATACTTCAATGAGCCAGTGAATTCAATGGCGGTAGGAGTGTTCCGACTGCAAGGCTTTTTAAAATCAATTAAAGTTTCGACAAATGAAGTTCGCGCCAAGCTCATGATAATTCCTAATAATGAGTTTTTCATTGCTATCGTTATGATTCATTCTCGAGAGTAATGCGATATTTTCGCGAAAGCATTATTTGCAGTTGGAACGTTCCATTGATGCATGTGTTATGCATTTAATTGATACTCTTGTAGGTAGGATGCCAATATTCTTACCAATAATAATGTTAATAAATAATTTAAATGAGCCTCAAGGATTAATCTGTACTTATGATTACTTCATGAGCACTAAGTAAAGAAGCCATTCCCCATCCAAACAACATATTCGTGGAAGTAAATTCTACTATCAAAAACATCCAATTGATGAATTTTATCATTGAATAGCCGGTGTTAAATATTTTGCTTGAATTCGCGAATATATTGTTAATCCCGGCCATCGGTAGGGGTTCATAAAAATTTTATTTTTCAGAGGTGTGAGGTTCTTTATAGTAACTACTAATTACCGAAATTGAACTATCATTATAATATTTTCCAAGTTATCTAATACAGCTGCTTACCTAACCATGCGTGGTATATTACCATTTCGTAACCAAGGTTTGCGGAAATACTCTGTGCCCTCCATCGAAAATAAATGGGCATAAATTGTAGATTTGTTAAAATGTGTAGCTTTGGGGCCATTGAATGAATTTTATTGTTTAGTGTAGGTATCTGCGTTGTTAAAATATTGACAGATATATCATAAATCGGCGTTACTCTGACTGTCGGAAATACTGTGACTTAATTATCGAATCTTGAATACATAATCCAATAGCTCTTGAATATTTTCATGGAACACAAACAACTTTATACAATTTTCTAACCACTCTCCAACTATAAAAATATCCTGTCAAAAATTACTTCGGTTTGTATTAGGGATGTATTTAGAATTAGTTCATAGTTGCTCTGACAGTCAGAGTAACTCCGATGTATGGTGAAGTATTTATAAGGGCCAGTAACCAAATGACTGAACTTCCGTCCTGTTATTTTTCAAACTCAATCTAAGTAGGTAGGCTAAAAATGTGCGTATGTTTCATATCCCACTAACATTTTTGCAGTCAGCCTCGATAATTATCGCCATCTACGCAAATTTTTTTATACATGGACGACGCTCATTTTCGATGATGACGGCGAAACGTTATACTGACCGATTATTTTACGCAAAAAGGATATGCGAAAACAAGTTTTCTTCGTAGTGTGAGCGAAGAACGAGTAAAGTTGTGAAAATAACAAAACAGTATTTTTATTACCCTAATTTTTTTTACCGCCCGTAGTCGAGGTTACTGCGGTGAACTGCAGTAAATTACTAAGAGCAGTTCACCGCAGTAATCCTCGACTGCGCGCGTTATTTTTTTAACGGCTTACGAGTGGTGGCCACTAGTTGCATTGCGGCAGCGCAGTCTGCTCAATGGAGGTTTAGTGCAGCAGCGCTGCACTGGCGCGACTGGCGCATATGGGCGGACATCTTCAGGTGGCGGCCGAGAGCAGCCTCTGCGCAGCCGCGCTACTCAGCGCTGCACTAACCCTGCGCCTACACTGCAGTAACACTGCGCCGATTTTTAATTGGGAAGAGAAGCCGATAATTTAGATGAAAAAACTTTCCGATCATTTGTTCATTCTGAGCGAAACATAAATCATTTGGTTTACCTTACGAATCACTCTTCAGTATTTAATAAAGGAAAGTTATTGCAAAGCCTGTGTCATGAACATTTATTGACGTTTCCCAAATTTTCCTTCTTTTGGTTTATTCAACCGAAAATAACGAAATCATCCAGCCGTTAATCTTTGTGAGTGCCTAAAGGGACGGACAAATTTTTGTGGCATCAATTAGCTGTGCAAGGAAGAGGATCGAGAGAGGCTTCGTGCATGCAAGGCTGCTGAGGTTCATCGACCAGGGCTCCATTAATCGATGTCAATTACCCTGGCTTCCTCATAGGATTAGCTTTGCCACTCACTGATATTTAACCCCGCGAACCGTATTATTTTTGCTCCTCAAAGGTAGCTCAGGATGAGGTTTAAAGGCTACGTTGACGAGAGAGAGGATGGTGCCAACGCGACGTGCGGCCAAATTTGTCAGGGCTGGGTAGGCAATAAGTATGGGACTGCTGAGAGCCAATTTGTTAAAAATACATTGATTAAAATAAAGCACGAGCAAGGTTCAGTTTCAGATAAAGCAAATTGAAGTCAGGAAAGGCGTTCGGTCAGCCAAAAGATTCGCACAAAAAGAGTTTAATTAGAGCTGAAATATTTGTTCTGTCCCTTTTATTCGATTTTAGGTCATGAGGAAATTATTCTGTACTCAAGTTGTTATAAGTAATACGATTGTGATACAAGCGTCTGAGACTCAGAAAGCATTCACATTGAAGCTATGAAGAATTTGCTGAGTTATAAGTTATATACTTTGACACAGCAGCGCTTAGAAACAACACATCATTATGGTATTCTTTACAGTCCATTAGTCTCATCGGAACAGGCAAGATTAAATTTTCAAATCCTTGTTTTTTCGAGGAAAAATGTACAAAAGTAGTTTTAAACGCTGTATGAATACGTTGTCGCCGACATACGGAATTAACTCCACAGTAATAGCTAACAGTACGAGTCATTTTTAAAGAAATATTCATCAAGCTCTTCATTTCCAAGAGGTCAGTTTAAATTTCAATAACATTTTCCGCTGTGTATTGCGACGCCTCAGTAGCATCGTATGCATTAAGTTGAGCTTCTCAGAGTGCAGGCACTTTGATTGCATTGCAGTCAAGTGGCAGTCTTAGAAATACAAAGTTTCACAGAAAGAACAATGGCTTCGCGAAATCTCGCCGAGGGTCTGTGTTTTATCGTGCTTAATTAGGGCCATGCATATAATTTGAAGTAAATTAAGAATATCATTGAGATCTAGTTAAAAAAAATCAGTTACTCTAAACTCATAAGCAATTTAGTTGTCAAAGTCCGGAATGACTGCGAAGCCTGAACAAAAAACGAATTTCATTCGGAATAGAATCGCATTAAAAGTTTGTAGATTATCGATTGCATTCACAACTGAAGAGGATGTCCATTAGTTTTTTTACCTGCTATAAGTAACGAGCGCATCTTTAAATTAGCGGAAATGAGGCAACAAAAACTAGGATTGGCATCGCGTATAGTGCAGAGTTCAGTTCATGATTGTTATCTTACCATTCCTCCACGGTGTCCTTCAATGTGGTTCAATGCGGATGTGAAAAAAATAGGTAAAAATTTTGTGTAGGACTATTCATAAATGGAGGGAAATTGAATGCCGTTAATTCGTGAGTAAGACAGCATTGAAATATTTCAGACTCCAGCCCTGAATACCTCAGATAGAAAGGAAGGATTCTGAACTTTACTGAAACCAGAGTCGAGAGGCAATAAACGACGATTGTTCGTGAAATGCTTTTTCTTCAAACTTTAATAAGTTTAACTGCAAAAGTAGTTTGGATCATTTCATAACCTAAGCAAAGATTATACGAAATTTTGGCTCACACAAAGACTGGACTACACCGGACAATTTCTGAGCAATCTGTATTTAGAGCGTCCTCATATCAGAGCTCAATACCAAACCAAGTCACTTTGAACATGAACTATCTGAACAGAAAACAGTCTTTCTTCCGTTCATAATACTAATCGATGCGTACTTTCACACATAACATTCTATTCTACTACGCTTATTTTATTGTGAGCAAAAATGAGATGTTGTATTGGTATGAATACAATTAAGTCTCATTACAATCGCTTAATTCAAATTAGAACTTGTGCTTGCACTGCTGTACACTACCTCACTATGGAAGTGATTAGCAAATAGCTTCTATGTAGTGTTAATATGCATAGCTGTCAGCAACGTTCAATGAGTTTACTCTAGGTGCAGAAGGGACTAATCAGAAGTAATACGTACAGACAGTATATTAAAAGAATGGACGAAAGTACACACGCAGCACGTTTTGTGTGGAAGAAACCCTGTGAAATAATTGTACCCCTAATAATAATTGTAATAATTGTACGTATCATTAGCTCTTAATTCTCAAGAATACTTGTGAATCAATTGCGTGCTCAGGATACATTTATAGCACAAACCAACATCATCGCATGCAACTCACTGCACCGTTGTATAGTAAACGCGTAGAGATGTTCAAATGACACAGGAGAGAAAGTGCAAAACAAGTGCGCGAGAATAACATAAATGTATATCCAATGCTTACTTCGCCATGAGAAAATACTGTTTTCTCGATCAATTATCGTAGCGACAAGCGTCTAAACTCTTACAATCGAGGCTCTACCTATTGGTGGCATCTGTTTATTTAGAAATTTCACAAGACTTGGTTCACTCGCAATATCACAGAAAGGTAGCCTTGGTCGATATTCCATATTCTCTTTAATCAACTACGTTTGTCAAACCCCTATTAATCCACTACAGGGGCGGATAAAAAATGGAAACACCTAACATTTTAGTACCATCAGCTTTGCAAAGGTTTTGAACACTAAAAAATTGATATATTTTAGTGTTTTTTACTTATTAGTGCTGTTAATTGATATGGTTAGTTAAAATGACTGACTTTAACAGATACATATTTGTTTCACAGCAACTATAGGCCTTGCATAGATATATTGTATTTATGATAAAAAGGAAAACCAACGTAGCTGAGAAAATCATGATAAAAAACAAACGTTTCGGATCATAAAAAAATCCCTCCTCAGTGTTTTGAAAAAAAATAAGTCAAAGTATTAAAAACAATTTCTGAACTCTTATTTTCTAAATAAACCTACAGATAAAATATTCACATTAGGGAAATAAAATACAATAATAAAACAAAACCTATAGAACAACTTAACAAACAATAGAAAGTTTGACCGCCGTGTCCCATTTATTTATTGACGAACGGTTTTTTAAAATGTACATCGATTCTAAAATGCGGAGATCAGATAAATTTGGGGTTGAATCCAAAATTTAAAAATTCGGGTTTTTTTCAAAGAAATGGTCGTTATTCAAACAATATTCTCTTATAAATGAATTAGGTGCCTTAGTCAGATTATTGCCCTTGCGAATGGAGACTCCCCTGTGTTGTGAACACCTCTCAAACAATTGGAGCCCAGTGCTACCAATGTAAGAGCGCTCGCAGCGGTCACACGTATATTGATATAAAACTGAGGTGCGCAACATCACATCTGGAATATCCCTTCACTTGAAGCAGTGGTTCCCAAACTTTTTGTGATCAAGTACCACTCGGAGGTCCCGTACAGTCGCCGCGTACCACCTGGATCCAAAGAAACTAAATTCGATCAGATATCACTTTATTTCCATAATTGTACAAGTAGAACACGCAAATAAACTAAGAAAACAACAACTCAGCGCGAGGGGTGTATTTGCTTCTTCTCCACCAGCTGGTCAATGCGGGGCATGACTTTGAGTGGGGCAACAATATTATTGCAAATCGTTGCCAGGTTATCCTGTGTAAGGCAGTAAACATTTTTGTGAAGTAAAAAATCACTAAATCAAAATTGTTCATGCATGACCCCAAAAGTGTTCGCGTACCACCTGGAAGGCCCTCGCGTACCACTAGTGGTGCGCGTACTACAGATTGGGAACCACTGGTTTAAAGTGAGGCCCGATTATCCTATCGTTTTTGAAGTACACGCAAGGATTGATTTGCGGAAAAACTTTTTAATTATTGACAATATTTCAAGTTTCATTTCCTCTGTACTGGTTTCTATAAACGGTAACTGAAAATTTAAACTCAACTTCGGGACGGTAAGAACTTTTTTGCTTCGTAGTAAACTTTCTCCCTAAAAATTTTCGTGACTCATTAGTAAAAATATTCTTTGAGTAATTATTCGAGCAGACAATTTTTTGCAAGGAATTAATTTCTGGATGGAACAATTGGTGAGAAAAAGGTATTGCAATAGCTCTGTGAATTAATGTTACTATGCCTGAAATTTTATATTTATTGAAAATAATGCTAAAAAAGTTCATTCCCAGTCCTTTAAAAGTTGCTTTTCGAAAAATTGAAGTCGTAAATTTCTTCTTAGCTCATGTAACTTTCACATCTAAAAAACGACAATTCATTATTCCTTTGCAGTTCACATTAAACATTCTTATGACACCGGTTGTAATATTGAAAAAACTGCTTAAAATCTCTGATGTTTTTGAAAAGAATAAAGGTATCATCAAGGTATCTACGATAAAATTCGGGTTTGAAGTTATCTGGACATGGCTTCAAGAACTTCTCTTCAAAATTGTTAAGGAAGATATTAGCCACAATGGGGGACAAAGCAGAACCCATTGCCAAACCGTCAACTTGTTTATAAATTTGATCATTAAACTTGATGAATGAGTCTTTAAGTGTCAACTCGAGCAGTTTTTTCACAGTTGTTTTGGATAAATCTTCATGAACTGCTGAGGATTGTGCATAAATTTTATCTAAAATAGTGGATGCAGCCTCGTTAACTGGAACATTGGTATCTAAAGATTCGACATTCAAACTACACGTAACAAGAGAATTTGCATTAGAAATAAAATTAAAAGGTTTAACAAATTGAAACGAATTGTGTAAAAGGTATTCGTTTGGTACTAAATGAGACAGGTACGGAATTAAAGCTTTACTTACTTGAGAAGAAATTATATATATTGCGCGCGGAAAGGATTGGACGAATGGGTGTATTTGGTTTGTGGATTTTAGGACGTCCATATAAAAGGGGAATCTCCTTTCGTACAAGCCCCCTAACTCGCCTATAAGAGAACATTGTTTGAATAACGACCATTTCTTTAAAAACACTAATTCGAAAATTTAGAATTCAACCCCAAATTTATCTGATCTTCGCTTTTTAGAATCGGTGTACATTTTAAAAAACCGTCCGTCAATAAATGAATGTGACACAGTGGTCAAACTTTCTATTGTTTTTAAGATGTTCTATAGGTTTTGCTTTATTATTTTCCTTTCTTTCTTTAATGTCAATATTTTATCAATTGGTTTATTCAGAAAATTAGAATTCAGAAATAGGTTTTAATAGTCTGACTCATTGTTTTTTAGAACACTGAAGATGGATTTTTTCTATCCGAAACGTTTGTTTTTTATCATGATTTTCTTAGCTACGCTGGTTTTCCTTTTTATCTTAAACGTGAGATTTCCTATAAATCGTCCTATTTCGTCAACTGTATTTATGATCTGCAGAAAGTGTTGAACATTTTTCAACGTATTAATACTGCAGCTTATATTAATGAGTGACATTATTTATGCAGAAGAATCAAACTTACTAAATTTTTTTTGAAGCTCATGCGCGTCACAACCGACTCTTCACTCTACCATTCTCCCACACCTGACCGCAGGTACTGAATTACGGCAATTCAATTTTTACTCTGAATCAGATTTCCTTAATATTTACTATAGCTAGTCAATCAACTCGACTGATAAGTTTTGCATGATAATTTTGAGACATGTTTGTGACATTGGATAGTATTCATTTTGATGTAACTTAATAATAAATTTTCACGAAACCGGCTCCCGTTAAAACCATCACAGTAATCCAGCCCTCCCACTCCGCCTCCGCCGCACGTGAAAGCCTCTTATAACCTCAGTCCACAATCCTTTGCATTCTGCGTAACAATATGCGTTTTTATCCAGTCGCTTTTTGCGTTCACGTGACCAATAACTTGTGTGCATGGGCATTCCATGAGCGCCTGATATCTTTGGCTGTTACTCGATAAATTACGTGTGATTTAAGTCCTCAAAACTAGATTCATTGCTGCGACTCCATTCAAACCAAGACACGAACACTTGAGACTTGTATCTTGATATTAGCGTCTAAATTTTCATACTCAAGTTTACTGTATGAGAAGGACCCTTCTGAGGTTTACAGTCGTATCAATATAGATCCTTTCATAATGGCACAGAACTATTATTGTTCTGACGAGTAATTATTTAAAACCATAGTAGACAGTCAAGTTATTTAATTAGACGTGCTTTGCTGACACAAATAATTTTCCCTTTTATATTCCTCGGTCCTTTTCCGTTCATGCCTATGCCAGTTCAAGTGAAAAGATTCGTTAGATTAAAATTATTTTTAACACTTTTCGTCAGGGAATGAAGAATTCAGCGGCAAAAATGTTTTCGGTCTATAACTCTGTGAACTGATTAACGAAATCTGATCCATTTTGAAGGGAGTGACTCAAAGAAGAATCCTTGGGCTTATTTCTTTTGTAGCAAAAGGTGACAAAACATTTGGCATCAAATGGAGAAAATATTGCTTGTATGAGGCTTGTATTTCGACGACGTTGTTAAAGAATAATGTTCCTGATGTGATAGGAGAACTGCCGACCGGCAGTGTGGGAAATAAAGCGATGGCTGCCAAACTTTCGATTTCTCTTGAACGACAAGCAAAACGTCGGAGCATCATTCCTGATGCCGAATATGGGACCAATTTGAGTCTTATGAAGTTCTGAAATCTTCGTGCAGTTAGTATAGATTTCTGTCAGTCATCAGTTGAAATATATATATATATATTTTACTCCATGATATTGATCACTTTAGGAAATAGGTTCTAATTGAAAATCGACTTACCTTCTCATGAATAATAAGTTTATCCATTCATGATTCGCAAATTCATTTAAGCTTAGTAAATGAAAATGAATGAAACATATAATTTTTGTAAATTATCAATAAATTTACTTGTGATAACTATTCAACATTTCAATTTTTCAAATATTAACATAAAATATGGAACTGAACCGATGAAGAATTTCCTCAAGTCTAATTATAAGCTTTTCAACGCTGTTATTTTAGCAGGCTCGGTGACAAACACTGACTTTCCACAAGATATCGTCTTTGTAACGCACGTATCTCACATAACGAGTGCGTTACAGTCCTGATGATCGGTCAAGAGAGCAAATCATCAATTATTCCAGAAGAAACTTTAGATTGGTTGTGCAATAAACTGGTAATGTGAACCGGGTATTACGTTTGAATTACTCTTACATTGTTGTATAAGCGCTACTGGACTAGGTCGGACAAAACGCCGCAACATTGAACAAAGCTAAAAAACTGTGCTGAAGAAACTGTGCAGCTCATGACATGATGCCAGAACTTGCTTGTGTTGTACCACCGCCCGGACCGCGCTGGGGCCGAACTAAGGAGGCTATGACGTACTGCAGGCATGGGAGGTCTCAAGGGGAGAAATTCATGTCACTGGGACCGACTTTAACGCTCCTTTTCTTGCACATCACTGAAAATTGTGTCGTCATCGAATAGCCCTGGGTTCACTGACTCCGAGCTTCATTTTTACAAAACCACCCGGAAAATCTAAGTGTGACAAGTTTCATGCATGTACTGGATGCTAAGTGGCACGTTTATACATGGAATGAACTAAGTTAAGTTAAATATTTATTCTAAATTTGATTTTAGTTTCATTGTCCATCACATTTATTCTGTAAAAGAGAAAAATTTCGGGATTGACAACTAACTCCTGCTTGGTGCTTGCAAAACGAGCCTACAAAATTGTGCGACCGACTATTTTTCTGTACTGCATATTGTTAAAACCATGCTGTGGCTATAGATTTTCTTAATACTGTTTGTATTTTTCGGCCATAATCAAGGAATGATCTGGCGATGTTCGCTAGAGCAAGGCATCTCGACATCGAGGCGTTAGTTCGAACTTCAACGACGGATGCACTTTCGAAAATTCGAGGCGCGTCCCGGAGTGGGAGACTAGATAATATGGCCACACTCTTCAATATTTTAATTCCCAAGAATATTGTTATTTAGCTAACAATGAGCTCGATAGATGTGCGTGGGCGACACTCCCTTTCAGATGCATTGAATACACCTGTGCAGTTTTGCTAATTTGTTGAAAAATTTATCTATTTTGAAATATGCTTCAAATATATGTGGATAAGCCAGCTTTATCTGATGGCATAAGTAATAGTTTAGTGCTACGCTGATCAGTTTCTAGTTGAATGACCAACTTATTTTTCCAGTTATTGTCAAAGTATGATATGCATTTAGTTCAAAGAAATCTAAAGTCACAAGCAGATTTGTTTCAGTTAGGGAGACTTGATAACAAAAACGTTATCATACTAATGAGCAACAGTAAAAATTGCTAGATATTTACGTACATGTAATTTGTTATTACCCAACTTAGTTTTGACCTTGCTACTATTCTCTATAATTTATTGATGTGAAGAAATTGAGTAAATTTAAAGTGTAATTGAAAATAACATTTACTTGAACACTGGAGGGAAGAGCTCACTTGCGGGACAGATCTTTCAATGAGTGTAAATGTAAAAGATATAATGAGGATGTATTGCGCGAACAAAAAACACAAATTTAATGCAGGTAATTTCGCTCAAGTTAGAAAAAGTTTTTATTCAATCTCTCCTGGGCGTTAAAAAGGAAATTAGTATAATTCAAGACCATGACTGAATTTATAGGTCATTTTTTCCTACCGACTGAAGATCATTATAGAAGAAAGTATGCGTGTTATGTATTTATCCCACGAGGCAACCTATTTTTTTCCTAGCGTTTTGGTAATATTTTTATGTCTTTTTCAATTGTTTTAAATAATTTTATTTTGATTCTCGCCTTTACTAAGAAGAGGAGAGAATCATGAACAGGTCACACACAATCATACCAACTAATTACTGTGACACTCTAGACTTTTAAAACCGTTGAAATTTTGATTTATGAGGCAATCTTGCGTCACAATGGCTCGATGTTATTCAGTATCATTTGCGTACCTCAGCTCTTGCATGCTACCGTGAGTTACGAGAACAGGACGCCTCAGCTAACCCGTGCCTAATTAAAAACTCGACTGATAGCTCGCCTGGGCATTTCTTCGGAGCTCTCAAGTGGCAGTGCTCTCACGTAGGTGGTCAGGAGGCACATCTTTACTGAACTTTAAGGCAGTAGTGGAGAGTGTGAACATCATTTGACATGTTTCGTTGTGATGTTTCTGTGAAAGGATGTGCGATGTGCACGAGTGATTTTCAAGGAATATTGTTGACTCTTGAGTCTCGACATTTAATAATTATGTCAGTAATAACAATGCATTGTTATTTTATGTTGTAATAGCGTAAAATCTTCCAAATGTGGATGATAAACGGGTATCTCTATCAGTACTCTCCATTACAATATTCTTGTATGTATTTGTGCACTGGTAAAACTCGTATAACAGATACGGTCATTAAGTATCCTTAGGAGCGTGAAAGAGAGAATGCCAACCAACGCACCAAGTGACAACTGTGTATTATTATTTACGAGTGCACACGGCCCGTCAAAAAAATGGCAGGCTTAGACATAGGACCAACTGAGCTTCAACATGGCTTTCCCATGATTTCCCATGCTATTCTATGGCTTTCCAATACTTTACCAAGTCTCAACCGCTGATATTCTATTCAATCTAATCTAACCTACCAATACTCGTGATATTCATTCGGACTCACAATCTCCGGGTTAAGGCACCGAAAATTGTGGAGTTTGAAGCTTGTATCACAGATACGCTCATCTCACACTTTCGGCTGGTGGGTGTGACACACAAACGGACGGACGGAGGGACGCCGCTCCTTTTATAATATAGATACTGAGGAATTCGGCACCCATGATACCGCAAACTCAGACATCCTATGTAAGCGGACACCAAACTAATATATAAATAAACACACAACGGGTATTATTAGGTTAGATTGATAACAAGATACTATTTGAAAAAATTGCTATATTTTTTCCTCGCAATAAGTAGCATTTTCTTGAATGATGGATTAAACTTTCATTGCTGCAATATCATTTGGCTTGTCAGCCGATCTGAGTGGATGCTATCTATATACTTAATTCAGTAACTCAAAATTTGTCCGAGTCCGTTTAGAAAATTGGCTGAGTCTATATGGTCAAGTGAGGTATTAAATTGAAGCCACTGGTGTCTATATTTGCAGAAAACTATTTATTTATTTTTATTATTTCATTTTTTCACTTTTTTTATTTTTCTTTTTTTTCCTTTATTTTTTTCTTTATTTTTTTATTTTTATTTTTATTTTTTTTTTATTATTTTTTTATTATTTTTATTTTATTTTTTTTTATTTTTAGGCAAGTCGGACAACCCGATACTCGGGTTGAACCGGTAATACTAGTTTTTTATATCATTTTAATGGTATCTATGACAGCATTCAAATAGATATGAATTATTGGGAATATTGCAAACTGAAGATACATAAATATGTACATAGATTTGGCAAATTATTGCAGTTGGGGGTTACAGTCTTCCGTATTCATGTTGGATATCCCATAAAAAATGGCAATCGAACAAAAAACAAACGCGCAAAACCTAATTCTTCTATTTTCGTGGTATAAAGCTCAACTGGAAATCGACCACCGCATTTACTTCTGTAAATATGATGCGTATTCTATTATACACGTACTACAGCTTTAATAATTTACATTCATTCCAAGTCAAATGCGTGGTATTTAAATTTGGCAGTTAGCTAAGTTTAATAACAACAAATATAAATTTACCCTCTCAGATGGGAGCGGGAGCTAAAAGTACATTATAAGATGGTAGCCTAGGAAAAATTTCCTGATTGTCTCTAAAGGAAATAAGCAATGACTATTTTGTATAGAATTATTTGAAGATTGGTTCCTTTCTTTCGGTACACGATGTACAAGTTAAAGGAACCGCTCGCATTCTACATGTTCATGTAGACGGAGCGCTGATTACGTACTGTATGTAGTGCTAAGTCAGAGCATGATGGCCTTGATCACCCATCCTAAGAATTTGTGAAATGTTTAGAGCGCTCTGTTTGTGGTAGTAAAACATACGACATTTTCTGTGTCCGAGACGGTCTGAGAGGGAGACGGAGTGATCAGTGGCTCGAGTAATGGCCTCATTCAAAGAGGCCATGTAGCTGGGAGACGTTCGGTAGCTCTGCGGCGTTAGAGGGACCCTAAGCAAGGCTGGGCTCTAAAGTGCCTCCGCACAATCCAAGCTTATGCAAATGGGAACCAAGTCGGCACTGGCAGAACCGCTGAATTCAAAGATAGCTCTGGCTCTCGGTTTCCGAACCTTGCTTACCTCGAGGACCTTATTTGCATCGCACATGTGTTAACCCTACAAATGAATTCTTAATGCGATTCAACTGGAAAGGCTGCTCGTAGTACCGCAGACGCTATAGTTTAAAGATACTCGCTCGTATTTTACATTGCTTGGCGAAAAATGTTTGCAGTTAAAAATAGTCCAAACGGGGGGTCTAAGTAATTTTTAGGAGAGGTGGTACGAATTGCGAAGTTTCTTGAAAATACCTTTACAAACGTGTAATTTTATCAATGCTAACATGGAAGCCCACTTCTTTACTTTGGGTTCAATATATCTTTTCTTATTTTAAACTGTGATGCATTTTGGGACCTAACAAACCTTTCATAAAATTTTCTGCGAATAACAATTACAGTTTCATTCGTAGAAAGTTGCAGAATTTAAAATCGGTCACTAGCCTTTGTCAGTTTCTAATTTTTTTCCAATTGGAATCCTAACGCTTATGTGGGATTTGCAAGCTTTTATCACTTCCCGAAATTATGTAATTCTAGGGGATCGTGAGTCTGAATAATGTTATGTGAAAGCGATAAGGAATTTTTTCATTACATTTTGTTTGCAATTAAATTCAGCATTAAAAAACGTCCAGACGAAAAACAAAATAGCTTGCTGTTCGGGTTAAATAAAAATTTTTTACTACTGAGCATCATCCGTGTACTCAGGAAAAAAATTCCTGATTGTTTCATTGAATGCTTTCGGAAATGCTCTACTCTGAGCAATTAAAACCAACGTCACCATATCAGTTCTACCGTAGGTATCGTGTAAAATAGATGTAATGTGTTACATGAACAGTATGAGGTATCTTTCTCTACAGGAGCATTCATTCCACCCGATGTGAGGTCGTAATGTTAAACAAAGGTTGCTGAAGCTCGGGAAACGAATGCTGTACGTGGCCTCTGTTTGTTGCAGGGCTGCAATGTTGGGCGCTGAATAGCTTGTAAATTCATAAAAAAGTTGTTGTTGTTCAACGAACTATTTCTTTAGTAGAGGGACTTTTGGTTAATTTTAATTTGACAATATTCGGGGGTAAGTTGAGCCCTATAATTAAGTTTCACTTAGCGCGCTATCGTAAGTTGTTTTTCATTTTTGCAGCATCAGTATAATTTGTAAATTCTGATTAGTTACAATTTTTTTTGTTTCATCTAAGCACCATTCTGAGAGTCGTATTTCTTAGGAAGGAATCATTTCACAATACTAGATAATGAGAGTTATACATGCTCACATCTGACCAGATTATCATAACCCTGCATTTATTATGTTATTTGTGAGTTATTCGTCAAATTTAATCGTAATTTGCAGTTACATTCTATCACAAAACATATTGAATCTTCTTTCAAAAGTTTATCATTTATTTACGGGTGAGGAAGTTAGAATTGCTTCCATTTACTTCCTTCAAGGAACATAAGTTAAAGAGAGATTAAAAAGATTGAAGAAATGATGCGAGTGAGACAGTGATTCTTGGTATGGAAACGATCAATATTTTAGAAAAAACATTTAATGCTACGCACTGAGAGCTAGAAAAGGCCTTCCATGTCTTTATAATCTCACAAATGTAGGACAGTTCTGCTATGATAAATTTTTTGGCTCACTTCAATGGTTTGTATTATTTAATACATGTCTTAGCTATAAGCCACTAGCTCACTTTGCGATGGCGTGGCGACTCTGGTACTTGCAAAGTGACGTATGAATAGTCGTCACCCGAAGAAAATCACAAAATGACATATTGTAGTTTTTTTCCCGTTTTCATATGGTTTACAAGGGAAAGTTTTAAATTTTAATGACTGATTGGAAAAATAATATAAAATTACTCGGTTACTTAAAAACTACATATTTTAAGCGACGTCATCAATTTGAACTATTTATTCCATTGGTACATATCTCGACCTATTTTAACGTATCTAACAGTATTTAACGTCAATATTAGTTTTCTACTTATAGGTACTTGTAGGTATTTATCTTGATCTGGTTTAAAGTATCCAACGAAATTCAGCCTAAATGTAAGTTTTCTACTTATCTAACGACTCTTAGTCCAACGGCAACTTGGAAGTTGAGTACTTTCCCTCTTACTGATTTGTAAAACATGAGCAAAAATACTCGTCACAACAAAGCCCATTTCTTGAGTAGCGATAATTATTATTTGATGAAACAAAACAATAGAAGTGAATGAGTTATATAGCCAGTTGTATCTATGCCACCCAGCCTTTTAATAATACAAATTTGTTCCGGAAAAAACTTCGATTCAAAAATACTTTAGATTCAATATGCAAACTATTTCTTATGCACAACGGAAGGTGTGACACTGACGACGGAATGTAAGCGCGTAGGCAAGCATGTTGGCTCAGCGCATCTTGAAAAAACTACCGTGGGGGCAGGGAAAGAAATGCTGAACACTCTGGACGTAAACTGAAAGGCGTCAGTACATTTTTGAGAGACAGTTTTAAGAGCAATTTAATATCCAGAGCCCCAGCAAGTATCCCCGCATCGCAGAGGTGACCGACGGAGTGTTGTCGCCCTATTAAAAATTATAGGAGTGGCATCGGTGATTCTTGGGAGCGCTCCCAAATATGCATGGTTGTTTCATCCATGCGTCTCCTATGAGGCAACTTCGAAGTGTCCATTTTATAGGCGCGCCTGCGCCTCTGTCCCAACCGGTGGCCACGCATGGCTCAGCATGGAGCACTACCGTCGCGCTCCCAAGGCGCGACCAGTTTCTCCTATTCACCATCGGAGAATCATGAGAGGCCCAGGAGGGCCACCTCTTAATTTAATTTTAAAAAAACGGCTGCGCACAGCTGATTTCCCATTAGTCACACTTTCCAACCGTCACACTGCTCAAACCGATTATAACCAGTTTGCCCTTGAACTACCTCAGTTCTTGCGCGATTAATCAATTCATCATAAGCAAACACGGTTGATAGCACAATATAAATGTACCAGAGTATGTAAATTAAATACATCCCTACTCACTTGCAGAAAATTTCAAGGGTGCGTGTTCATTATTAAGCTGACATTAATGGGACATGTTTGTGACGTATAACTTATGCTTGAAGTTTTCGCAACGCAATAACTAAGGTAATTAATGGGCAACTGGCTATATTTGGTTGAGAAGCGTCAACGGTTGAATGTGCAATAATGGGAAATCAGCTGTACGCAGCCTTGGAGGCGAAAGCCTGCAGGGAACAATATAAATGTACCTTGAAAAGAATATAGCAACAATACCCTAGGGTCGTTAGAAGAATATACTCGTAGCTATATATATAACAAAAACAATCGTCTAGCAGATTTTCATCTTTCATTCCTAAAATTAGAAAGGAAAATAAATTGACTTTACCTTGCCCGAGCTTAATTACACCGGCGGTTCATATACACACACTCCCCCACCTATCCCCACACACAAACCCTCCCCACACCCCCCCTCCCACACACCTACCCCCACACCCCCCCCTCCCACACACCTACCCCTACACCCACACACACACAAATATGTATCTGAACACATCGTTGATTACCTTCAAGAACGTCCTTCAATTCAAAGGTTGCTGAAGACTGACGAGGGAAAATTCAGGTTTGGTTTCCACATTTTGTTGTTTTTACATTGCTCACATTGGGGTTTTGCCTTCACTACCAGCCCCACCACAACGATGAATCGTCTAAAATATCAATTGACCGAGGTGGTGAAACTAGCATTGGGGTCCTTGCTCCGTTCATGCTCTTGAAATAATGCCTCTCCAGACCAGCATTCTACGTCTCTTCCATCTCTTGTTTCTTCTGACACCCTCACGTACTATACACCCTCACGTAATACACGCTCGCACTGATATACACTCTAACACTACTTGAAACGTTTTAAATAATAGAGACACGATCCAGACATCTGTCACGCACAACACCAACTTCAAAACTGACGCGAAAGATGGCAACCGTCATTTCTCTCGAGAAAGATGGCAGGCATCTCACCTAGAGGCCATCTGCACAGGTGGCCTCTGGTAGCAACATGGGAGAACTTGCTCGCATCGCGCTTATGAGTCGCACCCTGGAAGTGTCAGAAGGGAAGAGGCCTCGGTTCGCTTAATACTCCTTTAATTCACCGCTGTCTCCTTTAATCAACCATGCTACTCCCTTAATTTTTAATAGGGCGGCAGCGCGGCTCCACGACTAGCCCATGTGGGCGTTCACAAGGAGGAAGATCACGGGCTGTGAACAAATACTTAAGTTAGGTTTGTTCGGTGCGGTAAACACAAAGTTTTGCGGAAGAACACTAAGAGCAAATAGTAAGCTTTCCCTTATGCATCTTCGGAATTAGATAGCCCGGAGATAGAATATAGGTACAGGAAAATAGCAGTGGCTATATAGCATGGCTAGATAGCGTACAGGAAAATAGTAGTGGCTAAATGGCATGGCTAGATATAGTACAGGTATAGGAAAATAGCAGTGGCTAACTAGCATGGCTAGATAGCATACAGGTATAGGAAAATAGCAGTGGCTAAATAGCATGGTTAGATGGCATACAGGTATAGGAAAATAGTAGTGGCTAAATGGCATGGCTAGATAGAGTACAGGTATAGGAAAATAGCAGTGGCTAACTAGCATGGCTAGATAGCATACAAGTACAGGAGAATAGCAATGGCTAAATAGCATGGCTAGATAGCATACAAGTATAGGAGAATAGCAATGGCTAAATAGCATGGCTAGATAGCATACAAGTATAGGAGAATAGCAATGGCTAAATAGCATGGCTCGATAGCATACAAGTATAGGAGAATAGCAATGGCTAAATAGCATGGCTAGATAGCATACAAGTATAGGAGAATAGCAATGGCTAAATAGCATGGCTAGATAGCATACAAGTATAGAGAATAGCAATGGCTAAATAGCATGGCTGGATAGCATACAAGTGTAGGAGAATAGCAATGGCTAAATAGCATGGCTAGATAGCATACAAGTATAGGAGAATAGCAATGGCTAAATAGCATGGCTAGATAGCATACAAGTATAGGAGAATAGCAATGGCTAAATAGCATGGCTAGATAGCATACAAGTATAGGAGAATAGCAGTGGCTAAATAGCATGGTTAGATAGCACAGAAGTATAGGAGAATAGCAATTGCTAAATAGCATGGTTAGATAGCACAGAAGTATAGGAGAATAGCAATTGCTAAATAGCATGGTTAGATAGCATAGAAGTATAGGAGAATAGCAATGGCTAAATAGCAATGGCTAGATAGCTCATAGGATAATAGCAATGGCTAGATAGCTCTTAGGATAATAGCAATGGCTAGATAGCTCATAGGATAATAGCAATGGCTAAATAGCTTATAGGATGATAGCAATGCCTAAATAGCTCATAGTGTGCTTAAGTGGGCGAGAACCCTTCGTGATCTTCTCATTCATTTCTCAGGCCAGAGTGATGGACCTTCTACTTGATTAAGTAGGTAAGAATTACTGAACAGGTTGACTGGACATAGCGCTATCAATCACTGCAACCCACCATAACAGTAATCCGGTCCTTGGGTCTCCGTAGTGACGAGAGGGTAATCCTGTGCCAGGTCTTCATCGCTTGCGGGAAACGACCGCTCCCCCGAAGCGTCGCCGTCCTGCCCCCATCCTTCCACGAGCCGGCTGCTCTTTTAGCAGGTCATCTTCATGTTGATTAGCTTCACTGTCGAACACATGCTCTCACCAGGCACACCGAGATTAACGAACGTGACACACTGCGAAAAACGAGCTGAACGGCGAGAAATTTAATTGATGAGGTGATTGATTGGTGCCAGACTGATGTTCATGCGTAAAGCATGTCTGGAGTTATGAATGGTTTTGTTCTTTCGGGGCTAGTGGGAGTAGCTAGGGCTGCTCTTGGAGCCTCAGGGGCTAGCGAAAGAATAGCGGTATGAGTGAATAAAACTGCATAATTCTTTGAAACAAAAGAAAAGTCACAAATGGTTCTCTTTTTGAGCACATATTCGCTTAAGAGGATTTTTTATTCTGAATAGCGGAAATTTCTGTACAGCGCATTTCTGAATTAAAATTATGGTAATTGTGATTTATTATACGATAGATGTGTGGCTATATTTCATTTGTGAAAAATGTTTGAATTTTATAGGCATATAATTTCTTCTTTCGATCCCTATAATTAGGGCGTTAGGATAACATTGGAATGAATTACAATAAAAATTTGCAGACATCATGTAGCGTTCTGGCATTCATTTAACTCTAGAATGAAAATGAAGACGTCTATTCCATCCAAGAAAACGACCAATCAAGCAAGAAAGCAATGTAGAAAATACATATTACTTGTCAAATAAGGTTTAGATCCTTTGTAGGTCATCCTGGCTATTAGCTTTGCAGTAGCCTGATTACCACCTCAAACGTAGGTCCTATACTCACTCATAAAATTATTACCTTCTGGTGTGGGACCGTTATTCCATAGCCCGGACCTGGCTCTGTCAAGTCTCTGTCTCTATGGCGACAGGCAGACAGCTTCTGGATGTTAACGAGAGAACACTGAATGCTATTGCGTGTTTGCTACTGCGCTTCTGAACGTGGAGAATTTTGCTACTGCATCGTTGTACGTAGAGGATTTGCGACTGCGTCATGGTACAAGGAAAATTTGCTTCTGCATCGTTGTACGTGGAGGATTTGCGACTGCGTCATAGTACAAGGAAGATTTGCTTCTGCATCGTTGTACGTGGAGGATTTGCGACTGCGTCATGGTACAGGGAAGACTTACTACTGCATCGTTGTACGTGGAGGATTTGCGACTACGTCATAGTACGTTGAGGATTTGGTACTGCATCGTTGTACGTGGAGGATTTGTTATCGAGGCATTATGCGTGGGCAATTTTCATAAGAGCATGATTCCTTTCTCAAGCTTCTATAAGAACAAATGTATGAACAGCTTAGCCATACAGTGGAAGCTGCGAGGGTTTTTTTGGTACTCAGAGATGACTTCCAGTCTTGAATCTTTTGAGGTCGGTTGATGCGGCAGTGGACGCTGCTCGCTTTGTTAATTCGTTTGGTTTCCTCGCGAATATTCAATTTTTTGGTCTGCAACTGAAAATTAGCCTTTAATTAATAAAATTAGGGTTTAATTGAACTATCTCCGATTACATCATTCTGTACAGCGTAAAAATTCTTGCAGCGTTGAAGGACCGTAAAAGAGTTCTTAATTTTCTATTCTTTTGCATCGAAGTTATAAGACGAGTTTGGCAGTTATATGAAAAGGTCACCAAGTTTAATATCTACTGTGTCATTAAGTCCAAATCTTCATCTCAAACAGGTTGCGGATTTCTTGGAAGACTTGCGAGCGACAGAAGGACGCTCATCCTTTTATGAATATTCGGGAGCAGAATCCTCCAGCCTGTTGTGAAGAGCCGATCGTGAACCAGCTAACTCGTAACTTTTGTAATAACATACTTTCTTATGAATGGTCATTCTTAACCCATCCTGAAGTGCCATCAAGATTCATGAGTGTTATTATACTGTTAGATTGTGATACAGTTACATGAATGTTGCATTTGGTTTCAAGATATGAGTTCCGAAATATAACGCCTTTCAAAGTGGGTGTGGGGCGAAAGGAAAATTTCCTGACCCCGAGAAAAAAGCTCTCATTTGTTATTAGTAAAATTTTATTTATCTCAACAGTGAGCAAATGACCTTATAACAAGAACGCCCTAGTTTTAGTTCGACGAAGAGAAATTTTTAAAATACACGTTACGAGTTTTATGACATAAATAGGATCGACACCAAGTTAGAGTTAGATGATTTTCGCAACTTCTTTAACTATATGGTTAGTGAACAGTATTGAACTTAAAGCATTCGGAGTATTTTATTGAAGCATCTGACTAGCCATTATTGCCTTAATTTTTTTCGCTCCGAAGTGAGAACTCTGACACACTCGGTTTTAGATTTACGGTCAGGGGACGTGGCGTTGTAGCGTAAAAATGAACGTCACTTTTGAATATAACAGATAAAAAAAAACAAGACCAAAATTTGAGAAAGTTAGGAGGTTAGAAAATATCAATTGTATTTTGTGGTTATATTTTTATGTCTGTGAGAGACAGAAATTTCTTATGAAAAATAGAAATGCGAACTGGAGTGAGCAATTATTCAAAATGGAACACATATTGTCAGTCATGTTTTTCCTTGGTTACATGAACAGATGTACACGCTTTAAGGGGAAGGAGTTGATTCGGGACATTGCTGGGTCTCAGCCCGCGGGCGGTGAGAATGGCAAGGCGAGCAACTGCGCTGTAGAAAAATTGGAGCTGCCAAAGTCACTCGTGAAATTTACAGCTTTCAAAATAACTGGACAGCAGGAACTACTTCAGCAACTCCTTGACGCTGACGCATAACCTGTTGGGGCCAGAGTGCCTTGGTTTTAAGGAGTGGGGCACATACGAGCAGGAATGAAGTCTTAAGAGGTACAACACCATCACTTATGAAGGAAATTTCTGGCAGAAGTGAAAATAGGCAAAGTTCGTATTGCGAATAAATTCTGAATTCTCGTAGAAACGTCCTGTATTTCTTACGTTGAGGGAAGAACTCAACTGGGAATTACGTTTTTTGTATCGTTACGAGCAATTAGCCTTCAAAATTAATTCAAGCCTGAAAGGGGGACAAAAATACTAGACATTGTAACTTTTCAGAAAGCTAAGTGTTTAGCAGTGTATTTTGAGCCTGGTGTTGACAGTTAAATAAATTTATCGTATAATATAGTTAATGCACTATATACAAATTTATTTTCGCGAAATTATGCTTTTGAGGGACTCTTGTAAATGAGGCTCTTGCTGTAAGGTTTGTGGACTTCAAACTAAATTGCATGTTTTTACAGTGGCACGACATGAGCTAATTAGATCTAACCAAACTCAAATTTAATGATAAAAATATTTTATTCCCAATTTTTAACTAGAGGATATCAACTGCTATTTTATACGCTTTTATTTTCAAAAGCGTAAAAGATTTTCCCAAGGGCAATGTTTTACTTCAAATATAAATAGAACGTTGAAATCCCTTCTGTAAAACAACACTAAAAATCGCGGCAAATCGATTGTGCACTTCTGTACTTCAAGGTAAAATTGATTGCCATGATGAAACCCCTTATTTTGAGCGGATTTTTATGCTGCGCTATCCGGACTGAGAAGCTCTCACGTATCGACAGACATAACACACACTGCGTACGTTCCTGTTAGTCACGTGAACTCATACTGCATTTGCCACTTACTTTTATACTTTGAAGGTAACAGTCACGTCATCAATGAAAGCTTCTGGCTCACCAGCGGGTCCAATTTTTGAACGGAGTATTCTGCCAATTTTCGTGGGTGGTGAGCTCAATGTTTTCGTTTGACACGCCCTCGAGCGCTTGTCTTCACTCTTCGCTCTGCATTTCCCCGGCGCAAATTGGGATCGGCCTTTTGCTGACATCCGTGTAGTAGTCCCTCGAATAAGCATAAAACACAAGTGTGTTTGGTCAAAAAGGGTGTCTGGGTTGACATATGATGTCGTACCAGTGTATGACAACGGCAGCAGAACGTGAAGGGGAGAAATTGTGATATAAACGCTCGGTAGTTTACCAATTCGAAGAGGTGAAATAACATTTATTACAAAACATGTGAGGGATGAATTACTGCTGTAGTTTGAAAACGTATTCGAAAAATGTTTAACTTACTTCATTATTTCTAACATTTTAGCGAGGATGAAACTAAGCGTTGTATTAATTATTTAGAATAGAAAATGAGTATCAGATTATTACTGGAAAAGGTTGTGCCGTTTATGATAATGGAATTTTCGTTACTGATCAACAATTTATAAATCTCAATGAGTTCTGTTAGGAGCATTAAGGGCTTGCCAGTCATTTATTTTTTCACCAGCTTTCTTTACGGCGGCACTGATAAGTTCCATTGCATTTTTCAATTTTTAGTCTATACTGCAATTAATTTTCATTTAATTATTTGAACAAAAATAATTTAAGGTTATTTTAAATAGCGTAGACAATTACAAACGAAACTGCCTGTTCATGAAACCTTTTTAATGATATATTCGATTTAAAATTTTGACTCGTCATTAATCGCCTACAACAAAAAAGGCTACAAAGAATACCCTAACTATCACCAACTACTGTAGCGAACTTGGCTGCAGCTCGCTTCGATCACCACCACCAAAAAACTGCCAGTGTTGTGTTGTTGCACAAAGATGAGCGGCCTGAGGCAAACATCGACACATTTGCTAATGATGTTTGTGATCGTTGTAGCTGCATATCTTAGTGCGTCTGCGCCCGGGGAGGTGAGTACATAGCGCAGGGCAGCAGTGTCTAAATTTGTTAATAACTGAGATACTTGTATTTTGTTCATGAGTAGAGGACAGTAATTCATACACTATGTAATTGATAGTTACACTTCCTTTTATTCAATTCATTTTCCTCTCAGGAGGTTACATTCTTGCTTTACGGTTTAAATGTCAATTTCGTTTGGTTAGAAATGCGGAATATGGAGATTTTCCTCACTATTTCATTGTTGTGCAGAAGTGGGACGAGTAGGAATAGGTTTGGACAATGTTGGCTCGTGCGACACTAGCAATTCTAAACGTATTATCAATAAATCCCTTAAATATTCTAATCTTCCAAATGCTGAGCTTTACCATATGGTGACATGCCAGTTATCAATTGCCGTTACGAGTATCGCGTTTTTTCCAGTTTGTACTGAATGCTTTTTTTCCGAGTCGCAATTGCGTTCAAAATTTATTATGTTTTTCTTGTGAAAATTTATTCAAATTATTTTTCACATAATCTCTAAAAGTAGCCAAATTAGCGGTTATAGTAGGAAACCTTTACCAATCATTGAGAGAGATTTGCTGCCGTACGTAGACGAATCACTGGACAGAGAGGAACAGAACAGGACAGAGAGGAACAAAACGGAACAGAGAGAAACAGAACGGAACAGAGAGGAACAGAACGGAACAGAGAGAAACAGAACGGAACAGAGAGGAACAAAACGGAACAGAGAGAAACAGAACGGAACCGAGAAGAACAGAACGGAACAGAGAGAAACAGAACGGAACAGAGAGGAACAAATGGCCATCTAAAAGGGTACTGTCTAATTGTAAGGGGAAAGTGTTACATGCTCCAAGCTCGTGTTTAATGAATCGTCTGTATGGAATTAGCTTTGAAAATTGTTAATACTTAAGCGTTTAAAAATACGGCGACTGATTTCTATTAATGTTTTCTATTTCGCTGGTTTTCAAAGTTTGAAAACTTTGGTCATCGCTTAAATTTAAAAAGTGAATAACAAAGAATGCCATTTTCTGTGCAACGGATACATTATTTTCATTTTCGAAATAGCAAATGAAGCCATAAAAAAGAAAATAAAAAATCCAAAACGAAGAAGACGTGAACGCGAGAAAAATTGCCAAGGTATTTACAAATCGGACGAGTGAATTTCTTATGAGTTTTCGGTATTCAAAGCGATGCCATTCCATGAACGCGAATTCCATGACACCAGCTCGATATTGCACCACGATGAGCGCAAAGTGGATCGAGCAATCAGAAAGCGTCGTGTTATCTGACCATAGGAGGCATTTATAAGGGTCCTCGCGTCCAGATATGAGCGGCCAATCTAAACCACGAGGGCGTGCAGAGCAATCTTGCCCCGACGAAACAAGGCAGAGTTTAGGCCTTTCAAAAGCCGATATGCAATACATGCGATGCCGACTGAGGGGAGTCCGACCCACTTCAGCCGCGTGCATTTGCATGAGAACAAGCACGGTGGGGAAGATGCAAGGCACCGCTCTATGCCATGGTATTTGAATTTGCATCAATGCAAGCAGAACGGCTAACAAACATGGGGAAAGTTTAGGGATAGGATTCGAGGAAAGGATATGAGGTAACATTCAAAAATTCTCATTAATGTATTTGAAAAAATGTGGTCGTACGTCTTTGAGTTGGGTGATGGATTGCAGTCTAATATAGCAGGCACGCACGAATATGATTGGCATTTGAAGCGCTATAGCTTCCACTAGCAACGAAGTAAATATTTTCTACAGTCGCATAAATCTGAAGATTGAATTAACTTTCTCTATAAAATCATTGCCTTTTCAAAAGAACTGTAGACTATTGTCAAAACTTGAGAACTATGAAAATAAGCAAGTCCATCAGTAGCAATACAAAACGAGGACTTGAAACGGATTTCTCTAGGAATAGTTTTATCCGTGCTTACGAACAGGATAGCATGAAATAAAATAGAATAGATAGAACTGGACAGAGCAGTACAGAGGAGAACCGTACAGAAAGAAACAGAACGGAACAGAGAGGAACAGAACGGAACAGAGATGAACAGAACAGAACGGAACAAAACTAAACAGAACTGAACAGAACGGAACAGAGATGAACAGAACGGAACAGAGAGGAACAGAACGGAACAGAGAGGAGCAGAACAGAACAGAACGGAACAGAACGGAACAGAGAGGAACAGAACGGAACAGAGAGGAGCAGAACAGAACAGAAAGGAAAGAACTGAACAGAACGGAACAAAACTGAACAGACCTGAACAGAACGGAACAGAACGGAACAGAGATGAACAGAACGGAACAGAAAGGAAAGAACTGAACAGAACGGAACAGAGAGGAACAGAACGGAACAGAAATGAACAGAAAGGAACAGAGACGAACAGAACAGAACAGAACGGAACAGAGATGAACAGAACGGAACATAAAGGAAAGAACTGAACAGAACGGAACAGAGAGGAACAGAACGGAACAGAACGGAACAGAGATGAACAGAACGGAACAGAACGGAACAGAGATGAACAGAACGAAACAGAACGAAACAAAGAGGAACAGAACGGAACAGAGCGGAACAGAACGGAACAGAGATAAACAGAACGAAACAGAACGAAACAAAGAGGAACAGAACGGAACAGAGAGGAACAGAACGGAACAGAGAGGAACAGAACGAAACAGAACGAAACAAAGAGGAACAGAACGGAACAGAGCGGAACAGAACGGAACAGAGATGAACAGAATGGAACAGAGAGGAACAGAACGGAACAGAGAAACAGAAGGTAACAGAGAGATACCGAACGGAACAGAACGGAACAGAACGGAACAGAGAGGAACAGAACGGAACAGAGGTGAACAGAACGGAACAGAAATGAACAGAACGGAACAGGGAGGAACAGAACGGAACAGAACGGAACAGAGAGGAAAATAACGGAACAGAACGGAACAGAGAGGAACAGAACGGAACAGAACGGAACAGAACGGAACAGAAATGAACAGAACGGAACAAAACGGAACAGAAATGAACAGAACGGAACAGAGAGGAAAATAACGGAACAGAACGGAACATAGAGAAACAGAACGGAACAGAACGGAACAGCGAGGAACAGAATGGAACAGAGAGGAACAGAACGGAACAGAACGGAACAGAACGGAACAGAAATGAACAGAACGGAACAGAACGGAACAGAAATGAACAGAACGGAACAGAGAGGAAAATAACGGAACAGAACGGAACAGAGAGAAACAGAACGGAACAGAACGGAACAGCGAGGAACAGAACGGAACAGAGAGGAAAATAACGGAACAGAACGGAACAGAGAGGAAAATAACGGAACAGAACGGAACAGAGAGAAACAGAACGGAACAGCGAGGAACAGAACGGAACAGAGAGGAAAATAACGGAACAGAACGAACAGAGAGAAACAGAACGGAACAGAACGGAACAGCGAGGAACAGAACGGAACAGAGAGGAAAATAACGGAACAGAACGGAACAGAGAGGAAAATAACGGAACAGAACGGAACAGAGAGAAACAGAACGGAACAGCGAGGAACAGAACGGAACAGAGAGGAAAATAACGGAACAGAACGGAACAGAGAGGAAAATAACGGAACAGAACGGAACTGATAGGAAAATAACGGAATAGAACGGAACAGAGAGAAACAAAACGGAACAGAACGGAACAGAGATGAACAGAACGGAACAGAGAGAAACAGAACGGAACAGAGAGGAACAAAACGCGACAGAACGAAACAGAGAGGAACAGAACAGAACTGTACCGAAAGGAACAAAACGAAACAGAACTGAACAGAGAGGAACAGAACGGAACAGAGATGAACAGAACTGAACAGAGAGGAACATAACGGAACAGAGATGAACAGAATTGAACAGAGAGGAACAGACCGGAGCAGAACTAAACAGAACGGAACAGAACGGAACAGAACGGAACAGAGCAGAGGGTATCAAAACATATTTTCTGGCGTGAACACGTAAACAGCAACAGAAATGGTGAATTTCTGTTTGGTCTTTACGGTTATTTGTGATGTCCGCTGCAGTTAGTGTGAATTGGATCCAAAAGGTGATAAAAACATCTACCGCCATATGATGAGTCAGTCGTGGTCTATTGCCTTGCCCACATCAACTGCGCTCCCTTGTGACTTACAACGTCTTGAAAATTACTCATTGAATTTCGTAATTCATCGACTAGAGTTGCTTCCCAGATAGAATGTTGAAAAGATTTAGTTTTCCTTCTTGTACAATGTTTTTTATCGCCGTGGGCAAAATAATCTTTACTCCTCCTGTCTTCCAATTTTCTTAAAAGCATATCTAGAATAAAAGAGTCAAAAACGTTCAAAGTGTAAAACTGAATAAACTGAAAAAATGCTATTTTCCTGCGACAATTCGATCAATGTGACAACTGTACGAATGATTACAATCATGTTTTCGAAATGATTGTAATGTAAATTATCAGAAACGTAGGGAAATGTTAATAATAGTTTAGTTAACATGCAACCATCGTGTGAAATAAGTGGTCTCAAACATAATGCAATCGAAATAATATACTTTCGGAACCAAAGATATGTGTAAAGAATTACCAAAATTAATTCTAACTCTAGGAAAAGGCGAAATCGAGCCAGTAAAGAATATTTAAATTTCGAACCCCGTACAAATCCCCGGTGGAGTTAAAATACGCACCCTGATCTAAATAAATAGGTCCTGATCATTGGTTGACCGGGAAAATACTATGCTTGAATACGAAACCATGCTATCTGTCGTTCAATCACTATTATAGAGTCTTAACTATTGCAGCTGAGTCTGGAGAGCCTCACCTCAGTATCTTTCATAAGAGTTACAAAAATATATTCCATGTTGGTATATACGTAAAGTTAAACTCAAGGGACGTGATCAATTAGCTTCTCTTCAAGGCATATTGGGTGGATCCCACTGCTAAAAGATTTCTCATTCGAGAACCCCGATGTGTATTCTCCTCTTCATAATTTTTTCAGAGCAATGCTATTGTTGGAGAATTTCTTCTACTTCATGTGATGAATGTAAAGCCAAATCGGTGTAATGATGCTTCAGTGGGCTGCTGTTGTGACGGAGCAAAAGCCATGTCAGGACCAGATGCTCTTCTGCACGACAAACTTCTGCGGCTGATGAAGTGTTTTCGTTCGATGGAATAAAGCGAGGGCAATGTGGCACATTTTTTGAGTCTTAAAAATAACTTCTGTCAGTTGCAATATATTGCTGAAGAACTTCCTCTCATAAGGGTGCATTGCTTATTCCATTAACGTCTCTAAAGACCATGATGTCTTCTTTTGAAAATAGCCTTGATGTATCGTATTTCTTGTTAAATTTGTTCTCCTGTGTATTATTTGAAGGACACTGCCGAGTGGGAGTTCCATCTTCATTCTGATATCGGTGACTGGCTGATTGCACATAAAAATGGCCACAGATCTCTTGTACTTTATTAAGTGTTGCACAGTGTTATCTTCAACAAGAAAATGAGGTCAAATTTTTTCCACCTTGTTACTGAAAGGGAGTGACATCAACTATGAACTCAATTTTATATGAGTGAAGCTCGTTGTTTGCCGCTGTCCAGTAGTCCTTGGGAGTATACTTAAGTTTGAGTGCACTGATGTTCTTCTGTACAGATGTTGCGTTATGTTTTGAAATTGAATTTGAGACAATTTTATTACTAAGAACAACACAGACGGTGACTAGCATGGATGCAAACAAACTAAATTAAAATCGATTAGTACGTATCCCTTGTTTATCAACACCCAAAAATTCTACCACTAAATAAATTTTGACAACGTGGCGGTTTTGTAAAAAGTTAGAAGTTAAGAACTACGTCCATTAATTGAAGCATTCTATAACATTCTATCGTAACAAGCAAAATTCAAACTTTTTCGTGACTAATGGGAAATCGAATAGAGTCAACGGAAGACTGTGTTGTGGAAGACGAATAGCAGCGCAATAAGTTTGATTCAGTCAAAATAAAGTGTGATAGACGCCCAACTAGTACCAGATTAAAACACAAATGCAAAACCCCTTGCGCGAATGTTGGCAGAAATAATTTTTTGTAGAGAGTACATCAGCGCTGTAGGATTGTTTTTTTTTGCGTAGTATCCGAGACGTTGTGGAAGGCATACGTTAGACAGTTTTGAATCCGTATAGGTAAATAGCAATGAGCAGGAATATCAATATTCAAAATGATAGTAAACCAAATCCGAAATCCCATTCCGATGTCATTTTGTTGAAGTTCTTGAATTGGAAGATGTACTGAAAACTAGTAGCGAAATCTTAACAAAACGTTGAGATAACTCGAAGAAGTGTTAAGAAGAATTAAAAGTCAGGTCTCTGTAACCAGACTAATGGCTCCATGCTAAGTTGTTAACAAGCGCTACCCTGAAGCGAATGCGCGTCTATATTTTTTCAATGAGTTGGCAATATTGATCTTTCCTTCACAATTCAGTATTTAATTATTCAGCGATGCACGAAAAAATTATTAGCAATATTTTTTCTTCATGCAAATTCGGCGTATTATTAAATGAGCATTTGACGTCTTTTTAATTTCCCTTTCATATTTGGTACAGTTGTAAACTGTTTAGCAGCAGTTAAGTTTGAAAAACCAGCGTTTAATGTAATTATGCTTTTTCCTGCGTTTTTGTTAGAAGTGTTTCCATGCCGGCATGCAAAAGACTTTCTCAGGTGGTAAAAAGGGAAATTAGGCAAGAGATATATTTTGTGATTGTGATCTGCAAAAATCGATCTGCAAAACACTGTGATCTGAAACAAATGATCTGCAAAATAATCCTTTGAGGTCAAATATTTAAGTTTTAACTTCACTGTGAAACAATTTGCAGGGGAGTCAGAAAATAACAGTGCCGATTAAGCTACAAAATTATGCATGTAACAAACACCTTTTTCCTTACCTGAAAGTTTCCTCACATAAGCATCCGGAAATCTCAAACACTTCCATTAATAAGAAATTATTGGGAATTGCGTGCCCAATGTTGGTAACAGTTCTGTTCCGAAATAAATTTGTGTATGATTTTTTAACGAATCCTTAAAATTATATTCTTTAATTTAATTACATGCAAATTAATGCTTGGTGCAAATTGACTCCCTTTCTTACTTTGATCATGAACATCGACACATCTAATGTATTCCAATACGACTAAGTGCTACGAATCTCAATCTTAATTTAGGAGTCTTAGCATTTCAGCATAGCCATGTTTAAAAGTTGTTAATGAAGAGAGATTGATTCAAAAGTTTTACGTCAGTAGCCGAAGGTACCAACTGGATCTTCGCACTAACACAAGGATAAGTTTTGAGGAAGCCTCGCAAAAAGTAAATTTGTTTCTGCACTAATTATTCTGGGTATCATATTAGATCAGTAACTTGTTATTCTTCATAGCATACGCTTTTTGATGATAAGTATAAACTGTTTATTGCAAAGAACGTAAAAAGAAGCCCTTCCTCACGATTGTGAAGCTCTGAATGAACTCAATTGAAGTAGTTAAATACCAATCGAAACTGAGTAACGCTCTGCTCTCTAGCATTAACTGCCCTAAGGCTAAAAATTTATTTTTCTCTCCATTAACAGCTAAGAAACGAAGTCTTGGGCCCATGTACGAATTAAAATTTCTCCCACGAGACAACTCTTGAGCATTAATAAAAGCTGAACCTGAGGTAATTACGAAACTCTGTCAGAAACTTTGCAACGAATGTTAGTGAAGTCTTTCATACTGAATTTACATCACTCTAAAAAAATGGAGAGAGTAAGGCTATAAATAAACAACCCAGGCATGACTGCATCGTTATCTTAGATATTTTAGTAGCATGCAGTTGAATTGAGCATGAACATCATTATCAGAAGTACGCGGATTTTAGAAGATTATCAGCGAAGTTCGTTGTTTGCAGCTGTCCAGTAGTCCTTGGGAGTATACTGTTGTTTGGGCGCACTGGTGATCTTCAGTATACATACGAGGTCATACATACATCATACATATACATACAAAAATTGAATACTTATACGGGGACTTATAATTAGAATAGAATTTAAATCGTAGAATATGAAATTGTGAACTACGAATTGCTGAAACGTATGCGTAAATTTAATTTGATACGACCTGACGGGAATATCCAGTTGAAAATTATAGATAATGCTGCTAAAATGTATGTGTTCTTCCATCCATCAGCTCCTCTGCTCAAAAACGAGTAAAGCGAAATAATTACATATGCGACGTTCAATCTTTTTAATAAATAGAAATTCTATGTTGATGGCTGTGTGCTCGCTTCAACCGTTCTGGATAAGATATCACGATTTAATGAGTAAATTTCAACTTATAAAATAAATATTAAAATTAAATCGCCATAGAAACGCTCGCCAAACGATAATTTTCTTCCCCAGAATTTTTCGAATATAAATCAGGTATAAATCTGAATAACTGAAGCGCTAGCAAACCTATGTTACTACTACTACTTGTTACTTGTTACAGGTATAAATCTCTTTATTTTGAAGGCGAGAAGGTAACCTGTGTTGGAAGATTTGTCACACAGAGTGCGCATACGACCCTCACACCTACTTATGGTAAAACTAGGAAGCGAGCGCTTGAGTGAGAGCGAGAAGCAGGGAAGTTACAACCGCCGTAAAGCTGGCATTTGAAGCTTCAGAAAAGACCTCCTCGTGACGCCCTATCAGACAGACCATTTGTGGCTCTGGGCTGCTTCCTATGCAACGGCATCTTGCACTTGAGGCATGACTTGAATCCGAAACTCCATCACTGCTAAGTCTTCCTTCAGGAACTGAGACAAAGTGGCAATTTTGTGCTGTGAGACAGCGTCATGGAACATGAAAGTCTTTCGTTTTCCATATTGATTGTCTTCAAAAAATGATATTCTTCGAACGTGATTAAGTGAAGTTTTTCGTTAATGTTTCATATCGATAGTGCGACGAATTTTGTACATACTGCAACTTCAAATTAGGGAAATTCAATCTTTAAGATGGATGCTTTAAGCCAGTTCTCGAAGAAAACCTTACCAGTGATGCATAATTTTTTAATGAGTGTTTTTTTAAATGGTTCCGAACTGATTTTTAAGATTTAATTTGAAGTTTTTTCGGTAGCTCAAATGTTATTAAATAAATACCATTAATGAAAGAAAAAATCTTTTTCTCTCCTGATTGAACTAATAATGTTCACACTATTTTTCTTTTGTACAAAATGTAAATTTTCAAAATAGCTCAATTTATCGTAACTACATTAATCAAGAAAAGTTTTGTCGTGACAGTTTTAAACCATTCCATTTTTGTGGACATCCTAATATCTCCATCAAGCAGAGACAGAATCCTCAGCCAATTGCTCATGTAACTAGTTTTCAGAAGAATGTGCCATTGTTAGTATGTATTTATTCCTAACGGACGGAAGATTATACTCGATTCACACTGCGGCACTGTGATCTGTATTTCTAGGACTACAGTGAACTTCCTTTCAAAACTACCGTACATCATTTCAACTTCTTCTAATCTGACCAGTCTATTTTTTTTTTGCTCTTTCTATCATTGGTAGATTACACAGCATAATCCCTCACTTGGCCGAGTTTCAGCTGAATTATTCGCAATCAGTTATGCTTTCAATTTCTTATAAAAGCGCACTACAGCCCTGATGTGTTATTATTTTCTTCTTGAATAATAGCGTACAAAAATCAGTTGTTTAACGAATTTATGACAAGCCAGAGTAGAAATATCCTATGCATTTGGATTTTAGCAAGTCTGAAGTGCATATATACTTCGATTGGGTTATAAACAGCAATGTGATCTCAGGTTCGATGTTTTCCCTCTATACGGTTTTCATGGCGTGACATGGTCTGTCAACCGAAGCTTTTGGACGAGCGAATCTGAAGCAGGAAAGATTTGATTTTTAAGTGACGCATGAAGAAATAAATTTGTTGGAATTGATTATTCATAAAGAGGAGATGTTACACAAAATATAAAGGTAAAACAGGTTTGTTCGTATAGAAGAAAGATGAGAATAAACCTTGCAGACGTGGGGTAGTCGTGTGAATAGTGAAAAACTTCCGTAAAGGGACCCTTTGGCTCCTATATTTTTGTGTCATTCTATTCTTTCTTCTCTTTAACCCGTGTACATTTTCATGAGTCCTTCTAGCTGAAAATTTAACGTCTACAAAAAACTTCGATAGCTGCCTTTGAAAACTTTTTTCATTCATTTCTGCACAAGTCTTAGGTTTGGTTTCAAACCGCGGCTTCATTCAAAACGGTCGTGACGGTCACGCTATCACACATACAATTCATACGTAACTAGTTTTATTCATATTTGATAGCCCGTAAGCCCTACTCTAGAAGACTTTTCTCAACGAAACAAATGTGTATCACCATCTCATGAGCCTCACGTACGGGCCTCATCCTCACTTCATGCTCCTTTCCTCCACCTGCAACTGTTGCGCCATACCTCTGAATGATCTCTTTTCTTCCATTGTGTTCATGATTAACTTCGCGTTTCTTTTTGAGCATTGTTATAGTAGAAAATAATGGAAAATTGTATTGCCACTTTTACGTCTTTTATGTCAATTTTGTCTCGCTCCAAATCGCTAAATCAAAAAATTCATTCAGTCGACCTAAATTTTCTATCAATTTATTGAACCTGGCCACTATTTCGAAATATAGCTCAAGTAGGAGTGGTACTTGTTATTTTGAGATCTAATGCACCTTCTTCGTCATCAATTATGGCTTAAGCACTACCTTTACTTCTCTTATTATATGAGCCAAAAATCATTCGATTGAGTAGGTAAATGTTTTGGTGAAGACAAAATAATGAGAAACCCTATGAGAAATGGGGCATTTTTATTAGTGATGGGAGTTGAGTCATTCTTGACTTCATTGACAGCTTGCATCTGGGTCGAAATTGACAAGTGAAAGTCGTACAACAGAATCGAGGGAACTCACCGTCATTCCTGCTTCAGAGCGGTCTCAGGTTCAGGTGATGTGTGTGGAGGAGCGAACCGAGCAAGGGCATTGTTCTCCACACACAACACAATACAAAGGCTTACTGAGGGCACTAAGATTACCACGTAAGATGTTCAACTCCATCATTATGCTCAGCTAACCGTTTTTGAACATTCTGAGTAGAGTTGAACATAGCAACAGAAAATAAATAGCAGTGATTAAACAGTAGTCCAAGTATTACATGAATGATTTCTTATTTTAATTGGAGTTTTATTCTAATTGGAGACGCGGTTGCTTCAAAATTCTGCCGTCAAATTAGACGTCGAGGGCATGTCAGTACAACTCGTCGTCTCTGAAGGTCCTGCTATGCTACCGTATGCTGTCATATTTAATAGTATGGGCAATTATGTTATACAGGACTAAATGCGGAGAAGACAGAAGGCCACCCTCACTCTCAGAAGCAAGACCTCGCACGCAAAGACGCTTCAATATACACTTATGGTGATGAATGATTCCGGATGAATTAATTGAAGAAAAGTGTCGGTGGCAGCGAAAATAAGCTGAGTAGTTGGTTAACGCATCTGTTTTGTAGCCCGCAGCATACTCACTTTGTCACTGGCATCGCGTTCACTGCAAGACATCCGCGTGAAATCGTTTGATTTCTGCAACGTAGGCCATTCTGTCGGCACCGCCCACTTCGTTATGCCTGCCAGTGCATCCCTTCTGACCCCTCCGTGCACTCTGCCTTATTGCTGCTTCTCACCTCACTGAATGTCTAATGAACGCTGTTGGATTTCCGTGGGGACGTACGGCAATGGTCAGAATCTTGGGCCATTGCTACAGTTCGGCATTGAATTAAACAACTGATGAGCAGTTATTGCCAGCGTCGTCCGCTTTAATACACAGCTGAAGGATTGTGTAATGGTCAATTTGGGAATTCTTTGAGTGAGAAATTTCCTCTTGAAATATATTTCGATTTAAAACCTCAGTATTTCATTACTTTGACAATTATAAATCAATGCGTCATTTGCCCCATTTATGAAATACTTTTGCAGGGATATTCATTCTAGTTTAATGACAATGATAGCTGTACTCTATATTTTAATTATTTTACCTTTCAGTAGCATTTTTCAAAGAGTTGGTGCAGCATTTTTCAGCGCAAATAGAGTTTATTTTTTTCACATGTTGTCTCATAGTAGTGATGGTGATGATGTTCGATCGATACAAGATGATCAAGATAAAAGTAAACTCTACAGTACCTGAAGGTCTCTTTGAACAAAATAGAGATACTAACTCATCGTTTGTTGCATCATATGCATAAAAATGTTTTCATTAGCAAATCGAGTATCGTTAATTTTTGCTGCATTTTTGTCGTTTAGCGTTGTGCTGAATGCATGGGCAAAAAACGTGAGCTTCACTTAATGCACCTTATCCGGTCTAATACTTTGCAATAGTTATAATGTTATCTTAATGTTGCATTAAGAAAAACATACCATGAAGAACATAATATTTTCAAACGCACGAACGTTATCATACTGGCTATCCATTTTCAACAAACTTTTGCACTATGCTTTCGTAGATTTTTAATTTTTAATTACAATATCGTTATGTGTGTTTTTGAGAAGCTAATTTCATTCATTATTCGATTCTACAAATCGCCCAAACGTGAGGTGACGATGAACATAGTTACAATTTATACCCAACAACATTAAAAGTACAATTTGTGAGGTCAGAACTTCTAGGAGGCGTTTCAATGCATTGGTTGAACTCAGTTATTTTTGTTCTCGAACTTGCTTCGCAAATGAAATCAATGCTTGTGTATTGCCACAATTTTGTGCTCACCACACCCGATTATATTTATTCCAGTAAATAATCTGAGGCTGCGGAATGATTTCACGACTTAAAATCTATGGATATACCAGTCACTGCTCAGAGTTCTCTCATTGGAAATGCCGTGAGCAACTCACCATTTTGCACTTTCACAGTTCGTATTGCTAAAAAAGTGGCAGAATCAGATGCGCAAAAACTTCTCTACTTATCTGAAGTATTTCCTTACTTGTTTCTACTTATACTTATCTACTGATCGTAGTAGATTCGGACTAAAAATTTCAGTCTTGGGCAGAACTCTTGTGTATTTTAAGTGAAACAAACAATAAAGTATGAATATCAATCCGTAAAATAATTCTTCCAGCTTATTCGGTGTTGTTTATTCTGTGTCGCCTGAGTGTCATCCAATCAACTAATACTTTATCAGTGCCAACCTTGAAATTTTATCGGTACATTTCAAGAGGGACCAAGTAAGGACCTTAAAAGGAAAGTCTAGAAAAGTCTAGCACTTCGTTATACTTCATAAGATTTTTGTAACATGAATAACTTTTGATGACACGTTACAGTCTAAGAGAAAACGTTACGAAGGTACGCAAGACGAAAATTTTAAGTAATAATGACCTCCAGAACAGGAGCTTCGGGCATTACCCATCACCAGGCTTTAAGACTGATACTAGGCCTCTCGTTCAAATTGTTGCAGCGGAGCGCTACCGCGCAGAAGTTATGAAAATTAAACCGGAAGGAAGGTTACAGAGTGATCACTTGATAAAAAGGGACTTAAAAAGATTCAGCCATAAATTAATGTTCTGAAATGAAGACGACCCTTCAACAGTTCCTCGACCTAAGCACCTCCACTCTGCCTACCTGCATGTTCGTTCCCCCTAACTAATAATTTCAGCAAGCCAACATTTCTAACAAGGCGCGTAGAACTTCCGTGTCCGCAATCATTTGCAAGCTGGACTATCGCGTATCAGAACTATGAAATGTTAATTTTTGAAAACCTTCTTTGATCTTCATCGATAAAGAAAAGCTTCCCGATATGTTTCTAACACCTCTCCCTCGGTATTCATCATACAGTGAAAAAGGAATTTCTGCCACTTTCGGGTGCTGATTTTTCACTGCACTGAGTAGCTAATTCCTGCTATTGATTCACTACAACCAGTATATTAACGTAATATGCTGCTCTAAACTGACTCTAAGCTACATACACTTCCCGAGAAGAACTGCCGTGAGTGCTTAGAGACACTGACCTGATGGCTTCGAGTAGTGCCGTAGTTAGAACACGAACATCGAAATTAAACTCATTCTTGCATGGTCCAATACTCCAATAAACACAAGACCTTCACCGAGAAGAAAACAATCTTTGAGTACTGTATATGACATTCCGGTTCTGAAACACTTGCTTATAATATTCTAATTTTATGCCTATACACTCATAAAAGTTGCATAGATTTTTTATTTCGTTCTAAATTTTTATTCACTGATCAAAACTTCCGGCAAAAAATTCGAAATTTCGCATTAAAAGTAAATGGATGCGAAATGTTTTTCTCCAGCAGAAACATTCAATACATTTACAAACAACATCCACCTACAATTTCACAATATGTTTTTAAACAAATCGCGTATCTTTTAAGTTCGAATTCCTGATTTTTAACGTTGTATTTTTAGAATGAGAAATTATTAAGCTAAATTTTAACATTCCTTTTAGGTGCAGATGAAAATCTTCGAGGTTATTATAAAAGTTATTCGAATTTAATAAATTATAATTCAAAAATTGCTAAACCATCCACTTAATATATCTTGATCGACAATGTCAGAGTAAGTTCTCTTCTTGTCAATAAAATATAACTTGAAAAAATCAATACGGTTGTTTTTGTTCAATTTTTTTTCCTGAAAACAAAATAATTTTTGAATAAATAAACAGATATACTGTACCTAAATTGATTACGTCTACCTTTGGTGTTATAAATACTTTCAGGGTTCTGATAGGTTTCCTTAGCCATTTTATAAAAAATTTGCCGATTGTCCTCATTAGCATAAGTTTCATTAGGATCAGGTACGAGTAAAGTATTTTGACAACGTTGAATCTTATATTGCAGCGTATAATATACTAAGGAATACATCAATATACCCTATTGCGTTTCGATTTAGAACATGTTTATTTATGTTTGTAACTGTTTCAAATTCATCTTTTGCTAGCTAATGTTCTAGTAGGCAAGTTGTTTCACTGCGGAGGAAGAAATTTCATGATTCAGAATATTTTTTAACAAAGGTGTCTAGAGCAACGACCTCTTATGATGGTTTTAATTTTAATTTTTAATTAATTTTAAGACATCGTAAGCTCAAAAATGAAACAATATAATTGTGCCTTTGTTTGTTCTTAATTTCTTTCTGCATTTTATACATTACTCATTCAAATTAAGAAGTTTTTCCCAGTAATTGATATAATTGAATATTCAACTGCGTAACTTCAGACGTAAAGAAACACATGTCGGTTTGTATTTTTACGAATTTTAACTGAAAAAATAATAGCGAAATACATACATGTAGATCATATCGAAAATAAACGTAGGAGTAAGGAAAAACTAAATGAAACTAAATCAAATCCCTAAACTATTTGCAAAGGAAGGGATTTGATTTAGTGTTATTTAGCGTTTTCCTTACTTTTACGTTTTTTTCGTTATTTTCTGTACGTACGTACATATTTAATTTTTTTCCAGAGCATTTTGTTGAGAATGACTCATTGAGTCATTGAGTCGAAACGTCTAATTTTAACAGTTATGCTTTTAACGTAAAATTCTAAGTTTCAAAGCATTAATCCTCGCTATTATTTACTTTTTCAGTCGTAAAGTTTTGAATTCTTGAGAAATTTTCTCATTTTCAATTTGCAATTGATCATTATGCTCAGAATTAACTACCACTTCTTGTTGAACATTCGCAATGGAGTCATCTGTAAGGACGGTATCATAAAGTTCCTTTCTATGCACGGGTTGCCTCATTAATAAGCAATAACGAGGAAGTGTACTTGTTTTTTTTTGCAGTCGATTTACATTTCTTGGAAATTACCTCATATTCTCAAAATTTTGGGGGTTGGTTTGCATATTAAGAGGTGAAAGAATTTGTTGAATCGAATTTTGCACATTTAATTTGAGGAATTTATTAGTTTTTGACTATCAGTGACCTAAAAATGTCAGTTTATTTCAATTTCTAAAATTTTTATAACAAGAACATTTTTGCACTCTTCCACTTAGCCTCAGGTCTGAATGTCTTTTCAATTCATTCGATCCGACCTAAAATTGACTGGTGGCAACATGTCAATAAGATTAGAGGAAAATATTTTCAGAATCACTCAATTTTGCAACAAAATCAGATACCTTTCGTTCTGATGTTGATGTTGAGTCTGGTTTTGAATCTATAATCATTCAGTGAAAGTGTGAATTATTCTTCGCGAAATGAGGTTTTGGTTGAACTGAAGTTTATTAGCTTCTTATCGACACAAGTTGAGCTTGACGTAACTGGAAAGTTTCTATCGACAAACTCAGCTAGTCGTAGGACACTTCAAGTTTATTTGCATCGTGGCTGGCCATTGTTGATTCTAATTATTTTCATCCTTTTTCCACTTAATCACTGAGTGATAACTCAATTATTTCCGTCTTCTTTCTCTACATTGATCACATTTGATTCTCCAGGATGGATATTTTCTTCTAATACGTTAATTTCGTTGGATTATAGAGCAATGATTTTTTCCACGCGGAGAATTTATTTAAATTTCTATATTAGCTCCTAAAATAACCATAATGAATTTCTAAGTCGTTAGACAATTCAATTTAGTTCATTTAGTCAATTTTAGTTAGACCATTGCGATTTTTAACCCTGTCATCGATTTCGAAGCTTTCTTAAATTTCGGGAGTTTTCACATGCACCAAATTGTCTCGCTATGGCTGCATGTTTTCACATTTCTCATCATCTTTTTGATTTGATCTGTTAAAGCCGGCCCTACATTGGGTTGTTTTTGATCAACTCAAACTATTTAAGGTTCTAGAGTAACAAACTTCTCACAAAATTATCGAATTAGAAAAACAAATTTAGTTCGCAAAAGTAAGTTTCCTAAGTCGCTTTCCTGTTGTTAAATTGGTTTATAAGTTATTCTGGTTCCTCCCTTCCTTTTCTAGTAGCTTCAATTCCATATATGAAATGGCTCATTAGTTTAATTTACGAGTGTTTTAAATTTATTTCGAAGCATGTAAAAATTCATCAAAGTTAATATCAAGAACTTTTACCTTTTTATTATTTTCACAAACTTGTTTTTAAACCACAAATCTCAGATAAATTGGACATCACCTGAATTTGAAATTAATACCTAAAATTTTATTCATCGCCAAGCAAGAAGGCAAAGTGATCACGTTTGCCGCTTAAACATTTCTACAAACTAGTTTTTAAACCGCAAATCTCAAATAATTTTGGATCATCAATTGAAATTATAATTTCTGCATTCAGATTTCAGGTTCTTCGTACTGTTTTGAGAAGTTCTTAGGCAACGTGTGTCTCATGAAAATTTCTCGAACAGTTCCATGTTGCGCCTCTTCATTTAATGCTGCAGACAATGCTGCCAAAATAATTTGATAGGTATTATTTTCTCATGCTCCCTGGCCGCAAGTTAGTTTTACCTAGGCTAATATTAAGCTTGAACTTTTTATTGATTCCGTTGCTTTTTTAAGCCGCAATTTGAATAATTACTCCGATAACATTGCGCCTACAAGTCAAATCAATTACCAATTTGTGATTAAAATTTGTCAGTCTCAATGTTTTCATTGATTCATCTGTATGAAAAGTTTCATCCGCTATCTAGTTTTCCTTTTTTTTTGAAAAAAATTATCCCATTTTTAAATTTTTTTAATCCGGAATAGAATAAAATCTTTACTTCTTTGCGTCAAGTATTTACGATATTCTCATTTTATTCAGCGAACCAAACGCGCAAATCATCATTTTATGGTTGGAGTGATATATGTTTTGATATCACATTCTTCCTCGGCAATAACTTTATTTTGTGACTCAAATATCTACTGTGAAGTATTTAATCAATTCTATATTTAACTTTAATTTAACACGTTTCTCTTCAAAGTTAGATATGTGGAAACTTACAATTCTTTTCCAACGTCTCAACCCTACGAAATTGTCCCAGTTCATCACGTGTTAAAATATGAAGAAAATTGGTGGTCATATGCGCCAAAACACTGCCAATCAATAAAATTCTAAATCATCGTTTGTCTATAAAAGAAACGTTCCGACGTTACTAACAACATCTTCAGGCTAAGGATATCCAGAAAATGTTTGTATTGTCTCATTGATTGGTATTTAAATCCATTGGCGAAGCTAACTTAAGCGCGATTAAAATATAGAAATTCCCAGTGCAAGATGATTTGACAGAAATAATATTTGTACAACGGAACTATGAAATCAGCAGACAATTAATAAACATTGCGCAACGGCTGTTTGTACACCAAAGACATAGGTGAAATAAACGATCGAAAGGATTTTTCAAACTTTACGCTACTGCCCTATTGGAAAGTTTTCGAGTAAAAAAATTATGGGTATTTTCAGTGAGTACAGCTTTTAAGTTCATTGATCTGTAGTCAATTATCTGAATTAGCTCAATTTAACAACATCATAGAAAATTTTTGTACTTGAATATCGATCTTTATACGAGGTCTTGCGACTATGATCAACACGGAAATGATTAAAAATAGAAATTTGAAATTTGCACTCAGTTTATCTTTTCTTAAAGGTTAACCTACTCATACTAATGTAACATTTACTAAGAGACTTATGTTCTGCTCTGTCACACTTGAACTAATATATTACATTAGCTCTTCCTAGATTAATAAACCCAGGCCTTGCAATATTATTTCTGATAAGAGATCACTGATTACATGATTTTTATCATGCCCACAGTTCTATTTGCCGTAGTTGGATCTATGGGCATCACAAGAAATTTATACTTTTTTTTAATTCGCTCATTAATTTGGTTATTTTTTAGCAATTGACTGCCATGAAATATATTCATTTGGTGCGTATCAAGTCTAGGATTTCTGCTTCAGCTCAAATTTTGGTTTAAAAGGACTCCAATGATTTTATTTACTAAGGTATTATAAATTTTTTTTGACTAGTTATCTCGTAAAGTTTCTGAATGAAAACATGCTTAGCTGCTCCACGCTTTATAAGCTCTATTTAATAAAGTATAAATATTTTTTCTTTATACACTCGCTGAGCATTACGATCATAATTTATGATTCATCCGGCATAGAAGGCTCAACTCACACAGATCTCTGGAAAGCACATTACGAAGCTACTATTAAAATATTCAGAAATATCAGGTTCCCATTACACCCAATATATCAGTAAAACTCGGAGCCGAATTATCCGTCATCCAATATCTCACCATCTTCAACGGCATTACTCTTTCAGTGTCTACGCAAAAATCGTCCACGAATCTGCCGTACAATATTGGCTGGCATTGAGTTCAACACCAGGTTTCCCACGCCGGACGTGGAAAGGAAAACACATAGCCGCACCATTTGCCAGTCGGAACAAGCTGCCATTAATATCACGAGGAGGAGCTCCAGCAGTGCAGATTGTGAGGAATTGCAGCAAAATATGTCGAGGAAACAGATTAGGAGGAAAATGATCTTTACTATTATATATACAGTTCAAAATACTCTCAATTGTATCAGAAAAAAGTGCGTTAGTGAAGGAAAAGTCAACGAATAATTTTTTAAACCGTTACATCCAAATACGGAATATTAAGTCTCTGTGTATCAAAAGAAATTGTAAAATCAACGATCTCTTAGTACGAAATAAAATTTCCAAATCCAGGATCAGTAATGTAAATAGTCAGTGCGATATTTCAGTTCAAGTGTGACATAAGAACGAGTCTCTTAAGAAATGTTACATTGGCATGAGTAGGAGGACTCTGAAACCAAGATTAACTGTGCACAATTACCAAGGTCTTATTTTTAATCACTTTCGTATTGATCATAGTTGCAAGACCTCGAATGAAGACCTAATGCTAGGTTGAGTTTAATATTGATGAGGTACTCAAGATCAAAAGTTTAAGTAATAAGGAGTATAAGGAATTACTCATGACCGGCACGAAGATATACTAGGTCTCTCGTCTTAATTATCATGCAAACAGGAGAGCAACAATAAAATAGTAATGTAAATCAAACCGAAAGAAAAACTGAAGAATGATCACTAATAAAAAAAGATTCACAAATATCCGGCTATAGTTAATTACAATTTCAGTGCCCTGAAGACCCATTCAACCGCTCTACGACCCAAGCAAGTCTATTTCGCACAGCTCTTCACAGATCTTGTTTTGTTTTTTTTTTTACGTTGAGAAGTCCGTAATTTCCAATAAGGCGTGATGATCTGGGTCTTACAATTCGTAAAATTCCTCTGCACCCCCATTACTAAAAGAACCGAACAGAATTGAAATTTTTTCAAAACAATTTTAGAAGGTAACGCAACGATTAAAGAGCTGTACGAATGGAATAATAATCTAATTTAGTATTATATATTAGGAGCCAATTTACCAAGGAACAGGTAAAAGAATGTTAGGTTTTCGAGAAGGTTGGCAACATATTGTGCCAGTTGATTCTCTAGGAACATCTTGACTATAGAACTTGGTCATAAGAACGGTCTAACACTTGGTTCAGGACTTGGTCCACGACTTGGTTCAGAACTTGATTCAGAATTTTATCCACGCGGTGGCCGTGCCGCTCTTATTGTTTCAACTGCAGCACTCGCTATTGCGTTTTGTATCATTTACCGATAGAAAGGCTTAAGGAACTAAGCATACTCTATTCTTTCGTTTGGTTGTATTGTTTCATTTTGTCTGAGATGAGCACTTGGTAAATTTGACATGTCATGGAAGCTTGTTCTATCTTCTTCTACGAACTTAGCGGGATTTTACTTTGTTAATAAAAAGCTTAATCCAGCTTTTTATTTCCAAGCATAACTTGACTTCTGTTAAACCTGTTTTCTCATGCTTTGTCTAATTCATTACCATGTCTCCAAACATGCCAAATATATCGAAGTTCTAGAGCCAAATGAAAGACTAGATTCAGGTGAGCACACTTCCTGGTTTTCCAGAGGTTGGCTTTCAATAGAATGAATATTTTTGTAGAATATTTCTTCAGGTGGCAGCCTCGCTTGCCGAGTCCCATCAAATATTTATGATAAGGTCCAATCGATGGTTTATTATATTTTTTTGACATCATAACACACATATTGCTTTGTTCAACGCTATCAACGTTATTCTCTCTAGAATAAACTCAAATAACTTCAACTTTAAGGGGCATTGACGTTGAAGTCACGTTTAGTGCAGTTGCTGAGTTCCACAATGAATCATCTTCACCTCTCTACTCAACCACAAACTTTCGTTTTTTTTCTCAATTTCGCAATCATGACCACGATATATCAAATATTCTCGTTCACTAAAAATTCATATTAATTAATCTCCATTGAAATATTCCAATTTATTCCTAACTGGTTCCATGTTCTGATAGAACGTTCAACAACTTGAGTTTCCGTTTCGTTTTCTGTACTGAAAAATTAAGTTACCTGTGTAAAATAAATATATTTAAAAAAAAGAAATTAATAGCATAGGATTAAATCGCGTAATAATAAAGGTGAATACCCTTCTCTAACCCCCCTTTCCGTCTATAGTTTGTCTATAGTTTGTTCAAGGGTTTTTAACTTGCTGGCATAGGTTCGTTGCAGTTTCGGTCTGTCCGCAGCTAGATGATCATATTTTTCTTGGTAAGTTCATTTACTGGTCGTTGAACTCATTTGTGTCTACAGTTTTAGTGATGTCGGCTTTCCTGGTCTGTCGGGAACCGACTTCCATTTTCGCCATTTCAGCTTTAGCTTGTAGATTTATATTAGTGCTATATCAGTGCATCGATTTCATCTGACCATACGAGCCGATTTGTTGCCACTTAATTTAGAGTCAATGGTTTTAATGCTGTTTTAGTTCTGCGAACGCTTCTCTATGAATTTTACTTATGTGAATTGTTCTTGTCTGTGGGCAGGAACAATAACTGGAGCTCTTGCAATAAACTCGATTTAATCCAACTGTCTGCTTGGAGGCTCCATATGTTTCCAAATAAACCCGTATTTCTATGAGTCTGGGAAATACGTAACAACCTGCTTCTTAAATAATTTCGGTTAGGTTTGTTCATAGATTCTGTAGTATCGTGGTATTTCAGCACGACACGAGGTTTAGTTATCGGTAGCTTTAACTACAGTATCTGAAGCCTTAACTTCAAAGAGAATGAGAATGAAACTCTCAGCTTGGATTCTAATCTTGTACTGATTCATCGATACACCGACTGTCCTTAAGAGCTACATAGCCCGGAAGTTAAACAAAGCCCATCCGGTGCTTGTAAATGCAAGGCGCCCGTCGGCTCTTCCGCCGGAGGCTCTATCAAGACATGTGACCCGAAAGCTATAAGTTATCTGGGCAGAGCGCGAGAGAGACTCATAAATCTCAGCCTCCGGAAGTCCTATTAGAACAATCAGCGTCACGCCACAACGATGCTCTCTTCACTATATAACAACTTCCCTCCCTTTAGATGAATATATGGCAAAAGGAAGGAAGAGCTCAACAACCCATTCGCATTACAGGTTTAGTTATTCTACTTGATCTACGAGGTTCATTCTGCACAGGTGAACTGCTAACAGGTTGCAAAGCAGGAGTCTTTGTTTCCCCACTACGGATAGATCCCAAACCACTGTGGAACAACTGATTTGAATGTCTCTTCCAAATTACATTTAATGTTGATATTTGAACATGAAAGATATTAACAGCCACTTTACTAACAATAATTCCCTTCAGCCACTTTGACCATTTCTTAAATTCAGAGCAAGAACATGATCACCGACATCAAATTGAGTTACATACATAGGCTTAGACCTGGGCACAGAATATTTAGGATGAACTCTATCTCTGGAAGTAACAAATTTACGATTGTTGAGTGCTACAGAAGGAGCAATTTTTGAAATACTATGAGGAATACAATGTGATTGAACTAACGCTTTTGCAAGGCTGGATTTGAACGATTCGGAAGGAGAGAGTTTTTTCAACAGGTCTTTAATAACTCTTACCCCCCTCTCAGCTTGCCCATTGCTTGCTGGAGAGTAGGGCGGAGGTGTGAGGTGCTCAATGCCGTTGGAAATTAGAAAATCTTTAAAGTCTTGAGATGAAAAGTTAGAAGCATTGTCACTTACGAGCACATCATACAACCCGTTTCTGCTGAAAATTATTCTCAAAGCATCGATAGTAGCTGATACACTCGTGGATGGTACCACTTCGCATTCAATATATTTAGAGAATGCATCTACAGCAATGAAAACAATTTTATTCTCGTAGAAAAAGTGATCAACATGAATGCGTTCAAAAGGAAGAGAAGGAGTAGGCCATTTTACATTTCTAGACTTGGGTTTTGCCCGATTTAATTGACATTGGGGACAACATTTTACGATGTCTTCAATAGTTTTGTCCATTCCGGGAAACCAAATAACAGATCTGGCCAACGATTTCATGCCACAAATGCCAGGATGTCCATCATGAAATGTTTCAAGAACTGAACTACGCAATGACTAGGGAATTAAAACCCTTTCTTTACACAGTATACAACCTTTCATGATGGTCATCTGAGGTAGCAGGCTCTTAAATGTAGACAAATTAGGATTAGGTTTAGGAGGCATGCCAAACTTTATGTATTGTTTAAGTTGGCGTAGTTCGCTATCCATTTCAGTATGAGTTTTTATATTTTCACACGTGACAGGAGTTTTATCGAGAGAGTTCACTGCAAAAATCATTACCGTTGTGGGTAGGGGAAGCCTACTGAGATAAACGCTATTTACGTTACATTTACCTTTCGAATAGCTGAGAACATGGTCAAACTGGGAAAGTCTGGAAGTCCATCTTTGAATTCGAGCGGAACAGTTGAGAGGTACACCCTTGTTGTGTGCAAAAAGTTTACAAAGAGGTTTTTGATCATTATGGATAATGAACTTAGCAACAAGTAGAAATTTCTTGAATTTCTCAACGCCAAAAACAACACTATGGCTCTCTCTTTCAATGTTAGAGTAGTTTTGTTCTGCATTTTTTAGAGATCTTGAAGCAAAATGAACAGAACACCAATCATGAGAAGGACTAACGCGTTGCATGAGTATGGCAGCAACTCCATAACCCGAACTATCCGTTTCAAGAAGAGTTTCCTGGTTGGGATCAAACAACTTTAGAGGTTTATGCGAACGAAAGATGTCTTTGATTTCTGGACACTTCTATCCTGTTCTGGAGTCCACCGGAACTGTACATTTTCTTAAGCAGCGAATACAGAGGATACATGACATTAGAAAAGTTGGGTACAAAACGACTATAGAAATTACACAATCCGATGAAGGCTTGCTACTGTTTGAGGTTTTTAGGAACTGTAAAAATTTTGTCCATACTCTGCATTGAGAATAGCGTCTACTTTCTCAGAGTTAAGGTGAACACCCTTGTTATCGAAAACGTACCCTAGATAAGAACACACGATCAGTTGGAAAGGCACATTTAGACAGATTTAAGCGAATTCCAGCATTTTTAAGGACAGACAGGACTTTGTCAAGAACTTCCAAATGAGCATCATATGAAGAGGTCAAAATGAGTAGGTCATCCTGGTACACAATGATGTTATCGATGGCAGAAAGAGTCCTATTCATGAATGCTTGAAAAATGCCGGGGCTTGCACGTAAACCATAAGGTAAGTAATTGTACATGAATAAACCTTCAGAGGTGTTAATGGTCGTAACCTTCTTTGATTCTTCGTCAACGGAATTTGCAAAAACGCGTTTGACAAATCAATTTTTGATAAAAACTTAGCGTATCCGACTTGAGAATTTACATCATCAATACCAGGTAGTACAGATTGAACTGGATTCAGAAAATTATAAATGGAGGCTGAAAAATCTCCACAGATTCTCACACTGCCGTCAGACTTTAGAACATTAACGGTGATCGATGCCCATTGGCTATCATACACTTTAAAAATTTTGTCCATACTCTGCAAGCGCTCCAATTCGGTTTTGACAGAGTCTCTTAGTCTTACAGGAACGGGGCGTGCTTTACAAAATACTGGAACTGCACATTAGGCAACACATCAAGAAGAACTGTTTCTCTAACGTTATACTGTGAATCAGATGACAAATATGCATCGTATTTCAAAGACAAGCGTCTCGGCAAACTATGACAATCCGTTTTATTTATGGAGTCGTATTTATCAGGAATGACAATGTTTACGTTGAGTTTAGAACAAATATCTCGGCCTAGTAAGTTGATTCTATCATCTTCCACAATGAGAAACTTATGATTAAAACGTAAGTCTTTATAACCAATAATTACTGAGGATTGACCAAGCAAGTTTACTGAGCCACCACTGTATCCGATAATTTTGCTGCACGTAGGAGTTATGACTGCACCAACAGCATGCGCGTCTGTTTTACGTATAGTCGACACAGCACTGCCGTTGTATATGAGAAACTGAATAGGTTTACCGTTTAAATTGCATGTTAACATAGTAGGCTCTTTTGTAACGGGAATTACAGTGGTGCTTACTCTAAAAAAATTAGAACCATTTAATTAAGGGATAATTAGAAAATTCATGTACAGAATTACCGTCACCACTTTCGTTCCTAGGTTTTTGTAGAACAACTTCGTTCTTCTGCTGTAGAGGCTCCCGTGAACTCTTCACTAACACATCTTCTCTTCCGACGTTGCAATGGCAACCGCTCATCTCCGGCTGCACCGCGTAGGAGCGAATGGCGTCAAATTTTTCTCGTGTAGGTCCTGCTGGAGAAGGCCGTGCTGCCGTCTTAGATTTGCAGACTTTAGAAATGTGGCCTATTTTTCCACACTTATGACATTTCAATTTCAAAGCATAACAGTTCTTTGCAAGGTGCTTCCGCCTAGTTCCACAGCGAATGCATATGTAATTCGGCGGTAGTTTTTCTGTTGTGAAAAACGATGAAGATGAATCCTCAGGAATAATATCTTGAGCGTCGGAGCTTAACTGTTCGATGAGTTTTGTATGTTCTGCGCATTCGTTGAATGTTTTGCCATCACACTTCTGTAGAACTGCACTGAGAATTTGCGATGAATGCAGACCAGCCACGAAAGCATCTCTCAAGAGACGATCGCGACAGCAATTTTCGTAGTTGCACGCAGATGCTAAGTCATTTGACGTTTTAGCATAACTTTCTATGGATTCATTAACATCTTGCTTTCTATTTAAAAATGTAACAGATGCACCGACAATGGATTTCTTTACTTCAAATTGTTAGATTAGTTTTTCTTCTAGCTTCCCATAAGTAGCATCAGTGAGTAACGTAGGTTTAATTCTTCGTTGTAGATCAATAATTATGTTCACGGGCAACGCTTTAATTAAAATACTAGATTTGTTACCGTCATTATTTTCAGTCATATGAAGGGCGTCTGCACACTGCACTCTAAAACGTTGCAGGAATTCACTCACTGTTCCCAATTCAACATCGAATGGAGGACAGCTAACTGTAGAACACGCTATCCTAATTTTAGAGCACTTGCAAAGTTCAAATTCACCTAGGAGATTCGAAGTTCTCGTCGCCAATAATTGTAGTATCGTGGTATTTCAGCACGACACGAGATTTTGTTATCGGTAGCTTTAACTACAGTATCTGAAGCCTTAACTTCAAAGAGGATGAGAAAGAAACTCTCAGCTTGGATTCTAATCTTGTACTGATTCATCGATACACCAACTGTCCTTAAGAGCTAAACAGCCCGGAAGTCAAACAAAGCCCATCCAGTGCATTGTAAATGCAAGGCGCCCGTCGGCTCTTCCGCCAGAGGCTCTATCAAGACATGTGACCCGAACTCTATCAGTTATCCGGGCAGAGCGCGAGAGAGACTCATAAATCTCAGCCTCCGGAAGTCCTATTAGCACAATCAGCGTCACACCACAACGATGCCCACTTCACTATATAACAGATTCATAGCCTTTATTTGTTTGAACTTCGAAAATAAATAATTTTTCAAAAATGTTTTCCCTTTTCTTGTTACGTATGAGCACCGCCTACAAATAAAAGAAATCAATTATTGTTAGAATAATTATTATTTAGTTAGTTGAACCTTTCATTTTTTGTTTTTATATATTAAAAAAATCAGCTTAGCACTGATCAAGAACTTGAGAAACTCTAACTCATCTCATTATGTAGCGATATTTTATTGTTTCATGTAAAAGGTAAGTCTTTTTGGGATTCTAACCAATTCTGCACTTGCTTTCAGACAAGCTGGTACATGCAAAAAAATTCGTTTATTCTAGGGCTTGTTTTAGGGCTTTAATACAATAATAATTTCAAGATTTTATCGCTCATTTCAGAGCGCTTGAACTTACATTTTTGGAATGTCAAGGCCCTTCTTATATTTTTAACCCCTATAGCGTAAATCAATTTCATATTTTATCTATCATATTCAGGTTCATTACGATACCTTGCAATTCCATAAGTCTTTTTTTTGATAGTATATCATCGACATATTACTTCTCCGTGTCCCAGGATATTGTGAATACTGTGAAAGATGTCAAAATTTTTTACCAGCTTGATCGCATGATGTAACTCCTAGACACGTTTCTGAACCTTGGTTTCGACTCCAAAAAAAGAAAAAGTGCCTTTATTATAAAATGATTCGTCAAAATATATTCAGAAAGAACAATAGACTGTAATTTGAAGAGATTTCCAGGTTATGAAACACTATATATATGATTTGTTTTTTTTCATAGTTATGAAATGTTTTTGAATCGCTCACGTAGAGCTCGTTTTCAAAAGATAAGATGTCTGATTATGGGATTCTTTATTATATTGGGTTACTACTTTTTGAAGTTTTTATAACTTAGTCGCCTCACCTTGATTCTGCTTGGTAACTGAATTATTTTACCGAACTCCCCTGCAGTCTAAAATATCACTGTTATTCACAGCAAATGAGATGATGTCATCCATGTATTAAATATACATCTCTTGTTGCCATCCATGTTAACTCCTATCTTATTTAATTCTTCGGGACATCATTCATGGTTTGGCATTTTGAATATTGAGCATTGATGTGGTCCAAAGTGTTTCTTTTTCCAAAGCGTTTTAATATGTTTCTATTGTGATGAAATTTCCTGTTATATTCTACTCTATCCCTTTTGGCTCCCTTTTCAACACAGTTTTTCATTTTCAAGGAGAATTTTTTTGTGAAACAAGCAAATCGACAAATTTTTCGATTGGAATTGCACCAGTCTCCGAACATATCAGTCTTCTTCTATATACAGAACCTATTTTTAAAATAGTTTTATGATGAGTTTAATATTTATTTCTTAACATATCATTATACAAATCATTCATGTTTATTTCCCATCATGACGAAACTGTTATCAAAACAACTTTACTCAAATTTAATATTTTTGTATGATCATTATGGAAATTGCACGTTTATGTTTAAACCATTTTTAACATAGAACATCCTCCATTCAAAATTGGTTTATAAATTTTATTACGCTTTTTTGAAGGCATCAAGCTATCAAATTTTTGGTTATATTTTGAAAATTTTTAAATTTTGCATATTTAATATTTCGCTAACTTCATTCTCCGATCTAACGAAATGTATCCATTGTTTTTCCTAACACTGGAGCGCATCTATAGTATTTGGAAATAATTTTCAAATTTAAATTTGTACTATCGACTCATTATTGGATTGACATCAACGTGTGATTTATCCATCTATATTCAATAAATTCTAATAATCGGTGACAACATATCTGAAGATAAGGAAATACATCTAAGAAGTGTAAAACAATTTTTAAAAGTTTGTTAAGCATGTCGTTATTCATGCTTAATTGTCGTTATTATGTCGTTAGTATTGTCGTTATTATTGAATAGTATTTGGCTTTATATTCTTATATTAATTATAGGGTGCACCAACACTACACCAAGGCTGCACCAACACTACACCAAGGCTACACCAACACTACACTAAGGCTGCACCAACACTACACCAAGGCTTCACCAACACTACACCAAGGCTGCACCAACACTACACCAAGGCTGCATCAACACTACACCAAGGCTACACCAACACTACACTAAGGCTGCACCAACACTACACCAAGGCTTCACCAACACTACACCAAGGCTGCACCAACACTTCACCAAGGCTGCACCAACTCTCTACACCAAGGCTGCACCAACACTACACTAAGGCTGCACCAACACTACACCAAGGCTGCACCAACACTTCACCAAGGCTGCACCAACTCTACACCAAGGCTGCACCAACACTACACTAAGGCTGCACCAACACTTCACTAAAATAAATGAAATAGATTGATTTTAGGGAAATCTCACTTTTAGGATAAAAAGGAAAACCAACGTGGCTAAGAATATCATGATAAAAAACTAACGTTTCGGATTTTAAAAAATATATCTTCAGTGTTCTGAAATACAATAAATCAAAGTTATAAAACATTGTAACCATAAATCTACTGAATAAATCGAATGTAAGATAATGAAATTTAAAAGACATGATAAAACATAAAAACATACAAAATTTCATCAAACAATGGAAAGTTTCACCGCCGTATCATACTCATTTATTGACGGACGGTTTTTTAAAATGTATATCGATCCTAAACTGCGAAGATCGGAGAAATTTGATGTTGAATTTAATGTTTGTTTTTTATCATGATATTCTTAGCCACGTTGGTTTTCCTTTTTGTCCTAACACTACACTAAGGCTGCACTAACACTACACCAACACAGCACCATCGTTTCACTAACGGTGCCCAATGAGGGCAGTTGTGCCCACAGCAGCACACACACACACTCACATGTACACACACACAACACACACACACACATACAGGCACACCCACCCACCGTGAAGACCATTTTTTTCAGTTTTCCTCACCAGGCGCTGGTTCAAAAACCTGTATTCAATGTCGACTACTGAATAACCTTTTGAATGCGAATCAGAGAACAATTTTTGCAAGTGATTCACAATTTGAGGTCGTCCTATTCATGTTCATTGAAGACCATTTACATTACTCCTATTCATTTCCGCTGGTTTTCAGAAGAGCATGGAATTGAGGTCAAGCTTACTTTGCTTGACGGAGTTCGTTTAGCGAGCAAATAAACTGATGAGAGTTTCTTCCATTGACTCGCATTATCTCAAGTGAGTCTGGTCCGTACAGCGGTCTGGTACAGTCTGGTCTCAATAAAATGCTGCTCTAATGAGCTACACCGTTTGCTCAAATCGTCAGGAACAAGAAGGGTCAGGCTTCCGTAATCTGTACTGCGTGCCTCTTGCAGCTGGACAAGCTGAGTCGACCATCAGCAGGAAGTACCGGGTCCATTTAAAAGCGCTGTAGGGCGTGTTATGAACTCTGGCAGGGACCGCGGTTACCTCGCCCGTCTCCAGCTATGCACTCCTCAGGCACTTCTCTGTCTCCTACCCGCTTACTGGAACTCGTCACGCAACTTCCTACGCAACACTAAGAAATTTAATCGAAAGCCCTTTTTCAAGCTTTATTTCACGGTTAGTATGGTTACAGTTCATTTGTGAACGGTTGATTTGTACGTCATGTTTGATTTGTGCTATAGTATCAGAAGCAATTTTTGTGATGTTAAATCGTGTTATGAACCTTACTTCGTCAAACATATGAACGTTCATCAAATATTGGGATTTTGGTACAAATTTTCTGTAACGTACTGTTTAAAATAACTTAGACCAATATCATAATAACATTCCGCTGAAAACAAAGATCTCAAACTTGATACTAGTTTCCTGTAAAATTTTTGAAAATCCGAAAAGAAAGCGTTTAAGATATTACTTGTCTGCAAACATTACCAGTACTTCTGGAACGTTTAACAGCTATTCTACACCCTAAAATAGTACGTTAACCTTCGGAAAATGTCGTAATGAGATCCGGGTAGCACGCAAAAAATTCTTCTGTAGAATTTGATAGATTTAGGTGCAAAAAAATTTATTTACAGAATCATAACAAATTTTACTAGCAGACCCACAAAAATGAAACCTACATTCTAACAACGTCAGAAAAATTTTCTCGTAAAATGTTAGGTATAATAAACCCTCTCATGGAATGAAAGACTCGCAATTCTTTAGCAGTTCTCCAAATTGATTTACGGTTGGTGATTACTGAGTAACAATGTGTATCAAAATTAAAATAAATCAATTCATTTCCATCAGAGTTGAACTACTCTAAAAGTTGTGCACGATTTTCTTAAAGTATTCTTTGAACACACAATTTTAATCTTGCGCCAAAAATTACCTAATGTTGCTTTATCTAATCCAAATTATTTAGCCTAGCATTAAATAATATAGCTGTCAGAACTCCCACACATTGAAATAAATATAAGAGACATGCAAAGGTAAACATTCAGGTCCTAAAATTTGGTAGTACTGCAGCCAATCCTCTTCTTATTCTATTTTTTGATATCGTAGAGCTCTCATTGATACATCTGTTGCTCTGCGGTCTAGTCCATGCGCAGCGGTTACACGTAGAGTTAGGGTAGCCATCATTGTCACTATTTTCAATTCTTATGTAGAAAACACACAGATAGTAATGGAATAGCAGGAAAATAAAAACAATGTTATAATACCGACAATAACAGTGATTCGAATACGGTTATTGCTCAATTTAATCAAACACTGCATCCAGATGTTTTAAAAACACTTTTTTATCGAAACATTTTTCTAAATTACATGTTAGAAAATGACAAATTTGAACATTTTTTCGGAACAACCAAACTCGTAACCATGAAACAAATTTTATCGTTTGAGGTAAATACACTTCGGAAAGCATCAAAATTTATTTTGATACCAAACACTTCACAATTTTTCTATCGTAATTATATTCTGAATGCAAGGAGTCTAATCACATTATTGGTTAGTACTCGATCATGGGTGTTCTTGATGACCTGACCATTTCTTGAGTATTGAGTATTACTAGAGTATTGAGTATGATTGATATTGAGTAATATTGCGTAAGTTATTTTTTATTTCTATAAAGAGGCATAATCTCACACCAAGGTAGTAATTGAAGATTGGCTTCTAAAAGTTAAGGTTGGTGAACTTATGCTTTTAAGCGTTGAGGGCCAAAATTTTATTTTCTGATTATGAATGGCGGAAATAAAAAACTCCTGTTGGTGTAGCGCAGGAACAAGGCTTTCCGTATTGTTAATACATCACATTCATTCATACTCTCGATCAATAAATATTCACTTCGCTAAAAGCGCACAATTGATTGCTTAGTATTTATTAGTAAAGTCAATAAATACTAGAATATCAAGTACAATCAAGGGATGAATCCTACTAAGGAAAAAATAATCAGCATATGACATGGCAGGAAATAAAGAATGTACATAGCTTTTGAAATCTTGGTCAATTACACTCCACAGTTCCGTTAATTATTATCCAAAGAGCTCGTTGAACGAGTGTTGAAGTTCATGTCCGAAAGAGGAAACGAATCTTAAGCACCTCGTCTGGATTATGTAGTCTTTAAGACCCGGGTTCACTAAGAGTCATAAAAGAGGCGTGAACGAGCCTCAAAATGCTACAAGAAGTCCAAAATGCGGAAACAAATCCCATGTTTTCAGCTGTGCCCTGCTGTGAGGAGTCCGCTTTTACCTACTCACGATCGAAATATTAAATGAATTGCAGTCACTTACAGCTGCTCATTGCTCAAATGAGTCTGATGATCGTAGAGCGCCTTCTTCACCTACATGAAATATAAAATCCTATTTCACAAAAAAACATTCTTAAGGGAATAAAGTTTTAAATTTCAATCGTGAGTCAACTTTTTGCCCTCTGTTGATGAGTTTTACCAAGGAGCTGAAAAATACAGTCGCCAATATACCGTGATTAAGGATAAACCATAACGATTACAGCCTCGGTTGCTCTGCGTCGCGACGAATAATGTGAGTAAGAATAGACAATTGTCATATTAAGATCTAAGGCATGCAGAACTGACATCATCCCGTAATTTATGATTTTTATCATATTAAGTAAATCTTTGAATTAACAGGAAACACCTCGTACCTGAAGTTAGGCTGCTCTCTGAGCAGTTCGCTTTTTAGATGATCAAAGATTTGAGGATAAGAAATTAAGTAACTACTTTATTTATCAGACTCATGAACTGCACTTGAGTTTGGACAATGAAAGCGACTGGAATTAAGCAGGTACTTGGAAGCTCTCGAACCAAATAGCATTGACCACTTTGAAGGAATAAGAAGTCAGTAGTTCATTAATATCACTCCTAGGTAAAGGTATCGGCTGTTAAGGTTAGGTTAACAGGTTAACATCGGCATCTTTGGAATGCTTTATTTCCAATCAAGCCTGATACATATGATCTTAGCATTGGTTTTTCAAATGTCTTATAACTAACCCTATATATAGGACACCATGACGGTTCCCCCGTAAAGCCGGTACCCATTTCCGACACCTGGGTTGAGTGGGGTATTGTGCTTGAGCTTTCCCTTATACCCAACGGGGAAAATCTCTGCGCCAGCGCCGGGTTACGAACCCGCGACTCCAACATACGAGCCCGATCCCTTAACCACTGTACCACGGAGAGCAGTGTTAAAACAAAAAGTGTTAAAAACAAAAAGTAAATAAGCAACACTCTTAAATAATCGTACAACCTACTGCTAGAGAACAACCGCTGGGAACGGTAGTTAGAACAGCCTTAGAGCTAATGAAGTGAACCTTGTTAAATACGTTTATAACGTTAATCACATCAACCACTTTAACTAGAAGGGTCACACTGATTACGTTGATCACATCAATCATGTTCGTCACGGTAAAGTTAACTCAAAAAACATAATAATCAAACTGATCTCGTTGATCAAATTAACGGGGTTATTCAAGTTAATCAGATTAATCGAACCTTGTCTATCACGTCTAGTTCATCATGTCAATCACGTTAATTATGTTAACTTATTTTAATCAGGGGAATAAAGCTATCGAAGAATCGAGGTGTGCTAACAGAAGTTGCGTTGAATTTATCAAATAAAATATGGAAAATCATTCGCTACTTCTAGCAGATTTCAATGCATGCAACAAAATAGTAGCAAAGGATATAACAAACGAGACTACTGCAACATAACCCAGGATCTCATCAAGCTTAACACAATTAACAACGACGCTCAAATTGAGCAGAAAATTAGAGGCAAAAGATTTACGTTAACTTTTGACACGTTGAACTTCAACAAGATCTCTGAGATGGGCTGAACTGAAGGTCAATACTCAATTAAAATATAAAGTTAATTGTCGTAAGCAATTTTGAAAACAGGAAATATTAACTGGATCGTGCTTTCCTTAATCTTCCATTAAGTATTCATAAAAATAGAGTTTGTGACTGCAAGCCGGTCAGTAGCATAATAAAAATCCATGATAAGAAACGCTGCTGAATCGCTGAAACGCGTTAAATGCAACCTTTGTCACTACGTCTCGTGGTCACACTGGCTACTTTACGGATCCATAGGGTTAATTTCGAGTTCAAGTACATGCGTAGTAGTACATTGTTCCAAGGAAACCAGGAGAATGCACTGCATGGTGTTTCAAGGGCGAAATATCTCATTATGCTGGTTAGTTTCTGTTACTTGTTTCAAATTATAATAATTACCACGATTTTAATGGACTGATCATCCGGTCGTAGGAGTTAGTAAATCGTGAATATTTTGGCCTATTCGATGTTTGGTTGGCTCCAAAATAGCCATAGTTTTGATAGGAGGAAGCCAGCGAATACTGTTTTTCAACTTTAATCGATGTGAACTTTAGAAGCGCTTTTTATTTCAGCCAAGAATTTTTTGGATTCATAAGATTCCACAAAATACCTCCTTATTGTTTGGATTACACATCTGAACGTTAACCGAGAGCCTGACAATGGCTCTCTACAAGCATTCTCCTGAAAAGGCCTAATTTATTGAAGCATTTAATTAGATGAATGATTACTTTGTGATCTTAATTGCTCCATAATAATGAGCTCGCAAGGGATATTAGTTGTGAAGCCTGTAGAGTATAAAGTCATCTACGTTGTTGTCTACTGAACTTTTCGTATCGCCACGTCAACACTCCTGTGTCGGTGCTATCCCTGAACATTGTATATTCATAACAGAGTTGTGTTGAAACTTCAAATGAGTCCAACAATTTCTGTTGATTAATAGTCAGGCTGGCATGCTGTGAAGACAATAGCTCTGCTCGTTATTTTTGATGGATTCACTTTTTTGTTCGGCAAACTGGAGGTCAGATTCAACGGGAGTCTCATAACTCTGCAGTTTATTGGCTTCTTCACTCCGGTTTTATAATCATCTTGTACTGAAAGTTCTATCGATATGAGGGCAAACATTTTCCCGGCGTATTATCAATAAAAAATTAATTTCGCATTTAATGATTCAGTGTATTTTACAAACTTTAAAAATCTACTTATGACGCTGCTATTCTTGTACTGTAGTACTCTTGTACTATGCTAGAAATCCTTTGTATCGTCTCCAAACTCATTCGTATGATGTATTGTTATTTAATGAATTTATTTTATTTACTGTTATTTACCTCATGATGTGTTGTTATTTACTGAATTTATTTTATTTACTATTATTTACCTCATGATTTGTTGTTATTTACTGAATTTATTTTATTTACTATTATTTACCTCATGATGTGTTGTTATTTACTGAATTTATTTTACTTACTGTTATTTACTTCATGATGTGTTGTTATTTACTGAATTTATTTTACTTACTGTTATTTACTTCATGATGTGTTGTTATTTACTGAATTTATTTTACTTACCGTTATTTACCTCATGATGTGTTGTTATTTACTGTTATTTACCTCATGATGTGTTGTTATTTACAGAATTTGAGCCCGACAGCATGGTATAAATGAGCTCTACACTGTGTACAGGCATGATTATGATCGGTTCAAATCTTCTCATAGGTTAACCACTTCAATGTGTTCAGGTCGTGGTTCTCCTTTCGAACCCTCAATTTAATAAAAACTATCTTAACCCTCGATCCTGAATTCATTTTTCTGAATGCTAAAATTAAAGTCAAATTTAAAACTTTTTCCTGAAAGCTGTAGAAAAATTCCTTCCATTTTAGTGATTGTAACTGAATTCCTTGATTACTTCTGATGGTTTATTTCATCTGTCATTTGATTCGAACGAAGCCGTCAGAGAAGAATCACAACAAAAAAATAAATATTTGAACACTATGACCATAATAACTGTCGTGAAAGTCATTCTAATTTTCTACTGAATACTTTTCTCAACGTTTTCTCACTGAAGAGCATGAAATAAAGTAAGCGATTTCAAAACATTACGTCTCATTCTCAAGGAAACTGTGCAACAATGAACAATTAAAATCCCAATCAGACTTTTCTCAAACGAATTTTTCAGGCAAAACTTTTTAGTTAAATGAACAATTATTTTTGAAGTTCGATTTCCCTTTCATCGCGAAACATTTCCTGAGTCTACACTGCCTTTTCCGTTGTCGATCATCGAGCGGTGAACTGCAGCGGTTCACGAGAGGTCGCGCAGCAGTCAATAGCTGTTGCAGTGCGCGGAGGGAATTTACGAGCACGAACGGCTGAGCGTGGCGTGTTGGAGCCAATTTAGCACAGTACAGAGCTAAATTTAGCTCAGTCTACGGCTATAGCACCAAAACTTCCTACTTTCTTATTGGTGATAATCGCCGACTGCAAAGCAAAAACCCCGACATAATTCCTCAGAAAAGGAATAAGATCACTTCCTGCTATCACTGATGACTCCTGATTTCAAGACCTGGAAAATGCATTAAAGGTACATGGCGAAGATCAACAAAATAGCATGTACATAAAGTATTGAAGTTAAAGAGCGGGAATTTAATCACAACATAAAAGTTTTTTTCCCGATATGTTGAGCACTGAAAGCAGCATTTTGGTTTTCAAAGTTTTTGTTTGAGGAGAGTTTGGCCAATTCTTGAAAAATTAATGGGGAAATAAACCCATGTTAAAAATATTTGACAAAGAATATCTCGCCTGTGACGCTAGAAAAGACTTTGCCACTCTAATACAGGACGGAAATTCCTTGACTAAAATCAACGAAGAAACGTCGCGACTAATCGATCTAGCGAGTCAGACTTTTACGGACCCGTACGAAATTATTCTGACCGGTCCTATGAGCATAATGCATTAAAGTTCCATCACTTCCCTAATCCGGTTAGTGGCTCCTTACTTTTGGCATGTTTTGTTGACTTTCACCAAATTTGGAGGCGGCTTCTAACACTCATGCTAATTGGCAGGCGGAGTACCAGCCTGCCAATCACAGGAAAATTATATTACCTTTAGCCCATGCATCGAAAGTCCTGAGTTGAGCATCCAATGAATCTATCGTTATTGGAGATTTAGAGGTGCGCAAAAACTGAGTGGGGAGAGTAATCTAACCTCATTTTGTCTGAAATAATGTAACAAACAAGGAATAGCTATTGAAATGATACATTAAACGGAAGTACTAGCTCCTCAGTAAGAATACGCTTAACATCGATAATTTGTTCTGATTTTTTTAATATACTGAGGATGCGCACTTGTAAAGCAATTCAAAATGCTCGGAAGAACGTGTATCTAGTTTTGAGCCGATTTCCTATAATTTTTACGACTTCATCACAATGAAAATCATACAGTGCATGAAATGAACTAGAGATTGATGCGTACGCGGAATAATTCGAACGAACGCTACTTTTTCTGTTGTAGAGGTCTGCCTTCCCCGATGAAACCAGTTTCCCGGCAAGAGAATAGGCCTTCCAGTTTCTTATTTCTCAGTAATCTGGATCGATCCTTAGTCTGCGCTGCATGGGAACAAGAATCCTGAAGCGTAACAAGCATTATAATTGAACGAGAAGCAAAACACGGTAGCGTCTCATGATTTATGCCTAAGTTTGAAATGTCCTGACTTGGCACCACATCCGTACACAAAGGCGTGAAGAGACATTGGATGTGGTAAATGAAGTGCTAGCAGACACGTCGCTCGCGCACGTAGCGATTCCATTACAGTGATGGCTTTGCGGAAAGCACAGAGTGAAATATTGATGAGACGACATTCATGGCTAGTGAAGATTATTGAGAGGCGATTACGCGTCTTGTCTTAGAAGTCACTGAACGGAAATATGCTAATAGTACAACCTGGACTCAATGTTTGAATACAGGGAAACTATAGTTATTAGACAATTAAAAAGTTTATTTACCACAAGCGATACAGCAGTAGATTGTTTTTCAGGCCTGGTAAAATGGTCACATTTGAAAATAGCTACCTGTGGGCCCGAATAAGTCCAATGACTTCGTGGACATTGTATCATCAACGCTATTCTAAGGTGTAAAATTATGTTTAACCTAATTCACTTAACCAAGTTGCGGACTAGACTGATCAATGAATTAGTTCACTCGAGATTCGATGCTTAATTTTGCAATAGTAGTTTACATGGGCTAGATGTTAACAATATATACTAGAAACGACTTGAGAACAGCCATGGCAAATTACCCTATCAGGATGAGTCATTTAGAAGAAATGCCTTGGCTTGGTTACCTTACGTGATTAATATTTCGATAGAAAAAAGGGTTCAAGATTCATTTTGAAAGCTTTGTAAGAACTTTTTTCACGGATTTCAGCAGGGATTGAATTCCAAGTCTTAGTTCCGATGAAGAGGATCCTGTGTTGTGACTGAACGTTTGAATCATAATGAAAAATGAAGTTAATTCCATTTTGGGTTAGATGATCGTGATGGTCAGTTATTATAGTTAATAATTGTTTGAAGTCTCTCTCACAACCATTCGCCAATATTTTATGTATGAAATTACATTTGGAGAGCTTGTAGAGATCCAGTTTAGACTTTTGAATGAATTATCATGCAGTGTGAGCATTATATTATAATATTTCACCGCTCTAATTGCTCTTTTATGAAGCGTAAAGAATATTGGTTTTAATTTTATCAGTGTCATGCCACGCTTTTATTCCTTATGGTAAATAAGGTGAAATGAGCGTTCGGTAAAGCATTTTCAATGCTTCTTCAGGCAATGCCTTTTTCAATTTATGGAGGATTCCAACAGATTTTGATAGCTTAGTACTGATATGAGCAATTTGCTCTTAATCTATTATAATGCCCAGGAACTTGCAGGATTTTTTTTGTTCGATGTCACCCTCGCCAATTTCAGTGCGTGGAAGAATATATTTGTTTTGTATGAGAATATGACGTATTTTGTCATGTCGATATAAAGGCTAATTTCATTAGCTTTAAGCCACATTGGAACCTTTTGCAGCTCGTTATTAAGACTGTTTCCAATTAGAGTATGATTTTGATTCAGAAGGACCGTAGAAAGCATACAGTCATCGGCAAAAAATATGAACTTGAAAAGTGGCGTACATTTAACGAATCATTGGTGAAGATTAAAAATAAGAGGAGTCCAAAGACAGAAACTCCATGGCTAATTGTCAGCAGTTCCCAATGTGCATCGTCAATGGTAACGTATTGCTTCCGATTTGTTAGGTATGATCTGAATCAATCATGAGCAGCTCCTCTAATCATAACACTGGAGTTTCGAGAGTAAAATGTCAATCTCTACACAATCAAATGCTTCTCGGAAGGCAAGAAACACGGAGAGAACAAGCTTTTGATCATCAAAATTGGAATGAAGGTTTGTAAATAATTCAATACAGCTTGTGTCGTTGATTTTGTGGAGCAAGAACCTGATTTTTGTTTAAAGGAAGAATACAATTTAAAAAAAAAAATTTCTCGAATATTTTATCAATCTTTGGTCATACGGAGATAGGTCTATAATAATTATTGTTAACACAAGTTTTTTCCCCAGAGTGAAAAGTTGGGGTCACTCCGGCAATTTTTATAGAATCTGGGAAGATGCCTCAGTATTGCATATGAAATGGGCTATTATTTCAACAATAACTTTAATTACTTTAGCGGAGAACGTTTTTGATCCACTTGATTAATTATTAAGTTATTTATGCACACCATTACATCGAAAGAGTTAGCCGGTGCAAAGAAAAAAGAGTTGTTTTCATGGAAAAGATCCATGTATTTCAATTGATCAGTAGGCTCGCTATAAATACTGTCAGTTATATTCGATCCCATGTTTACAGAAAATTTATTGAACACAGTTGCGAAATCTTTCTTCTCATGATATTTTGCATCTTCTTGAACAATAGACTCAATCGTTTTTGGAGCACTATCATTCGGTTGGTAGCAAGAATTTAACAGGCGTCAGTTTTTTTAATATCAGTGTTGAATTGACTGAGTTGGAACATAAAGTAGTTTTTCTTATTTGATTTGTCGCAAAATTTTTGAATCTATTATATGTTTCCTTTACATATTCGCCCTTCGTAGAATTGAGCTATGTAAGCTTGACTTCTTTATTGACAACGTTGTATTCAGTAATCCAGGGCTTTTGTCTATTTTTCGGTGTAATTGTACGAGTGATGACCGGATAACATCGATTATATGTAGTCGTTATAACTTGAGTTAAGCTTCGTACTGCTTTATCGATGCTCATTGCATTATTGTTCTGTTGAGAGATGACCAATGTAGGTATTAATTCTTCTAGATCAGTACGCATTGTCCCCAAGTTGAATTCATTTATGCAAGATAAGAGAGAGTTTCACATTGTGGCTTGGTGCAAGTATTATTTATATTTCTTCAAAACAAGAAAGACCGGGAAATGGTCCGACAAGAAGTTAGTCTGAAGTTCGTATTCCTGTAAGAAAATCGGTTGGAGCTGTCTTAAAGATATTGTCGAGGAGCGTAGCAGAGTCTAACGAAATACGTGTAGGCTTTGTGATGATTGGGAGGAAAGATCTAGCCTGAAAGACGTTTATGAAATTTATTCGCAGCTTTATGAAATTTGTTTGCAGCTTTCACGTTACAAAATATCGTAATTGAAGTCACCGCTGATTATTGTGTTGTTGTAAAATGATTTGTTAAACTGCGACACAATACCCTGGATTTCATTCAGAAAAGATTCCGGACAGGCTGTTGGAGGCCTATGCACCGTTCCAAACATAATACACTTACCATTTTTCGTCAGTTCTGTGAATAATGTTTCTTTGTGATCACGGCTCATGGTTGCACTTGCTATGGTTCTCGAATCTACATATGTGTTTATAGATATAAGGATGACTCCTTCGCCACGTTTATCATTATTACTTAGAAAATGGTGGCCATATTAGTTCTGTATTTGAATCATGTTTTTAGTTGAGTCATCTAGCCAACTTTCGGTAAAGCTAAGAACTTCAAAGTTACCATTAAGCTCAGTGATTGTATATATTGTTATTCAATATTTGGATGGGGTGATCAACAATGACAATACAACAGCAAACAATCATTGCAACTTGTCCATTAAATTATTCAACATTAGTATATTTACAGTTTCTAGTTTCATTTAGGTTTGGATACTACGTGTTCAAATGATCGAGATCTGGGTCGATATCAAGATATATTTCATCATGATCAGACATTAAAAAGGACTAGCAGTAGGTAATACACAACGTAGTAAAAAAAGAAAAATCTTGAAACAATACAGAGTAAAGATAACACTTCTTAAAAAATAATTAAACTAGACTAAAGTAAAGACTAAAGAGTAAAAAATAAAGAGTAGAAAAAGAAAAAAATAAATAAATTACACAGCGATGATCAGCCTACAATCTAGTGTAATTTCAAAATGAGTACACGCACTCACTTATAATGACATAAGTGAGTTAATTCATACAAATAATAAATTACTTCCCATGTTCTGCTAGCACAATTTACAACAGACTGCTACATGCTGTTTGATATTAAGCAAGTAAAAAATCACATATGTTGACTTTCGAGACAAGACTCGCCCAAGGAAAGTGGCATGAGACTAAAATATGGGTACATGAGACTCAAATACGGTGGCGTGAGGCCCAAGTGTGGCAACAAGAGACTCAAACAGGGTGCCTTGAGACTAAAACTTGGTGCCATGAGACACAAACTCAGTGGCATGATACCAAAACGTGAGAGGCAAGTGAACTCAATATTTTCACATCTACATCTTCAGGGCAGGAAACAATAGATGGCCAGCATTACAAGAGTTATATCTGTACGCTTTTGTTCTCCTATTCTGATTTACATTTTGCAGTAATACACCAAACAAGAAATCCAGCTGGAAAACTGTGTAAATAATACATTAATTATCAAAACTAGATAATACGACTTGTTTACCTGTAGTTAATTTGTTAATTCTCACACAATTTACCCTCTATCTCAGTCTATAAACTTCTTTGAACAAGACAGAAACTCATTCCCAAATAATTCTTTTACGACTTGTGAGATTTTAATTACGTCAATGGCCGCAATCTGGGTCGATCTGTTGGAAGCCGAAAAATAGTTTCTCTCTGTGATAATTTTTTGTGTCCTAGAGACACTTCAATTGAATCAATCGACTGAAAGCCCACAGTCATCCATGATTGTCTCCGCAACCTTCCGAACGCCCCCTTGTGACTAAGAGACTTCCTTCGAATTAGTTTTAGGCATTCTTCAGAATTCGCGATGTAGCAAGCGAGAAACAAAATAATTTTGTTCAAACACCGACAAGAAAGAATAAGAGATAACACCGTGTGAAATAATTAAACGCAAATGAAGTTTTCCTACCAAAATATTCATGAGGACATGTCAGCATTGAGTTTTGGTGAAATAAATTATCCATGTTTTTCTTAAAAATACTCCCATGTAATCAACAAATGCGGCAATCGTAGTTGAGGGACAAGGAAGACATATGAGCTCAAAATTAAAGCTCTTAAGCTCTCTCGAAAGAAGTTACACAACGGTCACCACCGTCTTCGAATGGTTAGTAACCCTTCCATGGAAAGGGTCGAGCGTTCAATTTCTAGCAAAGTGGACATCTCCGATGAAAACAAAACTGAGCCGTAGTTCCCCGTTGCAGTCTGCACTGTAAAAAAAAACTGCAAAAATACAGACAAAAACAGACGAATTATCTGTTAAAATGACACAAATTGCTACTTCTAGTCCGTTTTCTGAATATTATCTGTTAAATCAACAAATTCATCCGTAATTCAGTTCGATACCGGACAATTTTGCTAATTTCCGTTGTTTTTACAGGTCAATTAAAAATTACGGGAGTAAATTGAATTCTTCGTTGTCGTAACGGAATCTTGGAAGTTGTCCGTTGATCCAACGGCTTATCTTTACATTTAGGAGTAGTTTTAACAGACAAACTGAATATTACAGATTCGACTGACTCTTCAGGGGATTATACAGAATCCGATTAAATTTCCATTGTTTCAATGGTCCGTAACAGTAAAAACATGATCATATATTTGTCACAATTGCTGTTAATGTGGCAGTATGTCTTGTATCACTCTGTCGTCGTTTTACTTTTTGTTCAACCAACACATTACCGATTTGCGATTGCCAAGTATGAGATAAAAAATTAATAATTCTTGCGGAACAGCTTAATTTAAAAAATTAATAATACTCTCAGAATAGAATTTACAATATTAGCACTGCGTAAAAAGTTTCAAGTTGCAAATTCATCAATTTGCCAACTAGAAATATATGATGGCCATGGCAGAAAGAGAAACGTTAATAAAAAGCCTGTACAAATTGATTCAGAAAATTCCATTCCCTCTCATTTACGATGCAGACAACGCAGCGTAAAGATGGTATACAATTTGACGTATTCTGCCCCAGAATTGGATAGCCCGTATATAAGTTGGCAAATTACCGTACCTAAACGTGTATATTTTCATTCTCTGTGCATGTGAGGAACGTAATGCAACTAAGGGGCTTGTGCGTTTATACGTACATACATATATTGTCCATTCACTTGTGTGTGTATATATACGTAAGTACATACGCGTAAACATACATACGAATAAGTGAAAAATACTATAAAAGTGTTCATTGAGATCTGTATGAATTTGCTAATAAGCCTGTGTCAGGGAGGAAGTTCATTTTTTTATTCATACATGAACTGTGCTCCGTTAAAAGAAAAACAGGAAAACATGCAGCATTTTTATTCCCATTTTTGAACTTATTTAAACATTACACAGTCTACTAGTGCATGGCATACAGTAATGGAATCATATACTGTATTACCCAACAAGTTAATGCGGTATTTAAATTTACGCAAATAAAAATTACAATGTTGAAAAAGTGAAATGAAGCACGAGCCGTTTTCATAGCCTTATATATACATAAAGAAGTTATGTTAATCATTTCTAAATGATCAACGGACAAATTCGATCACACGACTTTATTTACACTCAACGCAAATATACCTTATAAGAGCAGGGGTTCTCAAACTTTTCTGCTGTGACTGAAACTGGAACAGGTAGTGACTGGAACTACCCTAACCCATACTTGATTAGTTCATTTGGTGCTTCACTAAAATAATATTTTCTTTGAGAAACTTTGGTTTCCCGTGAACAATATACCAAATAATATAGAGCTGTGTTATATAGCTTTAATATAGAGCACACTTGTTGAGCTCATTTATTTCAAATTTTTAAATTTCTCTACTTCTTCGGAAAAGAATAAAAGGATAAAGAAAAATGAAGCTGTTTATTGAATGAAAGACACTCTGTCGTTACCGTATTGAATTTATTAGTGGTAATAAATTCCACTATAAACTAAGTGTTTTAGATGCAAGAATGAATGTTAGAAAATGTTTATCAACCTTAATTGAGTCGTTTATGCTCTCTAAAAAGCTAGAAATGTTTTCAATTCATGTCCAGTCATGCGTCGAGTAGAATATATTTTCAACAATAGAAAGGACTCGTTACTCGTGTCCACTTTCGAACGTCTGTCGCAAACTAGTCCCTGTTCCTGGGCCCGGAGTGGAATTCATCGTAGTGGAATTCAGCGCAGTGGAGGGCATGTAATGCATAACCTAAGTGTATTTTACATTTTTATATCATTGATACTAAATTTCAAAGGAATTGAACGTCCAGCTGGTTAAAGACCATTTAATAGATGATCGTGAGCGATGCCAATTGGCCAATGACGGAACGCAAAAAACGTCACGTGACGAAAAATCGTCACGTGACTTTGTTTACAACTGGTTATGGCGGCCGTAAGTGATGCGAAGTAGATTACGGGAGTTAAAATGGCTCCTTGCGTACGCTTAAGAAAAAGTTTTTCGATAATTATTGATGAAACTGAAATATGTTGAATGCAACATGCATTTGAAGATGCATTATATATCCAAAATGCCGAAGAAGTCTTGTGTGGAGTGAAGTGTAAGCACTTCTGTCCTTCGAACTTCAAATCCAGTTCCAGAAAGGGCTGTGCCAAACCAAGGTAATGTAAAACTTAACTTGAGTTACATCATTTATCCCAATTAACTCACTGAATCAAAGCTTCATAAATTAATAATGAGTTTCTTATTACCCATTGTTTGAAAAAAGAGTAGATTTTTTATTGACCCTTAATAGCATGAGTTTATGAAGAGAAAAATTTGTATGTGCTTTAACTTATGTTGTCATTGATGGAGGCCGAGCAAAATTAAATATTTTTTGTGGAAACTAAAATAAAAAACATTAGACATCCCCAAAATTTAATTGACATTAAGATTAGTATATTGTTGCCTTTTTATACAAAATTTAATAACAAATGCTATTCTAAAAGTTATTTTTTAAATAATTATTCATAATTGAAATGTCTTGAATTGGCTGTATTGCCTGTTATGTTATTTATTTTGTATCTGAGTAACTGTCTTGTATTAAACTACAATCAAAATCTCTCGTTAAAAGTTTTATTTTTGAATGAGTGACTTACTTTGTATGTGCATCCATTGTTTATTACACGGTTCAATTAACTACGTTTCGGCACTGAAAACTCAAAAATCGATTACTGACCAACGCTACACATTTACCGTTACAACCTAACCAAACTCACCGTTAACAACTGTAGAAATGCAGTGAACATGTTAAATTATAGTTGTTTTTCCTTTACTCATGGCTTGAATTTTAATTGAAAATATAATATCATGCAGGCTTCTGCATTTATGTAGCCTTGTAGAGAAATATAGTGTACCTACTCTTGCTTTACTTAGTTGTAAAATAAATGATTAGGCTTTGAGTATGCCAGCTTCCTATACTATATCTGGTCTCTGGTAAATGTTAAGGAGAGGACCATAATTGATTTTCCACTTTTCGGTGCCTTAACATAGTTAATTAGATCTAAATAAAAAAATTTTATTCTATGCAATTTCCGTTGCAAATGAGTATTTAACAAGTCATAGCGGTAAATTACTGACCGCAACTCTTGTGTTTGAAGCAGAAAGAAATTGGGCGGAGGGGAAGACTATAATGGACTCTCCCTTCCGACGCGCTGGAATGATGAGCGCAAAGACGAAAGACATACCGCTATAGCTCGTTATTTTATGGGTGATAACCTTTATTGTGTTATTAACTAAAAGATCTTAGAAGTCGATTTAGGCTCTGCGGGGTCAGCTAATAATAAATTACAAAGTACCCAAACGTACGCTACCCAAACCAAACCTACTGCTATAACTCGGTTTAATTCTAATTTTCGACGGAATTTGCATAGATGAAAAGTTGTTTATTTTGATCTAATTAACTATATTTAGGCAGCAAAAATTAGAAAATTGATTATGATCCTCTCCTTTACAAATACCCTGGTCACTTTCAAAAGTGGCCTTTAATGCAATGAAAAGTGATCAAAGTTGTTCACATTAGGCAGCCATACAGAGTTGGCCACCAAAGGTGACCATGCAAAGTGTACATAGAATTTGTTTTAGTTACTTGAAGGTAAACATAATCATGGGATCTGTCTGCAAAGTTTTGTTCAGGGTGAATGGAATTTGCATTTTCATGAACTTGAGTCCCAAATTGAAATTTTTTTGACTATAATTGAATGAATTGAAATCCACAGGCTGAAAAGACTAAAAGAAAACTGGTCACTCCATAGAAATGAAACAATCATACAGGCAAAAACAAAGACCATTAATAAAATTAATACAAAAAAAACACATGAATGTAATTGTAATTGTAATTTACAATTGTAATTGTAAATGTAACACACATTATAGAAGCCTTACATATCCATAAACTCAAACCTTCCCTCAATGAAAATATGAACGATTTTTTTGCTCTGAAATTGTTTAAAAGAACCGTGCCGTAAATTGTTGGAACAATCGTTGCAGTCCACCATTTCGCTTTATTCTTCGGCCAAGTGAACATGTGTTGAGAAAGTTAGTCTTGGTATTTTACATCCATGTGTGTTTTTCTGTATTAATTTTATTAATGGTCTTTGTTTTTGCCTGTATGATTGTTTCATTTCTATTGAGTGACCAGTTTTCTTTTCGTCTTTTCAGCCTGAGGATGATGCCAGTGGCATTGAAACGTTGCGTTTTACCTATTGACTATAGTGTGATTTAGTAAAATGATAAGCAATTTGCTGAGAATTTTAACACGTAATGAACTTCAAATATATCGTGATGCTGAAAAATTAGTAAAGAATTGAAATCCAGTTAGAATGAAAAAAGATTATTCAGATAAGAATGTTCTCACTGAGAATGTTAATTGATATATTGAAAAAGTGAAATGAATTTTAAAATCAGATCATGTTAAAATTGAAAATCACATTAATTTATCATGCACCACTCTACATAATTAAGAAATGTCACATTTTTGTTTTCTGCGTAATTAAATTGTTGATGTTTTCAAATGTCAGCTGTGAAAAATTCATTAGGATCTGTACAATGGTTCTCAAGATACAGAGGTTAGCAGCTGGGTAATAGGGTGGTTTACTTGAATTATTAGGTATCTAATGTGATTAATTTGCATGTGAAGTCATAAAAATAACTTGTTTCTGGTATCTCAAAGGAATGTGTTTTAAAATGGTGTGGGCACTAATGAGGAGCTAACACACCCTGAGCCATACATTTTGTATGCATTCATTGAATAATTCACAAGCATTGCAAGATTATTTTTGAAATTATCCAATAACCCTTCTCTGCTATTGTAAGTTATTGACAATAAGATCAACAAAAGCTCTGCCCCTCTTTGTAGGAACTTGATTCTACTCTCATTTGATGCGGAAATGATCTGTTTACAAAAATAGAGAAAAATTTAAAGTTCTACTCTAAACTTGAATGTTGCCAGAAATTTGTGTTCTTTAAAAAATTTCGATTTCGAATATGTACCTTTTTCCAATTCAATATTAATATTTTTGTTTCCATTTGTTATATATTGTTTATTTTTGGGTTTAGGCAAACCTGGATCAAGTTTCTGCGTTGAAATGTGATGGAGCTTTTGTTGCTGTAATAAATACAAAAATGGCGCATTTATCTGTTGAAATTTTTTTAGTTGCAAAAACAAATAACATAAGGTAAAAGACTCATATCCTTACCAGTAAAAGTATTCTATATTAGACTGGTGTTTTAAATTTGCTGTTTACCCTTTGCACCAAGAAATCCAAAAAAGACAGCTTGTTATTCGTTTAATATTAGGATGTTTACTATTGTAAATGTAATATTTGGATGTATGCGACAAGCGCTGCTGCAACATTCTCACTGTGATGTCATTTAAGTTTTTTTTCTCTTATGCAGGAAAGGAACTTGAGCATCAAGAAGGGAGAAACTAATTTACAGATGTTAAATTAATGAACAACGCTTGTTCTTAGTAGAATATCAATGGTTTCAAATATGATCATTTTTCAAAATGATTTTCATAAAAACATCATGTTGGGAGAATGTCGACAAATTAATTTAGTGCTGTAGCATTTTCAAATGGTTAAAACTAACTGAATCAAGACTAATAATCTCACAAATTTGTATAGATGTTTATATGTATGTGTCTACATGAATGTGTATAATAACTGTATATGCATACATATATATACATATTGGTACATAACAGTTTAAGTTCAGAGAGGTACATACTTGCATGTTCCTGCGCATTCCTTTGCCGAACATTTACTTGAGGTCAAGCTGAGAGTTTCACATATTTAATTTCTGTTGGCTCGTACATTTTCAGTAGTATGAATATGACTTCACTAACTTACAAACGCTAATGTATTTTTAACAATTCCAGATAACTACTGAAAGTCAACCCCCAACGAAGCTTCAAAATAAGTTCCGCGAATGGAAGAAAACGCCACTGCGGGACGCATCCGAATGTCCTGTCGTTGGTCGCGTGCCTCAGCAGCACGGAAGAGTCTCTTGGCCTCAACCCTGCCACCTTGCTTGCTGATCTATTCCACAAGTGTGATTGATGTCTTCATTTTTTAATGACACAATTGAATGTTATGTTAGGTTTAAGTGACAGCTAATTCAATTTTCTGACAAGTTTGTACATTCTGAACATTATATAGGTCTTTTCAAGTAAGATTGCTGACAACCAAGGTTCCCATGCAGTTCATTCATAAATTAATAGTAAAAAATTGAACAACTCATTATCACAATATAATTTAATACCTAAAAGGAGAGGGGTTTTATATGTCACGACTGGAATGTGGGCTATGTGAAGCAGGTGATTCATTTTAATCTTGTTTTTTCATCACAGCCCCCCTCCCCCTCACACAAATGGGTAATCCTCATGTGTGCTTTGCACTTAGAGATACTAATAGGCTGTGTAGGCCCTGACCTAAGGACAAGTTGGCCTTCCTTTCTCGTTACAGTGGGTTGAGGACTTCTGGACCGTATTGCCCTTTTCACCACCTCAACTTCAATCTTGATGCTTTTCATTTCCTACTCTTGTTTTTTCTTTTTACTATGCTTAAGACAATACTTCGCTAGAAAACACATAGTGCATTTTAGATTCGTAGTTCCCACATGACCAGTGCGCCTTCTGCAACATACTTGTCTTGAACTTATGAAAGTATTATGAAACGTACCCCTGAAATTTTGTGTTTTTTGTGTGTTCCTGCGTTTTAGTTTTGTTTTGCATGCTTGTAGGAATTTCACTTCCATTCTGGTTTTCAAGCTAAGGTTCTTCAGATAATAAAAGATGGTTCAACTTTCTGACGAAAGGTTAAGTAAGTGTTATTGGACTCGTGTTAGCTGCTAAATTGTTTGGATGACGATTTTTTTAAATCGGGGTGCGATTTTCAAATAGTTTCTCAATTCTATTTTAAACGCGTCTGATAGGCTTGCATAGATCTGCGGTATGTTCGAGTCTTAAAGTTGTACGTGAACATTCTGTGTATCAGGTCTCCATGCTTTCTCATTGTCTAGGCGTTAAATTATTTTTGCCAAATAAGACAAAATTGACTACCTTACGCCTTACTCATATCTCCATACTAAATGGTGCCTTCCTCCTTCCTCTCTTCGATACGCTCTTTTTTGTAGCGGTTAGGGAGGCTTAAACTAACTTATAATCTACAATCTACAATCTTTGATTTTGTTTCATGAACTTATGTTTTACCTTACTGTTTCTATGCCTTTTCTGCATAGATTCCGCGTTCCCTTAACTCCATACTAAATGGTGCCGTCTTCCTTCCTCTCTTTGGATAGCCTTAGTTGCGGATAGGGAGGCTTAAACTAACTGATAATCTAATCTTCGAGATTCAATAGTACTGACGTCAGAAAATGTTTATTCTGAACCATATACTTTAATTATTGAGTTCATCGCTTTGTTGAACTTATTTTATTGTTCAGTACAGATTCATCATAGAGTGAACCGATGATATTTATTAGAAAGTTTGTACACTACGCGTAATATATGTATAACGTTATTCATGTATAGCAATGAGTTGATTTTTCTGTAATTTCGTACTTCTGTGTGGGTTTTGCTTTTGTATTGTCTGTAAGAACTGTTGACTAAATTTCGTAAGGATTACGTACCAAGACAATGTTTTCAGTTATACTTAAATACATTTTTCTTTGAACTCTGAAATGTTTGGCTAGTATTTTGATGAAGCAGGTCGCATCACCATTGACAGCAGCAGTTAATATTTTTTCTGTTTGCAGAGTATCTCTATAGCTCAGAATAATACTACTGGGGATACTCAGTTTCAAGTACTATATTAATTTTAACTCGGTGTCGTTTTTCGTTCTTAGCAACAGACGAGGTATGGAAACATCGATAGATTTTTCAGTATGGTTCATTAATATTGCTTGTGTATTATAAGTTCTTTGGTTATATAGTTTTTTGTTTTTTCGATTGAAAAATAATTTCATACTTGATAGAGGTGCCCAACGGTGAAGCATATTTCATTCAAAATGCTCCTGCGAGGATAGAAGTGAGCTGCGCTATGGGTAAGACTTTTTCGCAGAAAACAGTTTTCAGCTCTCGATGCTTTCCGGTTTCTTTCGGCATTCCTTATCTTGTTATACATGTCTTTCATCCGTTCCTAGGTGTGTCATACGGTGTGTGAAAACCCTTTGTATACCAAATTGTTTTTCAGTACACTTTTCAAGCAAGAAATTCGTTTTTGACAAACCCAAGAAGTATCCATGTGATTCTTATTAAATATACGAAGTGTACGAAAAATTTTCATCAAGCAGTCTGAATCGTCAGCGGTTATGAGGTTTATAAAAATGAAGACTTGAGCTTCTGTTGAATCAACCGAAACATAAAGAAGCTTCTGGGTAAGTGGCAGTTTCAAGAGATTCTGCTACTACGACAGAGGAACCGGAAATTGTACGGTCCTCTGATGCATCTGCCACATGCAGATACATTATGGTGCCCAGTATATATTACATGCGATGTACTTTTGTTACATAGAAGTATAGCTGCAAGGCTATATTTACGAACCGCAGTGAACGATGCAATAAAAGAACTTTACGAAACTTCCTATTAACGCGGGAAGTCTTCCGCGTTAATAGGAAGTTACTAGTTCTTTTATTGCACATTTCACTGCGGTCCGTACACATAGCCTTGCAGCTATACTTCAATGTGACAAAAGTACATCGCATGTAATATATACTGGGCACCATAATGTATCTGCACGTGGCAGATGCATCAGAGGGCCGTCCAATTTCCGGTTCCTTTGTCGTAGTAACAGAATTTCTTGAAACTGTCACTAACCCAGAGGCTTCTTTATGTTTCTGTAAATTCAACAGAAGCTCGTATAGTTTCTAGAGAAATGACGGAAACCTATATTTCGTCCGGCACAATGCCGGCCTCACCCGTTCTAACAACGGACATCTAGACGTTCCCTGTGCGAAATACAGAACGTTCACAATATTTCTGTAAATTGAACAGAGATGAAACAATAGTTCCGTTAGACTAACGGTGCGTCTATAGCAGTCCGTTAACTCAACAGATGTCTGTAACGACAACGGAAGCAAATGATGCATCTGGCGGACTAACAGAGAGAAAAAAACTCTCTGGCGAAAAAGCTGCCAGACAATTTTCCGTTGTTTTAACACTTTTTTTTTACAGTGTGATGTCGAAAATTGGTACCTATACCTGCTCGGCGTTGACCGGGGGTGATCGCCATCAAGTTCTGGTGTAAGTCACAAGGCATTTGAAAACCATTGTAGAATATGATTTGCTGCAGGCTTGCTCTTTATGAAACATCTTGTAGGTAGTACGTTATATTTTGTCAATACTTTCAGTGATTATTAATGACTAATCATTTATGAATTTTTCCATACGTAAACTTTTACACGTAGGCAATTTTGCTACTCGAGAAAAAGAATAAAAACATAAGATAACCTCACCAGACAAAATATTAGTTGGCTACTCTTGATATGGAGTAAGGGCCTCCACGAGCACGAATAATGTAGGTATTTCTGAGTAGGATTGAATCTAACGTTTCCAAATATTCGTCTTGTCTATTCGGGAAATAGTCTTGCATCGGCTGTTTTCGTTGTGCGGCCACTGTGCGGGGACGATTTTTTTGGCATATCATAAGTGTTCTAGGTGGCCTCACAAAATTTCGATTGGATTTATATCAGGGGACCTCGCTGGGTAATTTAAATTCCTGAGGTATCCTGAATTTTTATATATGCCTATTTATGACATTTAAGGCCCAATGAAAACAGCACTTGTTATCTTAAAAGTTGAGCAAAGCAACACGCTTTTCTTCTTTCAGAAATCATTCAATGACAAAACATGATTATTTAGCAGGTCAATGTACCCATGCGGGTTCAGTTCGACGAATATCTCAATTAAAGGACCTAATTTTGTGCTGCTGAAACAGCCCCAGTGCACTACAGACCCTCCTCCTCCTCCCTGCATCCCATCGCCCCAATAACACGCAGTCTTCGTTGAAGTCTTCCCGTAGCTTTCCATGAACTCAACAGCGGTTATCAATGGCAGGAAGAAAGAATCGTTATTTATCAGAGCCCATGACACTTTTGAACTCCTTTTTGTTTCCAATGCATAAAGTTCCTTACGAAAAGTTCTTTCAGTACCAGCAGAAGAAGGACCTTCATTGACCTTCTTTGATGCAAATAGTGATTTCGGTTAACAATTCGGGTCACACGGGTGCAGTCCCTTTCGGTTAGAATTTAGTTCTGGTCACAATTTTGCTTCACATTGCTACATGCACAGGGTTGATTCCATTGGTAATAGACCGGAATAACGGTGCATCATGAAACATCAGTAGATTCCGTTACTTTTTTTACTGTGAGTTGATTAACCTCACCAAACGCAATAGTCCTGTTTTTCCCCGAAAAGTTTTGCTGTAGTCCAATCGTCGTGGAGCAACTATGAAACAAGACTATACCTCGCCAGCTTCAATGAAGACTAATGCTTGTTCGGGACTTGGATAAAACTAAACCTCGGCTATATTCTTTAACACGGTTTGACGGACGTAGTAAATAACTGAAACTCGAAAAACAGAAGGGGACTTTTTGTTCTGGGAGCTCACATTTCATTTTTACTGCTTCGTTTACAACATATTACGAATACCCTTTTAAAGAATGGAATATAATAGGAATTAACAACCGATATCAACATAATTGTTTCCAGCTTAGCAGGTGCAGCGAAAACAAATATTCCATAGTATTACTTGAAGCTTAGAAGTCGATATTTGAGCACAATAATTTTTATCTTGAGTACCCACTGACTTACTCATAAGTCGGTTCAATTTAATTTTTTTACACATAAATCGTAAACAATAAAGTAACATGGTACTTTGAAAATTAGACAGTATACTTAGCAGACCAGACAAACAAAAGATTTTTACCCGATGTCATCGCCTTCAGCCTTGCATGGTGACGTCCAGACTTCGTCGAAAGCTGAACATGGCGCTGATGACTAACGCCTTTTTGATGCCGTCCACACCATTTCTTATGTCTTTATTGAGGACTTTGTCGTTGTTGTTGTCTTTGGCTTTGTCAAAAGCGTTGGCCTCAATATTCAACCGAATATAGCCATCAAACGAATTCTGGTCAAGCGAGTTGGTAGGCCGAAATACTTTTTTCCTAGAATCGCACACCACACCTCTTAAGGAAGTCAACTGTTATGTTAGCCATCTAAGCGGGAGCCGATTCCTTTAGGAGCATGGACATCTCATTTGAAACCTTCGCCTTCATACTAGAAATGATATTTGTTTTCAAGCCGTTGCAATAGAAATTAGCATTCGCTTTTTCGTTGTTGGCGAAGTTGGTAAAGACGTTACCCTCACTCTAAACCGAGTAGACGATCATAATACTAGCCAGTTTCCTTGCGGTGATCGCCGGTTGACCTTTTCTGCTCGGAGGGAAAATCTAGCGATCGTTACTTCTGTTACAAGCCCCATTAACATCAACGAGCCCCAAAAATTTTCTCATCAGAAAAGAACTTGATGGTCGGTCTGTTGGTCCTAAGCCACTTCTAAATGTTTTCCAGTACTTCAAACAAAGTTCGTTCACCATATGAGTTGAAAGATGCTACCTTGTGTACAAGAAGTAAGGTCAAAGTCTTTAATCGCCCTGTAAATTGTTGGTTTGCATTCGAGCAACTTCTAAGCCACTGTCGATGATGACATGATTAGATTAACGTCGGCGTTATTTTTAAGGCCAGTCAGAAGGTGAATTTGGTAAATTTTATCTTTTCTTGACGCGTGGGTGGTTCTACAATTTTGACCAGGTTTATGAAAACACCAACAAATATGGGAAACTGTCTGCCTAGGATACTGGTGAGGTTTTGCAATAATGGCTGGGCGTCGATTCGAGCGACGATGTTCAGAGATAAGCTAAACATTTCACCTGGACCATTGGTAGGTATTATTAATATTAATTACAGGCTTCATTGATAACTAATCATAACTGATGCACTTCCGCATGGCCAACTTTTCGAGGATCAGAAATACCAACGTCTTTAATGTTGTATAGATTTATCTAAAAGACCCTGTATATATGAAGTAACTGCATTATTGACGCAAAGCATAATTTTACTACTCTGATACACGAAACATTACGTAAAAATAATGACTAAAGGCTGTTAGCGCAGTTATCAATAAATGACTAAAGTAGCTGTAATATGTCGACTCACAAAATTTGTTGAATCATTAGGTCACTAAGCATGTCTCGAGTGCCGCCAAAACATCACTATTTATGGGGTACGCGTTAACGATAGATTTGGTGCTGAACAGAAGGCAGTCGAAGCGAATCATGTGAAATTCTTTCAATGCAATACTCTGAAACTTCAAAACCTTGAGAGGTAATTTGTCAATTTCACAACGGCGTGAGCAGCTGGTGTACATGGAGGGGATTTTCATAGAGCTGATGACTGACCAATAGTGAGAAACTCCATTTTCTAACTAATCAATAAAAACTAAATGAAGGCACGATCCGGTAATTGTTTGCTAATTTTTATAATTGCTTACTACAGTTTTATCAAAATTTGAGTTGAATATTGAACTTCATTTTTATCTAACACGATCAAAGTGTTAAATATGTGAACGCTGATGCTCAGCGTAGACAATGATAGTCATAAATTAGAGAATGATGCTTGCAAAAACCATTGAAGTACGCAACTTATTCCATTGGAATCAGATTAATATAATACGATTTCATTTGAAACCATGTTTTGTTCTACGTACTAAGAGAACGTTTTACGATAAACTTAGTTTAATTGTATTGAAATTGAATCGTGGCATACCATGCTTCCTTTTTCAGAAGGCTTTTAATTAGTTGAGATAAGCAACAACGGTTGATCCGCGTCGAGCCATCTCTTGGGGAATGAGGTTGATTCAAACACATGAATTGAAAAGCTTATTTTCTTCAATTTCCCAACGGGAAGAAATACCGGACTCGCGTTGCCTAGTTTTAAACCCTCAACTCGTGAGGCGAGCACTCATAACCAATAGAGGCTTAAATGATTTTTTAATGAGAGAAGTGGGTAGCAGTTGAGAGGACATTAACCATGCCAGTGTGTTTCTTGGTCGTCTTCTGTGTTTCTAGTACGTTAAAAAAAACGAAATGAAACAATTTAATACGTTGTGACGAATACTGAATGCCAGTGAATGATTTTTGAAGTGAAAGGGGCCAAAATACAGAAAGGGGCCAAATAAAAATGAAAGTGTCTTTTTTCTGCGACTACGTGCGTTTCAAGTCAACTGCGAATTTGTGGGTGATGGAGTTGTCGCGGACTTTTTAACCTGAGCCGTGAAAATAGTTGACTCCATTTATGAGTTATCACTATAGTTCTTTGCAAAAAGTGTTGGTAAATAAACAGTTTAACTGCTTACGGATTTTTTCAACTCCTCTCTTATTAGCGTAGGATGACAACTGCATGCATTTAAATTAGCAAAACAACATTACTGTAAGGAGGAAGAAATCGAGTCATTAGATACAGTGTTCAGGTCTGCAGTTTACAGGGTGGAGGTGTGGAGGGACAGACCAATCAGGGAAACAAGCAGCATGTAAGCACGTTGGCAAAAAAAATGACGTTTAATGATACAGAGAGCAGTAACATCAAATAAATATTAAAATTAAACTCCAGTCATTCACAAGTACACATTGAGTGAATCCTAATTGTACCGCGTTTGAGTAAAAAACGACTGCAATGCTTGCTTCTGCCCTGAACCTCAAACTCGAAGTTTGCTCAAATACTCAAGTCGTATATTCTTAGTTCAGACATGATAATTGTTCAGAGGGTTCTGTTACATAGTGTGTTTGAAACATTTCTTTGAGTGAAATTTTCTCAATTTTGAAAGTCAGCTTAGCTCGAGTATCACGATATTTTTCATTTCTAATTCAACTACCCTTTGACAGAGTTAGACTATTAGCGCGCCACGTATGATTTGTCTATTAGTACGCCTTGTATAGTTTGACTATTAGTATGCCCCGCATGGTCTATCTATTTGTACACCTCTAATAGTTTGTCTATTAGTACACCTCGTATAGTTTGTCTATTATTATGCCTCGTATGGCTTATCTATTTGTACACCTCGGATGGTTTGTCAATTAGTACTCCTCGTATGGAACGTTTGTTTTAGGACGTTTTATATTAAGAAATTTTTAAAAGCCGATATGTTGACATGTATCTCATGTGGCAAATTGGAAATAAACGGTTTTTCTTTCGTTCTTTCTTTCGCCAAATAAGTCTCAAAGACTAGTTTTCAATTTTAGTGACGTACGCCTTTTTGGGGGCAGAAATCTTCTTCTTTCTATAAAACTGGTGCTTTCAATTGGAATTTACCAGTGGTATTTGTAAGTACGATACTCTATTTGTAATAAATATATGAGGAAGACAGTTTACAAGTGCTTCTTATCGTTCAAAAAATTTGATTTATAACAAAACACAAAGAATTGTTTCATCTTTAGTTGCGTTCTCAGGTATATAAGTTGTCACTGAAATTAAAGCAGGGTCAAATTAGACCAGCATTAAACCAAACTAACTATGAGACCCGTTGAAAACTATTCCTGGAAAAAAGATGACTACAGATAGAACAGAACAACGTATGTGAGTGGAAATTTCGAATTCTGAAAGGTGAGTAATAGAAACGCTTGCATTATAATGGCTGATGCCTTCATCTTCATTGCAGGGACAAAAATGCGGCTCCAAGTGAACATTTTTATTTTAAAAACATGTAATGTGATCACAAGCTTGGATTAGTGCATCAAAAAATTCCTCAACACATTTTTTTTCGCACATGACATTTTCAAGATTATCCTGAGTGGGATAATCCTAATTCCGCAGCATGCTCGTGTCTGCAATCGCTCTAACAATGTTTTAATGCAGCTGCCGAAGCTCAACCATGTTTTTGGAGCGCGCTACTAAATGTATGATCTCGAGCTAAGGGCTCGGTAGGCCTTCTTTTCGTTGAAATAGAGTAAGTTTTTTGTTTTGTTACGAACAATCTTTTCTCCACACCTCTAACCTTCTTTTCCAACTTTTGTCTTGTTCATTACATTCCATCCCAACTTACTGTTTTTATGCGCAGTGGATCATGGTGGTACCACGCATTGTGTATAGATTCTGCGTTCCCTGAACTCAACACTACATCTTGCTATCATTTTTCCTCTCTATGTACATCTCTGTTGTATTAAGGGAGGCTGAAAATATATGATAATGGAATGTGATGTTCCGGTGCTCATTTAGACTGTCTGAGATCACGTTGTCTAAATTGGCCACCAATAACGATTGTTTGTTAATGACATGGATAGCGTGTATGGTCCACCGATAATACAGCTCATCAGCAATAAAATAATTATTAGTCCTTGTGTGACTGTAATCGAACTTTGTTACGAATGTCTTCGGTATAATATATCAATTTTCAGAAACACAACGCGTAGTTATTTTTTTGCATTTTCAGTAACGTGAATCGGTATGTTGGGATAATGTTGAAGTCTATTTCGTCAAAAAAACATTAAGCTTTACTATTATGCATCAAAATCTTTCTAAACAGACGGTCATATGTGATCGGGGCTCACATACGCTCGCTGACTCTACATGCTTCTTTTATAATGAGGTGCTAAACTATCGGCATGGCTCTGTCCAAAGATTTCCGCAGAATGATCAGACTTATGCCACACAAGTTCTCTCCAATTGCAAATTACTGTCAGAAACTTCTCTCGCAAGTTACAGTCCCGAAAAAGTCCCAGCACTAAAACTTTTCTTCACAAAAGGTAATGCGTGACACTGCTCTAATTCAGATATTTTTATTGCAGTATGATTTCCCTTCGGTGTAGTCCCTACAGCTCACAACTTCACAAGTCTGGTCAGAGCGCTGACGTGCGTGTCAGGTTACGATCACGCCTCTCACTGACGCGAGCGGCGGCGTCGCATAATTGCAACGTCCGCCGTGTCGAGCGCCTCTGCAACGATGCCATTGATTTCCTTTGACCGACTGAGCTCTAGGAAATGAATTCTGCCTTCCCTCTATATGATCTTCCTCTCTTGAATTTTTCATAAATTCAAATAACTGTTTATTTGAATCGCCGGCGAAAACATGTTGTATTATTTATTAATTGGTATTCTAGAAAACTTTTATTTTCGTAAAAACATGCTCTTCTATTTTCAGTAATTTTTATCAAATTCTTTTCACATTATCCTCAGCTGTTCTTCGTACTGACTGCTCCAAGTAGTGAAGATGTGGAAGCAAGGAATTTCAAAAGGCAAAGTGTTATAGAAAAGAAAATAACAATTATTGCAGAGCTGAATTTACTTACTGAATATCGTTAATGGATGAAATTATCGAAATAGGAAATGGGAGCTATGTTCTACATAGATGGGTGTAAGCATGTGTATCAGTTGTCATTAAATTACGCAGATTGGAGTTCTGGACCCTCTACAGTACCGAAAAATGTCCGCATTCTCAAGAACATTTTAGCACAATTATGTAAATGGAAGTCGCTAAGTAGATGCGACGTCCAGATGCGTTAAGTTAAAAATCTGTTTGAAGTATCCAAGACCCAAAACTGAAATACTGTTAATCATGAATCAGTTTAGTTCTTATTTCTGTCACAAACTGCGTTTGTAGTGGGTATATGTAGAACACTCAATCTGGCCGTTTGATTTTGACGCCTACATTTTCTAATATTACAAAAGTGTAGAAGTTCCTCAGCATCATTCGAGGCTTCAAAACTCTGAAAAAACACACACAGGTGAGTAAAATTATGAATTTCCTAACCTAAAATTTTTAAAATTTTCTGGAATAGTGAATATTACTTCGAGTGAAAAATTTTGAAGAGAAAGAGACGCTATAGTTATTGTAAGCAATCAATGATTTTGATATTGCCGACACCAGACTGGATCGAGGTACGTTGTGATGCATTTTGCAGCCGTGAGATTGGGCAATGGATATTTTAATTAATGCGATTGAGTTTGCTCACAATTAAGCCAAATGATGAAATGGAAGACAGCGCTTGCTGGAAACGTGAGGACAAATTTTGGCCTGGAAAATTTATCAGGCTTTCCATCACGTATATCATGTCTAAATTAGCACTCAAAATAAATTCAAAAGGCCTTATAGACATGTGTTTAATGATTAGCGGTTTTGGGTTATTGAAAATTGAACATTTAAAATTGTTGGAAACAATGTTAAACTGACTACTCAATTACGAGTGCTTTTCTCATCAACTGATTCATTTTAGACACTGCTTGCACCAGCCCGCAGTTTTTGTGCGAAATAATAAAACAGAGGCAAAATTAAATACAGAAAGGGGCCAAAACAAGTTGCGTGGTTCACAAACTTGTGAGTAAAAGATTAGATTATACTTTTAGCGCGAATTACAGCGTCCATTCTACTTTTCAATAATTTAACAAGAACGTGGATGCTCTGCAGCTCTGTTTTGGCCACGATTGAAGTAACCTGTTCCCCCAAAGCTCTCAATGTTGAAGGAAGGTTCGATAAGTCCTGCATGTACCACTCAAGCTCCTCCCGTAGATTTTCAATGGGGTTCAAATCAGGAATTTGTGACGGCCAGTTCACGTGCTCAAATGTTCCCTTATTCCCAAGAAACCAATCCTGCATATTTTTAGCCTTGTTGATGCAAGAATTGTTATCCTGAAAGATCCTGTGGTCTAAAAGTACTATCACATTATTTGTACTTTAAGGTTTTAGGGCTTAAGAGTATAAAGGGAGGTAGTAAGGGTTTGTCTGAAAAACCCTGTGAACTTTTTTCTTCGTTGCTCAACAACGATAGAACTAAAGGAAAACGTCTCGGAATAGAAAAAAGGCTATTAAATTTAGTCGGCAAGGGAACACCCAGTAAAGGAAGTGGTAAAATTTAATTTTTTTCATGCAGTATTGTTGTGTTGGTCTACCATTAATGAAAACATTTCAATACATAAAGCAGTTCATAGCAGAACTGTAGTCGAATGAAAACACCAATCATTAGTTACATAATTAGTTTGTCATAAATGATTGACCGGAACCACTTTGCATCAAGTATGAGCTACTACAAAACGTCAATGACGGCTCTTTTATTACTTTTTCTAAACGAACTTTCAGTAGGGAACTCCATCTCCACGCAATGGGTGTATAGAGCAGAGTGTCTAATAGGCAGCAGTGCTTACTCTGCACACAAGACCACTCGTATACGCTAGGCCAAAATGCACGCACAATGGGTTGTAAAAGCGTAAAAAGTATCTTGTATTCATTTGACGTCTATTTTATCTACATAGTAAAGATACTCACAATCGCATTCATTGGAGATCTCGTAAAGCCTTTACAGAAATTTATGTGCAAGGGGCGATACAAGGAGTCGGAGGAGGATCTGTCATGGTCTGGGAGTATTTCAACTCAACAGAAAAAGGTCTTAAGCAGAAGTAATCGTCAAACCGGAACAGCATGACAACATTGAGCTGCTCGAATACTAAGATTTGCAATTTAAATAATATTGCAGTGAAAAAAGCCTGTTGACCAGCCTATTTTTGAGGATAACAAATTGCGAGTGTAATAAATTGACTGGACGATCATCCATGAATAATTCTTAAGCATTCACATTGGCCAGCAGTTTTCAGTCATAAGTCCAACAACAAATTCGTGGGACCCCATGGAACGACAAGTTAGAGGTCAAGAAGATCGTCTTTGACCGCACTGCGTTACCAGTCGCTACAAGGGTGATCACGATTCGAGCATATGTACATGTATATACGTTAAGATGCTCGTGAACTCAATGCCGCTCAGAATTGCTGCCTTCATTCGTACTCGTGGAGTTTTAACACTATTAAGAAGTTGGTTACTAATTTATTGTTCAACGAGCTTATTTGAATGAAACTTTATAATTAGCATGTAGGAACAATAGAGATCTTCTCATCTATTTAAATATTAAAAATTACTTTAAAAACCGTTCGATCTAGGAGTTGATTGGTGGTCTATTTAATATACATAAATAACTGTGACCGTCATCTGGGTTGCTTTTTCTTGGTGTGTCACCGTCCACTCTTTGGTCTCAGTAATAATAAAAGGAAAATTATACACTCGGCTTTCAGTAATAAGATGGGGAACGTTCAGTTTCGTTTTTTATAATGCAAAATATTGATGCCTTTCGTTAGTGCATACAAAAAAAGTCCGTTCTTATTGAACGAACTTATCACTAAAATTTCATGTAGAAACCTCGGAAAGAGAGGTAGTAGTCGTAGTATGAAAGTTTGATGATCGCAGCAGCGACCTACGGTAGGAACGGTATTGGGACGACACCAATTATTGTCGTCCAAATTGTCGTAACTGTGTGTCCTTTTATCACTAATGCTATGCGTGTAAGGGAAGATGCCCCCGTCCGGAAAAATTTTTTTTATTGTACCCTGAGCAATGAAATTTGGTATACAGATAGAAAATGAGAAAACAAAGCTTTTTTCATTTGTAAAAACATGCGATTTTTCACAGAAACGAAATATTCATAGAAAACGGAACTGTTTTTTTTTCAAAATGCTTCTTCCCCAACAGTTTTTGCGCTACAGTGGTGATATGAGTATCATTGAATACGGAAAGACTCATAAATTGCGATAATGTGTATGGAATTATTCCAATTCTTATTTGAAATGGAAAAAATTTCAAGATGTTTTTTATGTAAAAATTCGCACTTGTGACGTCAGAACTTTTGTTCGACAACGAATTAGTAATCACCATATAGGTTACAGTAATTCTTCTGTTTTTTCACATCCAATGATACTCATATCATCACTGCAGCTCAAAAACTGTAGGAGAAGAAGCATTTTAGAAACCCACACCGGACTTCCCAAAAAAGAGAAAAGAAGCAAACATAAACAATCTAAATTTCTCGCTTATATTATTTGTGGGATCAGCTAGGACCCTTGCAATCTTTATACAGTCACATAGAAACGTCAAGCCGTGAAGAAATAGCACAGGTGGGCCTGTAACATGATGAAATAACCCCTCCTCCCACCCCTCCCATCCCTCCACCCCCCCCCCAAAAAAAAACTTCAAACCTCTGTAGTGGGCGAACGAGCGAACGTACGAAGCTCATTTCTAACACTTCCTATAGCAACTAAAATCAAAATCTCATAAAATTTCCCCTTTCTGGGGGGTAGGGAGCAGTGAAGTACTCACCTCTTTGTTTTCAATCAACATCTTTCGGTACTATTATTATTTTTATTCATGGAAAACCCGACTATCGACAAATTTATGGAGTAAAAATCAGTTATACAAGGTGGTTCAGATATAACTTACCTTTTAGTTTACCAGTGAAATGAAAAACTGTGCACGCTATGATTTTTAAACTTCTTTCATTCCAAAGAAAAACACTTGTATGGTTCCACATACCTCCGTCTACGAGACATTCAAGAAAGACCGCTGCACTATTTTCGTATGACTGTGTGGAGCGCCATATGTGCTTTGGTCCCAAGTTGTTTGTAAATGATGGTGCATTTGAAACACATACTGGGGAAAAAATCGAACTACGATGAGAAAGTTTTTTATTCCAGAACTTCTATGAAAAAACTTGCACAATACTTAGTTTCAACAAGACGGAACCTATCAGTAATAGGAATAATAACATTATTTAAAAAATGCATTCCAAATCATTCGGTTTCATGATTTGATAACATCTCTTGCCCTTTCGTTCTGAATGATTTTTTATACGCAATTATTTCATGAGCCAGCTCAAGTTACAAGTTATTGAAACAAAACCAATCAATTTAGAGGAGGCTTAGAAGCAGCATTTATTGCGAAATAGCTTCACTATCTTCTGATATCCTGAGGAGCGATGTAAAAACGACAAAGAAAAGATCAAGTTTTCAAAATCTATGTGGTCATAATTTAAGAGACATTCTATTCACAACGTAGTGTTAATAAACCGCAAAAATGGTTTTCTTTGGAATGAAACACGTTTTGACAGCCTAGCATTCATGGCTACCGTTTTATTAGCAGATTAAAAAAGCCAATTAATTATTTTTCGGCCACCTTGTGTGAACAACCTGACCTAACTGGTCTTGGGTGTTCTGATATAAATAAATCTATATTATAAAAGGGGCCGCCTCCATCCGCCCGTCCGTGTGTCACACCCACCTGCCGAAAGTGTGAGATGAGCGTATCTGTGATACAAGCTTCATCAACTTCACAATAATTTTCGGTGCCTTAACCCGGAGATTGTGAGTCCGAATGAATATCACGAGTATTGGTAGGTTAGATTAGGTTGAATAGAATATCAGCGGTTGAGACTTGGTAAAGTATTGGAAAGCCATAGAACAGCATGGGAAATCATGGGAAAGCCATGTTGAAGCTCAGTTGGTCCTTTATCTAATCCTGTTATTTTTTTGGCGGGCCGTGTGCACTCATTAATATGCATTTTTGACGGGCCGTGTGCACACGGCCTCATCAACTCTAGAGAAATATAATATTTTATTTCTTCCTGCCTTCATTTCATTTCGAGTACTTTCTCATCTGAAAGTGGGGAAAAAATACAGTTGAAAGTCGCGACTTGAGGCTTCGGTTAGCTCTCATAATGACGCCAACGCACGATAGTTAATGAAGCAGAGTATAAATTTGAGTTCAACTAAATTCTCTAATTTAATTGTCGTGTGAAGTGTTCATTTAGTGCAAGCAAGTTCTGCTAAGTTTATTTTCGATATATCGATTTCAATAATAATGAAAAATAACACTACTAATTATTTTCGGTACGCAATACGGCTATAAATATCAATAAACAAAATGTTGCAATTAGAATTGTTAGGATTCTTTTACTATTATCATTATCAAACTTTTCTTTATTAAAAATTGCGGTAAAAAAATTCCCGCTTTTAAAAAATATATCAACGAAGCAAGACAAACTATAAAATGTTTTGAACGAGTTAATTGAAAAACTCTACGGAAATTGCAACCAATATTCAACTTACTATTTTCATTCCAAATGAGAACTCTACGGAGTTCACAAGCAATATTTAACTTACAAATTCAAGTGCAATTAAGGTCTAAAAGGTATGAATCGAATATAAACGATCTTGTTTGTGCATGAAAATGCATTTATATACTGTATTTTTCTTCGTCTTCAAACAGCCAAACTTCTCGAACCACTTAGATGGAAATAAATTATTAGAGTATCTGTGATACGGGTTGTGTTGCCTCTCGTGCTTAAACATAATGTTTAAATCTCTTCTTCGGATAAAAACAGATAAATTTATTTGGTATTCAGGCATGAAAAATAAATAAACTAAAAATTTAAATTGGAATAAATGTTGTGTCGTAGATAAGCTGATCACTCACATTTAGTTGTTCAAGTAAACACGGAGCAACTCTATTTTATGCTACCGACTTGCTGAGGTGATAACCATGGTCTATCCATCATTGTGGAGAGCCTCTAATTTTGACGGGCTGCGTGCACACGCACGTATATATTTTTTTAGTCTATGGCTGTCGAATTTGTTTTCTAAAGGGCTTAATTCTTTTTCCAGGACCTAGCAGTGCTTAATAAGATCAGACGTGATGCAAATTTCAGCATACAAGTGCGCATAAATTATATTTTAATCATGGGAATTATTACGACAGATATGTGTTTGGTATCCACATTTCAGAAATTAACTCACACACGGTAAGAAAATCAAGATGTTTTGAAGCCTGTATTACAGATATGCTCATCGCACACTTTCGTTTGTTCAAATAATGAGATTGTAGAGATGTAAAAAAAAATAATAATATAATAAAACATTTATGTGCTTCGACGAACATTATAGAATTTTTTTAATTGGACAAGCTGCATATGTTGGTGTATACTGTATACTAATAGGTTTTTCATCGTACTTCATGGTTTGTTTCCTCCGAAGAAATGAAGGTATAGAAATTGTAATTTTCATAAAATTCTTCATGAGCATAGGTAAGACGAACTATTATAAGAACGTAGATCAGACTTATTCCTAGTGATGTTATCCAACTGGAGACGTCGGTTGTGTGCAAGTGGTTCGATTGGAAATTCGACGTAGACGTGGTGACTTTCCATGCAAAGTATTTATCATCTCATACAAAAGGACACAAAAAGGCTGTAGAAAGTGAGGAGCTGTGTTTCAAAAGAAACTGACGTTAATCGTGGGGCAAAAACAGCTTGAATGACGATATCGCGAAAAATTAAAATTTATAATTTTAATTTTGCGTCTTAGATACTAATAATTTTGTGGTGAACGTCCACTACATCAAGACCTTTCTTTAAGCATGTTCCTTTATCATCGACTTTTACATTATTTTTTCTCTTGGAGCTTCGCAAAGTATAGCTGCGAAGCTTGCATTATCCTTGGTAATAAAGTGATGAAATATTATTAGTGATTTACGGTATTGTAAAATTTTCGCTTTATGTTAGAGAGTGACGAAGGTGGGTCGCAGCCAATGGCGACGGCGACCTCGGGCCCGTAACCCAAAAGCGAAACTAAGACGAATTGGTTCTTAATAAATAGGTTTACCTCGAGGCAGATTGAAAAACGTATTGGCTCCGGCCTTGTTTTGTCGCAGGCGAATCCATTGCAGTTGCCTGCCCTAAATCTCTTGCGGTTTGGTAAAGCAGCAAAAACTGCGCGGTTTTTCATCCTCAGAAGAACGCTCGATATTTTGCGCTAGTGCTTATGTTTTCAAACGATGTACGCTTCCTCGCCAATGGGGACTGTTATCATTGCTTGCTTGTGGATATTTTCTAACTCACAAAGTAGAGTGTATCAACTAGACTTTTTTTATAGGCATTGAACTAATTTCTTTCTTACGTCGATTCCAGCTTGAATATCTTTCAGTAATTGCAAAGTTTCTAAACTATTCGATGCAATGTTGCTCATACAATACGCATTTGGCTTCACTGCGTCGACAACTCACAAGCTGTTATTTTCTTGCGCCTATTTATACACTTTACTGTCTTTGATAACCTCATAAGGAATCCCTGCTTGGCTTCCGACGAAATTCCAAATATTAACGCTGCACATTAACCAGCATTGTTTTTCGAGTTGATTTTCTTTCCACACATGCTTAAGCTAGACAAATGTATGAAATGACAGCATTTACCGAGTGACTGAAGAAAATAGAACAGAAAAGTCTATGCAGATAATTGGAAGCCTTCACTGCGGTCCTGTCGGACATCCATTCGGACGATTGCTGCGGCCAGATCAAAGGGAGCGTTCGGGTAATCTTTTGAGTTGTTCCCTGCATAATTAACTTAATTAATACGGGCTCCAATGTGCTCTCATACGACATATTGCCGTGCTCCAGGCTATGCAGAACATGCTCGGCTTTATTGAGGGCACAAATGGTAATCGCTGTATCATCAACTTAGGTCAAATAAGCGCCCTATAGACGACTTAATGCGAATGAAGGGAAACTTTTTCGTGCTAGTATTGTTCACTAATATGACCCAGAGTGGCAAAGTTTACATCAGAAAGAGCGGTCTGCCTCTTTTCTTTGTTATGAACAAGAGGCAAAGTAATGTGTGATTTAAAGAGAAATTGGAGCTCTTTTATGAACTGTAAGCGGTAAATCCCCGGCATGATAATTTTCATCAGTAATTTTGATATCATGAACAGAATTGTTCAAATTACTTAATCATTGGTCGAAAAAAAATGACTTAGATCACAATCAGACAGTTGTAAAGAGAAAGAATCAGGAATGTTCATTCTTGAACGGTAAGCAACTTGAAAGAAATTCAATGCATCATTAGTTTCTCATTCGATGATGAAGGATGAAATATTCAAGCCGTTAGAGGGCATGCAAGTTGTGCTTCAAAAGAACATAAATGCTACACTTGCATCGTTCTAAATAATTTGTTTAGTCGCGCACAACCTCGGGACAATCAAATCTGGTCGTGGAGGTCCACCAAAATGTTTATAAGCCTAAGTCTATTGACAGGTAAGCCTATCTTTCTACCTCGAAGTTACTCATAAGGGACGTGTTAAAATAATAACTGAACTGAGCAGGCACAGCTTTAAATTATATTTAAAACACGGCTTACTTTCACCAATAACTGGAGTGGACGTACCGGAAAACAAGAAAATCAGGAAAAATTGGCAATTTCAGCAAATGGAATATAATGGAAAAATTGTCAACTTTTAACCCTGCCATATAATAATTATCGACACCCTTTGGACTAGAAATACCACTTGCGAACTCACGGTAATGGGGTACAGTGCACTATTTTTTTTCGCTGCCGTGAAGTTTTGTATTACGGTTCTCGCTTTCACATTTGAATACGGGTGAGCACAGCCCTAACAGCTCCGTCCTCAGCGTTTTTAACTTTATTTTGAACTTTACAAACCAAGGGTCGTGGGCAAAAATTGCTTGGACTGTCATTGTTAGCCCCTCAATATAATTTTCAGGACATTTTATTCAGTCAACTAGTACTACAGTTGAGGAAATGAACCTGCTCAGTTTCAGGAGAAAGAACCTTTAACGCCTTTATGTTCAACGAAAGGAAATTTTCGGTTCTATTGAAATACTATTTTTAGAAAATTCAAATCAAATTTAAGCGGATAACGGATTCCTGCTACAATTATTAATGTTCTAGTTCAGTGACATAAAACAGATGCATCGCTGCGATGTACTTAGCGCGGTATTTGCTGTTTCTTTATAATACGACTAAACAACACAAATCCCTTACTGTGTGAATTTCTCAGTCTTCGTAAAGAAACTATGAGTTCAACTGTCCTGCCGCGGTAGAAATGCCATATAAATACTTCCGAAGTACAGTGTTAGCCAGAATATAACCAATACGCCAGAGCAGCGGGGCAAGCGTACCCTTGTTTACATAAAGTTAATATCCACTGAGGTCTTTCGTTTTGTGTGTGCAAGGTTGCTGGGTCGAGGCCCTCTTCATACGCTGTAATAATTAGTCATTGTTTGGCGGTCACTCTGAAGGGATATTAGCGAGTAAAAGAATCTTTGGATATCAGTAAATCTTCAGAAAAAATTGGGTGCTAAAATATCAATGTCGTTCTAGAGTTAACGTAATTCTCCAATTCATTTCAGTTTGAAAATACTGTAATTTACTGTAAATATACCAAGCATTATTTCTTTTCCCGACCTATGATGTCGGGATGTTTCATCACCTATACGTGATGAAATAAATATTGTACTATTGAGTACGACAACATGAGTACTTCGACACAAACAAGGTGTTCGAAAACTATCGTTACCTAATTAGACTATAAACATAAAAACCCTCAAAAGCACTTTTCATGAATAACCAATATTTTGAACAGTCATCGTTTTAAAGCTATGGAGTCTTAAAGTTCAGTAAGGTCTATCTAACTATTGTGGGGGCTTATTTGAATTTGATAATATGAACTTTATTTCGGAATTAGCATTACTTTAAGTGTACAAAAAGTTCGCCCGTGACGTCATTGCAAGTCTAGCACCGACACCGAAGTAATTTCTGCTCACGCCAAAACGCTTGGAGATAATTTGCTGCTGGTGTACAGGACCCGCCAAAAATGGCGGGATTCGATATTTTCTTTAGACGAATCATCCAGATGTGGATGAGAAACAAAAACATCCATCCTAATGCTATGTACGCGCCATTAAAATATTATTGTGCTTGTGCACTGATGAAACTCAATGGATATTATGAACAGAATTATTACATAAATACTGAACATAGCTCAGCTGTTCAGTTTTTCCTTTAACTCTCATTTTTTACCGTTTTTTTGCCGTTGTTCGTGTTTTTCAAAGTTTAAACTTTTAGAAATATTTCATCAGTGAATTGATTTTTCTTCTCTTAGTATTGTTTTACGGAGATTTTGCTGAAGATGGACTGTCTGTCCACAACGTTCAGTTATATTCGATCATTTTTTATAAAAATGTTTTTACGTGAAGCGATTTTCGCATTTCTTTTTATTCTCAAGCTTAGAAGCATCCATGCTGGAGTTATTTTAGATCTTAAGAGCTTGAAAGAAAAACGGAACTACAAATCAAGACGAACCAACCAATTTAATGTGTTCAGTGAGATTCCCGTTGTAATAAAATAGGAGAAATTTCGTACAAAAATATATAAGTTAATTTATTTACTGATGAATTCATAAATTTAAGGAGATACCTGCTATTTCAATATATAGTATTGATTGATGAGTCTTGCATTGTCAACATTCTCCATATCATTCTTATAGCCGAAGCTAATTTACAACGTTTGCTGGTTACAAACAACCATTACGCGGGTAATAAACAACTAATGTTACCATAATTTGTTCAGCTAAGATGCAACAGAGAGTATTAAATTTTCTAATTTGCCCGTAACTTGCTCGATTTAAAATTTTGAAGACGCTGAATGTTTAAATAATTAACAATTTCTCAAAAAGTCTCATATTTTAAGATACTGCTTATTTTAGAAAAACATGAAATATTTAGATTTTCATACCTACCATCAAATTTTAAACCATGAGGTTTCGATTACTCGGCATTAACGTAAAGGCTAGAACTACCATTCGATTTGCCAGATGATTTTCAATTTGTTGAGCTAATATGATTATTTCTAGACACCTCGATCTTACATGATCTTTTCCCTACAGATATGTTCGTTGTTACACGTTAGGTACAATAATGAATTTATAACTAACGGACGACACTTACAGCATCGTGAGTAAGAAAAACTCGTTCCCTTTGGTGTCTTTATTAATAAGACTACAAAATAGAAAAACGTGATTAATGCTTTGAAATAGGAGTTTTCAGAAAATTTTTAATGATAATACATTTGAAAAGATATAGTATGAATTTCAAATGATTGTCATTCATATTTATGCCCTTCCACAAAATATTACATCTAAATTCGTTCCCGTATCATTCCGTCAATAATTTCCTCCATGCTATGGATAGTTTACTCGCCATGTTCATTGAACACGTTTTACTTTCGATGCCAAGTGTTGTGGATATTACATAAAAAAATGATAAATGACTATTGCATACTTTAGGATCATTGTACAACAGCAAAAGTGTACGCAACTGGTAACCAGTCAACAGACATGTATTCCTGGGCCTATGCGTACTTTCTGAAGTTGTTTAAACTTATTACTCCGATCTCTATGGAAAATGTTATTGGTGTGAAAAAGTTTATAAGCATTGTTTGCTCGAGTATATCTTCCATGGTCGAGTATATCTTCCATGCTCGAGTATATCTTCCATGCTCGAGTATATCTTCCATGCTCGAGTATATCTTCCATGGTCGAGTATATCTTCCATGGTCGAGTATATCTTCCATGCTCGAGTATATCTTCCATGCTCGAGTATATCTTCCATGCTCGAGTATATCTTCCATGGTCGAGTATATCTTCCATGCTCGAGTATTTCTTCCATTCTCGAGTATATCTTCCATGCTCGAGTATATCTTCCATGGTCGAGTATATCTTGCAGGCTCGAGTATATCTTCCATGTTCGAGTGTATCTTCCATGCTCGAGTATATCTTCCATGCTCGAGTATATCTTCCATGCTCGAGTATATCTTCCATGCTTGAGTATATCTTCCATGCTCGAGTATATCTTCCATGCTCGAGTATATCTTCCATGCTCGAGTATATCTTCCATTCTCGAGTATTTCTTCCATGCTCGAGTATATCTTCCATGCTCGAGTATATCTTCCATGCTCGAGTATTTCTTCCATGCTCGAGTATATCTTCCATGCTCGAGTATATCTTCCATGCTCGAGTATATCTTCCATGCTCGAGTATATCTTCCATGCTCGAGTATATCTTCCATGCTCGAGTATATCTTCCATGCTCGAGTATATCTTCCATTCTCGAGTATATCTTCCATGCTCGAGTATATCTTCCATGCTCGAGTATATCTTCCATGCTCGAGTATATCTTCCATGTTCGAGTATATCTTCCATGCTGGAGTATATCTTCCATGCTCGAGTATATCTTCCATGCTCGAATATATCTTCCATGCTCGAGTATATCTTCCATGCTGGAGTAAATCTTCCATGCTCGAGTATATCTTCCATGCTCGAGTATATCTTCCATGCTCGAGTATATCTTCTATTCTCGAGTATATCTTCCATGCTCGAGTATATCTTCCATGCTCGAGTATATCTTCCATGCTCGAGTATATCTTCCATTCTCGAGTATATCTTCCATGCTCGAGTATATCTTCCATGCTCGAGTATATCTTCCATGCTCGAGTATATCTTCCATGCTCGAGTATATCTTCCATTCTCGAGTATATCTTCCATGCTCGAGTATATCTTCCATGCTCGAGTATATCTTCCATGCTCGAGTATATCTTCCATGCTCGAGTATATCTTCCATGCTCGAGTATATCTTCCATGGTCGAGTATATCTTCCATGCTCGAGTATATCTTCCATGCTCGAGTATATCTTCCATGCTCGAGTATATCTTCCATGCTCGAGTATATCTTCCATGCTCGAGTATATCTTCCATGCTCGAGTATATCTTCCATGCTCGAGTATATCTTCCATGCTCGAGTATATCTTCCATGCTCGAGTATATCTTCCATGCTCGAGTATATCTTCCATGCTCGGGTATATCTTCCATGTTCGAGTATATCTTCCATGCTCGAGTATATCTTCCATGCTCGAGTATATCTTCCATGCTCGAGTATATCTTCCATGCTCGAGTATATCTTCCATGCTCGAGTATATCTTCCATGCTCGAGTATATCTTCCATGTTCGAGTATATCTTCCATGCTCGAGTATATCTTCCATGCTCGAGTATATCTTCCATGCTCGAGTATATCTTCCATGCTCGAGTATATCTTCCATGTTCGAGTATATCTTCCATGCTCGAGTATATCTTCCATGCTCGAGTATATCTTCCATGCTCGAGTATATCTTCCATGTTCGAGTATATCTTCCATGCTCGAGTATATCTTCCATGCTCGAGTACATCTTCCATGCTCGAGTATATCTTCCATGCTCGAGTATATCTTCCATACTCGAGTATATCTTCCATGCTCGAGTATATCTTCCATGCTCGAGTATATCTTCCATGCTCGAGTATATCTTCCATGCTCGAGTATATCTTCCATGCTCGAGTATATCTTCCATGCTCGAGTATATCTTCCATACTCGAGTATATCTTCCATATCTTGCAGGCTCGAGTATTTCTTCCATGTTCGAGTATATCTTCCATGGTCGAGTATATCTTGCAGGCTCGAGTATATCTTCCATGTTCGAGTGTATCTTCCATGCTCGAGTATATCTTCCATGCTCGAGTATGTCTTCCATGCTCGAGTATATCTTCCATGCTCGAGTATATCTTCCATGCTCGAGTATATCTTCCATGCTCGAGTATATCTTCCATGCTCGAGTATATCTTCCATACTCGAGTATATCTTCCATGTTCGAGTATATCTTGCAGGCTCGAGTATTTCTTCCATGTTCGAGTATATCTTCCATGGTCGAGTATATCTTGCAGGCTCGAGTATAACTTCCATGGTCGAGTATATCTTCCAGGCTCGAGTATTTCTTCCATGTTCGAGTATATCTTCCATGGTCGAGTATATCTTGCAGGCTCGAGTATTTCTTCCATGTTCGAGTATATCTTCCATGGTCGAGTATATCTTCCATGCTCGAGTATATCTTCCATGCTCGAGTATATCTTCCATGCTCGAGTATATCTTCCATGCTCGAGTATATCTTCCATGCTCGAGTATATCTTCCATGCTCGAGTATATCTTCCATGCTCGAGTATATCTTCCATGCTCGAGTATATCTTCCATGCTCGAGTATATCTTCCATGCTCGAGTATATCTTCCATGCTCGGGTATATCTTCCATGTTCGAGTATATCTTCCATGCTCGAGTATATCTTCCATGCTCGAGTATATCTTCCATGCTCGAGTATATCTTCCATGCTCGAGTATATCTTCCATGCTCGAGTATATCTTCCATGCTCGAGTATATCTTCCATGTTCGAGTATATCTTCCATGCTCGAGTATATCTTCCATGCTCGAGTATATCTTCCATGCTCGAGTATATCTTCCATGCTCGAGTATATCTTCCATGTTCGAGTATATCTTCCATGCTCGAGTATATCTTCCATGCTCGAGTATATCTTCCATGCTCGAGTATATCTTCCATGTTCGAGTATATCTTCCATGCTCGAGTATATCTTCCATGCTCGAGTACATCTTCCATGCTCGAGTATATCTTCCATGCTCGAGTATATCTTCCATACTCGAGTATATCTTCCATGCTCGAGTATATCTTCCATGCTCGAGTGTATCTTCCATGCTCGAGTATATCTTCCATGCTCGAGTATATCTTCCATGCTCGAGTATATCTTCCATGCTCGAGTATATCTTCCATACTCGAGTATATCTTCCATATCTTGCAGGCTCGAGTATTTCTTCCATGTTCGAGTATATCTTCCATGGTCGAGTATATCTTGCAGGCTCGAGTATATCTTCCATGTTCGAGTGTATCTTCCATGCTCGAGTATATCTTCCATGCTCGAGTATGTCTTCCATGCTCGAGTATATCTTCCATGCTCGAGTATATCTTCCATGCTCGAGTATATCTTCCATGCTCGAGTATATCTTCCATGCTCGAGTATATCTTCCATACTCGAGTATATCTTCCATGTTCGAGTATATCTTGCAGGCTCGAGTATTTCTTCCATGTTCGAGTATATCTTCCATGGTCGAGTATATCTTGCAGGCTCGAGTATTTCTTCCATGTTCGAGTATATCTTCCATGGTCGAGTATATCTTCCATGCTCGAGTATATCTTCCATGCTCGAGTATATCTTCCATGCTCGAGTATATCTTCCATGCTCGAGTATATCTTCCATGCTCGAGTATATCTTCCATGCTCGAGTATATCTTCCATACTCGAGTATATCTTCCATGTTCGAGTATATCTTGCAGGCTCGAGTATTTCTTCCATGTTCGAGTATATCTTCCATGGTCGAGTATATCTTGCAGGCTCGAGTATAACTTCCATGGTCGAGTATATCTTCCATGGTCGAGTATATCTTCCATACTCGAGTATATCTTCCATGTTCGAGTATATCTTGCAGGCTCGAGTATTTCTTCCATGTTCGAGTATATCTTCCATGGTCGAGTATATCTTGCAGGCTCGAGTATTTCTTCCATGTTCGAGTATATCTTCCATGCTCGAGTATATCTTCCATGCTCGAGTATATCTTCCATGCTCGAGTATATCTTCCATGCTCGAGTATATCTTCCATGGTCGAGTATATCTTCCATGCTCGAGTATTTCTTCCATTCTCGAGTATATCTTCCATGCTCGAGTATATCTTCCATGTTCGAGTATATCTTGCAGGCTCGAGTATTTCTTCCATGTTCGAGTATATCTTCCATGCTCGAGTATATCTTCCATGCTCGAGTATATCTTCCATGCTCGAGTATATCTTCCATGCTCGAGTATATCTTCCATGCTCGAGTATATCTTCCAAAATGCAAAATGCTTTGCAGAAAAGCTGGAGCTTGAAAATATTTTAATGAGTGAACCTATATGCTGATACAAAACATACCTTAATAATCATTCAATCATTTGCATTTACTTCTGATGCATCCCAACAGGACTCAATATCTATGACTAAATCATAAACTATATTGATTTTGCAGCTGATCAGATTTACAACATAAGCTGTAATAAAAAATATACTCTTCTCACATCGTTGACGGAATTGCAAAATTTGAAAATTGTATATTCCTAAAACCTCGAATATTATGTTTCGATTTATTGAAAGTCCCCATGAGTGATGCAGATTTACCTGAAGCGTTGTGCAGTAATTATAGAAAAACACTAATATAATCAAACTACTGTATAAAAACATCGTTATTTAGATAGGAGAAATGCCCATTTCATTTTGAGAGGCTAGGATAGCAACAAATCCCTCTAGAGTATACAATAGCTCATTCATCCATTGTGAGGTTTTCGATAGACATTATTCTGACTAGAGACCTGTTTTTTAACTGCCGCCTTATAATGAATATTGATCAAATTATATTCGTTATGATTGATCACATGCACGCCTGCCTCTTTTTTGCTAACGATAATGCTCGCCTTGAAGTATTGCATTTCGTGTTCATTTTTCTATTGCAAACACTATATTGAGGCTGCCTGAATTTTTCTACGAGAGAATTAATTCTTTGTTCAAAAATTTTCCACGGTTCTTCAGATTTCATTTTTGGTCAGAATATATTTTTCCCCAGTGCAGGGCAGATAATTTCATTACCGTGATATTCAACCAAGTATCCCAGGATCTGATCGTTGAATTCCCTTTGAATATCAGAACATAAATTATTTAACAGTGTGCTGTAGGTTTGTTGCTTTCAAATGTACTGGGGAGACTCATGCTGATAAAACTTGAGCTGTTGACTGCTCTACTGCGCGTTTCAATTAAATTCTTGCATCAGATATGCAGAAGCAAACAGCCTCCATTATTTCTTAATCGTTTTACAGCCCACTTCAACCTCGAGCTGGGCTCTGAGATTCTTTTGCATAGCAATGTCTAATACTGAACTCGGGAATTTGACTCCTAATATCATGAGAGCTGAGGGTGTGAAAATTGCGTTTATGTTCCTTGTAGTATGTCGAACTGTTGTTAGTGCTCTCTTCACTTCCGCTTATCATGCAATCAAGTATAACCTTTTTGAAGAGAACATGGAAGATATTGTAATTTGCATTGTACTTTCTTGAACAGTTTATGCTGACAGAATTCTTGTTTCATCCTTTCAAAGATGCCTCTTCATTGTTGTGGCGATATTTTACAAAGCGTGATCATGGCAAAACCAACGATTGAAATGACTGATATACGCTCAAATCTCACTTCCACTCTCATCATTGTTGTCGTGACGTTTTTCTTGCCCCTTTCTTATATTTTGTTAATCAAAGTCGTATGGGACTTTTTACCAGCCTCATCACATTAATATGAAGAGTCATAGGGATAAGGTTAAACCCTCACCACCCTCATTGAGAGATTATATTAAAGATAATTTAAGATAAGCAGTAACAAAATTTCTTTCATGTGAAATATTCATAGTTATACGAATCAAAATTTTGTAGCGTTCACCTCATTACTTCATCGATAAGTTATCTCCTTCCTGAGCCATGTCATTAATTTACTGCCTAAAAAATAGTTACAGAATCACTTTAGCACAACAGGGAAATTGTCTAATACATGGAAATGAATATAACGCCCCTTAAATGATCACATGGCTAGCCTACGCATAAAGGTAATGCTACACTCGCTGAAGGGTAGCGTCAATCAAACATACGAGGAAATTAATTTGATACAAATGATGCTAAGGGACCAATACATGCAATGAATAAACAATCTTCTTGCTCGTGGGTTCCAGAATAATTGTCCCGAGGTTGTGCGAGACTAAACAAATTATTTAAAACGATGCACGTGTATTCGTTAACATGTCACTCAGATATTATATAATCAAGGTGGTTCCTTGCAACAGCATCTAAGGGCAGGCGGAGGAGAACTACCACCTCCCTCAGTCAGTTCAAAGCCCTGAATGCCCGGCGTTCTCAGAACTTAGAAGAGGGTCGCGTCTTCAAGCCCAGAGCTTTCGAGCCATTTATGCTACAGTTTCATGACGGTTTAGCTCCCGAACAAGCTGTTTCATTTGAGTTTAGCGTATGAAATCCTATTTGCCATAGATGCATCGATCCTAAATATTTGAATTGACTTTATAATATTACTTAATTGATGCCAGGCAATTAAACAACGACATATGTAATAATTACAAAAGAACCTTTCTCGACGTCGGCGTATGGCATCTCCTCGGCTAGATGACGCCGTTCGTTGCGAAGTCGTCGCGACGAAGCGGAATGTGAACGGCCGCTATGTGGAATTCGACGTGTTGAGGCCTCGGCGCTTGTACGATCGATCCAAACAAGCAGAGCGTCCTCCACTGGATAATCGTTTCTCACATATTATGATTAAAAAAATAACATTTTTTTGGAAATTTCGATCGCTACAAATCACCGTAAAAGCTAGGGGCAGCCCATAAGTTTAGCTTACTAACGATCTACAAGCTACATAATCGTTTCTAGTTGTCATTCCCTAACAGTTTGTCATTTCCTTCCGTTTGTAAAACACTCCTACGAGGAGTATTGCTTGCTTCTAATTATAAATAAACAAACCCAGGTGGAGAACTTAATCAGATTGCACAAGTTGAACATCCAAAGGCAACACTTGAAAGTTGACATTTCAGGAAATATCCCCTCTACAGTACCTCTCAAAACATCCTGTAAACATGTTCAATGAACGGAACATAACTACAAAAGTTTTTGATTAGAGCTAAAAGACTAACCAGTAAAAAAACAGATCACTTAAGACCTACAAACATGTGGCTCAAAATGAATTGCAAATTCACGATGAGTAGCTGACGTGTACTGAATTGATCATCCAATACCAGCTTAAAATTGCAATTATAAAATGATTCTAAAATTCTAATGTCTTGCGTTTCAGTGACCAACTTTAAATTCTGAAGACCCTGGGGCCAAATAAAAAATCTTGTAAGTAACCTGTGACATCCAGATAACTGGCGCCAAGAATTTAAGTTATACCTAAGACGAAGATCCTGCGTGAGTTTCTATGAGAAGAAATGACGAAAACTATGGGGAGAAAAATGTTTTCTCTCTCGTGTCTTGTGAACCCTACTCCAAAGCAGGAAGAGTTTTAAGAATTACACCGGGCAGTAAGAGTTCCAGACTGAGTTATTTGTTGGTCAGAACTTCTCGCTGCGAGAAAAAACAGACGTGTTTTGCAACAAACTGTCCTGAGTGACCAGTAAGCCACAGTTGAGTCAAGCGATAGCTACATCGGCTTGCTCTGAACCAACTTTAAGCACTTTCCCAGCAACCGCGAGTCGCATCAATGTACCACGTGAGGCCCAGCAATTTGACAACTTCAGCTATGGCCTCCCAGTATTCCAGCATGCTACCAGGATTCCCAAAGCTTAGTCATGCTGTTTTTACATCTCTGTTGTTTCTATAGGAGAAAAGTTTTTCGAGTCTGGAGTGCTTGCTGAGTGCCTTCAAGCATAATTCACAGAGCTGTTGAAAAAGTTTCAAACCAGATTTTTTTTTCTGAGTTGGCTAGATCGAGTGCTATGGGATCTATTATTTCATTGTCATTTATTGAGTTTTTTTGCGAAGAAAAAATTTTTCAGTCTGTGTTCCTTTCAACCATTTGTTCCCGTAGCACTGTCTAACGACCCTGCCCCACTATTGTTATCTCAGAATATTGCACCTAATTCCATCAATATTATTTCGAAGTAAAAAAACTCGCCGTGTTCTCAAGCTAATATTTAAAATTTAGATGCAATTTTAGACGTCAATCGTAAGTCGTGAGCCACAGACGTCTCGTTGCATCTCCCAAGTCTGAAATATTTCACAAGCCACATGACGCCAAAGTGTCTTTGCTCAAGCGCTTCTATTTAGAGTGTAGTGTTACAGTATTTCAGTGCTAAATTCTTTATGCGAAAGGCCATAAAATAGGGAAATAGCTTGTAGCATAGCTGCATAATTGAAGATCGACAAGCAAAGTGAAAGTTTTTTCAGCGAGCTGTTCTCGTAAGTTGGGTATCTGACTCAATGAGCGTCACTCCCAGTCTCCGTCAAGCTAAACTTCAACGAAGCTAAAAAAGCAATTTTGAATATTTTGTTGAATATAATCAATTGTCATCGCCATGTTTCTTATTATTAATTAATTAATTGAGGAAAGTTTATTTTCTCGATAGATGCCATACGGGAAACTATTTTTAGTATTTGCTCAATTATACTGTATTTATCATCTTCAGAAAATGACCGAGGCAGGCTTTTTCTGCTCCAGTTGAGTTTTTTCAAAATTCTTCGAAGTAAGCTCTGAATCGGCATAAGCTGAAATGTGAGTGCAGTGTCTAGCCTATGAGGCCTGCGCTTTACTCAGGGTGCGGCAGTCAACCCCGCAGTTTTAGGCTTCCTCAGCCATCCCGAAAATGCAAGATTGACTGTTGTATCCTGTATGTGCCAGCATTATTGTCTTAGGTTAACTATTGATTTTTTTAGACAATTATTGTTGTGAAAAATGGTATTGCTACTGATACTTGAAGAATGAGCAGCCCATCTGAGTGCTCCTTTGACGTATCAATTAAAGGAAGTATAACAGTTTTTCTACACGGCCAATGGAGTCAAATTATATTGATTTCAAGTTGCTTCTTTTGATACTGTTAATGGATGTTCCGCGATTTCGGAAAATAATTCTATTTGTTCCAAGTTACTAAATCTTCGCAAATGCCTTTGTTGCAGATAAATAGATCCTCTTAAGATTGTGCGTTGTTGTTGAGTGTCATAACATTTTATACTGTACATTCTCCACAGTTTTAATTTTTGCTGCACTTCTTCTATTTAATATGTAATTGATAGATTCAACTGATCACTGTTACATTTCATAGCTGCAAAGTTACATATATGCTTTTTATTTTACGCATGCTATATCTAACAATGTTCTTCAAGAAAAAAATTTGCTTTACGTTTGATTCTATTGAATAGTCATTTCATGAGTATTGTCTCCAACTAGGCTACCTTTCTCAATAGCTAACTGCTTAACTGCCAAGAGGAAATTACTAATCATGAATCAGCTTAATTAACCAATTTGCAGAGTTACAAATCGATCAATCAATTACCCACAGTTTTGAAGTATTGATTGCGAGTCAAGAGTAATACACGCTAGAGTAATATTTAATTCATGTCAGGCTACCAAAAGATCGTGTCTTATATTAACAGTGCGATAAATCTTGTATTCCTTAGACCCACGATATAGTTATTGCTTTCCTACCTTGGCAATGCAGAAACCTCGTGCAAATTTTATTTAAACGCTACCAGTTTTTTCCTTCGCTAAATGTTGTCGATCATTATTCATATTGACGCATATCTAATTCATTCGTTTCACGCTCTCTTTTCGCTAGTCTATCAATGAATGATCTCACTCCTTCCCAGTCAACAGCAGTCAGTTGATTACGCAGTAACGTCATTTCTCTTTTCGTGTTTTTTCTCCTATTGAGCGACTCACAAGCGCCTTAAAGGGTTATGGAGCTCAGCTGGCTGTTTCTGCGGTTCTTCAAGGCGAATGTAGTAACAGACTCTGTGCAGTTTGAATATATCAAAGCACCATAGTACTTTTAAGATATGTATTGTTCAAATGTACCCCCAAATAAGCGATCATTAATTTTTGCTCTCATTATAACCATACTTAAATCACATCTCATACGGTGAAACTGGCTAATAAGGCCGTCAACTTCCATTCGCAACTTATTTGCTTCATAGCATAATGTTTTAATGTTCTTCTGGCAGAGCTTTGAAAAGCAAAGTCGATTTACTCCAGCAATTTACTGTTGAGATCAAATTTTTCGAACGCCGACTCGGGCAAGTGAAGTTCTTGTTCAGCGATATTAGGCACTAACACTGGCGACAGTTGGTGATGGTTGTATGCGACGCTGCCACTCCTATCGTAAGCCCATGTGCTATACCGGGTGACCCACAAAAATATCCCTGACATTTTAATTGATTATATTTCCGCTTTAAATTAACATATTTGAAATTATTTTCTTTTTTTTCACAATGCAGTAAATTTTGTTTCATTTTCGAATTATTTGAGTTATTGAAAATCGTTTAATAACGACTTTACAGTGATCGATTTCCTGAAAGAGGAAGGAAAATAATTGTTCAGAAGATTCTTTGATCGTTATTCTTTTTTTTTTGATCAGAATTTTTTGACAAAGAATTCTTTGATCGTTAGTGAACTGCAATTTAGGTGTCTTCAAATAATGAAATATGGAAGTAAACACCTCTCTCAGAGGGTTTAAATACTTGGGGGTATGTAGGATACATCATTGTTAAATATTTTTAACAGCAGTTATTGCGAAATGAAGAGGAACACCAGTGTCGTTTTAAAAATTTAGCCTTTGAACAATAATTAGTTTTTTACCCCTTTCAGTAAATTGGTCACTGTAAAGTGGTTAATAAACGATTTTCAAAAATTAAGTTATTCGAAAAGAAAACAAAATTTACTACATTGTGAAGATGAGACAATTTGAACATGTTAATTTAAAGCAGAGATATAATCAATCAAAAACTCAGGGAGATTTTTGTGGGGCACCCGGTTTGTCTCTCAAAAATTACTAATATTCCACCGTTGTCCCAGCTGTTATAATTTCAATTTCTCCATGTTATTTTATGCCACTGCTAAAACATCATTTATCGTACCCAACCTATTCTTCTACTCATTTTCTTGTTATACTAGGCAAACAACTCTTTTTGACAGCTATTATTGCCGTAATACACAGTTTCAATTTATGTTCCATCGATTCATTCATAAATGTCCTTCTTTTCAACAAATTCTCATAAATAAAATCGAATCAATTGTTATACTTACTTAAAAATAAAATTAGTAGTTAGGAAAATGTGAGCTGCGCTATCTCGATGTTACGTAATTAATTGTATATGAGCCAACACGAGAAGTGTGTGCCCCTAGCTAACCTTGCATGGGAGTATTAGATGGGAAGTAGGCACACCTCCACACAGAAATATAAATGGTACTACAAACGAAGCGAGTGTAATATCATACGCTACATTAACATGAACTTACACCAAAATAACCCGCAATTATGAAATTATTTCGGGAACTCACCAAATTTAGTTCCAAGGTTGACTCAAAACTTCAAAGCCGGATTTCCAATTTTTTTTTGTGACCTCAGAGGCAAGATTTGTTCATTAAGTCATTTATACGAGACGTTATACATTCTGAGTTATTTTTCAAAAATGTACTAGTAAGAATTACGCCTTTATGTTCAGTCATTTTGCGGAGAACTTGCGATTGCAATTTGATCTACGTTAATCAATTAATAACACTGTTGAAAGCCAACTATTGGCCGGTCAATGGTCAATGGCTCGTCTTAGAATGAAAACTACCAGCCTCTACTAAGCATTTACACAGAGTTCAAGATATAACCTCGTTGGTACCGATATTTTATGAATTAGCATTGATGTAAAACGGAAGAATCCTATTTTTGTCATAATTCTCATCAAACTACTTCATGATCAGTACTCAGTAGTATCCATACTTACACAATGATAATACGAATGTATAAAATAAAACATCCACATCGTCTCGCACTTCATTTCAACATCATTTTATCTAATTATCGTATTACATGTTTTTGTATCGTTCTTTTCGGATGGAACGCTGTCTTCTTTGCCGTGACGTTCGTCGTTCTCTCGGACAGGCTGAGCGTAGTTTCTTCTTCATAACAGGCACGGACGGCTTATAGTATGACGAATAAGCTTCTGTATCGGTCTAGCGTTTCGGCTCCATTAACGTGCGGTTATCACGTTCCATTCGCGTGAGTTTATCGAGTTCGTCGACAATGATGCAAGATGTTCGTCGGCAGTCCTTTCCGAGTTCGGCAACGCTTCAGCAGCGTTGCGTATGATTTGTAAGTTATGTGTAATACAAGTACTGGGTGTCCCTTGAACAACGGAACCCGAAATGATAATAATATGATTAAAAACCATTGGCTGCATTTTTTTCGGTTTCAACCAACTTCTTCGTTTAACGCTTTTCAACAAATGCTATAAGTTTTGACACAATATCTTCAAAAACATTTACCTGAAATTACTCTACCGAAGGCTGTCAGAAACATGTTTTTGAGGGAAAGTCAAGCAATAAATATACACTCCATAATTTAACTTTATTTTATATATTAGAGCAGAATTTCTCGCAGCCACGATGTAGTAAATTATTTTATTATAAGTATTGTGAACATTTTTTAAGATCCAATTATTTTCACATGTCATCCATTTCTGTCCGCTAATTTTTGAACTCATGATCACGTCGATGAAACAACTCATTTGGTTAACTGTTAAATATTTTTTATCGTATTAAATTCGTTAGTGATTCTTTCAATTCTTCAGTGTTTTGAAGGGGACTAGATCACACGGTTTCAGATCTGGGAATCTAGGCCACCGTGGATTTTGTAGTTGTGATCTTAAAATTGGGAGATTAAAACAGTTTATACGATTATACATGTAGTAAAGTTTGCATAATTACCACGTTTATAATGACAAATATGGTATCACAGAACATGCTAAGATTCATTGAACAGATAATATTGCTAATTTTTCTAAAAATTAAACTGAAGTAAAATTGTGTGGTATGCATTTTTTTGTTTGATTTTTCTGCACAAATATGTTTCTGACAACTTACAGTAGAGTAATTACAGTTAAATATCTCAGAAGATATTCTATTAAAACGTCTAGCACTTGTTGAATATCGTTCAACAAAGAATATGGTCAAAACAGAACATAAATACAGCAAATAATAGTAGAATTTTATGATTTCCATTTCGGGTTCCGTTTTTTGAGAGACGCCCTGTATATTCTGCATAAGTTACAGTAGCCCACAAGCGTTTTCTTGAGCGTTCTCAGATTACTGCACGTATCATTGTTGGGATATTTTTTCAACACCGTTCAGCGTTTTCTCTTTTCTGTTCGAGACTGACGTTCGGACATGACGGTATTGTTTTGAAGTATTATGCGTGTGATATATAGTGAATGGAGAACATTTCTATGAGCCATCACTTTCATGAACGTTCACTGTTAATATCCTGCACTGCAAATAAAGATTAAAGCGAACTTACTCCGCGATAAGGTGGCGCTCGCACAGTTGTATTATACAAGGTCAATAAGACCGCGTATCAATGCCATGGCACAGGGTACAGAGTACAGACAGCCAACTCTTCTTACGTAATCCGAGCTCGGCTCAGTCTTGTTGACCGCGCATTGTGTCGACGTACTCAACGGCTGAAGGAAGCAAAGACCCATCGTGCAAATCGAGAATTGTTTCTGACTATTGTCTATTGCAGTAAGGTGTATTATTGCAAGCGAATGATTCTTAGCGAGCATTGTACTAGGTGATCTATGTTTTCGTTCTTCCTAATTGATTTCGCAGCGTGCACGCCATTGCAATGAAAAACAGTTCTCACCTTCTAAGTCAAGGCTATGACTTTAGGTGCTCTCATACTTTCAAACAATCAAGTGCCTGTATAACTCCCCTTCCTCGCATCGCATTTTCTATTGTTGTTTTTCTATCATTTTCTTATATTCTGCTTGTGCCTTCTGCCATAATTGTTGCAGAGTTAATGCTGAAGATACCATATTCCCCCATTATTATTCTTCCTACGTCCAACGCAAAACCTAATTTTTCCTATGAATAAAATTTCCAAAATGCCATCTTTAAAATATTCTTTTCCTGTCCAAATGTACCTCATGTATGTCTGCACTGATGGCAAGAATTTGCTCCTTACTCGTCACAACCGAGACAGGTATATTTCGTTGTGAATCGTACCTAGCACGCCGCTATCGTCTTTACATCTTACTTGAAACTTCTCTCAAATATTTTAACAATACAGTCCCTATCCATGTCTTCGTGCAGGTGCTGGGGACGACCCTGTTCGCGAGTGCCAATTCCTCGGTGGACAGTTTGGTTTGCACCTCAGGCCCTGTCACAGTAAGTTACCTGGGATGGTGGCAAACCCTTACTGAGGTCTCTGTCTGCACACTAATGGTAAACTTGTCCCACTTGCTTGTAGCGTTGCAGTTGGGGCCTAGCTTTGAGGCCTAGCGTTGAGGCCGAGTGATGAGGCCTAGCGTTGAGGCCTAGCGTTGAGGCCGAGTGATGAGGCCGAGCGATGAGGCTGTGCGATAAGGACGAGCGATGAGGCAGTAAGATGAGGCCGAGCGATGAGGCCGTGCAATGACGCCGAGCGATGAGGCAGTGCGATGAGGCTGAGTGATGAGGCCGAGCAATGAGGCAGTGCGATGAGGCCGAGCGATGAGGCCGAGCGATGAGGCCGTGCGATGAGGTCGAGCGATGAGGCAGTGCGATGAGGCCGAGCGATGAGGCAGTGCGATGAGGCCGAGCGATGAGGCAGAGCGATGAAGCAGTGCAATGAGGCCGAGCGATAAGGTCTAGCGGTGAGGCCTAGCGATGAGGCAGTGCGATGAGGCCGAGCGATGTGGCAGTGTGATGAGGCCGAGCGATGAAGTAGTGCGATGAGGCCGAGCGATGAGGCAGTGCGCTGAGGCCGAGCGATGAGGCAAAGCGATGAAGCAGTGCGATGAGGCCGAGCGATAAGGTCTAGCGATGAGGCCTAGCGATGAGGCAGTGCGATGAAGCCGAGCGATGTGGCAGTGTGATGAGGCCGAGCGATGAGGCCATGCGATGGGGCCGTGCGATGAGGCCATGCGATGAGACCGAGCGATGAGGCCGTGCAATGAGGCCGAGCAATGAGGAAGTGCGATGAGGCCGAGCGATGAGGCCGTGCGGTGAGGCCGAGCGATGAGGCCATTGCGATGAGGCCGAGCGATGAGGCAGTGCGATGAGGCCGAGCGATGAGGCCGATCAATGAGGCCGAACGATGAGGCAGTGCGATGAGGCCGAGCGATGAGGCCGAGCAATGAGGCCTAGCGATGAGGCAGTTCGATAAGGCCGAGCGATGTGGCAGTGTGATGAGGCCGAGCGATAAAGTAGTGCGATGAGGCCGAGCGATGAGGCAGTGCGATGAGGTCGAGCGATGAGGCAGAGCGATGAGGCAGTGCGATGAGGCCAAGCTGTAGGCGTTTTAGAGGCTCGGTTGTGCCTTTTAGCGCTTGGTATACGTCTTTGAAGTGATAGGAATACGTAGTGGAAATTGAGACGAAGATTACTTCGTTGTTTGAAGTTGGAGAGCAGCAATGGGTGCTGATGGGGTCGCCAGGTAAAATGGGCGGCAATATTGAAGCCTCGGCCCGATGTTGAACCCGCTGAAGAGCTGCTGCGGCCAAGAGTTGTATGACTTGGTGGTACTGCTGGGGTCACCAGATGTAAGGGGCAGGCCAATAGGAGCCTCGTCCCGTTGGAGCTGCTGAGTTCACCAGATGTATGAGCTGGCAATTCGTCTGGGGCCATCAATTGTAAGACCTATACTTTCAACTTCGGCTTCTGAGTTCCACTGTAGCTAGCGAAGAAGCGGTCTAAATAATTTTTCATCTTGAGTGGACATAGGTGATATGCAGTAGAAAAGTCGAGCCTTTTCGTAGACTAAATTTGCATTGATGCATCTGAAGATTACAGAACACTTGAAATGACTAGATGACATTTTGAGGGATAACTATGGTATAGTCACTACAAGTTCAGTTCATGCTCTTTTCAATGAAACAAGTTTTAGCTTTCAAGTACTAATGAAAATGACATGTTTACCTACTAATTTGCGTGGTCCCCGTTCCAAAACAGTGTGGGACGCGTTCTGGGCCGTATATTGGGGACTTATGCCTGTCCTTTTCTGCCATCTTATTTTTGCCGGCAGCCTTTGAACGTGACCACCAATCGCAACCTCCTTAGTCAGCGGCTTTAGATTTACTCTGACCTCAGTATTCAACTACGACTCTCCTATTTGACTGAGCGCACGGAAGTTTCTCCGATTCTCAGAGACACCTTTAACTGTTTTTCATTATATGCTTACAAGGTTCTGACCGTATGGGTAATGATCGCATCTGCGACAGGAGTTTCATCAGTATACAAGTCCAAGAATATTTCAATCTCGGGCACTATTAAGATGCATATATTTGTTTGTCACTAACATCTGGATGATATATTTAAGGAAAAGTTCGCATCAAATCATTTTTGGCAGCCATGTACACTGGTATTTCAATAATATTTTCATGAATATCGCAAATTATTTTTAGAGTAGTTATTTTTATTTGTGTATTTTTCTCTGTTACTCTCAAAATTTTTACGTTGATACTGGCATAGAAACAAGTACAGCCACTTATGCGTGAAAGAAATAGAATATTTGTTTTTTAATATATTTCCTCATCCCGGTTAAATATTGCTCAGGAATAATTTCATACACACATGCAAAATCATTCTTCAGCAATAAGTAAACGTGCTAATGAAATAAATGTTGAAAAATAACTATTTTGTTTCATTCGTACATGAGTGACTATTTATTTCTTTTTAGTACCAGCATAAGAAACTTGTAAGGAGCGAAAATATCATGTGCAAATAGAAATAACTACATCACAAGTATCTTTACCTATGAAATATCTATATCCTAAGTAAGCCCTACATTTCTATTGTTCTAGTTACTGACAATCCCGATTTTTTGGTGTTAATTTAACGATTAGAGTACTTTATTATCTCTATCATTGAAAACTCGAAAGAAATATGTGCAGTGAATGATAATAGATTAAAAAATATCATACTTCACTTATAACACGATTCTGCAGTATCTTTTGTGATAGTGGTGTTTTACACTATATGTTTGTTGGCATTGGTGAAAATTTTTACAAAAAGTTTTCTCTTACTTTAAAAGAAAAATTGTCCAATTCTGAAGTATTTTGTGGGCCAAAAAGTTCCTTCGTTTTTTGAATGTCATTTTTTTAACCTAAAGATAATTTAATGTTCTTATTTTCTAAATCCTGTATTCGGTACAACGAGCATGTTTACGTCGGTGTGCAATGAACCTCCTAGAAGAGAAGTTCTGACATTTTTTCTTGCCTTCGAGTCCATGAAATGGTGGATCAAGTTGAGTACTACCGATATCTAATGCTTTTTTACGTCAGAAAATAAAGAAAACAACAGTTATTAGGGCAAATATATGCTATGTGTTTAGGTAGTTTCTGTTGCATGCCTTCCTTTTTTAAAGTAAAAAGCATTAGATGTCAGTTTTGCTCTGTTTGGTCCACCATTTCAAGAATTCGAATGCAAGCAAAAATGTTAAAAAACTTTACTTGAAAGCTTACTCGTATTACACACTGACGTAAGCATGCTTGCTGTACCGAATACAGGATTTAGAGCATAGGAATACAAAAATACTCTGTAGGAGATCGGAAAGATGACATTCAAAAAACGAACGAACATTTTGTCCAACCCACTATTTGACCCCCAGCCACTGCATAGTAAAACGAAGTAATATTTACCACCCCACCGTCCATTAATTGCTTAGTAAAACGAAGTAATATTTACCACCCCACCGTCCATTAATTGCTTAGTAAAACGAAGTAATATTTACCACCCTACCGTCCATTAATTGCTTAGTAAAACGAAGTAGTATTTACCACCCCATGTTCCGTTAATTGCTTAGTAAAACGAAGTAATATTTACCACCCCACCGTCCATTAATCGGTACTTCGCCATCTCGAGAAAAAAAGCCATCAATTTTCCTACAAGGGGAAATATAAAATATACGACCATTTCTTATATGACGAAGCCTTGAAGGCATTTCATCCATCACGAACTCTATTTACATTGTTTGGAAGAAGGAGCAATCCACTCTGAAACAAGAGATAAGCGCTTGTATCTCGTCACAAGAACGCTAAAATCAATTAAGTAATCCAAGAGAAATTATGGATTTTTTTATAAAGCTGGAGAGAACATTCCCAACTCTGATACCAACAATTTAGTACAGACAGGATAGCCGAAGTAAATGCCTTTAGCTGATACATCAAATAATTTGAATTTGGACAATTGCTTTGTAATTTTTTAAGCCAAGTCTTTTAGTTTCATCTTTGGGAATAGCTGACCAACATTTCAAGCGGAATCGTTTATGTTTTGAAGGAAATTCGCTCGGTTCCAAAACCGAATACAGGGTGTCTCAAAACAATGTACTCACACTTCCAATGAAGAGAAAAAACATTATTTATGAACAGAAGAAGTGGCATTACTTCAAATACAGAAGAAAATGTAATTAAAGAATTATGTTTGCAAATGTTCAAATTGATTACCATATTTCTATTAATGCTCCAAATTTGTCTCAGATGCGGGCGCGTTGGTGGCGGTTTTAGGAATTCAATTCTGAATCTTCTATGCAATATAATAGCGTTTTCGGCCTTCCAATAATGTTTTAGGACAAATTTCTTCTCTTCCAGGCGAAGTTAATTTCATGCCCTGCTGTGATGAATTAAATACACCCGCAATTCAAAAAAGGCAGCATGTTCACTCTAATTAAAGTGTGAGAAAATATTTTTGAGACACCCTGTACATCATAAAACAGGCAGAGAAAATTAAAAAAGCGAAATATTGTCATTATAAACTTGAATGATCCAAATAAAAGCAAAGGGAAATGAATCAGAAGCAATTTGATAACTCGACACTACCTTTATATGAGGTTGTCAGATAATTACTGATATTAAAATTAGTAGTACGAGTATTTATCTCCTCTTTTACATAAATATAAAATAAAATATTCACTACCACCTCTAAGGGACGGTTGTAGTGAGCAATACGGAACTAATAATTTAAACATGATATTGTGAGCTTATCCTCAAAGTTTCAACCAACCAGGACTACTGAATTGATCAAATTATGTTCCGTATCATGATCACTATTCTGCTTAACCCTAACGAACTATTTAAATTTACATTATATGAAAAGATGCAATTGTGATGCAATATGTGATGGCCTCTGCTAGTTACCACGTGAAATCATCCACGCGTGTTTTTCTTAGATAGTATTAGTCTTCAACCATAGCCCATAATTCGATTTGGCGAATGACAAGCCATAGTTATCTTTTCTACGAGGCTCCTGAACAAATCCCATTTTTGTCTCGCCGGTAGAGCTCCTAAACAGCGTAATCCTACGGAATAGAGCAGTCAGTTTTGCCGAACCTTTTAGCAAATTCTGTGAATGCTCTCGGAAAAATGGCGCATGTTATGAAGGACACTGGCGGCAAAAGAGGGCGCAAAATGACCTCATTGAGCTTATCAGTGACTGCCTGAGAAACCCAAATGAACTTGTGACTCGCACGAATGAGATTTAGGGAGAGATACATGAACGCATGCGACAAGGTTTCAAAACCGAGAAATCTTTCTCGGCTCCATTTGACGAGACAACACTGGCTAACAAGATACCAACTTCATTTATCTCGGAGTACTGAAAGTCGATGCCTAAAACTATAGGAGTTACGAATACGGGAATCAAGAATTTGCCCATCAATTGTTCACGCCGTATTGGATTAATAACTTTAGTCCGTTACTAATCGTAATACTTAAAAGTGCAACTGAAATTATGAGTATTCGATGCATAATTACTTAACTGATGAAGGAAAGAATTGAGTGTTGTATCAAAAAAATTCTACGAGACATTCAGCACTTTATTTGGTTTCGCTTGTTAGATCCAACAATTCTATTCCGATGGGTTTCCAAGCTCGTGATTGCATTTCACGGCGGTTAACTAATAATAATTATTATTAGAGGCCTGTCGATGGAGACTCCACAGCTTGTCCTCAAATTTACTACCGCTCTGTATTTCCCCGCAACATTTGTCAAGCTTTAAAACATTGCTGAGGGCACTACAGAAAACTCCTCCCCGCTATTGAACGATGGGCTATTTTTATTGTTATAATAATGGAAGGTAAGCTTCGAAAATTCAGCATTGGACCCGCTCGTTGTTCATGAAGAGCTCTAGGGCAGAATATTGGAGGAAAACAAAGGATGCACTCCAGAAAATATAGTGTGAAGCTCTGCGTTGGGTTACACGAGGTAGCATGGTTTATCCACGAGAAATTGACGTGTCCGAACAGTTCTAATTTCAATATCTTCTAAAATGTACTATTTTTTCGAAGTTCCAATGCTTGACTATGTTGGTTATGATGTTTTGTTAAGAAGAGAGGCACAGGAGCGTTAATTTGTGTAAAATTAAGCGCAGATGAAATAAACGCGATAAGGTGAAGATATAAATCATGTATGTGTGCTTGTATGACACGAGTGCGAAACAAGTCTTCTAACTAGAAACATATTCGTGATCTTGTTGCGAATAAACTACCAGATGATGGTGTAGCATTAAAAGTGCGGCAAGGAATAATTTTTCTGCCCTAATCATTAAATACATGAAACGTGCGATTACGAAGAATAAATAGGACAAACTGTCCTGTACGACGAATAGGACAAAGCTGTGATGGATTTTTTACATAATACTTTTCAATGAGTGTGCAGTTAATTCGGTGAGTGGTTTTTACTCAACTGTGCTGCTGTGAATTTATGTGAATTTAATTTATACCTCATGTCAGCATAATTATTTCATGAACGTCATTTTAGAAGATTTTACTCCAAGATTAATTGCGATTCTTGCTGTGGATGTTAATTAAAATACTTACGAGTTAAGAACATGTCCTGATGCTTATAAATTAGTTGGGAGTATTTCCCGAATATTGTAGTCATGAATGGTCTAGTACAGCGGTCCCCAACCTTCTTATCGCCGCGGACCTTTCAAAGTTTGACAAATTTCATCGCTCGCTGCTCGAAGTAATGTGATTAAAACGATTTAAACTTAATTTATTTCTTTATTTCAAAATGCATTTAAAATATATGGAAATACAAGAGAAAAACGAATATTACATGCATGAACATTTTAAATCACTAGAACGCTAAATTAATGAGACTCCTAATTTGTTTATCTGCAATGAGAGGTTCCATCTGGGGTAAGATTAGATTAGATTATTAATTAGTTTAGGCCTTCCTATCCCCCACAAAGGCGATCCAAAGGGAGGAAGGAGGATTTCCCCATTTATTATAGAGTTAAGGGAACGCGGAATCTAATCTTAAAGGATACAGAAACAGTAAGTTTGAAAATAAATTTATGAACACGATCAAATTCGAAGATAATTGAGTGTCTGCAAGAAAAAAACGTTAAGTCACATTCAGATAGCTGCATGCTCAACCATTGTACTGTATTTTACACTCAGTCAGGTTTCAGCCCCGCTCCAGTCCATGAACACACAGCAACCTTGGGAACACGGCCATCCATCCCGAAGCACAGACACTCGGATGCAGAAAAGATACGTGGCACAGACAAGACGCAGAAAAAAATGCCGCGTCTTATTTTACTGTGGAAATACATATTCAATATTCCGGTTATATTTCAAAGCAAGCGTACGATAGCTTTGAAACGCAACCGGAATCTTGAATATGTACTCCCCGAGATTAAAATGCGACGTGGCACTTCTTTTCTGCACCTTGTTTTACTCAAAAATCTACATATTTTCCGACAATCTAGAACGAAGAAAGTTGTGCTTCATTTCCCTCAGAAGGAGAAACTACAAGTTTCCCATCTTCTTTTGACGTCTCACATCTCAATCCATGAACAAATGCGTATGTTGCAGCATCTTGCCTAGAACATTAGGGGACGTCCGAACCTCAAGTCTGTTAACATTTAGGTACTCAATAGAAAATGTAAGCCGCGGAACATGGAAACCCCTTAAACATTACTTCTATTGCACTGTGTGCAATAGAAGAAGTTCTGCCTCCATGATACATAGTTTCGGTTGCCATCGATGCTGACATTTCTGTCCGGACTGAAATTCTTCCTCAAAATCTGTCTGACATGAGGTGCGTCCGCTATTGTGTGTAAAGAACCGACCTTGCTTTGACGGACTCATTATCCAGTTTTAGCTAATCGAGGCTCACAGTGTACACCACAGTTAACTGAAGCATGTAGCAGTTGCATGCTCATGTTATTAAGCCTAGTTTCGTCTTAAATTTTCAAGCGTTGGTGTTTTAACTAATGTGAAAAAAATAATGTTCTCAAAATAAGTGAAACTCTTATCTCAAACGAGTACCATACTGTTTTTCTAACTTCAATATGTGTTTTCTACGTCTAAGGAGTAGGTCGCGTCAGACTAAACATTAAAAATCTGCAATTTATATAGTCACGTTTTCCGTACCCTATGGCCTTACGGAGCTATTCGTCAAAAAATTTAAAGTCCTGGTCAATCCCTTCAAGACTTTAAGAAAGTATGCAGTTTTCTGTGCGATTTGTTCCCTTGCGTTTTTTATATTACTTCGTATTCCAGAAGGTCCCTGTTCACGTCCCTGTGTACGAGATCTCATGTCATGGCCAAGATGATGATCCTCAAAATGTGCCTAGAAAGCCTCAATTAACTCAAAGTAGACGTTGAACGAGCACTAGAGTAAACGCCTGTTTCCAAACTAAGATTTATTTTCTTCTATCTCGCCAAACATCGAACTTTAATCTTCATGTCTGTATTGAACGAAGCAGTTGGACATGAAAATATAATTGCATTAGAATAGCTAGACATCAGGAACGTCAGAGGTTCTGTTTGCGAACTAAACATTCGCTGGCCGCCATCATTCACAAGGTAGTTGGCACAGGTCCAGTGCCCTTGTACAATCAACGGCCGCAAGTCATCAATTCACCAGTGTGCGGTGCACCATTTTTCTCTTTGTGACAGGACGGTCATTCGTAAATGAATTTAATCAACTGGTGGCTCTCATGTGGCAACACTGACGCTTGTGATGTTAAGTCTGCGCAGCTGGCTCTCCATTCCGCCGCTCAGAGTGTCTGCTGTTCGGGATGGATGGACGCGTTCCCAAGGTTGCAAGGTTGCTGAGTGTTCATGGACCGGAGCGGGGCTGAAACATGACTCAGGGTAAAATACAGTACAATGGTTGAGCATGCAGCTATCTTAATGTGACTGGGTGTTATTGGTTTGCAAAAACTCGATTATCTGCGTTAGATAAACGATAAAAAGTTAATGGATGGTAAAATGTTGAAAAATTTAACAATACTTCATCAATTTTTGTATTAAAACAAGAAATTTTATTATTCATTAACGATTTATAAAAATAGTTAATTACTCAATTTGCTGCACTATCTCAATTTAGTGATTGTCTAGTCTTATTTCAACAAGAAGAAATACAGTGCTTTTGCAAAGCCATTTGCTTTAGGACATCTCATAACGCTTCACATTAACATTCAAGAAGGATTATACTGGAATGATGCAGTGGAGAATGCTCAACTCACTCTAATCGAACTGTCGACATTCCGAACCGCTACAGGGTTTACACAGGCATCGAATCCCAATCACGAGGCAAATGACTTCAGACGCAGAATCACCACTCCTAGAAGATGCAAGATGTCGACGTCGAGAGACGTTTTCTTTAGATGTTCTTCTTCAGTCATTATTTGATTCAATTTTTAAGAAACGTATAAAAGATGATATTAGCACCTTATTTCACTAGTTTTCAATGTTTCTCTTGAAAATAAAGCTGTAATGCATATATGTCAAACGACGACGCGTGCTTAATTAAGAGGTTCGATCGTAACCATTTCTGTACGGTCTGGCTCATGAGGACTGGCTGCCTCCAGGAGGGTGAGGCCAGGCATTCCTAATTACGCAGCGAAGTACGAAGCTTCTTGCTACAACTTCACCTGCTCTTCGGACACGACAGGAAGCTATCTTAACTAAAGCCACTTATTGTAATGAAATATAGAAAGTGTCTTCGAACTCCAAGTGCATGACTCATTGACGAAATTGGAAGTTTTCATTCCTACCAACAATCAGGAACGTGTGAGCAGGCTAAGTACAGCTATTCACCTTTACTACATAAGTGCTTTTCGTAACGCCGTATTCCCGCGTAGGATTATCTTTTAATTGTAAGATTACCTTTGATGCCGTACGCATTTCTTTGATTAGCTTGTTAATTTTGAATTTTTTTCCTTTTCAGAAATAAATTCATAATGTGGTTCTGGTTATCTTACTTCCCTGTTAAAGATTGATGTGTGAGTTGTCACTGATGATACTAAATTTGATGCTAAAAAGGCTATCCTACACAATCTCAAACGATATACCTTATACTTTCAAACCTCAATATCTTGAAATATGCCTTCTTGTGATTGATTTTTGCAACATTGGAGGGGCAAGAAAAAGGTCGCGATGCCGAGATAAAATTATGACATAGGAAATTGCAAACACAGTTAACCACAATACATATATCCATTCTTGAAATAATATGCCATGAAAAACCTCACGTTGATCCCGCATCTTTGGAAAAGAACTAACTCGTAAGGACAGCTCTCGTGAATAATGCTGAATGATGTAAAATATAACAAAAAATTGGGATCAAGATACACTGTTTTGTCCGCATGAGATTATAAGGGTATAAATTATTCAACATGACAAGTATTAAAGTATAAAAGGCATGCTCTGAAACCTAAATGAAGGAAAACAAATTTCCTTTTAGAAGGGCATTTTATGTTTCGGAACCAAACTTCGTGGCTTGCATGAGCGAGAGATCACTTACACGCACTCTACAGTACGGTGAGAGATGACAAACATGCATGTCAGGATATGGTGATACATCGACCACTTACTGTTAGAATCAAAAAGGATATTGTTTGAAAAATAATTCAAATCAGCGATAAAATATAAGAAGTTAAATGATAACAATATAATTTGATAATTTAAACTAGTTCAATATCGGGAATTTTCCAAGCTAAAAACAGCTTATACATCGTGGATGAGGGGATATTAGGAACAGGAGGGGTAAGAAAATATTCGAGGCTTTCAATCATCCAATAATGTCAATGTAGAAGATGAAGGAAATATAGTATGTGAAGAAAATTAAATTAGGTTGTTTCGAGCTTTAAGTTCATACTCACCGAGTTGGCTGAGAATAGAGGAAATAAAAACATATCAGGTCATGTCACCAAAAATCATTGCTATCAATAGAGGATAAAAATGTATCACTGTGCGAATGAGCCTGAAAACATGCAATGGATAGGAACACAATACAACTATTTACGGCTTCCTTAGGGTAGGCAATTTGCATATCATTAAGAGAAAATTTTCCTACAAAACAGTACACACACGAGATTTGAATTACAAAGGTCAAAATAAGTATTACATGAGCATATATAATATTTTTAATCTATTTGAGGAATGACCTATTCACATAGGCTTTTGAGAGCCTCTGACAGAACAATGCTATCGAAAGCCTAGGAAATGGCCAGCTCGACGGCTACAGCCAGCTAGCTCAGCAACCTTCATGTAATGATGTGCTCCGTAGGTAGAAATTCCACTCACTGAAGACCTTTCCTTTAATTTGATGAAATTATTTTCCATGACTCATTTTAGAAGAAAATAAATTTTCCATTTCATCTTTCCACCCTTCTGAAATGCACTGCTGGCTGATACGCGATATTCCTTCTTCTACTTACACCGCTATAATTGCGCTCGCTGCACATCGTGAGATGTGGTGTCCACCTTCTGAGCAATTTACGAGTGACTTGCGGAACATATTGCTCGGGTCTCAGTATTCGAACTTGCAGTTCATCAACCTCCACGATAAAGAGTTAGTGAGATCAAATTTGGAATACCCACTGAAACTCTGGTCCTAACCCTGCACTGGAACTAGGCATAGATAAATGAAGAGAATTCAGCGCGCAGCAAATTCCATAGAACTTCATTACCTAAGCTGCAAACGGTGCATTTAACAACTTGTGGATTCATTTCCTCTGAACGAAGACGGCTGCAAAATGAACTAAGGGCAATCCGACGATGACGGTAACGTCTTTACCAAAACGAACAAGATATTCAATATATACATAAAAGAAAACATCAGAAAAGTCTTGGCTTTAAATTTTTTCCTAACCAAAACTTTCTAAAAATTGAAACCTGCAGGCACAAATTATTTTGCTTCAGGCACATTGTATACAATCAAAAGTGGTCTTGACCAATACTGGATATGAAATATTTCGTATTTAGGCTAGCGAAAACGACGCTTCTTTTAGGCTTTTTTGCTTTTTACTTTTCTACATAAAACGCTATTTTACGCTTTTGGTAACGTAGTATTGATTTAAAATTTGAAGCGTTTAGTTCAGTGTTAGGGCAAGGGTAGGTCGTGTCAGAAAAGAAATAAAAAAAAAATTGGTAATAATTTGTGATGTTTTATATTGGAATGTCCATGAAAAAGAAACGAAAAGAGAGTTTTGACAAACACATTTGTCATACTTCAACAAAAGTTATTCTAACTCTAACACAAGGCAATTTGCCGGATGATACGCGGCTTTATATATTTCATAAATATCATCATCAAAGCTCGCTTTGCTTTCCGACGTGGAAAGTAACGATTACCTATGAATACACCCACCTCCTACCGTGCCAGGGTTTAATTTTTATTTCTGTCTTTTTATTTTTCCCCGATTATTTCCGGGAATACCAATTTACACATCTTAATTTTATTAAGCTAGATGTTAGTTTTGGATTGCAAACCAGCACTAACGAGTAATGATCGTATTCTAGGAATACGATGCATATAAAAACGGTAAAAAATGAATATTGAAGATCGTTTTGTTCGTAGAGTTTTAGTTCAGCGAATTAAAAATGAAATCTCGCATTTTTGTGTAAATTTGTGGTCATCATGCATGATATTCGTATTGTAACCCTACCCTGCAACGTAATGTTGACATTTGGACGCTCTGTTTACTAGAAATTTAAGGCATGGAAGTAATTTCAAATATTGGGGAAGATCAATGACTTCCCCCAGTGGATTAATAGGGGAAAAAAGGTAATATATAAGAGTGCCATATTGATCATGACTCATGTTTGGAATAAAATGTATTATTTATTATCGATGAATAACAGTAAACGTTAATTGTATGAAAAATACCAGCGTTTGATGCTTCAAGCGTTTGAATTGGTTCAGATAGCGAAGCAGAACAAAATTTGTGAACGCACTGGAATCGAACCTTAACTTTATCGAAGCGCAAATGATGATGTATCGTTAACTTGATTGGTAAACAGAAATCTACAAGCAACCAAATAATGAAAAAAGGAAGCATTTGAGAAATATTTTATCATTCTGACTATTTGTGAGAGTACGTTGAACAAAACCATTAAAGGATAAATTATTGAGTGTAAATACAACAACAAACGTGATTCCCATAGCTAAACGGTGAATAGTATCGTAAAATTTGATTTAATATTCTATCGCATGCTATAATCCGCGTAGCTACTGTAGCACGGCACAGGTAACGCAGAGGTGGGGACAAAAGTTCAACACAGTGCAATCAGCAATGGTAAAGAACACACGCAGAGGCGAGGGATGTTGCGCGCGTAGGAGGTACTTTTAAGGGGCACGTTTCTGTACAGCGAAGGGAGCTATTTTACTCCTAGCTAGCGTGCGTGGGGGAGTGTTCAGAAGGGAAGCCTTAACTTTTAAAAATGCACCTTAAAACACGCGTAGGAGAGAGTACAAATGTCTTTGAATGCCTCGGCGTAATTAGTAGCGAAGCTGGACGCCGGAATGACGTTGAAGGTATAAATTACTTATTCATTTGGCTGACTTGAAATAGCTATTAGTCGTGTTACATTTATGCGTGTCTGAAGTGTGATGCCTGGGCTACCTTTACCTTGGTCCCAGCAGAATGACTTTCAATTTGTAACTAATTTCAGAGCCGGATAAGGCATTTATTACATTTTAGAGAAAATACAGAGAACGACTAAACGAATTACTTCTTATACAGTCACATTGGAAAAAACTCAATCTATTTACCCGGTAATGTACGTAAGTTGTGAAAAGTAAAATTTTCAATGGTATAAATAAGGGTAGGGAAATGTAGAGTACAATATTTACTGGTGTAGTACAGCATTTTAAATTTTCAATGTCAATTTTGATAAGTACTTACGTATTTTTCCAGTGGATTTTTTTACGGACGCAGCGGGAATTCCATATCACCAAACTACTCATATTTCAGGCAAAGTTACCAAAACCGTTATGCTTACGTAGATATTCCCAGGCCTATTTTTACAAATAATACTACTTACAATTTCAGTATCATCATTAGCGTAGGTGTAGCTCGAATTTGTTAAATGAGTTCATGTTCCTTCAGGGGAAGGGAAAGATGATTTATTAGCAGTGAGGGGGGGATTGACACTCAATTCTAACGTGCAAGGTAAAACCGATACTATAGGGGATGTTATGGCTACGTTTGGACAAGCTTAAGTTATCCAACGGGGAAGAGGATTCTATAATTTCAATTTTATAGAAAGTAATTGAAAATATTTACTAAATGCGTGCAAATTGGGCTATTAAAACATAACTACAGGTGTTGATCGATATGACATTAATTCCATTGACCAATCTATGCAGAAGGAAAATAAAAAACTTTATAATGTGAAGTGTAGGCACTGGTACCCGCTATTCAGTGTCCATCAAAAATCAAAAATGTAAATGCCTTCCTGATAGAACTGGGGGGGGCTTGTTCCACTAGGTTCTGTACAAGAGAGATGTTTCCTTCATTTGTTGCTGTGGTGAGTCTTCCTCCTCGTGGGTCGTCATCAGGTTCGGCTCTTCCCTCTTCAAAGCGTTTAATCCAATCATAAACGACTGCTCTAAATGGTGCAGAGTCTCCATAAACCTGCTGTAAAGCTTCGATGATCTCAACAGGTTTCTTATTAAGTTTAGTTAAAAATTTGATGTTAGCTCTGATCTCAAAATTTGCCATTTGAAGGGTTGAAAATTTCGATTTTGAGATGCAACCTCTCTCGATGCTGACCCGACATAGACTGATGAGACAGCTGCAATTATCAAGGAAGCTCTAAGGACAGGTTTCAACTTGTAAAAACTTGTAAATCTCTATTCAGTTACAAATTATGACATTTGTCTGATAACTTTTTGACTAACCCTCGTACTTATTTATCAAGTGAGATGCGCGGGCTTCACGTTTCATTCCTCGATCATCCACAAATTAGATAATTGGTTTCGTTTACAAAGTTTCCGAGTCTAATATTTTGTTAATTGAATTGCAGGTTTTCATGAGTAGAATTTTCGTTTTATTTACCTCGCTTTTACGTAGGAGCGTTGAAGATGCACAGGTGAATTCCCATAACCTGATGGCGTGACGAGTAAAGTACCCGGCACAATAGCAGGTGACGGAAACGAATAGAGTTTACATGATATTGTTATAAAAACCACAGACGAAATCTAATATTGGGTAACAGAGGATCAGGAGAGTCTGGCACACCCCATCAGCGCCCTATGAAGCCCCAGCGCCTGACACCATTGTCGGGAGAGAATACCAACACTATTAGACTTGAGGTTTTAACGTAAATTAGTTATTAAATCATGATTAGATGGTGGTCGTCTAGCAGGCCACCAATAGCATAATTGAGTAATTAAGAACGGCGGCCGTCTAGCGGTCCACGCAATGGCGTAATTCAGTAATTCAGGTTGTAAGCGTTCGAGTAAGTAGTTTAGTTGGTAAAAAATTAAACTAGTTTCTCTCCTACTTATAATTAAAGTTGACGAGACTAGCACAGGCTGCTCGACAGACACGTAATGAAATGGCGCTGACCAAAACTATGTCTCACTGTCGAATAGGCAGTTCTGCCTAGCAAACGTCCAGAGGCGAGGAGACGGGACGAGCAGAGTAGCGCAGCGCAGGGGAGGCGGAGGAAGAGAAGTTAGCTGGCCTGCAAACTCGCAGGTCTACCAGCGAGGTGTGATATCGAAGATCGCTACGACGGTCCAATCAAAGTCGGTAGTGGCACACAGATGATCGCAAGATGCAAAGATCAGGAACAGCGAAGACCAGATAATAGCTATGCACCATTTACACACGCGTACACTGCAAGCAAAGCTCGGCACAGAATGTCTAATTGGGAGAGATCAAGCAGAACTCCTGAGTGGTGAGAGCTATGCTGCCGGTCGGAGTCTGCCCTGCGGCGCCGAGAGTGCTCTGACGTGAGCAGCCGCGGTCATCTGATTCTTATTATTCTTCGGATGATTTAAGAAATATAGAAATAACCAGCGCCAGAGATTCTAAGTTGATAATTAAATTTGAAACATTTAAGGATGTTACAATTACAAAGTTACTGAATTTACGTGAAGTAATTAAAGTAATTTATCATTGCGCTTAAAACTAACTTAAATGAATTTTCTTCATGGTGTCTGCTTCCAGAGGTTAATTAATTCACGAGACGTAACGCAGACGAGGCTGTATGATGCAGGCACACTGCTTCTTGTGACATATATGTGTATTATTTGAAAAAAGGAAAAGTAAATTAATTTCAACCTGGATCATAAAAATTCATTGAGATTCAATTAAAATAAAGTATATACTGAAAATTCGACAATTTTTAATTTGAGATCGCCTGAGACACTAGGGAAACTCGGCTGATATTTTCGGCGTATTGTGGGTGAGGAAAACGGCGCCCCGACCTTCAGTCATCCTTCGAGCTCTCCACGTCGTCGCCCTGGCTGGTAAAAAAGGTTTTTGTGAAAGCTAGGTAAGGCTAAATGTTTGGCATGGACTATTCAAGGGGATGTATAGTTTTAAAACCCACAAGGCAACAATAGTTCCTTCTATCCCAAGTAAGTTATGGTTTATACTCCCAATAACCACGAAATAGTCTGAATAGGATAGAATAGAATATGACAACAGAAACTAGCAACGCAAAATAGCAGAGTGTTCCTTTCTTGTTGTCCCCAAGTCCCATGTCTTCAAACTCCAATCACCCACAGGCAGCAAAGAAACAATCAGCACTTTCAGATTAAGACTACTTCGCTGGACACAGCCGTTGCGCGAATTGTATCTCCATGATTTGACAGCTTTCTTCGTATTATTAGAGAAAAGACCATTCATTTTTTCACGACATGCTGACGCTAATATTCCGTAATAACGTTTATATTCCCATTAAATTGTGTTTATTTTGTGAAGAAATCCAGTTTCTGATAATATTTGATGAATTACGCGAATAGTTTTCTTTCTTAAAATCCTCATTGGATTCCAGTTACCGTTCGTACTTTAGAATACTGTAGAGTTGTCACCGCAATAATGGTCAAAACGATTTAAAAAAATTTTCACCGTACTAGCAGAGACAAAACTTTGAGAGAGCTGTTTCCAGATTCTGTCAATTTCAGATGAAAACCATTAAGAGCTGATATCTCTGAATTTTCTTTGCCTAATTTGCAGTCGTTATCTATGGTTGGAACATTTTCCTCAGAGTTTAAAAGCTCCTGTGGGGCAATATCACTAGATCTGTTAAGGTATTTGCAAGTCCCAATTAATTAAAATTTCTTAAATTAAATATTAATTGTTCTTTCTAAATCATTCTTTTTAGTTCAAAGAGAGAGAGTTTAGTCAGTTGGAGGCGGACCTCGTAGCTGAGGGTGCGAAGTTTTGGGATTAATTGCGTTCCATTACGCTAAGTTTTTTCCATTTTGTTGGCATATCAATTTAAGGTAGGGAACAAGAGTTTCACTGTCTTATAGACATGCTTTGTTTATTGCCTTATCGAGGGATTGTAAAATATCTTTCGATTTGTATTCAAAATTTCTTACCGTGAAGCCAATCATTTGGCTTTCAATCCTGAAGCGTTTTTAACTTGTTTATCATGCTTGAGATGAGATCTTTGGTGATAGTGACGCCTAAAGTTCTCCGTTGGTTAACAGCTTCAATTGGAGGGTCTTTCATGGCGAGTCCGAAGCACCGAGTAATTTCACTGTATATTAGCGAGCATTATCCATGATAAAGCTCATTTGCCAGGTTTCGATTCATTGGAGAAGACAGTTCATGTCTGCTTGAATAGTAATTCGGTCTGGCTTGGTGAAAGCCCTGGGACGAAGTTTCATGTCCTTCGCGAATTTTTCAATTTCCCTGATGGTTCCGAGGTAATAAAGTTCGTTGATAGAGAGGTTGAGGAGGTGTGGTCTCAAAACTCCCGCTTGGAGAATCCTTGAAATTAGTTGTGCTCAGTAGGGTGGAGAGTTTTTGATTTTTTTAGATTGAAGTAGGGCTACCTCTAAAAATGTGTTACGACAGGAGAAAAAAAATTGTGCCAAATTTGATTGGAATTGGTCGATATCTTTCACCTCCTCAACGCACTTGAAAATAGATTTTTTAAGATTAATTTTGTTGAAATTTTCAAGATGTACACTTGTTAATTTTAACTTTTTTATTTGGTCTCACTTATATTATGACAGGAAATAACTTAATATATAATATTTTAGTTGAAAATCTATGAAAATATAGCATCTTCTACCTCCTCACATGACTCAAAATATGCATTTTTAAGTAATTATATGCATATAATATAGAGAATTATTAAAAATATTACACAACTAAATTTTGTTACGGGATAATTTTTAATGACTTTCTATGTGTTCATGGAAGTTACTCAAGAAATTTCGCGAAGCCATGACACCACCTTCTTCCTCCTCAACAACACTAAAATGACTATAAACTTATAACTTTTCGTAATTCGTGCTACCAATATATTTTTTGAACTATCCCCATTATATTATTAATTACAGGACTCTGCTTGTTTATTGCATATATTTATACTTAATATTGATGAAATAAGTAATAAGCATTTACCAGGACTCACAGCCGGAAGATGGCTGTAAACGAGTCCCACCCTAACCGACCCCATCTTCCCTTCCATGGTCGATTAGTTAACTTTACTTAACTTTTATGACATTTAGTTAAAGTACTCATTAAAATCCATCTTAGTCTAGAACTTTTCTACCTTCCTTTTCGATTTCAAAACCCCCTTGATGTAGCTATCTCTTTCTGCTTGTCCACAAACCTTTACTGAGGCTTCCTTAACAAGCTGCCCTCTGCACTGAGCTGACATGGAAGCTGAGGAATTTCTAGCTCCAAGTCTCCAGATTCCATCAGCTTGGCAATCCTATCATCTGGAAAGTCTTGAATCAAAGGAGGTTCAGTAAGCTGGTAGTCTTGCCAATCAATCATTTGAATGTAGCCGTTCACATTCACATATATTTTTGGTACAGTGAACGACCTCACATTCCCACCCAAGTCTCTTCTATCTCTGGCCTTACTCACTCTTCTTCATGCCAGCTTCCGTATCGTATCTCTTTCCCATCATCAGAGATCATTACCATGAGTAGATTTTCCGGGTGCGCAAAAAATCGCATTGCGCTGAAAAACCTTGCTGGGGATTTCAGTCGTTGCTTAATTTTTTGGCTTGTGTGCTGATGAAATCATTTTAAAGAAGTGTTTCGCGTCTTGACAAAAGATGGCTCTTTTATTGCGAACCATACAGGCACATACACTTCGATTATATCATTTACAATCCTAATCAAATCCTTAGATGGATTTCCTTCAGGCATATACAACCTTAAAACTCTATTAGCAGTTGTAAGGTTGCATACGTCAGAAGACTGCGTCTCTTTGGTTTACTTTGGATATCGCCTATAGATTACACTCTTATTCAGAGGACAGCTGAATATTTTATTTCACGATCAATAATTTCTTGTTTAAGTTTATCTTGTTTTATAAAGGTGGAGTGAGGTTATGGTTTGGTAACTGTTTTATCAAGGTGTGAGAAGATACGCTCCCGAGCGGCTCTGGTAAGGGAGCTGATTACGCAGAAATTGAGCGAGCTTTCTTAAGTCAACTTCTGAGGGCTTTGTCTGAAGCTATTCTTAACCACGTTGTTTTCCATGAAATATCGCTTAAACATTTTTGCTCGCCTGTGAACTTCATGGACAACAAAGCTTAGACCCAACTGGCTCAACTTCGAGGGCTTGCAGCGTTTTTAAAAGTCCTCTCACGCTACTTACAACTTTCTTTCAAAGCCTCTTATCGTCTTCGTGAGATTGGAAAAATTGAATAATGTCTTCTGAAGGAATAACAAAGGGTCGTCTGATTTACTGCCTCTTGGTGATGAGCGCCCTACGGCTATTCCATTTTTTCCCTAATAAGTGGACATTTTGTTTAGATCAACGAAGAGCGAGTGGAGACTGAACTGAGTCTCATCAGGATTTCTAAGAAAATAATATATGCAAATACACTTCGTCGCTCACAATTAACTTTCAGTCGCACTGTCTAGTTTCACATCAATAATATTGTGACATGAGTTGTCCCTTCATTGAGAGAATGACCTTAAGAGCTAACCTAATTTTGCAGTTTGGTATTTGATTCGAGTGCTGTGTTAACTGGTATGGTGACCGTTTTCTAAATGTCAGCTATTGCGAACTAGAATAATGTATTGACAATTATTGGTGATGGGAGCAATTGACGTGACATGACTGCGAGAACTAAGAAATAGGTGTCCTGTCTGGAGAAAATAGGATTATCTTCATTCGTTAGAACAGCTGCTCGTTGTATTTAAATAGCTCAGAACATTGTCTGATGAAATAAGCGCCAAAAATTGAATATCAAGAACATTCTGTCGTTCGCTTTAAGCTTGTCGCACACTGCTTCAGAACAGAACCGCCGCCGAAGCTTCCGAAGCCTCAGAACACAACAGAAACGACGTTCAGCTCGCACAGTGGCGCAGAAGCCATCAGAACGGAACCGACATAGCCAGTCTTCAGTTAGCTTTGGCAGAAGGAAATCGTGCTTTGCGTTCTTCAAAACCATAGAAAATTATTAAAGCATTACCTTAATTCCATTTACATAAGATGAGCGACACACCGCTCAGCAGTGATGAAGAAGTATTAGCGCTTTGTTTAGCACTAAAAGCTAAAGAGGAGAAGAAAGAAAAATTATCATTATTACTAGTATTATTACTATTATTATCATTTTTATACTTATGAGTTTTAGGTTCCCTTAACCACGACAAAGATGCTCCAAGAGAGGAAGGATGAAGTCACCATTTAGTATGGAGTTGAGGAAACGCGGAATCTATGCACAAGGTGCATAGAAACAGTAAGCTAAGAAAGATCATGAAACAAGAAAAAGTTGAAGAAGAAAGTAAAAACAGGTGCTGAAAACAGGACAGCAATGAACCGAAAAAAGATGGTCCATAACAAAACAAAAACCTGTTCTATTTTAACAAAAAGAAAGCCTACCTAACCTTTAGCTCGGGCCCTCATATAGTCCCCCTGGGAGCGCTAATTCCCATAGACACAAATAGTTGTATCCCCCAGAGAGGGAAGACATAATAAAAAGGAGCAAATAACGTGGTTGCACGATATATGCGGTTCAAGAGAGGAAGAAGGGGTACACAAAACATCGTTTCCGCATTCAAAGCAAGACAATAATAAATTCTCCAATATTTTCGCATGAGCAATGAAAATTTCCGTGAACTCCTATCGCATATAGAATGAACTCCTCGGCAACCCCCTCAAACACACCCGCAGCAGCCGTTCTGCGCATGCGCAGCCCGTCAGACGCTTCAGAACCTTCGGAAAAAATATCTTTCAAAGAATTCTGAGGCAGTTCGGTTCCGATCTGAAGCTTCGCTTCGGTTCTGATCTGAGGCAGTGAGCGTTGCCAGGTACGAATGTTCGTTTTCGATTTCTCTCAGACATTTCGTTTCCGATCTGACGCGTCGGTTCTGAGACAGTGTGTGGCATGCTTTATTAGTTCTCCGTAGTGTTTCGTGCTAGAGGCGACGAGCCGAGTGTGCAACAGCTGCATATCTGCATGTCAATGAAACAAATTTGTTTGTGTTCCAGAGTGATCGTTGTCAAATGGAGAGGGCTTTGGAGTGATTTTTGTGAATTCATTTCGGAGCAAAATATGAGCTAGAAAAAGGCACATCTATATGTGCCTTCTCAAAAATTACTGATCTGTATCGTTCGGTGATGGGCTTAATTATTTAATTATTGACGGAAATTGTATATTAAGAACTTAGAAAATATCATACTGCTTTTATATTTACGATAGACATGTGGACATATATGAGCAATAATCTTCTAATATTTCAAGGCCATTGTACAATTTTTTTTAGACTTAACTATATAAGTAAAAAATACACAAAGTATCGTACGTTCGGGCATTTCTTTTAATTGTGCCAATTTGAAGAACTATCAAGTCTCACTCGATCGCCTCGTGTGTTTGATTGCATTTAAGGGTTTTTTGAAAGCAATGTAAGGGGAATAATATTTCTGATTCACCATAGAAGAATCTAAGGTAATAGGTAAATGGGAAGATCTCCAAGAGATTTGATATTCCAAGTCAACCGTGAGGGCAATTATCATGAAAAACGCTAGGGAGGGTCATGTCATCAAAACAGCAGTACGACGGAGGAATTTTTTTTATCAGAGAGGATAGAATGAATGAAAACAGTCAGATATACTAACGACAATCCTCGTGACTTAACTGAGGACATTCTTGATCGCCTCAACATCGGTGTGTCTCGCTGGAAAGTCGGTAGAGTTTTTAAGAGACGAGGACTGAAGGCATGCCGTGCAAGAAAAATTCCGTTTTTGGAGCCATTGCACTTCAGAGCAAAGATTTCAATAGCCTGACGTCACATGAAAAATTCGGTACACTAGACACCTGTTGTATTAGACTAAATTCGAACTCCTTGGCAATAATATCTCACACTTAATAGGAAATCGGGTGAAGCATATTTTTCAAAGAATATCATTCTAACAAGAATGTAAGGAAGGGGAGTTTGGTTTCTTTGGGGATGTTTTGCTGCGTCTGAACCTGGATGACTTGCTAAGGTAATAGAATTATGGAAAAAGAAGAACATGGCCATATTTTGAAGAAAACACTTGGAAGACTCTGGAGGAGACCTTAATCTGGGTTGCCGATGAAGTTTTGTACAGGACAATGACTTCAAGAATAGTTCCGAATCAGGTAAAAATTGGTTGAAGGACAACAAAATAAAAGTATTAGAATGTCTATCATAGACTCTAAGCCTCAATCCCTTCATTAGATTGAGGGAAAAGATCATTCATTTCTTCATTGTTCAGGGAAAACATCTTTGATAAATTTAGTGAAGAGGTAACACTCAAGCAATTAGTGGAGTTCTGTTGTGATGAATGGAATATTGTTACTGTTGAGGAATTATCTCGACTGGTGGCGCATTAAAAAATGTTGCATCTTTTTCGGACTTCGAAAGCAGGTGCAATTGAATCAGTCTGTGAGATTTTCTTGCCCCAGTATATTTCTTTTTGTAATAAAGTGTGATATAATTGTGTATTTGCCTTTAAAATTCAGAGGGTTATTTTTTATATATGTCAGCATTTCTTGCATAAACATGTAACGTGATACGAGGGGTAACCAAAAAGTTCTCAGACAAATGCCATAATTCCTTTATTTAACTACTCGTTACTTTTTTTTTATTACATAAGCTCCATTGTTGTCTATGCACTTTTGAAATCTATGTTTCCACCTGATAGAAATGCCAATGTCTTCCAATTCATTCCTGATAGAACTGGGGGGGCTTGTTCCACTAGGTTCTGTGCAAGGGAGATGTTTTCTTCATTTGTTGCTGTGGTGGGTCTTCCTTCTCGTGGGTCGTCATCAAGTTGGACTCTTCCTTCTTTAGAGCGTTTAATCTAATCATAAACGACTGCTCTACATAGTGCAGAGTCTCCATAAACCTGCTGTAAAGCTTCGTTGATCTTAACAGATTTCCAATTTAGTTTAGTTAAAAATTTGATATTAGCTCTGATCTCAAAATTTTCCATCTGAAGGGTTGAAAATTTCGATTTTGAGATGCAACCTCTCTCGATGCTGACCTGACATAGAGAGACAGCTGCAAGTTATCAAGGAAGCGCTAAGGACCGGTTTCAACGTGTAAAAACTTGTAAATCTCTGTTCAGTTCAAAATTATGATATTTGTCTAAGAACTTTTTGACTAACCCTCGTATATAGTGATTTCCCAGCACTCATTCACCTTTATTTTGCAAGGCTATGCCAATAATTACACCGATCACTACAAGCCTTTGAATTTTGCTTTACGTGCCTCTTTTACTTCGCTCAGGTGCTTGTCGTAGTCGTTCCGTACTGTTTAATGCGCGTGCAATACAGTATTGGCAAATTTAGGTCATCAAATGAGGTATGTTTTGGCGGCGAATATTTACAATGCTGTGGTGAACCGTTGATTTTTAATGCTGCCCAGGCCAGTACCATTCCTCTATGAATTTCTAAACGAAGCCCTACTTTCTGTGTTGATTGTGTCAGAAAGAAATTTGATTACTTTGATGATAACTTGATTAATACAGAATATTAAATTTCAACAAACACGATGAGATATAATTTTCATAATAACATTACATTTATATTTAGAATGTTTGTCAGGCGAAGGACAAGTAAAGTAATCATTCAACTCATTAAATTCACGCTGTCTCGGATAAGCGAGTATTATGGCAATGAGCATTGGAGCATTTTTATTTCCACGAAAGGAAGTTCCTAATTTGAACTGAACTAACAATGAAAATTTTTTAGAAAGAAATTAGCTTGAGGCTTCTGTGATAAATAACAGGGAGCTCCGTTACAGCACACAGGCTGCTGCCTCCTACACAATGACCGAAATGTACGAGGACCAATACCACGCTACCAACATTGGCCTGCCAGAAACGCGTTGAGCATGCACGGGCGCAGCACATGCAGCCGAGCAGCAACTCATAACGCTGTAACTTGCGTGGCCACTTTTTCAATCGTGCAACTCTATTTTGTCTTACATTTAGAAATATCATTTAAGGGTTTCATCCTTGAATTTTCAAAGTAATTTGCGATGGCTATTGTGTCATTGCGAGTTTTCTTGCGAACACCATCAGATATACATAATTTTGCAGAACACCCAGCCAATACGGTCCAAAGCGAGAAGGAATGAGAAATTACTTTGAAACCTTGATTACTTCTAATTCTTAGCATTTTCATTGCATGTGTGTAAATTGGTTAGTATGTTCTTTAAAATTCCTTAAAACAGATGCTGCAATCAACAATCTATCTTACACACCGAAGATGTTAATTTGACGAATGTTTTTTTTGCTACACTGTTAATACAATCATCGTTGTGTCTGTTAGTGGCTAACTTTTAGAACAATAATAATTATCAAAGAATGTGGCTCCTGTGACTAAAATTTGTTTGCCCTGGCATTCCAATTTATGTAGATATGTACAGAAAATGGTTTTCTGAGGAAATTTTTCGGTACGGTAACACAAGTGCGTGATACAGCAATGAAGTTATTCAATTTGCAACGATATTATTCAGTTCAATTCATTTAGCAAAATATGATTTCTTTGAACCCATGTGTTGCTTAAGGAGTTATTGAATTTTTGTGCTAGGAAATATTGAAGATTATTTCGAAAAAACGTCATGATATGCAAGAATTTGTAGGTCGTTCTATTTACACGTGAACGACACGATGGGAAAAGAAAATGAGCCTAGGACTGACTTCAGACAGAAAATCGTCGATCTAGAAAAATTAGGAAACTTTTTGGGTTTTATTTATTGACAATAATTCATCTCTCCGAGATCTACATTACGATCACTTATGAAGAAGCTTTGTTAATTTGACACTACGGAGACTTGGAAGGAAACACCAATTGTCTCAAAAAATTGCACAAAACAGTGTCGTAAAATTGATTTGAAATCAGGAGTTGCAGAGTTTGACATTACCAAGTCGTAGATAGAGTACTAGCGTTATCTGAATGAAATTGAATAAACGACCTGGTCGTCGACTCGGATGAACGTTCCTTCGTAACGCATTTCCTATTGTTACTAGAAAGAACTTCGCGAAGATACGCTTGGACTAAGACGATTGCTCATGGACGCAAATACTATGAAGTGATGAAGTAAAATTCGAATTCTGCGAAAGGAATGATACCAAAAAGATTTACCCAAGAATGAGAGGTTTTTCTCCCAAACAATACAGAACCCACAGTATGTGAAGCATAGGGTAAGATCTATGATGTTGCTGGGCGCTTTTTCTTCAAGCGGCGGTGAAAAAATGATTTGGATGAAAGGATCATTGTAAATTGATGATCTACTTGAGATTTTGAAGCAAAACTGAAACCATTGTCACCAAGGCTTGATTTGAAATGACCATGCACCATTCAACAAAACATATAACCATGCATTTAAACAAAGGTCAAGCTAGCTACAGACACACGTCGTCATAGCTCAGCCTTGTTTTCGACGAGTTTTGGCTTGAATCTTGTTGAAAATCTGCTGCTAGAATTGAACTAATAGTCATACTTGAACCAACTTGAAAAATTACTTTGTGTAGTCATGAACGAAGGAGAGATAGAGCAGTAAAAACTTGTTCAAATATCACTAAAGACAATGCAAAACGGTTACTGGAAGTTGTATGAGGGAAAGGCCGTGCTTTGAACAATTTATAACGTTGTTACACGCAATTTCACCAACTGTCTGAATTATTTTTTTCTCATTAGTAGCATAAATTTTTCATTTTTTAAAATTCCATTTCTCCCTTAGCAAATTCGGAATTCATTCGTTTTTACGTTATTGGTGATACATGAAGAAATTTGCCGGTCATGTATGCATAAAACTTAAAAAATTAGCATCACAATTAAATTTTGTAGTACGTTCGAAAATGCTGCCGCTAGCTGTATGTCGTGTTTCGCTTCTGTGTAACAACACATTCTGCACCAAGTTCGCTAGCATAGTATATCCGTGAATGCCATACTGGGTCACTGGAGGCCCTTGTAGCAGTGAATGTGTTGAGACAGCATCATCGAACTGAATGCAAACAGGGAGAGAGATCCGACCTCGAACACTTGATCTTCTAATTAGACTATAGAGTGAAAAAGCTACTCAACTACAAGACGAATTTGATACATGTTAAGGTGAATAAATTTGTATGAGGTATACTTATCAGACCGGGAGTTGACGCTAATGAATATTTTTGATGTAACTGCACACTAAAATTGAGCTTAGCATGGCAACGGTAATGGTGGGGGCACGCATAAGAGATGACTTACAAAGCTGCAGGCTCAAAATAATAAGTAAAATGAGCATTTAAAGAAAAATTTTGTCTTGATGGAAGACAGGCTCGACTGTAGGATCGACTGGCTCGACTGAACTGAGTTTAAATCTACAGGAGTCATGGCGTGAGAAAACACTTGATTTGAATACGTGCATTCAATCCCTCATGTGGTGGTTTATACGCATAACGAAAGGGCGACAAAAGAGGAAACAGATCATTCTCTTATCGTTATCCTATTTAGAGCTTTTTTTGCGGGGTATTTTCTGCCTTTATTGGGAAAATTTAGAGAGGGAGGTGCCATCAATTATAATAGTGCTCTTGATACTTAAGTGCAATTTAGATACTCCGTCCTCGACGCGCTGGTGCACCGTTCCGCTAATACACAGAAATCGAAATGAACAAGAATGAACTGCATGGTCCTCGACTACGACGAACGCTTCTTCGAAATCCATTTCACGTTGCTGTTCAAATAAACTTCACTAAAACACATTTGGACGTAGAAGATTGCTCCTGGAACCAACTATCATAGAATGATGTAAATAATTGGACTCTTTGGCACATTAAGAATATTATTATTGTACGTAAACCACTACTTGAGGTATAGAATTTACATTTAGAAACTAAACTGCAATGTTGTTTTCAATAAATAACATCGCTTCAGATCGCTGATGGCCTAGCTGCCCAACTATGCAGTTACCCGCAACCGGTTGGCAAGAGTGAGACCAGTCAGTCCACCGCGGCATTTCTAGAACTGATGCCTGTAACCAGTCGAGCCCTTGAAAGCTTCTTGTCATCCCAGGAAGTTTCTCAGCTTGGATGTCAGGCTGTTGTATCCAGGATGTAATAATTTACGGTGATTCCAATTGTAATCTTATTAAACATGAAAACAGTAAAGCAACGTTTAACTTTTCTACAGGGAGCTCTAAATCCTTGATTCCTCTTATTACCTAACCTACTAATTTCTTTCCATTCTCTGCCACATTTCTTAAATAAATATTCCTAAAAAGCCATTAAATTTTTTCTTTGGAGTTATATCTTCTCATTTGTCAAATAATATTCTGGTACTTCACTTAAAAAATATTTTTTAAATCTGTGCTCTACGCACAGTATGCTGTTAGGCAAAAATACATATGTATGAAGGAAATTAATTTCAAGATAACCAGTAATAAACAAGTATATTTTATCACCTTAAGTATCACTGATAAACAAAACCTTGATTCGAAAAAAAATAGCCACGAGATTTGAAATGTAAATGAATGTAAAAAATGCGAATGATCAGAGCTGTACAATCATTATGCGCACAATCATACCGATAATCAAACAAAAGCCCTGCATGATTCAAGATATTATAAACACTCATTAAAAAATGCCACAAGAACAACGCATTATTTTCGAAAAGGAAAATGTCTAAGTAATGCATAATAGATTCACAAATTATGATATAAATCCTATCAGGAAATTACAGAACATTTATTAGACGCCAAAAATTTTCGAATCCAAAAATTATGAAAAATCTGACGTTTACTTAATTCTGTTTGTATACCTAGATCAATTCGGCAATGAAAACTATATCTATGATTGAAAAAATACAACTCATGGCGTAAAAACTGCTCTGCTAATTTATCGGCTTCCGATCCAAAAAAGGATGACACAACTTATTCTGAATCACCGAAAATATCTTTGCCCAAACATCGACGATAGGAATATGTCTTGATCTCCACAAAGTTTTTGAGTGTCAATGGCAATATATTATTTTCAAAACCCCAATGTTAAAGCGTTAGAAGTGCCTGACGTTAGATCGAGAATTCTAAAATGGTGGGAAATCTTGCGTTTGCTTAATTTTGTTTGTAGACCTAATAACATCAAAGTTACCAAATCACAAGAAATGGTCGTAATCTGGAACTCCTACTATTGGCCATGGCGTTTCCCAAAGAACGGTTTTGAAATCTCATATGCTCATGATATTAATGCAACATATGTAATGTTAAATGTGCTTCATTTTTTAAATTGTTTTTTTTTTACTTATGATAGTACTCTCTTTAGCTATTATTGGAGAAAACGATGAGACAATGGTTAGTACAACAAATGGCTAATAATGTCTCGATGTGGGTCAAACCAAATAAAATATGTATATGTGAATAAAATTAGCTATTCCTATTCTACTTAAAGCGAAATGTATCACCTCCATTCATCCGAATCGCTGACGACCTGAATAAAAACTCTTTCATTCAATTTTTAAAATTATCATTGATGGAAATTTTGTCTTTCTAAATGTACTGCAAGTACTGTAGTACGATAAGTAGTGCTGATATGTGCTGAGAACTGTCAGTGCAAAAATATCTAAGTGATATACAGTTCGGAAGGTAATAAGATCACGATCACTAAAATCAAATCTGAAGCAAATTCTTACACCTTCTTGGCAAAAAAACTGTTACGGAACAAATAAAAAGTCTTGAATATCATTTTATAATCTAGGTATCGATGAAGTGACTAGTTAAGAAGTAGCTATCTCAACTCTATTCGTTGATTAAAAATGATATTCTTTTGCTCGGAAATAAAACTTGAACTGGAACTATTTTCCAACATGCAGTTCCCTCTCGGATAATTACCTAATATGATCAATTCAATTAATATAGTTGTTTTTCATTCACTCATACTTGAAAAACTTCTCGGTTAGTTTAGTGTACGTTCAAATTAGGTGTTCAAGAATATATGAAATCACAAACGTTTACTAGGGCTTCCATAGGATGCCTCAGAAGTCACTGAATCTAGTCAGGCCCACAATTAGCCAATACTTGATATGTCCATTGTAATAGTTCCAAACACTGATGCAACTTATGTATTGCTCGTGGAAATATTATTTCTTAATAGACGAAACCCAATTACAGAAAAAGACCGATCAAACCTTGACCAGTCACTTCCCAGAGCTCTATTTAAAAAATAGACACTATGCACTATCAACTCTGATGGGCTACTTCGTACGAATTTTCTAGCTTTCATCGACAAAGTTGGATACGAGACTTTTTAGCTTGCAGGTTAAGCTGCATCCTGTGTGACGTTGCAAGGAAAACGGTCAGAAGCATTTGTCGTTTTCTAAAATTCAGGTGCTGAATATCAGTGGTCCTCGCTATGCAGGTCCTGTTACATGGCTTCCCGCCACTGGCCTCACTCGATGTACAAAAGTTTCTAAGTTAATTACAGTATCCAATTCTTGGGAGAACCAGAGCTTAAGCAGAACCAATATTGGATTGGCTTCCCTTGTACTAAACGTCTTCCAAATCTATCGAATCAGGCGTTTCACCTGATAACTTCCAGATTTATTTGAGCGGTGGCATTACCTCCATCTACGTGAACGGTGCCCACGTCCTTCAAAGACAATCGGCGTTTTAGTCAGATTGACTGTTTTCGTGAACGAGAACGCGTTCACGGTGTTGTCCGCAATTAAATAGCAGTAGTCTAAATATACTTTCGTTGCACAGCGTGTTGTTACAGTGGGGTCAATTATAGTGTAGATCCCGTGCAGATCCTTCTGCTGCAGCTTCTTGTAATCTGTGTATTGTAAGCGAACGAGGCGGCATATGAGAGCTGCAGATTGATATCGATGTCCAGGATACGCACTATAAGGACAGTAACGAGTACTGCACGAACCCCTTATGTATATAGGGCATTCTGCTATCAACTTCAGACTCTTACGAACGGCAAACGTCTATAGACACGAACAGATGGCGGTCTGATAGGAAACTACGGTTTCAGATATGAAAAGACCACAAATACGGAGGATTTTTTAGCTTTTTATGAAGGATACAGTTGTCAACATAGTCGAAGGCTTTGGTAAAATCCAAATAAACCACGTTCATAACCTGGTCTGCTTCTCGTGACTCAATATTGAGTGTCTGATGCTCCAGGAGCAGTGAAACACAATATTTCTTTTGTCTGAACCCGAACTATAGTTATGATTGAGCAAGCCGTCTTTCTTCAAACACTGGACCGCTTGTCTTAATTTCACTCTCTAAGTTACTTTCTCCTTGTGCGAGTTCAGGGTGATCGGCTTGTAGTTTGTTTTAAGACTAATGCTTTCCTCCTCCCCCTTATAGATTGGAGTAATAAAGTCATGTTTTAGAAGGTGCAACACGATTCCAACTTCCAATGAACCCTTTAGAACACGCACAGACGGGTTTTAGTTTCCGCTTACCATTTCTTAGGAGTAGATAGAGCAGGCTCTCCGTCATGACTCGTGGCTCAACATTTTTTGCCAGATCGTCTTCGGAGAATGAGTCCACTTAATAAACGGTACATTCCTCAGCGATTCATTCAGGAAGTTCCCAGTGTCACGGTTTTTCGACGTGGTAAACTGACTCATATTGAGCCCTAAGTATCTCGCATTGCGCTCACGAGTCGCTGATAGGGTCACCGTCTACACGCAATGGGCTAACTGGCCGGCGACTCTATCCTTGAGTTGCTCCGTAGAATTACTCAAGGTTCATTTTAATCGCTCGAACAGCGTTTTCTGTCGAACACTGGTTTTAACCATGCAAAAGAACTTTTTTAGTAGGATTTTCAATCGATGAACGGCTTAAGTGCACTCGTATTTTCTTTTCATGATTGTTCGTGTCCTTTTGAATTAATTATCGGAGTGGCAAAAATTCTGGCGTGCTTGTATCGCTAACATGTTTCATTCGAGACAACCGAAAAGTCTTCATGAATATCTTCTAAAGCAATTTCCTTCGTTCTAGTTAATTTGTTCGACTTGATCCCTGATTTTTGCCCAGTTACATGGTCCCGTACCTCATGAACTTCATAGCGCCTGGGTTCTGCTATTGATGCGTTGAAACTTAACTACCGAGTTGCTCCAATCAATGCTGGCTTTCACGCTGGTCAGTTCGTAGTCTGTTGTCAACGTATCCTCCATCATAATTTCTCTCACAAGTTTGCCACCAAAAGTCCAACAGATTTGCCAACCGGGTCGAAACTGAGACTTGTTGTTACAAAGGCGATCAGCATTCTGTCATGATTCGAGCCTCCCAAAACTCAGATCGTCTACCTGCATCTTGGAAAAGTTGGAATCTCCCGCAAATACTAGGGTCGGAAAAGGAGGACAAAATTATTTTATTGTCGCATAAATATGGCCTAGTACAGACTCAAAACTAGCGCTCTCACAGACCAGAGGGCTGAATAACAATGAAGAGTCTCGTTAGCTTAAACCAAAGCACAATATGCTTCACGCATCCATTCGATCCCGTTGAGCAGCGTTATTCGCTAATTTTTGCAAGTAAGCTATTTCGGTTAAGCACATTGAGAGAGCTGCAGCTACAGCAAGTTACCGTAACCTAACTAAAATTAAATAGTACTGAGCTACTTGTGCAATATTGTAAATGAGAGAAATTGACGGGGGTAGGACGTTAGAATGTTATCTCTTACTGTGACCTCGTCTTCCATCTCACCTCATGAAAATATGAACTCGTACATCACTTGAAAAATTAATTGGCTATATTCTATTTGTTATTTAATTAACATATTTTTCGAGAGCCGTGAATTGACTCATCGCCAGCCGCGCAACGAATACCACTGCCGCAGAGCAAAAAGGAGGAACCAATAGTTAGGTCGTTACTGACGATACCTATGAGAACGATACCTATCTCTTATTTCGACCCCGTACTTTGTCCGCTCTGAATCTGAAGATCCAAGAGTCCTTCGTACCAATCTCAGCGTCAAGGATTCCATCTTGCAGATGTGACTCAACGATAGCCAACATAGGAGCATTCTGAAAAAATTATTTTTCTCTTAGCATACCTTCCATGTGGGCTCTTCGTGAGGACTGAGGACACAAATGTTCTATGCTGCAGCTCATTATGCTGTTATAGTCCTTGCATCGTACTTGTATCTCGCTCACTCTCTCTCCCCTTGCCTGGCAAATGCAGAGCAGCGCTTCGAATGTTACTGGTGGTCTGAACTCTTTAATTCCCGACAGAGCAGCAATCTGGCCCTGGATGATGGGTAATTTTTTAGACTCTTCAAAAAGAAGCATTTTCATTACGCATTGACTTACTGTATCTTGATACTGCAGTTACGCCTTAAGATTCCATTTGGGTGAGCGAAGTCAAGTGCAATGCCAGGACTTCGTTTTCTGTTTTTTTTAGCAGAGGTAGGGACATTTTCCTCAAAAGCTCCCGCCTCCGCTAACGATACGAACCTCGAAGGTGCCTCCATAGATTTGCTTATCTGCTAAGCACATTCAGTCCAGTTGGGATGGGAGGTTTACATCAAAGCGCTAAAAAACTCGTAACATAGAGTAGAATCTGAGGGTTCAATCATGACTGCAAAAATTTTACTGAGATAATTTTAGTTGCTGGAAGAAACCACGGCTATGGTTTTTTTTGCATTAGTCAGAGAATGTGCTCGCGGAAGAGGTTAATAAATCCCCTCCTGGACGCACCATGAGCGCACGTGTCGTGAGCGTGACGTCATCACCCTCCCAATGCAGAGAGCGTCGCTTCTCGGTTTATCGGCAAGAATCAGAAAGATCAAAGTCAACGCTTCTATTTTAGACTGCCAAAGCCTAAACGCAGTCTCACAAACGGAGATCCTTCATAGCATCCGAAATTATTGATCAAACGAGTCTGCAGTTAAAAAACTGAACTCTCACGCTTAGCGAGTTTATCCCCTTGGAACATTCGTGCTTTAGTTTCGAATGTCTGCTTTCATTTGGATAACTTACTCTTTTCCAAACTTAGACTGAGAAGCGGTGCCCTCGTCAGACTCTTTTACACAGTAAGGAGCTTGTACCGAATGCCGTGGAGCTGAACAAGGTGAAGGGTGAGCATTATATGAACCCTACGGGGTACACACGCGTAGCTTCAGAACGCTTAATTAACCCAGCCCCAGGAAAGCTCCCCTGGCAGACACCACATGCGATATGTAGCATCGTAGTCACTTAACCTCGGGGGGATTCTCCTTACTCTGTAAGGAATCGAATTTACTCCGTAAGAATAATCGTGTATCGAAGAAGGAATTCAGAACCTCGAATGTGCGAGAGAATAAAGTTAGAAAAAATTGGTTTACAGAAAGTAGTTTCCTACTAACTGCAAAACTTAATCAACATAAGGACGAAAACTAACATACTGAATGTGAACGAGTGTAAGAACGATAGTGATGTATCACCTGAAATGGAGTGTATGAATGCGCTCATGATTCTATTATTTTAGGGAGGCCTGTATCTCGTCTTGCAACGCGGAGTGATACTGTTCATGTTATCCCCAATGTATGGCTGCAAATGATTGAAGCCCAGGTACGTGCTCTTTCACTGTACATTCTCACAGACCACTTTGGAGAATCGTTCTTAGTGCTTTGAATTGAGAGCACATCCACCAATTCGCTTTCGTTCAGTTCACTATTCGATTGGTCAATGAAAATTTACCGATTCTGCGATCGATTATTTACCGTCTTACCTTCTTACCTTAAATTTGAAGTACAAAAAAAGACTAACGCCGCCAAATGAAGTCGTAGAAATGAAAACTGGATCGTATAACTTATCTTTTAACTTTTTAATATGGATGTGAAATAGTAAGGAGAGGGAACTATAGCCCAGAAGTAACAGACATTTTAATTCTGCTAATAGAAACAAAAACTATTAACGCTAAGATGATGAAACGTGTTTTATTCGAAATAAACACATTTTCATGATTTATGAAAACATTTTCAATTTGACGATTTATTAACACAATTTTTTCATACAGTGTCCTTTAAATTATAACTACGGTTACTTATGCAACTTAAAGCTCTTTTCTTTGTCGTTTCCATAACGCTTAGTGTATTACACAAAAGGTAATTTATTGCATGACGTTGTTTTTTAGGTCTTGTCAACTTTTCGGTTCATTACATAGACTTTTGACTTGAAGAAACCCCCACTAACAAAAATCGAATGGGGATAAACCTGGAGAAAGAGTAGCTGAAGACATATTTCAAAATAACAAAATCAATTCATTTTAAAAGCATTCTCATAACAATATTAATGTTTCTTTTGCTGTACGGGCTGCAGCTCTATCCTGTTGAAAACAGGATAGGGATCCTCAAGCTCTGGCATAAGAAACTCTCTAATCATAATTAGGTGTTTTCATCAGTAACTGTTTCCGCAGGGCCACCGTTTAAAAAAATTGAGTTCCAAGCGCAGTTGAAGCAGCTATTCTGCGTCACACAGTCACACGGAGAGAGTATAGTGGTCTTTCTTGAATTTCTCGTCGACCAAGTTATTCGGTTACCATGACATTTTTTCCTGATAAAACGAGCTTAAACATCTCAGGCTTAATAGATTTTTACTTTTTCAGTAAATTAAAAGAGTCAGTTCCTTCTTGGACCCTCTGTATCTACGGTTGTTTTTCAAATTCTTATAAGTTTAATTTTGGATCTATAATTATTTTATCAAATGGTACTTCCAATCTGGTACATTTTCCTGAAACTCTAGGTGCATCTTCAGGTATGAGAAGATTTTAGTTTACTGTTCTCTAAATTACTTTAGAGCAGGTATAATTTCTTTTAATTGAATGTTCAATGCGACTGGAAATAGATCGTAAGTCGCCTGCTCCTTCTCCTGTTTGTCTGCAGTGGCCCGACACCACAGTCAACGAGCTGCTCCGCCCGAATACCATAAATCGAATAACCACCTCAATACATCATTAGGTGCGCCAATCGTGGCTCAGATTAAGGACACCGTCTGGGCAGAAATCGGGATAAGTGTTGATTTTCTGTTTTTATATACATCTTATAGAGAATTTTCTTGCGCTTCCATTGGTACTTTCCGTTTACGTCTACTCCGAATAGTGCGCCCACCAGAGGGGGGGAAAGCGATGGGGGTGGCGTGACCTTGACCCCTCCCCCCCTCATTATTGGGGGTCAATTGAGCGTGTTTCTCTGCGGCAATGGCAATAGAGTTCGTTCATGGGCTACTCAAAGTGCTTTCATTATTCAAACGAAACATTCTAACGCTGAATAAATATTTTTTATAAGATTTTGACAATTTCAGAATTTAGCTGTTCTGCCGTATCTATGACACCGCAGCTTTCATTCATAGCTCGATGACAGCTGCAGTATCATAGCTACAGCTATGGCGAGCACACCAATCCAAAGGGCTTGAAAAGAGCTACAATTCAGAGGAGTTGACTTGAAAAAAACGTATTTTGGTTATAAAAAAATGAAAAAATAAAAAAGTGGTTATTTTGAAGAATTACATGTATTGTCTTTTGTTGTATATTTTTCCCAGAGTTACAGAGCTACAGCAATGTAAATTATATCAATCGAAAGGGCTCGAAAAGAGCTACACTACAAATGCTCAAGAGTTCATGATAGAATATCCTGTAGTTCAAAAGATAAAAAGAAAAACAATTTTTTGTGAAAAAACACGTTTTTCTGGAAACTTGATAATTGGTTTCTCAAATATATCTTCTTCCACAATTTTAGAGCTACAATAATGTTTTATATACCATTCGATAGTGCTTAGTAAGGTGTATCCATAATGGGATAAATTTTTCGATACATCAATTATTTCGAAAATTACACGACATGAAAAAAAAAAAATGAAAAAAGGTCACATTTTGAAAAAAAATAATCTCAAATTCACAAAAAAAGTTATCGAGATTCCCTAGCCCTTATGGTTATATAGACATACAAGCAATCTAAAAACGAAGTTCTGGTTCTGTAACTTCAAAATTGTAGAAGAAGATAGATTTTAAAAAACCCTTTTTTATCATATTTTTCGAAAAAAAAATCCAGTGCAGATACAAAAATTTTGTCGAAATAACAAATGATCTTTGCATCATTTCACACTTACTGTGAAAATTTCAGAGAATTCCATCCATAAATAACGGACTTTTCTCCTACCCAGACGGTGCCCTTAAGTGTCCTGAAGTCAACTACTTTAGTGTAAGCCCCTAGAGGGAGTAGCTCGTACAAATATAATCTATCATACCGCCACCCCGGTGTAAAATCAAGGCAACAAATCACGGCCCGGATTCAGTCACTCACTTTCGATGGAGTGGTTGAATTTTAGTTTAGTTTGAACTCGGAACTAAAAAAAGAAGTCGTAGCTCTGGTTTGCATCTTTTTTACTGCAGTTGACATCGAAGAGTTTCACAGAAATTGTTTTAAAATAGTTTCATGTTTTAGTAGGATAGAATGACTGGATGAGTGCCGGTGGAGTGGATGTGAATATTTTTATTAGTGTGACTGATGCTCGCTGATATATGTTGGTAGAATTAAACTTGAACGGAATGTAAATGTATGATTAAATGTGCTAGTGCATGGGTATATAAGTAAGCCAATCAGGGTATGTGTCAGTTTGACTGCTGATATTGAACGAGGATTACGATTTAAGTTTTTATAAATGTTGGTATTTTTAGTTTATTGACTTTTTCTGGACATTCTTAGTTTGATTTTTTCTCCACATTTATGTTTTACATCTGAAGATGGAGTTCTCACATTCCGAACCGTTTGCTGTGAAAAATAATAAGAATAAGGATTTTAACATTGGTTCTTCTTTTCATTTTACACGTGAGATTCACTAAAAATCGACCTGTTGGAAATATGAAACATGTTCAGTTTTCAGCATATGGTTGTTTATATTTTTTAGCCTCATAATTGACCCGGGTAAAATTTTATTAAACAATGTCAGTTTCGTTTTTTGTTCGTTAAACTTGATTAAAGTTACCCTTAGCGTTTATTTGTTTACTGAATTTTGCTTGTAAACGGTGACGCTTATCATATTCAATTTTTCCTTACGCAAAGGTATTATTTATCTACTACGTGATTCTTCTAGAGTTCCATTTCCAATTATTGAGAAGTTCTGAAATGGTCTATTTACTTTAAATGATTTACTCCAAGTTAAGAAAATGCAGTGCTCTTACTTGTTAGCCTTTCCGTACGATCTAAATCATCAGTTAAAAATTCCAACAAATTGCCCTGGCAATTCATTTCATGAAAAATTATCTCCAAGTCTTGAATTTGTACATGAAATATTTGAATATGAGTGCATTTCTTCCTCGCAACTGTTATCCTTTAAAGTTTGCATTAACCAGTGAAATTGGAGGCATTCCATCAGCTGTAAGTTAAGTGTTGCCTACATTTGAACGTAACCTAGCGATAGATTCTTCTTGCTCTAGCGCAACGCGTAGATCACCAGCATTACGGGAATGGAATAGATTTTCACTGCCAATGAATGCCTAATTTCACGCCAGACTCGTGGCTGTAGAGCCGCAGCGGGGCTGAGCTATGGAGTGCAGACGCCGCACGTTTGCACTGTCAAGCGGGTAGTCATTTAGAATCCATTCATCACTGGAGCTCATTTTCATAAAGCTCGCCCAAAATCCATCACATGTAATTATGCAGCTCTCACTGTCTCGAGATCGAGCTATTCTTCTTGCTGTTAGTCATCAAAAATGAGTATCTAGCAAACTCGAAGCGGAAACTTGATCGACAAGAACTCCAGCAGTGGCTCCAGCAGTGGCTTCGAGTATGACTCAAGTGTACTTCTATCGATTGGATAAAAAGTGTAGGTTTTTGGAATCGTCTTTTATCGCAACAGACCGAAACAAATATTGTCAAAACTCCTTAAAATGAAAAGGTTAAATAAAAAAGGCAGTCATTGTGTTCCTTTAGACTTGAGTTTCAGCAGGCCCTACCGCTCATTAAGCATGATAATGTATTCACACTATCAGGATACGCTCAGACAAGCAACAATTGTGCCGGCAATGTGCACTGCAAAGCACTGGCATCGACGGATCGCGCGCAGGCAGAAATGCGTCAGCAAGATGGATACGCACATTAGTTGGCGCACGTCATTGCGCTGCGCAGCATGACAGCCCGGCGCTCCGACGCGCTGTCCTTTAATACATCAAGAGATTGCGTTTGTGCTATTCCAGTTAATTTGGGTGCACAGCACCCTGCCGCAATCTAGAGCAGGGTAAACTTGCTTGGCGCGTTAATGTTCTTCATTAAATTCGCTATGCCATGTGCTCATTTGCCTTAAAGAATCATTTTAATTTCAACACAAGCGCTCCCAGTCGTGATCAATCACAACTTCTAAACACAATTCGGGTTTTTATTACTGCATTTTTAATTTGAAAGTAGCTTTTCGAGTGAAAAAGACACTTTTACTATTCTCAGGAAGCACTTTAACTTAGAGTATAGAAAAAATATCAAATTTGCTGTCCTTATTATCTGTTAAATCGTTACGACTCACATCGAAATGCCACTGAAGCAGTGGCCGTGTTTTTAACCGTCGCATTGTGTTATTGTGGCGAGCTGTTGGTTCTCACTCTTAGGTTGAGCGTGACTATACTGCTAACGCTTTCTATGAAAGTTTGTCCTAAATGTCTTTGGAAATTCCTAAAAATATTGGGTTTACGCATTCCAGTCAGCACCGTAAATTTTAATGCAGGCCCATATACCGAAGTAAACATTTTCTTATGGGGATTTTTAACTGATGATTTTGAATAGACTTCTAAATTTCGATGCGATATACAGAGAATTAAAAAACATTAACTTGGTAATTGCACATATTGTTTAATAAGTGAGATGTTTGTACTAAAGTAATTGCGAAAAGATTTTCGTACGCTAAAATCTTAATTAACAGAGGTAACGAGAAAATGAACGAAAAACGCAGTGGAACGTAATTGAAGTGTAATCAACTAAGCGTAACTTAAAACTCCAGTTGGGTTTGTTCTTATGCATAAAAACAGATTGAAGCGTTTCAAGTTTCGTAACATAGCGAGCAGATCCTAAAATTAAAAAATAAAAGTTGGAAACTCTACCTTCACACTGGACCTCCACATGAGACCTCATGGCAGCAAGAATGAAATGAAGTGAAGTGAATGTTTTGACTACCACAAGTGAAGTGAATGTATTGACTAGAACAATCGAAGTGAATGTATTGACTATGTAGAACAAGCGAAGTGAATGTATTGACTAGCCCAAGTGAAGTGAATGTATTGCCTAGAACAAATGACGTGAATGTATTGACTAGAAAAACTGAAGCGAACGTATTGAATAGAACAACATCGGCATCTTTGGGATGCTTTATTTCCAATCAAGCCTGATACATATGATCTTAGCATTGGTTTTTCAAATGTCTTATAACTAACACTATATATAGGACACCATGACGGTTCCCCCGTAAAGCCGGTACCCATTTCCGACACCTGGGTTGAGTGAGGTATTGTGCTTGAGCTTTCCCTTATACCCAACAGGGAAAATCTCCGCGCCAGCGCTGGGAACGAACCCGCGACTTCCAGCATACAAGTCCGATCCCTTAACCGCTGTGCCACGGAGAGCACATAACAAGTGAAGTAATGTATTAAATAGAACAAGTGAAGTGAATGTATTGACAAGCACAAGTGAAGTGAATGTATTGACTAGAATAAGTGAAGAAAATGTTTTGACCATTACAAGTTGAAGAGATTCATAGGGAAGAAAAGACGACATCAGTGATTACAATTCACCTTTCAAATGCTCTGACTGCTGACCAAAATACGGAATACAAATGAACATTTTCAATTTATCAGTTGTTAAGGTAAATGGGGCAAAATCATATTTTTAGTTCAAAAAGTTACCAATCTTGCAATTGATCATCGTGAGAGGAAATTTGTAAGACATGAAGAAATCTCACATAAACTCAAATTCGGAATACAGTGATTTAAAAGAAAAGCAAATGTTTTATTCTTTGAACAAAAGAGTTCTATTATATAATTGACTGGGATAGGACAAAAAACTTCATTTGATAGGGATAGGACAAAAAATGAAAAAATTGATCCCAAGCTTCAAAAAGCATGAGTGACAGTGAACAGAGGCTTCCAATTTCCCATGTCGTTTAGTTACCAGTTACGATAGTCGCTATAAGGCTCTCAAGAATTATGTCAAAATTGTTTTAAATTTTGTGCATTTTAGCACAAAAATACTATCACGCAAAGCGCTAGCATATGGTGCCCTCATATTTACTGCAATAGAACTGTTATCTCGAGATGAAATATCGGAGATCCGGTTCAAAAATCATTCCCAAGCTGGTCAAATATGGCAGCTGGCTAATAAAAAGGCGGTTGATTACGCATTCGGTATCTCTCGTAGTACGGTTCAGCAGCTTTATTTTCACTTTGCATTACAGTGAGTTCAGTACAAAGTTTAATGGAAAATTAGTTCAATTCTTTCTAAAGTTTTTTGATTAGGATTGCCTGAGAAATATAAACTAGACGAAAACGAGCCTCTCAACCCCAATATATTGACGACCTGCGTTCAAGCTATGTGAATAATACATTGCACTTATTTTTTCTATCTGTATATGCTGATCATGGATCACTAAGGTAAGGCGATCTTTATACGAGTAGAATGAATAAATAGAATAGCACGTACAAATCTTTTACCTTTGGAAGGCCATTTTATCGCCATCTAGCACGTACAAATGTGAAATGAATAACTGATGCTTGAATGCGAAATCGATGTTTCGTGCCGTTAAAGCATGCGAAGTACAGTTATTTATGTAGACCTCATTTTGTCAACACGTGGGGCATGTTGCATAAGACACAAAAGTATAAAGCAGCATGACTGAGCTTGTAAATTGCAAGACTTACAACAAATAAAAAACAACATGGCCAGGTAACTCAATCAAAAAATGCACATCATAATTTACAATAAATGATCATTCGCTTAAATTTTATTCAATTTCTTCGGTAATATTGCAGTCATTAAAACAAATTGCTAACTTCGTTCAGCGTTCGATTATTGGCTGCAAAACAACGTTCCCGTTGGCATCACAAAGCCGACTGATTGCCCTGCTTATTATTGAGTTGAATTTCTCCGCACTGGTGAGTGGAAATGTGGCTGTAAAAATTCAAATAATATTCTCATATAATGCTGGTGTATGCGCTTCGTTAAAAAGGATGGCATGCAATAATGTTCGTCAAACAGCGTGAATCATTTAATTACTATGGTAACGTTAACTAACATTATTCTGTGTTTTTCCACACCGGTGAGGGAATGTAGTTCCGAGTAGTGATCGCTTCTGTGTGATTATTTGAACAACCGGAAGTGCGTTGTGGGCATATCTATAACGCAAGCTTCAATGGCTCTCGAATTTTATTGATAATAAATTTTTCGAAATGGATGACAAGGAACACTTCCCCTTAGCAAATGAGATTTCAATATTGTGTTTACGTAAGCCTGTTAAGGTGTGAAACCTTCCTGAAAAGTCCGCTCATCATGTGCTTTTAGATTTGAGCAGACCAATAATATGATAGTTCCGAACCAAAAATATATCTTTACTTGTTTTACAAATTCATGGTAGTTATTTATATTGTGAAATTTCTTATGTTTTATTCAAAACAAAACAGGAAAATTAAAAAAGTTCTTCCTCCGATGCCGTTTACATTCGCTTGATACCAACTTTATAATACCTAATTATTAAAATTTCAAGTATCTCCTCGAATAACTAATTAGATAAACAAATAAATAAATAAGTAAATAAATAAGAAAATTTACGCATCTTTTTGTGTGTAATTCCTCTTAGGTTATTACAATGAGAATCTCATTGAACACATTGAAGTTGGTCTGTCTCTCTTTCATGCTCAAAAGGATGCTTAATGACCTTATCTGTGATACGAGCTTCACAAGTGCCCATGTACAAGAAATGTTTAAATTACGTGTACTATTAGGATGAATGTATTTGTTTGTCATCCGCTTCTCAAAGATTGGTTTTAAGAAAATATCTAATCCCGTCATTGTTGACGGGTCGTGCACACCAGTAACGATATAAGTTTTATTATTCACGTGAATGATAAAAACATCAAAACTGTTTCGTAAGTTCTTTGTCACGTTACGTAACATAGTTACGTTACGTAACTGTTCTCTAAAACTGTTCACGTAAGTTATTATAGAGCGTGACGCCGAGCATTTGCTTAGAAACAGCCCACTCTAAGCGGAGCAAAACTCGTTTATGTATCATAAAAGGTTATTCGAATGAAGTAAAAAGTTAGAATTGCTCTGTAAAACTTTTGGAAAAGTGAAATTCATAGAATCATTTTATAGAACTATCATAGTGTCGAACTCGTTCGCCATATTTCCTCTCTGAAGTATTAAAAAATAAAGGAATGAGGTACGCCATTACTTCACCATTAAAAAATATTCTCGAAATTTCTTTAAAAGACTGCTTAAAGTACATAGTTTACTGACACAGAATTGGTTAGAAAATATAACATTTATGTAACCAAAACGGACAACGTGATGCGCGTCTGGGAAATACGAAATGTTTCCCTACAGAGGATTGAGAAGAGAATTCATCTGCAAAATATGGATATTTTTCAAATTTTAATTCTAGAAAGACAAAATTTTTGTTTGAAATGATAAAGCTAAACAGAAACGAAAACTCGTTTAGGGGCTGAAGTAATTGTCTCAAATGTTGGATTAATGCTAAGGAGAAGGTTATGACATTCTGTTCATTAATGAAAAACTGCTCATAAATAGTCAGTGTAAAACAAATTTATTGTATGTTCCTGCATTTCATCTCAGGTTCATGTTCCCTCATTTTGTATTTATTCAGTTCGCGATAACCATCCGAGGAGAGCATGCTGAATTTATAGTATTAATTTAGCTTTTTAATTTGTTCTAATGGCCCCGAAGAACTAATTCGCAAAGTTTAATTTAGATTCTAAGTGCCGATCATGCACAGAACGTAATTTGAAATGAGCAACAGCATCGAAACGAGGTCGACATAAATATTGATATAAGTGGTGGAGAAATGCTCACCCTCCTGATCCCACACAAATCGACCGGACCTATCGGCATAGCACCCCTGTATATATATGTGGAAAAGCAGCAAAAGTAATTCGCGAACCCTTAGCGTAAATTATCAATTGGTGGCTCGCATCTGGGTTAGTTCCGTAGTATTAGAAGCACGTGAGTGTCACTTTGATTTAAAAATATGCAACGTACAAGTACTAAATAACTTTCGTCCAATCACTATGATATTTGTTATCAGTAAAGCAATAAAAAATAAGAAAAACTGAAAAAACAGCTGCCTCACAAATCTTCTTAACTACTTCAGTCGAAGCAACCGTATTTACAGCAGAACGAAAACCGTTGACTTCATGTATCTTCGATTTCAGAGTCTTCAAAAAAGAGTTAGGAGCAATGTAGAAGCTCATTGCATTGCATAGAACTACTTTCAATGAAAATTACACTGGCTTACTGGTCGCACCCGCAGACAAGCAGCGAGCAATTTGGCGACCTGACGAAAGTAACATCAGCGGTTTCTCACGGGAGTGTTTAAAGCTCACCACTCATTATTATAAGTATTATTAAATAATTTGGGGATGATACGGAATTCTGTTAAAATGGTTGCTCCAAGCGAAACAAAATAACCAACCGAAAACCCTCAACTGATTTCTCCAGTGAACCGAAGCCTGAAAAATGAGCTCCAACATCGATTTAGGCTCAGTAATGCACATTGAGAGTGATAAATGGCAATTCCTGCACGGCACGAATGGTAATCCAATTGAGGCAGTTGACCAACAACGAACCCTTGGTATCACATAATATTTGAAGCATGAAAAGCATTAGAATGGTGTTAAGTTTGGATGCATAATTCATGTCCTCATAGCAAGAAACTTCGACTACAATCAAAATACATGACACCACTCCTCAGTAAGCCCCTAGTCCGATCACATCGAAGATACGCAGGGCAACTTTAACCCATACGCACATGTCTAGACAGCAACAAAATAGAGGGAACTAAGCGGAAATAACAAAAATGATTTCAGAACTTTGTAACTTTAACTACGAACGACATCTTCACTAACTGAATTCATTTACCTTGAAAAAATGGCTTGTAAGATAAATTAAGCAAAGCCTATAAATATATTCATTGCTTTAATGATGCTCGCTAAGAGGACTTTTCAACACCCGATCAAGAAAATTCGCTAAAATAATTATACAGCAATGCAGGCAACATGCACGTTCTGTTTTACAGTAATTTTCGGGCCCCCTAAGCGCGCATATCACCGCAATAATTCCGTCGGATAACTTCACTTATCGGAAACGAATTGCAGTAAGCGTATTAACGGCGGTGTCAATTATTGACCCAGTTTATCTTTTGTCAGTGCGTACCACAGTGGGCACGCCTATAATTTTCCTGGCACTAAATATCTAGCGGAAGCAATCGATCTTTACAGCAATCAGAGCCATCAGTGCAATGTGCTGCTCTAAGTCGACCTCAAAGTACATAACAGCGTAGAACTGCAGAATGTCATTGGAGACTACGCGCCGATTTTTAAGTGGACCCTGAAGAATCGGGAGTAGAAATAATGACAGTAGATCAAAGAGGAAAAATTTTCGGTCAGCTCGGATACAAATTATCTTTCTTGATAAATTGTCGAAATCTGAAACCAGCTGCCAGACAACGTTGTCTCAACTCGCACAATGAATACGTTCAAAGATTGACTCAGCCGCTACTGAGATTAGTGGATTGAAAATCCGCCTTTACTCTGAAGTGCGAGGTTTGACCGAAGTTCCAGAGAAACATAAAGACACGAAAAATTGAATCAATTATTAGTTAGGTATTATCTGGAAACGTGCTTTTACACGACATATTGACCATTTCATGGGTAATATATCATGAAGGTAATATGTCATACAAACAAAAAGTTTTAAATGCAACAGACATAATTTACTGATAATGAAACAATTGTAAATTATGGACCCACTCTTTGGGAAATACCTGTATGACACCAAATTGCTCGGCGTACTATTTGTTGCACTTGGCTTCTTTCTGTTTTTGTGTAGCCCTTTTCTATTTTACTCTACTTCTTACTGTGCGAATCTATGCTGACAAGAGTTGTGCTACATTTCTCTAAATAGATACATTTTATTTTATTGTCCAATGCAGCTAAGAAAATTGGTCTCGTTTCTTACGCACCAGTATCGAGAATTGGAGATCGAAGTCGAAATATTAGCAGTAAAAGTCAAGTATCCTGCTAACGAAGACACAATCACCGAATACATCAAGCATTTTATTCAATCACTGTAGTCATGCTCTAATTTTCAAGGGAAAATTTAAAGCAAAAAACGACCCTGCCAAGAGTTTATAATTTCATCTTTTCTCTACCCATAAGGCGACAAGCCTGCAAGGACTTAATGTAGTTGCGAAGAGCTCCGGCTGCTCTGAAGTGATAAAAATACAGACTGCTGCCGACTGCAGCCGTCTTGTTTGATCAAGCATGGATGCTGCTGAGGGAACACGCATAGGGTCCTTGCATCCGAACTCGTCAAAGTCTGCAGTGATGCCTCACGTAAAACAAGCCAATGAAAGTAAAGGAAGTTAGTGTTCTATATGACATAGTTCATAATTTTGGTGGCTTTGCCGTAGCCTTCCGTTGACGGTTATTGAAAATTATATTTTTTCAGCAATGTTTTTTGCCCTCTCGGAAAATTTTTGAAAACGCATGAATGAGTTTTCAATTAATGAGAGTTGAGTATTAAATGTCTTATTTCTGTAGTTTATCAGATCACAGACGGCGAATATCACAAAATTGGATACTATTCAATGAAATTTCATGAGTAGGTTTATCTATGTTATTCATGTATACCTATGAAGGACTCCTGTTTTCATGATTTTCCATTACAGCAAGAAAATAGTTATGATTTTCTCACGATTGGTTTGTTCATTCTGCTTTAATTGAGAATAAAATACTGTTGCATCGCTGACAAATTCATGTTGCCGGTTGCATCGGTCAAAAATATCACTTCAGAATTCTGCAGGATTATATTGTGAAAATGTTCGTGGTGCTGCGCCAAAAATCCGGTACAGTATACAGTGCCAACCTAGATCGGGCATTTGGTCAAGCTCAGTTCTATCTGAGTCGGGATGTCGTTCTTTTAAATTGTTCCGAATTAAGTCATCAAAGGGCAAAGTCGCGAGAGCAATTACCCGAGGTTTCATCACCTAGCTCGATTAGGCAATCAAAGAGTTAGCTGGGTAATTTTTCTCAAGACTGAAGCTAAATATTAGACGTGAACTGTCAGGGACGTGTGCTCGAGTTTCGAATTGATTTCGAGATTGGTTTAATGTTCGTTTATGTGAATAATTTACAAAGTCCGTTCGCATTCTAAACGATTTTTGAGTAGACTATGTCAGAGCTTCAGCAGCACATTTCTTCTAATGAAAATGAACTAATGTCTAGATTAGGCGTACAAATGATTAATTCAAACTTTCAAACTAATTAAGGAGCAGCAAGTTGTTTCCCCTGAATATTCCTCTTTAGGAATTTTGAGAATGATGCGCTGGTATACAAGGATGGAAGAGAAAAATCAAGAAAGTAATCAAATCGGAGTTTTATAATTTTAAAGGCTAAGTTAGCTCCTTTTTGCACTAACAACCTAAATCAGTAAACAATATTTGTTTTACTCGCGTGAAGTGTTCTTTAACACGTGCACCGCGTTTCCGCGGCTGTAAACGGTTGGTTTGAATAGATTGTAAATAGCATGATAGGGCAATCAATTTTCCAGCTAAATAAATTCACATGAATAAATTTAAATTCAACCTAATGAAGTTGAAAAATGCAATTGCACGATAACATTTCACCCCGTATGATAACAATTATTTTTCCAAAATGTCGAAAAACTGATAAAATGTGCATTTATACCAGCTCGTAAATGGGCAATTTGCCTGTTGGTACACATGTGGCTCAGTATGCGGGAATGTGTTATTAACTCGGTGCTATTAACGCGGCAGCTCAATTCATACTGATAGCTCTACTATATTCTCCCCTTAAGGAGATACAACTATTATATTTATGGGAATTAGTGATCCCAGGATTGAAAATATGAGCTCCCGAGCATATGGATAGGCCGGCCATCCTTTTGTTAAAATAAATAAATTTAGTGTTGCTATGGGCCATCTCCATTCGGTTCACAACGGTCCTGTCATTTTTTTCAACTTTGATATTGTTTCATAAACTTATCTCCTAACTTGTTGATTCTATTTAAGTGTAGGGGATCTCGGATGGGGATAAACCTCCTCGTGCAAAGATTCTCCTTTTCCTTAACTCCATACGAAATGGGGCCTTCCTTCTTCCCTTCTTTGGAACACCTTTGTTGTGGTTATAGGGAGGCTTAAAGTAACTTTTCAAATTTAATTATCAGTATCGACTTAGTCCTAAACATGCAAGCATGGCTTCATCGCTGCACTGTGGATGGTGGATCAGTGCTATATTTTGCGACCATTTGTATTTAGTTGTTTCCACTGAGTCTCGACAACACTCGTACCAAAGTGATGCAATCGTCAGACTCAGTGCAACCACGCGACCAAAAGTTTGAAGTATTTTCAGATAATTTGTGCAAACTGAAGGTAGTAGAGGTGAATAATTGAACTTCCTGATATCGTACTCATAGCTGTACTCATAGCCATTATTCCATTTTGATTTCCTAATGAAAGTACTTAATTGGTTTAAAAAATATCAGGGGCGTTCAGAGAGTTTTCGGTTTGTGTCTTATAATTTTTTTTCACTTTCTTTGGTAAAAATGGCTATCATCTTTTTCAAGTAGTCTCTTTGCGGATCGTAACATTGAACTCAGCGTTTTTAAATGTCTTTAAGGGTCAAACTATCCTTTTCCAACGGGTGTGAAGCATCTCATGTATTTTTTACCGAATGCCTTCTACAGTGCTGCACCGGAATGAATTTCCATTTCAGGAAACCAAAGGGCTAAATCTGATGTATGTTGAAAGTGTGGCAGGGGGCTACGTTTTATCCGTAGTCAAAAACTGTGTTGTTTCCATAAGAGCGTGAGCTAGTGGAGTGACGTGATGCTACAACCAGTTTTGACCCTTCCATAATTTGGGTCTATTTTGTCGTCAATATTCTTTAAGCCGCTTCAAAACTTCACGGGACAAACTATTAGAATTGATTGTAATTTAACACCAACGGGTACAAACTCGCGACCAACATTGCCATCGATGTCGAAAATCACGATGAGCACATAGTTCTCGCAACGCTTTTGTCATGCCGTGCATGTTACGGTCTCGGTGTGGACCGTTACAAATCACTCTGTGACGACTGCTTTTTGATTCTGGATCATCACTCTAAAACAAGCCTTTGATAACTAGGTATGGTCGTGCAGATGAACGTAGGGTTTATTTTTTGCGGTTATTGCTAGATTTTTGCACGAATGTATCAGTCACCTTTAAATTTACATTTGAATACTGTTCGCCAAAGCGAATCTATAACTTGTAGACTGAACACAACTTCACAATGAAATTAGTATCAGCACGCTGATTCTCCAAGTATTAAGCAATCGATCGCCGGCCCTCACATTATAGTTCGAGTTCAACAGCCGGAACGAGTACCGGCTTGAAACTTTTTGACAACACCTCTTAGATTTCTATGTTATACCATCACGATCCAATGAAATTTTCGTTTAAAGAATAGGTGTGAGAAGTAATTTCTAACACAATATTGGTGGGTGCATGTATGATTTCATCACTAGCTACTGTAACTGCCGCTACATAGAACGACGACAAATGTATTCTACACTTCCAATAAACTTTCTGACTTTCCAAACTAGATGTAGATTAATTCCTTTCAAATCTTTCTATAAATCTTGCTAGAAATAAATCTTTCAAGCAAGCATACCTTGGCTCTCTAAATTTAATGTTTGATCGTTAACTTTAATTGACTAACAATTTAAAAAACATCTTGAGCGAATGCATGCCTCAAAAAATCTTTATAACTTTGATTTAGACTAATTCATTTCAACAAAATCCAATTAACAAATACAAGATTATTTCTGAAGAAATGTTCATATGGTGACTCTTAGGCCGCCGTCTCACGGGGTCCTACTGGAAACGTTGCATCATAGTCGTATGCAAAGCGGTACTGTTCGGTCTGAATAGCTTTACGAAACTGTCAGATTTCAGCCATGAGCTACGGTGCACTTTTGGTACCATTTGGTAACTAAAATGCCGGAGAACTGTGTTGCGCACACTCATTTACTTATAGTTAGGAATTATTTCTTTTTCTTGACGCGCCAAGCAGGTATGAACTGCATAATTTGTGTTATTATAGCAGTATCTTTAGTTGATCGCATTTCTTTCAGTGCTCTCGTCTGAGGTTTCTGAAAATAAGCCCAGTCGATGACTGAGAAGAGTTTAAGAAATAGCATCATCAATGTTTGATTGATAGTTGTGGTTACACTGGTCTAAAAATACAGTAGAAAAATGAATAATTTTTAAATATGGATCAGTAATGATAAATTTGTATGAGCTGTTACGCACAGCTTGCAATGAATTAACGATTCATTGAGTAGCAACACTGTGTGAAGATTGGGAAATTCATCATTGAATTTTGGTGTTATCTGAATAAGTAAAATTGTATTTCTCCAAATTTCAATCCAAAACATTTTTTTTAATTTTGAAAATTTATTCCATTTTTTTTAAATATTATCCTCAAAATTAAATTTGAAGGTTTCCAATGCCAAGAGTTTAGTCAGGCTGCAAAATAACTTATTTTTAATGTCATATACAGTTCTCATGAGGGAAGGTTTATATTTTAAGGGGAATCTTACATAAAGGACAAAAGTTTTATAATTTTAAGAGAGATTTCTATTGCTAGATTGCGACTGAAGCGAAAGCAAATAAACCAAATAGTTACGGGTCGCCACAAAATCGTGAAGCGTGTGACAGTTATCTTCATAATTCCGTAGGCTACCCGATCAATTTGGTAACGTAGCACAACGGATTGGACATCGCGTGACGCCGCCTTTACAGTAGGAATAGTGTTCTAAACAGTCACAGAGCGACATAATAGATTAGATTTCTCAGTAAAGAGTACGGCAAGGTTCCGCGGTAAACTGAATGGAGCCCTTACAAATTTATTTAGAAGCTTCTTCGTGCCATAAAAGTTAGGGTCAGTGTGAAATTAGCGTCTACTTCTGGTGATCTACGTCAGCCTATAGAGTGCAAGCAATGCGCTTGAACAATCAAAAATTAAAATATTTTGATTTCAGCAAAGAGAAATGGTCTAATATTACAGCGTTTATTTAGTCCATGACCGGTTATTGTTAAAACGACTCTTCCGAGCATGAATCCCACGCTCAAGGCAAACTCCAAGACTCTTCACAGCAATATGCATAACTTCTTTATGAAATTTATTTCATGACTTTATTTATATTTCTGATGTTTCGTGCGTAGCCCAAAACTCAGTCTTCAGAGAGGATCAAACAGAGTTATCCATAGCCTTGAGATCAGGCGATATGTGGAGCAAAATTTCCGCACTCCGAAACTTTGCAAGATGGGCCTATTGACGCTTCAGTTGTATCCTGCTTGACGTGTAATAGGATGTGCTGTTCTGCTGTAAATGGAACAGCTAATTTTTGAAAAGCCTTTTCACTCCCTAGGTTGACCTAAAGCATAAGGCAAGTTAAATTTCATGTACGAATTTGCGCTCACCTCCGCTACAAGTTGAAGAAAAAGCTATCAGAGAACATTTTCATCTTTCAGAACAGACACGCCACACCGAGGTCTCGCCTGTGTTCAGTCTGGAAGTTGTCTTCAAGTGGAAAATATTTTCAAGGAATTTACCAGCACTAAGTCATTCTGGTGGTTGTGCTTAGCCTGAACAATAAAAAGGTCCATTTGATGATGACACGATGTAATTGAACTCGAAGCGTATCCTTGTTGAGCTTGTTTAGAAGAATGTCCAAACTAGACATTATGTCGATTTGGAGGTCAGTGAATTGTTGTCGCTTCTGCTTCTTTTGTCACCTAAATCATATATTTGGTGGTCTTTCACATTAATGATTACTTTGGTACTGTCTCCCTTTCGCCTCAATAGTTTTGATGCCCTTTGTAGTGCGAGGAGTTTGGAGGCGAGAACTGAGCGGACGATCTTTGGTAATTTCTAATTCATCGAACCAACATGCATAGTGTAATAACCAGGAGATTTTGACTCATCAATTTGACAATTACTGATTTTGCTTCTCCTAATGCATGGTTCAACAATAGATGGACGCTTATCGCTCATTTCCCTATATATACTGAATAATAGAAAGTAAGTTCGATGATAATGAAAGATTAGGAATTTTCCGACAATTAAAGAATTTTTTCTAGTATGAAAAGCGTTTTAACAATATTTTCATTTGTTCAAAATAGTCGAACTCATTATTCGCACTAGTACATACCAAATCTTGGCCTATTCCAAGTAGTTAAATTGAATTTCAAGGTTTCTTCATAGTCCACGCAAAATAGTTCAGGTCAGTAGTCTTCAGGCCGGTCTTTACTCTATGTAAGGTAGTTCAGATCTGTTCCTGGGCTGGTTCTTGCTCTACTGGAGGTAGTTTAGGTCCGTTTTTGAGCAGTCGCTTGCCCTACTCACGGCAGTTCAGGACAGTTTTTAGGCTAGCTCTGACTCGCTCAGGATCGCATTAATGCTAAGCGAGAGTTGCTGGGCCGAGATTACGCCGCCCCTCAGCTTCCAGGCCGAGATAAATGATTCCAGGACTGCCGGATGAAGGGAGCTCTTCCGTGAGTGCCCGCATGGCAACTCCTTGTTGAGGCTCACAAACAATTTCCCAGAATCAAAGTCGTTTTCGCAGGATCAGAGAACCTGATCTTATTAGAGCGCTAAGACTTTTATGATTATTTTCCACCTTGAACTAAATTGTTAAGATCCCAATGATTAGAGTATATTTTTAATGCTCAATCTTTTCTTGATTTCTATATGAATAGCGTTTCACAAATTATTTAAAATGTGAAAGCAATATGAAAGTAGATTTTTTTATTGGTGTACCGCGTTTATGGATACGACCAAAAATAGGAATTTTGTCATCTACATTTTACGTTATAAAAATAAAATGTTTACATACTTTGTCTATGAAAATATAACACTGATCCAATGTATTGCGATTACCTGATTGCGTGACATCAAATTTTGTAGGCATTTTTCTAAGACTCCAACCCTGTAATTATTTCTCCTCGTTGTGCAGTGAACTCTATCTCACTTCATTCAAATTAAAGAAAAATTGGCTCTCACGTGGGTAAAATTATTACTTATTGTCTAGGTAAATATCCAACGATCTGGACTTCATTTGCTCGCAAGCAAAACTCCGGACTGTAAAAAAGGGAGCCCAAACGGTGATCTTGACACCCGCTGGAGGGTTTGGAAATTTTACTTTTGTAACATTTCTGGTGCTTTTATCGTATGAATTCTTGTGTTATGTTCCACTAATAGTCAACCGCCGAATATGTGGTTAGAGATTAGATTTGAGAGATTAGACGTTTTTCTATGACCTTCTCTTGACGTTTAGGTTTGGCGAGCGAAATCAATTTTAATTCTGAAGATCAAGTCACAGTTTCCTCAAGCGCTAGAAGAACTTGCAACGAATTTCTCGTGCTGTATTTATATGTTCATTTGCGATATATTGTTTCATGTGAATTATGAGCATAATTGAAATTTTACAAACCTGTTTATGGAAAACGAGCAGATAATGAATTTGCCAACTCTATATTTATTCTAGTAGACAGTGGTGTAAATTGGATAGCTCCTTAGAGCACACTATCAAAAGTGTTACACGTTTGTTTTAAAAGAATAATGAGGTGACGGAGAATGAGTAAATTTCGGATCCAGTCTATAGTTAATAATCGTTCAAAATGATCCTTCTATTAGTTTACAAAGGTAGTTGTCAGCTGATGGCAGGGATTAATGTGCTTAATGCAACCTCTAGCTAATTTTCTACTATATTAAAATTGTTCTCAAACGCACTCATGATCATAATTTTAGAACAAGTTGAAGAACGGAAAAATACAATTTCATGATGAAAGGCTTGAAAAGTTATCTAAAAAAGGTTCAATTACCGGTAGAGGCCAAGGATGAAGAAAGCAGAAAATTTCTTTCGGATAAAATTTTGTTAGATAATCACATTATCAGTGAATGAGCTGCTGGCCAGCTCATAACAAATTTGAGACCAGTTCTCACGAAGCAAATGGAGTGAAATACCTGAATTTTCCCTCAGTTAGAGGTTTAATTCACGGTGTAAAAGAGTTACTGCGACCAAGGCCAGGATCCTATCCTCTTTTGAACATGCTCAGATCGATCGTTGAGCTGCGTTGGCAAGGTTTGTCACGGCGTTAAATCGCTGCTGAGGTTAAACGCTGTATAAAGTGGTCTGCAAACTTCCTGATAGACCAGGACGTTTAATGAACAGGGAAATTGCGGTAAATCAAAACTATATTTCTGGGGATGTGAAATCAGAACCTGTTAGATTGCCAATTAAGATAGAAGAAGATATTCGAGACAGATTAAGGCTCTTGCTGATGCCGATAGCAGTCCATTCACCATCAGGCGACATCTGATATCAAAAGGCTAGAGATGTATAGAAGCGCCTTCAAAGGCTTTGCAGGCTTCCGCGTCTCAAAGTTCACCGTAAAGAGTTTGACAAGGATCACACATTAGACTTGAATAGTATAAGATTTTTGTTCTCTGACAAGGAATAATTTAGCCTGGACGGTCCTGATGGCTTCCAAAGTGACTATACAGGGATGAACCGAGAGCTGCAAGTTTGGCCCCATACAAGTCCCGTGGCGTCAGCCGCCGATACCGCTCATGCAGCAGAATAAGAGTACAGCAGAAATAATCGTCAGGTTCACAGTCGTCAACCTCCAAACACAAGCACCAGTGCATTCGTTTTAACACTAAACAAACGGCCGTCTCACAGATCCATGGTGCCATTTTTCATATTTATCATCTTCAGTAATCTTGAAACCGTTTCATCTAATTGACGATGTATTCGGTTAGGCCCTCTCAAGTGTAACGTAAATATTTATAAGTGAGTAAAAGCGTAATCAGATATTGCCAAGTGAATTAGGCATACTGAGATTTTAAGTATCGAATCGTAAATAACAATTGATTTCGTTTTTTCTTGGTTTTTCACCAGTGAGGCAGAAATTTACAGTTGTGTAAAGCATTTCATTCTTTCCAGTAAAAAAGTTATCAGAGAAAACGTTCACTTTCCTTTGCTGAAAACGAAACAGCTTTCATAATTTGACACTGAACCCACCAAGAACACAGTCAAAATATTCAAAGCGCTACTCATCATTCGAAAAAACTCGCAAGCTGAGATTATCACCCTGTAGCTGTAACTTCAATTCTAATAGTTTCATATGAAATTAATCATTCGCTTGCGTAAATAACTTCAAAGTTTCTAGTTGTTTTTATTGAAATAGACAATAACCGCTTAAACAATTTTGGAGCTTATTTCGCTCATCGAGAAAAGTTCCAATAAAGAGCTTTTACGTTGGACGAAAATTATTGAGAATACAGAACGACATTTGTAGTTGAACTAGGGTTAATGCAGCGAATGATATACCACAAAAGATGAGCAAATCTTCAAATTAATTTCATTTCTTCAAGAGTTTATTTATTATATTGAACAGGTTTGGTCAGTATACATTTTTTGTACTATAACTGTACCCACCAATAACACCGTTCAGCGAAAAAGAAAAAGATGCAATTCCTACAAAGAAACGACAAAGAAGTTTTAGGTTTTTCCCAGAATTTTCAAAGGAAATAAAACCGCAGCTGGGACGAGAAAATGCTCGAGTGACGTCAGCATGCGGAGACCACGATCACCAACTCGAGCACCACGCGTATACGCGTACTGTAACTTTCCACATCCAGAACAAGAAAACTGAACCAATATGAAGGTGATTTATGTTTCGGTTACAATTTAAATAAGAACAAAGTCTAGTAACTGGATAATCACGTAGGCAGGCAGTTACTTAATTGGATAAGTATGCATTTTTCAAACAATTTTTCCATTCCGAGATATTCATATAAAATTACAAATTTTGAAATTTCCAGCTCCACCTGAACATTTTTTAGACGTGTATTTTCTGTTAAAAATTGTCTAAAACGTAAACTCTTCGTAAGTAGTATGCAATTGCTGAATATGGTTAATCTTCCGACATTTACTTACCAAAGGATAAAAATGTTGAAAGAAATTGTTAATGAAATGTAGTCAACTTCTGCCTCGAGATACATCAAAAAACTCAGCTCACCAGTTCGAGAGGCTTGTTGGTCATTCATACTGATAGGAAATAAAACCAAAAAATAAACGGGTGCACCAAAGAAAAATCGGTAAAACCTTAGCACTTGAGTGCAATCATTGACGCGGCAAAAAACTAACAGTGTTAGCCGTCCCACATAACAAAGTCTCTTCTCAAAATGTATCTCCAGGTACAAACTCAATAGCCTATTGACAACAACTCCAGCGCTGTCGCTGCTCTTTTCACTAAATTCTTATCTACATGCACGGATGATATGCATTGCAAAATTAGCCGCAGTATAATCATTGACAGTAAAACATATCCTCCACATAAATACTATGGAAACAAGAATTTGTTTGCCCCGTATGTGCACGGAACTTGGACTCACATGCGAAATTGTCACACAATAATAAAACCTTTCATCTCTCCTCTGCTTTTTCACTCCTCTGCATATTCTCAACTCCATCGGAGGCTTTGATACAAGCTGCTCGAGTGAAACCACATCAGTTTTTCTAAAGGCCTCACACTCACTTCTCACCTCTAATTTTTAGCACTTCTAGAACAGTTCAATGAATTATTCCTATGCTTTTTCACTTCCCAGGGCGTAACAATATTTGATTGTATCTCACTGTAGTTTTAGTTTTGTCTTTCACAAAATTATAATCAGACTCAAAAGCCCGTTCGCTCATCATGCTCACATACTCCGAAAAGTTGGAAATTGTTTTCTTTACAACCTTGTAGTTTTTCTGTTTTCCATGAACATGCTTTAGCAATTAATTATTTATAATTAAATTGGAATTCCTCATGATTCAATATTCAAAAAAAGGGCTCTTAAAATCAAAGTGATCATTTGTTGAATGAATTTGCTTCATTTCCTTTGTAAGAGATTTTTCTACGAGCGTGATTTTCAAATATGTTTACCAACATCGGTTGACATAAAACACTTCAATATTACGCACATTTTCAGTCTGGTAATTCAGAAAACGTTCAGAGGGTTCATTGAATCGGCGTTTTCACAACTGTGTCTCTATTTAGGTACTACTTTTCACCCAACTACAATGAATAACATACAGCAAGAGATAATTTGATGAGAACTCATTAAGTGTCAGGAACAGGTGTGTAGGAGCTCATCGTTCCAGTCAGTCCGAAAGAGCGCACGTGATATCGAACTTGAGTTCCTGGGTGCCCCGGTAAGGGATGTGCGAGAAAGCTTGATACACAATGACGTGACCGAGATGCAGTGTGTATGGTTCCAGAGAACTGATCACAGCACGAAGGAGGTACAAAATGACGTTAGGTTATGAGAGGCAACATAAAGGCTTTACAAATTGACGATGCACGAGACAGTGCTGGAATGAAGAGCTGTGAGGCTAGCCATTCAATGTTACGAGGCACAGAAAATCGAACTTTAGCTGAAGAGGTTCAATGGAGGCTGCGTTAATTAAGTGACTCTTCAACAGAAATAGTTCAATCTTGATTAGACCTATCAAAAACCTGTAGATGTCGGTGGGGTGAATTATGCCAGAATATGGTGATTATTCACATTCGTGCCATAGAAAAAAGATCTAAAAAAGTAGTCTTGCTGTTAACAAGCCACAAGTTATTTGATCTAAACATTGATGCCATCAAATTACTACGTATGGCAAGAAAAGATACAATGAATCAAACAACTGCGTATTTTAGGAAGAAATCAATTAGCACAATAATTTTTTTCTGCGTGCTGTTTACTTGGAGAGAAAGTGGTATGTGGCAAGGCAAGGAGTAGCATTTTTGGAAATTCTCCAACAGCATCTATCACAGAAAAATATTTTTGGAAACTTATTAAGTTACTCTTGAAAGATTGGAAGAGAACTGAGGTAGGAAAATGAAAGCTTTAACTTTTCAGAGAAAAGTTAATTTTTTTTTTCATATTTTTCTGCAGTTCCCCTTATTTTTCCTGCAAATTCAATGGAGAAAAGCTAGAGGCCTGGCTGTTCATGAGACACTGAACACGGCCTCAGCCAGAGTTGGATCACAGGGGAGATCCGTGAAGTATGAGTGCGGGATTTCAGCTATCGTTTGATTTCTCGTACTACTCTCACTAACCTTTACTGTATACAGTGCATGGACATAGGTATTTGTACAATTCTTTTTTTGATAGAATTTGAAGATTTAGAGCCCGTGAATATATAATATATTTAGCTGAGGAAATATATTATATATTCAAGAAAATACTTGAACAGAACTGATCAAAATTTTTCGACGCTCAGAAAATCAACTAAGCAAACATACAGGGCAAAAGTATTTGGCCCAAACATGAAAGAAGTCTGAAGTATTTTGCAGTGAGTCCTTTATCTCTAACAATAGGATGAGGATGATTATTATGCCGAGAACTAATTTTCGTCACTTTGTGCTGTCTTGATCCTTTTTTTTCGTACAATCTTCAGATCAGTCATTTTTTTTAAATTCCATTTGTATACAGCATTTTGAAATATTCGTCAAATTTTACATATGATTGAAATCAGGCTATTAGCTCCGCCAACGGAAGGATGCCTGTTTTCTTATTTGCTAACTATAACAAAATTTCCAACTTCTGACTCACTCAGAACACCTGGATTCATCAGAAGAGTGCATAGTTTTCGGTGTTGTTAGCAGTGAAGGGCACATCATGCCTTCTTATTATTTCCACAGGGCCTTAAAGGTAATGCAGATGTCAACGTCGAAACTCTTTAACCCATTGTTAAGTCTTGGATGGACAGCGTAGCCAATGGAAAGGCCTATGTCTTCCAACAAGATCCAGCTCCGTCCCATATAGCTCTCAAAACTCAGGATTGGATGACCGAGAATTTTCATGATCATGTCCCTCAAACTTATGGCTTCCTAACTCAGCATACCTAACCTTTTGGATTATAACGTGTGGGGCGTCGTTGGCAAAGAAGTTAATAAGCATCCCCATAACACCAAACCTGCTCTGATGGATGCAATTGCCCGAGCAATGGAGAAAATAAATAAAGACCACCTGATCAAAGCTTGCAGTCGCGTTCGGACTCGAATTGAGTCAGTGATAGAAGCCGAAGGAGGATATATAGAATAAAACGTAGGTTTTATTCTATATACCCTCAGCGCCCTTCCAGCACCGTGCCACAGAGAACAAATAACTAACAATTTCAACAAATTATTCGGTAACAACTTCTTGTAATTTTTCGGTTAAAATATAAGCCAGATCAGCTCAATTGAAGTATATTCCACGCAGTAAATTAAGTCGGTCCGGAAGACCACGTACGCAAACTTAGAAATCGCTACATGAGATAAAAGTACTGTTGACCGCGGTAGCTTTGCAGAAAATAATGCACGGCTCGAGAGTTCAGCTTGCATAATTTCCAAAAATAGCTGTCTAAGACCTATTTAATTTTTGTCTAGGTATACAGTATACGCTAAATTCGAAGTTAATGTTAGTAATTTTATATGAAGTGGTATATCTTTAAATTTCAGTACTACACCTTTTTCACTTCAAATTAATCAAAGTCAGGTTCAATTTAATCCAAGTCAAGTTCAGTTTAACCCAAGTCAAGTTCAATTTAATCCAAGTTAAGTTCAAATTAATCCCAGTCAAGTTCAATTTAATCCAAGTCAAGTTCAATTTAATCCAAGTTAAGTTCAAATTAATCCAAGTCAAGTTCAAATTAATCCAAGTCAAGTTCAATTAAATCCAAGTCAAGTTCAAATTAATCCAAGTCAAGTTCAATTTAATCCAAGTCAAGTTCAAATTAATCCAAGTCAAGTTCAAATTAATCTCACCCTACGTTGAGTTACAAAATGACATATCAATTCGATTTTTTGTGTTAAATATGTATCTATTGGATGTTATAAGTATGACTGGGTTCGAGGATTTATTTACACTCACATATATTATATACGTGAAATTCTACTTCAAAACATCTATGAAATCATATACATGCAAATACAAAAGGTTATCATTGAACGATATATAGATTTAATCTTTAAAAGAAATATTCAAATGCGATTCACTGAGTACTAATGTACGATTCCGTTTGATTACAATTTATATTTGTACATTACTACCCAGATACATTCCTGCATTAGCAATACAAATGTAGCCATCCATTCTAATTCCGTGTTAGTCAATGTGAAGAAATGTTGGATCCACTTACAATACACAATAATAATACAAGAAACAATGTTTCTAACTTTATACTGTTTTATTTGTGTGTGTTCACAATTCAATATATAATACTTTTAAGACTTAAATATTCATAAAATGATTATTATAAAAGTTATCGAAGTCTTAAAAGTATTATATATTGAATTGTAAACACACACAAATAAAATCAGTAGTGAATTAGAAACATTGTTTCTTGTATCATTATTGTGTATTGTAAGTGGATCCAACATTTCTTTACATTGACTAACACGGAATTAGAATGGATGGCAACCTTTTTATTGATAATGCAGGAATGTACCTGGGTAGTAATGTTCAAATATGAATTGTAATTAAGCGGAATCGGACATTAGTACTCAGTGAACCGCACTTGTATATTTATTTTAAAGATTAAATTTACATATCGTCCAATGATAATATTTTGTGCTTGCATGTATTTGATTTCATATATGTGGTAAAGTGGAATTCCACGCTTATAAATATCTATGAGGGTAAATAAATCCTCGAAACCAGTTTTGCTCATCACATCCAATAGATTCATATATAAAACAAAAAACTCAAATTGACAAATTATTATGTCATTTTTCAACTCAATTGAGGGTTGGATTTATTTGAACTTGACTTGGATTAATTTTAATTTGACTCAGATTAATTTGAACTTGACTCGGATTAGTTTGAACTTGACTCGGATTAATTTGAACTTGACTTGGATTAATTTGAACTTGACTTGGATTAAATTGAACTTGACTTGGATTAATTTGAAGTGAAAAAGGTGAAGTTTTCAATGCTACAAGAACAAGAAGGTTAACACTAGTAATAACTGCAATGGAAATTTAAAGTGCTAATTTATGCAATTTCTGGCAACGTTATGAATTTTAGCAGTTTCCCATTATTTTCCAGGTAAGTGAGGTGGATTACTTAGAGCTGCAACTGCCGTCACTACCGTAAAATTGTGGCGCTTACCAGTACGGAGACTCACATCAGGCAGCCGAACTCGAGTGGCGAAGCAGAAGCGAAGAGCTGGGTGGCAGTAGGGCGGCCAGGGCAGGCTAACCCATCATGGCACCATCAGGACCCTCTCGATGAGAGAGAGATGTAGGAAGGATGATGGCAACAAGGACACCGAACTCACTCAGCATCAAATTGTAGAGTACGGCTTAATGAAATGAAGAAACACAAAGGTTGCGAGGTCAGATGGAGGGCTGGTGAGCAACTACGACGATGCGGTCGCTGAGACTGCCGAGCTCACTTTGTCTTCGGTGCTGCGGTGCATTCAAGATGTAAATTTGATTCTTAAAATCACCGAATGGTTGTGCCTTTTTATCGAGTTCAATTTCAGTGAGATAGATTTTGCTTGAATTAATTTTTCATAAAGAAATACCGAAAGAAAGGACAGTTTTTTTCTGCAGAATTAGCAGGTTAAACCTAAGCGTGAGTGAGAATCTCGCACCGTCCAATTCTAGTATAGTTAGTGCTGGGAAAAGGAGTTACTTTCTATTTCTTCATATCTTGAACGGGAGGCAACACTCACAATTGGCTGATTTTCTGATCTGGTTATGAAATTTTAGAGAGCACTAAAAACACTGAAAGAAATGGAAGCGATGAAGAATAATTTTCGTTTCCCTTCTACGTAGTTTACTAAAGGAATCCGCTTTTACTTTAATTCAGTAACATCTAGAACAAAAATTCCCCAAAGGTTTCGTTCGAGCCACCAAAGGAAATTCACTGACTTTCAACTACTGCAAGTTCTGACCTCCATATAGTGCAGACGTTAATGATCAGAACGTTCCGTTTACCATAATTCCTCAACAGAATAGCGCATCAATTTTGTTCTATTAGAGTTACTCATAGTTTTCTAAAAAAATTAGCCTTCATAGAAATCCTAGCGGGGACATTCCGTACTACATTCGTTAGCTTCGCTGTACGAATACTTGCCTTTCGTTAATCAAAAGGGACGGAGCAATTTAGTTATGGCCTTCTAGTAGAGCAGGAGCTGTGCCTGACGTTCCTAAGCCAGCACAGATATCGACTGAATAAATTATTAAAGCTCAGCGTAGCTCGATGGAACCGGAAGAAGGATGTTGCCCGTTGGACAGAAATAGCGTAGAAAATCTATGGCAACAAATACGAATTAATTAATTGTCTCAGTCCTACACATGGTTTGCTTAAAAAGTCATGAAGAAAGACGTCGCGGCACCAACGAAGACATACGACAAAATTAAAGAGCAGATGGTGCTTAATGCAATGCATATCGAGCCATGACTCACTGAATGTTGGAGCATAACTATTGGATGTTGAAGTATCACTATCTTGATACTTAAACATCATTAGCAGGCATACAGAAACATCTATAGTTAGTTGAAAACTACTTGTTGAACGTGAAGCGCTTTTGCAATGAGGACCTCTTATCTTCAACCCCTTGCAAATTGGTGCCGCTGTTTTCATTGAAGTTACTAATTTGAATAGATGTGAAAACTTTTAGAAAGGCAGGCCAGTCTTTCTTTATTCACTGTTAAATGCAGGATACACAGACTGCTACAAAATTTTTTGGAATTTGTGGCAAACTGCAAAAATTTCCGCTGATTAATCTGAAGGTGAATTTAGAGTGAATGCGAATATTGTTGAGGTTCATAATTCTAGACATTTGCATACCAATCATCATTGATGAAATGGCTCTATTGGAAAGGCTTTCCGGCTTTCTCAGACTTAATCGATTTCATAAGTAAAGAAGGTTGACGCTGAAGTTCATGCGATAATTAAATTGGTCCTGTCAGGTACCTGTCGAGTTCACAGGTCTATTTGTTTATCCTAATTTAATTTATTTCATCTTCAATCATGAATGAGTATAAAATACATTACTTATTTTTTGAAGAAAAGATTAAAAGAAAAATTTGTGTCACCCAAATTGGAGTGGGATAGTTGTTTTCACACAAAAGAGGAAACTAATGTCACGCTTGCCCATCGCTTAACTATCTAGGGTAATTCATCAAATATCGAACTGAACTGATTATCGAACAACTTTGGAAATATGCGCGTAATAAATTAAGTAAGCATCCAAACTTGCTCAGTGCCAGTGATCTTACATCTAAAACTCCTATTTTAGTGATAAAAACTCATTTCTGTGAGCTGCAAACTGCTACCAGCGGTTGCGAACGCATTTTCTGTACGACCCTGACAAATTGGTCGAATTTTTTCACTCGAAAAATCTTACGCACCTCGGGAAAATTGCGACGGTTTAATTGTTGTTGGGTCACCGTCAACCTCCCGTCATAACTAGAGAGTAGTGTTGTCATATGATGTTCTGTTGCTGTATTTTTTTCTTTTCCGCCAAAAACTTGATAATTATTCCATGTTCGACATTCAGTTCCTTTTTCATGTCAGTATTAAATACTGAACAAAGGTGTTCGAATCAAAATTCCTTAAAAATCATGAATTTATGCCTCGAACAAGGCTTTTCGATTCTTAATTCTTTTAAATAACTGAATCGATCTATTGAACGCCTGTTTTATTTCATTAAAATATTGTATTAACGCTTGATAATAACATTGAATAGTTGAAGATGGGAATTCTGGTGAGGGGCTACCAATCAGCTGCTGGTGTTCCACGGCCCTCAAGATCATCAATGATTCGTCTGGCTATATTTACTGATGATCAATCCCTTGCCAAGAAAATTGATGCAAGCATCAATAATAATTCAGTGACGAGTGCTTTACACTCTACTCCAAAAAAGGTCACACAGGTTGATGATCACAATGATGGTTCAACAAACACTGCAAATGAAACATCGACATCATATTCAAATTTTGATAACTCTCCATTCAAATGCATCTTGAAAATAAGTAATGAGACAGTTATTTCAAACAAACAAGCAAAACAAACATCGGCATCTCTGGGATGCTTTATTTCCAATCAAGCATGATACAAATGATCTCAAGCATTGGTTTATCAAATGTCTTATAACTAACACTATATATAGGACACCATGACGGTTCCCCCGTAAAGCCGGTACCCAGTTCCGACACCTGGGTCGAGTGGGGTATTGTGCTTGAGCTTTCCCTTATACCCAACGGGGAAAATCGCAGCGCCAGCGCCGGGATACTAACCCGCGACTCCAACATACAAGACCGATCCCTTAACCGCTGTGCCACCGCGAGCATTTCCAAGAAAAGCCAGAGCACCAAAGAAAAAAAAGAATGAAAGAAAAACGTTTATTTTCCAAGTGGCCACATGAGATACATGTCAACATACTCGTATTGGGTTTTAAAAAGTTTCTTAATATAGGACGTCCTAAAACAAAAGTTGCATACGAGGAGTACTAATTGACAAACCATCAGAGGTGTACAAATAGAAAAGCCATATGAGGCATAATAATTGACAAACTATACGAGGTGTACTAATAGACAAACTATCAGAGGTGTACAAATAGATAGACCATACGAGGCATATTAATGGACAAAATATACGAGGCGTACTAATAGACAAACCATACGTGGCGTGCTAATAGTCTAACAAAAGTTCCATATGAGGAGAACTAATTGACAAACCATCCTGTTCGAATCAAAATTCTTGTTCGATTCATGTTCGATATTGATGAAATTATGTTATTAAAGAATTTGATTTTTAGAACAATAAATAAATTCCAACAATCTACGTTGTCTTTAAAGCGACATCACAGAACAAGAAAGCAACTGTTCAAGAATAATCTTGAGGCCCGCGACAGTTATTCAGAGCAAAAGTTACCGATTTATGAAGGTTGTTTCTAGACACACGTGGTTTCTGTTCGATATTTGATGAATTACCCTAACCTAAAGCCAACGTACGGGAAAAAAAAGGAGAAGTGCTAGTTCTTGAAATAAAAGAAATCATAGTTCAATTTAATCAATTCAACTTGGTTATGCATACAATGGCAATCAAAGGCGTACTAAAGGAGAAGTATTTTAATTATTATACTGTGGCACATAACCCGTTGTAGATAATTTTGATTTTTAAATTGCTGTGGTACTGTCTTGTAAATATTAATGGCATATAATTGTTTTACTCCAATTTAATCACCTGTAAAAAACTAATTTTCTATTTTATATGCAACTCGCATAAACAATCTGAGGAAAATATCTCCAGAATATAATCAGGAAAACTTCACTTATGGGAGAAATTTCAATTAGCCGAGGATGATAAGATTTTGTGCATTTGGCAATCAAAACATTTAATTTTAAATTGAAATTAAATATTGATAATGAACCTCTCAGTTGAAAATTTGTATACAAATAAATTATTTCTAAAGATCTGTCGTAGAAATGGAAACGCTCAAGTTAATATATTTTTCTTCAAAGGCTTTTGACTTTTCGAATTAAAGTAAACGAAGAATTTTCAAGGATTTTGAATTGAAATAGACGAAGTGTTTTCAAACTTTTTAATTGAAATAGACGAAGGGTTTTCAAATTTTTTAAATTGAAATAGACGAAGGATTTCAAACCCTTCTGAATTGCAGTAAACGATTATTGATAGCGCTGCAAGGAAATCTGAGCTGCATTTGCAGGGTCACGTTACAACTTCAGCACGGCGTTCAGGAAGAAGCGAAGGCGCGTGAGGCTGGTGCAGCGAGCGCAGCGAAGACTTAGTAATTAGTCGGTCGCAAATTTGTCTACGCTCTACATACTGCAAGACAGCTACAGAAACGAAATTTGCAACTTCGTTTACAGTCCGAATTCATATGAAACTTACGACAGCTGAATGCTCGAATTGTAAGGTACTGTATCATTCAAAAATTTTACAACATTGTTGAAAACACAAGCCTGTAAATTAATATTTTAACTGTTGATTTCGGGGCTTTATAAGGTAAAAGATTTATAATATCCATTATAAATGTAGCAACTCAGGGTTGATATTGATAGTCTTAAAAGAATGGTATAGAATTTTATTCATTTGAAAAATATAACTAGCAGAAAATATTTTCATGCAACTACGTATAATACCGTGAATCCACTGAATCATCATTTTCATAATTACCGCTATGATGACCATAACTCTAATTAGTCGCATTTCCAACTATCCGTTCCGCAACGCATCATTACAAAGGTCGCATCCAAGATTACCGTTAAATGCCGTTTTATGAGGGCTGCTTTTTCCCCTCATATTAAGCGGATAAACTAACTGCACCAATATGATCGCCAGGAAATCACGTTATTATAGTACTAAAAATATTTAAATGCAGACTTATCATGTTAAGTAACAACAATAATTCAATGGACACATTTCAACAACACTTGTCTCAGTTTTTAAGTTGCGAAAAGTAACAACCTACGGTCAGAAATACGCTGAGAAAAGAGTAATGCATACGTAGCGGTAGGAGAGGAATTCGTTGATTACAGGTTGACATAATTTATTATTCAACGAACAAATGACCCTAAATTATTATTCTTCATGGCGCTTGGCTATGAATGGCTGAATATTTACGCTTCTATAAGCTCGAAGCTGGCTTAACTTTGTTAATTAATTTTTTTTTCGCTATACCCTGTTAAATATTGAAAAGAGCGTTCCATTTTCAGGTAAATACGGGACCTCAATTTTAATCTCAAAACTCACTAATGGACATCATGAGTAAAAATGCCTCATATGCTCCACCACAAAATCATTTCTGTTTTCATCTGGTAAGCTTGGATTTATGAACCTCAATGGCAAGTAGTTTATGTTGTGGGAAATTCATTTATTTTGAATTATCCACTGTTTCATGAAGAACAACTTGTGTATTTTGAACACATTTTTTGCGACTATCATGCAATATTCTTCGGTTATTGCAGTCACAAAGTCTTGCTAGGCCTGAATTGTTCTGCAACACTGTACACAAGTTCAATGCTCTCGTGTTGTGAAAAATACGTTTCCTTCAATGTCAAATATTAAATTCCGTGTTTCTACGCTGTTTTACTGTTCTGGTATCTTGGATTCGCGACTTCTCTTGGATTCACGATATATCTGTAAGCTTATGTTTTACTGTAGTGTATTACATGTAATATCTTACCTACCGATTCCATGTTGTTCAATAGTTGTCAGTGCTGTTTAAAAGAGTAAAGGGCAGGTTGTTAACAGCGCAGGGAAGATGTGCAAGAGTCCTAATAAGCGTTGAATAGTTAAATAAATATAGTGTTATTACTTCGAGGAAACTCAATTATCGCTGCCAGTCGTGTAACCTATCTACCGCGATTTACGAGGGATCCTCTGTATTGCTGCTGTAGCTGTATGGAAGAGCAATTTTATTGCCCACCATTTAACAACTTCATTGTTGGAACGTACCTTAATTTTTATTCAAGTGTGTACGTAAAATTCAGCTTTCAATGCACTTGACTGATTTCTGTTCTGAATCGACAAGGACCCTATGTGGAAATCTTTCATGTCAAGTGATGACTGCAACTCAGTTATTGAATTTAGTGAGAAAAGAAAAACTTAAATTTTGTTGTTGAAATGATGCATCACTGGTGGATGTTCCATGTTTACCTCAGATGTAATTCTAGTTTCCCGTTTTTTATGGCATTCTTAGAACTCTCTTTTCATACTCATTCTTTTAACATAAGAAGTGTCTAACCATAGACTTTGTTCGTTGAATGCTCTACTTCTTGGGTTCTATGCAATGATTGAGAGCGCCTTATATCAAGTGCACTACAACGTCGATGGAGTATACTTCCATGAATACATCCTATTACCTGAACGAAGTAATGAATTTCTCTGAGAAGAAACCGCAGTGCGTAGAAGAGCAGTGAGTTGAACACAAAGAAGGTGAAGTCCATTAGAAGCGGAGGTTCGGTCCTTCAATACCGCGCTCTCTCATCAAACAACTGCTATTGGCCCTATTTCCTCGGTGTTTGAGGGATCACCCATCGCAGAAAGAACTTCACTCGCCCATCACATGCCTGCCTCAGACAGTTTGCGCAGGACAGTGCTGTGCTCACAATATTTGGGAGAGCTCTAAATCCACGAGAGCCGCGAATACTCCAGCAGCAGTACTTTGTTTAGAGTATAAATGACTTTCAAATTGAAAGATTTTATTTAGTCAAAATACTTCTTGCCTTCAACCCCGAATGTTTCAATGCTCGTTTACTGGATCAAGACTGAATTCAAGTTACAGTGTTTTCTTTCAAGAATATGGGTAAAGTTAGTTTTCAATTGCATCGCTAGAACAATATCCAGTAACATAGATTTTTCAACGGAGAGCTTCACACGTGTAAAAATACAGCAATGAGAATCTTTCATGCAGCTGGAAATAATAAGGCAACTTTATCAAGGAATTATTTCGTCGCTGCACCTAGTGCAGACGAGAAATAATCTATGTTGACTACTTTTCTTAAAATACCTTGTATCCGTAGATTAACATAGACCGTTTCTCTTGTAAATAATCTAAAGATCCATCGCCTTCCGTTCAATGATTGACCAACTGTTTAGTTCATTATGCGCATTAGGGAAAGATTGCACACTTCAACGAATCTGCAGATCTGTCGCCCGTTTCAGTATATTCATGTGTGCTATTTTAAGAGCGACCATTCTTGGGGTAAACAAATATATTACCACTGAAATTGAACCACGCACGGAAAAGCCATCACCTTCAAGAACTGATGAAAACGTGTACAGAATCTGGGACGTTGATTGTCCAGATCGTTGGTTTCCCGCCAAAAATATCGGAAAAGATTCGAATTTGACTCACACCGCCAATCATCGAATTTAGACCAATTAGAGCAGAATATGTGCTACGCATTATGTTCCACTATTGCGGGAAACTGGTTTTTGGTTTTGGTCAACTGGTTTTGGTCTTAGGCTTATTAGCCTTCTTATTCACCTGGCTTGAGCTTTTGGGACTTTTCCACTTCCCGAAACCAAAATATTATTTCAAAGACCGTTATTTTTGGACTCTCAAAATCATTCCAGCAACTGTAACCAACAAGCTGATCATTATTCCAGTGTCCAAGTTCTTGCAAAGTTACAAGGATTGGATCTCCAGATCTTTGTGGCTTCATTGGAAGTAATTCTTAGAGCGTCGATATTAAACTTCAGTTAAATTTGATCACACTGAGATATTAAAGGATAGTTGCTATTCTTAATTTGGACATTTAGCATAAATCTACGGTTTATATCACGCATCATTCGCCTTTGATGCCTGTGATGCGCTCTAGTGGCACTGATGACCTTAACCTTATCTTGGTGCCATGCATGAGTTCATGAATATTTTCAAGATACTAATAGATGGCAACGAGTTGAAGATATACCTTATTATTCAACAAATTAAATTGAACTACGCATTAGCAATCATGTGACGCAAACACACTTTCAAATCTGACTTGCCCTAAGCTAGCATTCAGAGTAAAAATATTCCATACAGATTTGCGCTCATCAATTTGTGGTTCGATTCAAATTTGAAGAACATTAACTTAGTTCATTATTTCAAATTTCCGGTTTGAGTATGAACTTCAACTCGTCACACTTATGTACAAGAGGCAATGCGTCATCCTGCGTGAGTGTCTGCTTGAAAATTGGAGACAGGGGAGAATTCTTTAGTGAAATATAGCTGAAGGTGGATTTCATGACCTAGAAGAATCTATTCTCCGTAGTACCGCAGACACGATTTGGTACCTCGAACATGGCAGTCCTGAACTTAATACCACACCATGAGAAACTGATGTTGCCTTCTCTTCCCACTTTTTTTGTCACTAGGTAACGGAACTCCTTGATGTGATTTTTTAATTTTAAAATCGGTATGTTTTGTGTTTGCGGGATATTTTTATTCTTTGATGTTTGTAATTCAGCGTGGTGTTCGCTGGTGCCTAAGAGTAGTCCATAATTTCCTCGTGTAGAATTTTGCTTTTTGGAATCTCGTACGGAAATTTGCTTTTGCGGAAGAATAGACCGAAATTTATGGCGTTGTCGACAAATTACTTATATCAAAACTAGCATAAGCCCATTTGCCGCCGACCAACAGATTTTAAAGTGTTGTCCTGTTTATTTTCTCCTGATAAATATTTCTAACCAAATAGTTTTCAAATTCCCTTACATGACCCTGCATTACTTCACCCAATTGGGTCACTTGTCAACAGTATACATATGTCTCGGTGATCTCTGCCAGTGACCTCATTCGTTTTCAACTGTACGTTCCACGAACTTTCATTTCATTGATGATTTCATTTGCCAAAATTTTTGACAGTTCTTCACCATTATGAACCTTATTGGGAAGCTTCAAGTAGCTTGCATCGTAAATTGATATGGCAGCATTACGCAAAAGACGATCAAAAAAGTATGCATGAAGATTGCTGTCAAACGCATATATTCCCTATCAACACATCAGTATGTTTGATCATGCCATTAAAGCCAAAATCCACATAAAATTTGTGTCGTCAATTGAGTGTCTGGCGTGGGAAGAAAATCCATATTATTCTCAAGAGACTTGTACAATTGTCAAAGGAAATCGTTTACTCAAGCATTCAGATTTAAACGATTCTAATGAATAAGAATCAGAGTTATTGAGAATACGTCTGCTTCAAAAATAAGCGTTACAAAATTTCATATTGGTCATAGAAATTACTCAAATAATGATTTTACTTGGTACTTTTAGTTTTGTGGTTGACCTCTATTATTTCGTTTGGGAAATTTCAATTTTTTTTTGACCTCTATTATTTCGTCGCTTTACTGTCAATAGAGGACAATATCGACAATCGTAAAATATAGTGTAGCAGTGCCGAATGAATATATCAGTGAAAATTACATTTTACTTTAAAAGATATGGCACAATTTAATTTTGAGAAACTGTTAATTTGATATTTCATCAATATCCCATGAAGATCTACTCTTCCTATGAAATAAACCCTAATGGACGGATGTTTTTGTGGGAGAAAATGCCTCAAGTCCGTACATTTCAATTGAACACGGTCAGCGCATATTCAGTGAATATTTGCTGAAGTAGTTATCAATTCGCTCTCTAACATACGATGGGTTCCCTGCGACGCTTTTCGTCCCTGTGAAACCATAAGAGCCAGACAGCTAAAGCCAGGGTTGGCGTTAAAAAATCCACCGAAATCAAACGACCTAAAAATATAAACATCCGTCAAGTGGATTTTTAAAATTTGAAAGGGTATATGAATGCACAAGCCAATAAGAAAGACCCAATGCAGGTTTTTCTTTTATTAACTCCGCTTTCAAAATTGACATATCGAATCTAATTTGAACCTTAATTACGTCCTATGGGTTGCACAACACAATTTGCATCATCATGTGGAAGTCTCTCCTGGCAGTGGTAGGTCTTATACAAAATTCCATCATCATAGAGATCAGCATTTGGCTTCAAATGTTTGAATATGTTAAGGAGCATTTGAGCTTTCTTTGCCCAAAACCTATACCAAACATTTTCACAGACAAAACCCATGCGATACGTACCCAGGTCACACAACAGAACATGTGGAACACTTTATTTTCTGCAACATCAAATGTAATACTTGAACTAGAAAAAATTTACCGAATTGAACATCTATTTTTTTTGTTTCCTTGAGAAGTGCAAGGGAACTCAAAAGTCCTACTCCATTGTACTGGAGGTGGTGCAGTTGACTTCCCTGTAGTTGGTGCTAATGCAGAAGAAGGGGAAATTGACAGCTTTCTGATGTCACTAACATCGGTCATCGCAGCTAAAGCCGCATCATGAGTCAGAAGGGCTAACTGTGCTTGAATGCTAGCTCTGTTGTGCCTTCCTTCCACTCTGCTGTTTGTTCTTGTTTTTTCTTGCATTTTTACAAATGATTTCTCCCCCTCTCAATCTTGTTGCTTATTTTGTCACCGAAATAGTCACAACTAATTTTAGTCGTGTCCCCTTCCATTTCAGTAACATGGCTCTAGTGCGCACCTTTTTTCCTGCCACTATCTAAACGCATTGCTGCTGTGTTAATTAATCACGGACACTGTAAGACCTGTAGGCAACGGAACACATTAATCAGGTGTTATTTAGATGTATGTGTAAGGTCATCAAACTTCAATAATCTAAACACAAAAAATACATATCAAAGGAGATCCTTAATAATAACTATTTAATAACAGGAATTATGAAGGCCCCAAGAAAAAGCTGACCAGCAAACAATCGCACTCACACTCACGTCCAACACTTTGAACTGTGAAATACATCTAACTGCCTTTCGTTCCAAAGGTCACCATCTCTTGCAGACAGAAAGCCAGTAGACCCTAAGAGTTGTGAAACGAAATTTAATAGGGCTAAAAAGCTAATGCAGAAGCCGAGCCTGCAGTACCATGTTACCCTGACGACACAGACAGCAAGACTGAGAGAGCCTGAAAATCAGGAATTAATAAATTATCAACTCATACTCCTGATGGGTTGGTAGCTACTGCTTTTGACTGGAGCAGCTTGAGCTGTGTTCACACTGCACACACACATCATTGATCTATGCATTAAAAAATATTTATGAGTAGAATGTAGGACACCGTAATCCAATAAAAAATGAAAAAACTATACAACCCATTAAACCCTAATAAAACCCAATAAATCCCAATAAAATACACTAAGCCCAATAAAACCGTCCCATAAAACATAAACGAAAAAAACTGGGATCTTATCTTTAAACGCCTTTTTTCCAGCTCCTGTTAAAGCAGAGGTCGTTTATCGACCTCTTTCCAATCCCGTGTCAACTGCATGATGTAAAACAAGATAACATAGACCCGTTTTGAAGGCAGCGTTCGTTGCACGTTATTTAGCTAACTTTATGATGAAAAAATGCAAATAAGCTAAGGGAAGCTTCTAGCGAAGGAGTATCAGTTTTAGTTACATCCGCATAAATTTATCTGTAATAAAATGCCATTCATGAATTTTTACGTACTTTACTTGGCAATGTTGTGTTTAAATATTTGAATAATTGTATCATTGTTTTAGATTTTGCGTACAATGTTCACAAGAAGAGCAAGAGCAGCAATGAGAGTATAGTAATTTCCCACGTGTTTGCTATGAAATTCAATGTTGCGTCGTCGTGACACTAACATCAAACGTGGACCAAGGCTATAACAAACTTTATCAGTAAAACCCAGTGATTTTAGTCTCCTCTCCTGCCAGATGACCACCACCAATCGGGATCAAGCGTATCCTTAACAAGACCTGTGCTTGAGCATTCCAACGCAGCCATGTTTTTGAATGTAAGTTTGATCTTGTAACTGCAGGCTTTGAAGTTACAAAGTTGTACGAAATTTATTTGGACTCTGACGTTTTGTTTGTCAGAAATACGGAGCTTGCATTCGCTTTATTTCGGGGAATTTCAAGCGCTTGGGCTAGCCGCTGCACCAGGGCAAATGGCAGAGGCAGGTAAGCAATCATGTTTAACTGCTCTGAGTGAGGTAAGGCAACGTAGTCCTTTAATCTCACGCTTGAGAAGTATTTGACTTCCTCTAATGAATTAATTCAAACGGCTCGGAAATCAGAGGACGTCCAGCAATTGTTTTAGAAGCAATTGCTTTAAACTTGAAACTTCGTACTTAAACAGATCAAGCTCTTAAATAATATAGTACGGAATTTTAGAATACTTGGATTACAAAAATAGGTCAAGTTTACTGAAAATTAAGCGATACTAATGGAACTGCTTCATCAGCAAAAACTGGAAACTTGCTTTATTGAACTATTTTGGTGAGCCTGAGAAATAACCAGGAATAAAACTCTCATTACACAGCCTAATACCCTAATTATAAATTACCATAACTTGATACGCCACGATTTCAAGCAAAAACCGTTGATACACAAGCCCCAATAGCAAGAGCAAGCAAAACACATTACTTTAGTAAAAATTATCTTAATAAAAAAATGATCATCAGCGACAACAAAGCAGTTTGAGGTACGTTTATGTGCTAACAATGTCAATTCCTACTTAGAAAATACAACGATAGAGCATGTTAGAAAATGCTTCAACTCTGAGGAGCGGAAGACCAAAACTTAACAAAGACAAATTCAGCATCGCCAAAATGTAATAAATTACCAATAAATCAGAGAATTTAATAACTTATTCTTGTGTCCTGCTTGTCAAGCCCAAGTTAAATTAATTACATCTGATGTTGAGAGATACTTAGTAAAGGTCCATCCAATTACCTTAATTAATATGAACTCCTCTCCTTAAAGTAGTTCCTACCGAACACAAGACAGGGCAGTCCACACACTTGCTGTCTCTCGAGTGTACAGCAAAGCACCCAATTTTCTATCAGCTTATAATAAACCCTTGATTAAATATCTTTTCAGAGTCATAATTATCGTATATGTGCTTTCCATTATGTTATAATTACAAAGTACAGGACTAATTCAATACTAATGAAAAATTCCCCTTTTCTTTAGGCCTTTTTCTGCAGACGCATCATTCATGGCATGATTGTAAATCATGGCCAATTGCAGAGCTGATGGCCGTTGGACCAGCACTCTGGACATCTCCAAACGATCCCTACTGGAAGGGAAATTGGCCTTTAAATTTATTGAAGACTTCCGTGCGATAAAATTTGAAATTTGAAATTTTATAGAACTTCACCACCATCATAAAATTTCACGGGTAGGAAACAAAATCTGAAGTAAATATATACGGTATCATTCATATTGAATTGCTTTCCTAAAATGTTACGGGATTTGCTACCATTATTTCACTGCCAATTTCACTCAGAGAATTTTGTTGCACGATCGTGACCAGTAACTCCTCAACTTCCCAGTGAGTATCACACAACCATTTGAAATGTAACTTCACGAGGCTTCTCACCAGGATCTGTGACAGCTTTTACCGGCCCTGGAGAAGCTACGTATCATAACATTATAATATGAACATTATTCCTGAATAATATTGTCATATATAGTTTTCATTGAACAGCAGTGACGCGCGTTTGCATGAATGTTGCGCAGTCAGATGGGCCTACACACTTCGAGTACCTGAAATCACAGCTCTTTTAAAAAAATTGCAGCCTTCTCTGTGATCCACTTTATTTTTCGCGGGATTAGAATGGAATAATGTAAATCGAGGTATACATTCACCACGCTCTAATGAGAGATTGTGGTACTAGCAATCTAGTGTATGAAGTGGTCACTAGAAAATTACTTCTTGGAATATTATCACAGGACAATTGCTCTTTGGACATGCCCCCCAGGATAACTGCTTCCGTCCCTATCTTTGCTCCGGAGAAAGATTTCCCTCCGGACAATTCCCATCGAATTTTCAGAGTGTGGTAAAATAAAATGAATTTATTCATTGCTATTGCTTGATTGAAATATATTTGTCAATCTTAACTCCAAAATTTTGGTACCAAACATTTCATGTTTCGATAAGAAGCTCAAATATTTTCATCGAAAGAATATGTAATTGCAATATTAAAATACAAGAAATAAGACTACTTAAATAGGTAAGGTGACGAAATCGTGAGCTAGGTAAGATAAGTTTAGGTAAACGTAAAGTGAAATAAGGCTATGTTAGGCACATACAAATTGAATTATAATTCTTACGTTGCTGTCGTACGGGGTAATTGACTAGGGGCTCTTATCTTAGAACCCAATGAAGAATATCTCGTCTTATTCATGAGAGGCTGGTACGATTGTCATCTTTCCTGTTGTGTTTGTTACTGTAATAGAATATTCTTTTCCGTTTATTTTTCCCTACAATTGCCGTCACAGTCTCTGTCCCATCCACTAGCAGGTTAATATCTCACAGTCAAGTTGACCCTTCTTTTGCAAATGTGCTAAGCTCTCGAAAAACTAGGCCACTTGACAAAACACCGTCTCCCTGTGCCCGCTGACGCTTTACGTGAGAGTCTGTGTTAGACTCACCAAAATAGCACAATGATACTCGTTTTCACGGCTTGTATGTGAAGTAGTTCCATAAAGTACAGTTCAATTTCCATTCAACGGAAACTTATCATGTAATTCTGTACTGTGGGTGAACGGTGTCCAAGTCTAAAGCTCAGTCTGATGGTAAGCTGTTGTTTGAAATTGCTTTCACTTATTTTTAGAACGAACAAAAACTTGCTTGCAGAAAAAAACTACGGACCAACTGATTAAAAGAAGTTAAAACTTCACCTGAACGTATTGTATGTTCATGTATGAAGCTTTCATACATCCCGATTTGATAAATATTCCTCTCCTTCCCCCGCTCCTCCAATGTTGCCAGTCAGTACTGGCGACATGTTGCCAGTCAGTACTTATTTACACATATCGTACGTAGAAAATTTTCGGAAGGTATCGGAAGAAAAAATATCGAAAAAATTATCCTCTGAAGTCTAATTTAAGGCTACCAATTTTTGAATTAATTATTATTTAGGGCATAGAACTATTAAAGGTAACGGCAAAATCAATCACAAGCATCCTCGAACCGACTGCTGGCAGCGCTAAAACCAGGAGCATGACTCGAGTCGGCAGCTCATCAGACTCCTCGCTATTGCTCGAATTGCTGGAAAAATGCTCATTGCTTCAAGACAACTGTTGAACAGAAAGATGTCACATGCCTGAATTTCAGTGGTAACTTAACCGAATATTTGCAACAAACATTTAACGTTAGTGCATTCCAACATATACGATGATAGATTATATCTCTAGTTGTAACTTTTGAGCGTTAAGAGAGGAATTAAGAACGACGTCGAAAAAAAATTCTACTCGAATCATATTTTTTTATATAGAACACAACTAGAACAATCGACAAAAACTAGTCGAAAACCCAATTTTTACGTCCAAACGAAATAAAAAAATAATCCCATGTGTGACTACAATTAGCATGCATTATACTTGAAATGAGCGATTGTGTGAACCAATTAAACAGGCATTCAAATAACGACCTCTGTACAAAAATTTAAGAGTTGGACTAAGAGCCCGAGTAGCAGCTTTGACAAGAGCCTTGTCTTGCACAAATGCGTAGCGCGTCTCACCTCGTCGTTTTGCCAGTGTCGGCGAGCTTGGTCCAACGATACGCGTAAACTCGTAAATTTCTAACTTCTGTAGTAGAAATGTTGTTTAAACTGGCACAACAAAAACGCAGATGGAGAATAAAAATAACAACATTTGGTTAACACGGGCAATAAAACTCCTAAAGTTCACTCTGCTCGTGTCCACAATAATTGTTGCTAACTTTTAGAGGTGAGCGTCGCTAATCGAGCAGTAATTTCGTTAATGGTTCATGAATTTCTCATAAAATGACTTTCGAAAACCGTTAATCATTTTATTCCTCAGGAATGGAAGAGAAGTGAACGATAATTCCTTACCGCTAAGGTTTACATATTACAGAAAAACAAACAATTAACTACGTGAAACACCTACAAAAATACAGTATGCTACAACTTAGTAAAAATAGTCGTTTTTGGTCTATTAAGACAAATAAATATGCTTCTTCTAAGCTTACTGTGAAAAAAATATCCAAGTTAGGAATAAAAAATATTGAAAACGCAGCTGAAATAACAAAAATGAAACTCACGATCTACATATTTATTCTTCCTTTTGTTTTCTTACTTTGTTCCGTTCAATAAATGCATAATCTTTTATATTTTCTTTCGTATTTTTATCATATTCCATATTCATTTCATATTTTGTTCAGTAGATGCATATTTCGCATTATAAAGACTACCATCTTCAAATTCACGTCGGACAAAAATGTCTTTATGGAACTCAAGACATCCACATAGAAAAAGACGCTCAACTGCAGCAGTCGAAGGGACGGCGTTGTCCTACCTGGTAAACCAGTCCAGCAACACTTGTTCACTAGAGTGGGCAGCATCTGTGAGTATGTCATTTGAGTTTGTCTTCCATTCAGATCTTCCCCAAGTGCTGGACCTTGTTCTTCTCAGATTTACGTGTCTCGCTTAAATGTCCTTGGCTGGGTGACAGCTGTGAAGAAGTCGTCCTCCTGCTCGTTAGCGTTGGCTCCACAGAGGTGTTGTTGCTGCTAACTTCCTCGACTTTGCCTCACAGCTTCCTCGACTTTGTGTTCCATGGTTTCTTAGACCCTTGCGACCTTGGTATTGCTATACTTTCCTAACCAGACGAGGCAAAATTTTGGATGGAAGCCAACGCCAACACTGAATGCAGTCTTTAGTTTACGTCGGAAGGCTCAAGCGGCCGCATTTTCATGGAACTTTCTGTTCGTCTGCCACCAGCTCTTTCTTGCGTTGGATCTCTAGTTTTAGATAACAAAAATTGTTTCTCCGAAAAACAATCAAATTTTAGAGTTGAACAAAATCATTTAGAAGAGAATTTGTTTTTCTTTTAATTATCTTATGACATTTTTGAGTAGGACTGGCTTGAAAAATTTCAGGACTCGACATCCGTATGCAAAATTCGAGAACTTTTTTTAAAACGTTGGCCTGTTTTTGAGTTTTTTTTGGTTCATCGACTCCAGTTAGCGAAAGGGAAATAAAACGGATTTTAATCAGTCCGTTGATGATCTTAAACTGACTACAAATTTTAAATTGTTGTAACCAACGTTAACTTAGTTAACTAAGGTTTACTTGATTAACGTTTTCGAGCCCAGTCTTGCTAGCTTCTATGTAATTTTTCACCATTGGATAAATACGAACTAGGAAAATTATGAAAAAAATTAATTCCCAGTTCTTACCATGCACACTAAAAGCGTTTCGTAGTGAAAGAGATACTTGTAAGAGCGAGTTACAGTTTATTATTTACCATCATACATTTTGTCTGTTATTCAGTCTTTTTTTGAAGAAATGGAAACTGTTTTACGCAAGGTTCGCAGTTTCTCTCTGAAAAATCCCCAATGAAAGGTAAATAGACTCCAACTAACTGAATGCTTTTATCAGTGTTATGGAATGAAAAATGAGTAAATTTATGTAATAATATTTTGAAACATATTCTAAATGAGTGTGTCACAATGCGGTTCAATTACATGTGCTTCGATTTTTTCAAACGCTAAGGTGGGGAACATTTTATCACATCGTCAATAAATAAAATTAATACGTAGGTAAATAAATAGGTAAATAAATGAATAATACATTGTAGAGCAAGTGAATTATCTGGTGGGGAAAATCGAATTTGAGGGATTAACAAATATATGACATCAAAGTCCTCGAGTCGATTTCGATTTGCATCGGTGCACTGACCAAGTTTCCTCCTTACTTCAACTCTATCCCCTTTTGGAAAAGTGTTGCGAGCCAGACACAGAATCACAGATTTTCCATCTCGGCGAGGAGGTCCAACATTTCACTCGAAAGATTTGCCATCACCGCAGTGTGACGCCCGAGGAGCATAACTCTCGGTTTGCATATGAGTGACAAAAGTGGCTCTTTTCTCGCCGATCTTTCGAGAGAAGACCATGGCTAAGTAGGATCTTAGCCTCATCGTCGGAGGTATCAATTTCAGCACATGGGGACGTGCAATAACGTATGAGAGTCTTTTCATGCGCCAGGATATTAACGCTTCATTGATGAAACAGGAAATCGGAGGCACGTATACAGTACTTGCCGTGATGTGAATGGTTATGACTATTTTGAAAAATTATTTCTATTCCATTGATGAAAATAAAATAGAAAAATTGAAGTTTTTGATCTAGATAATTCATAATCATGAATTCCGGAAAATTTTCAGGAGCCAAATTGTTTTATGTTAGCTCAGTGTTAAAAATCCTTTGACTACTGCGAAAAATTTCCCTTGAGCAACCACGTCACTGCATGCATCCTGGTATACATATACACAAGGCCCTATGTTCATTTTATTTTGCCACCTTTTTACCCTTTATTGATAAGTGTCTCATCAATAACTCGTCTAGTTAGCTTAAATGATTTGGCAAAGTTTAATATGCAACGCAATTAAATATTCTAATTGATGGCTTTCCAGGGTACTCTGAACTCCTGTAAGTCATTTGTGCACTCTCATTATCCCGATTGATTTGCGCTTTGGTCGATATTCTCAAACTTATTCCAATTGAGTAGTCAGCGAGAAAATATTTTACAGATAATTGCAAATGGTTCTTCGTTAGGGTGGAGCGTTTTTGAACTTTTTTTAGATTGAAGTTGGGCTACCTCCAAAAATGTATTACGACAAGAGAAAAACATTTGTGTCAAATTTGAATGGAATTGGTCGATTTCTTTTACCTCTTCAACGCACTTAAAATTAATTTTTAACCCTATTTTTGCTGAAATGCTTAATTTATACACTTTTTCCATTTTTTACTTTTTCGTGTGGTCTCACTTATATAATGATGGGAAATAAATTGAAATATAATATTTAGGTTGAAAATTTATGAAAATATAGCATCCTCTACCTCCTCAAGCGACTTGATATATGCATTTCTCATGCAAATATCTGCAAACATGAATAAAATTATTAAAAATATCACACCAAAAAATTTTGTTACAAGCTAGTTTATCATGATTTTTGTGTGTTTAAAGAAGTTACTCAAGAAATTTTGCGAAGCTATGACATTATTTTTTACCTCCTCAACAACACTAAAGTGACCATCAAACTATAACTGTTCGTAATTCGTGCTACCAATTTATTTTTCAAACTATGCCCATTAGATTATTAATTACAGCTCTCTGCTTGTTTATTGCGAATACTTTTGCTCATTATTGATGAAATAAGTAATAAACAATTACCGGGACTCACCGCGGGGAGGACGCTGTAAACGAGTCCCACCCTAACCGACCCCATCCTCCCTTCCATGGTCGATTTCTTTAACTCTACTTCACTTTCATGGCATTTAACTAAAGTGCTCATTGAAATTCTTCTTAGTCTCGCACTTTCCAGCCTTCCTTTTCGATTCCAAAACGTTCTTGATGTAGCCATCTCTTTCTTCTTGCCCACAAACCTTTACTGATGTTTCCGCAACAAGCTGCCCTCTCCACTGCCCGGGTGTGACATGGAAGCTGAGGAATTTCTAGCTCCAATTCTCCAGATTCTATCGCTTGGCAATCCTGTCATATGAAAAGCCTTGAAAAACAGGAGGCTTAGTGAGCTGACAGTCTTGCCAATCAATCATATGAATGTAATCGTTCATATTAACACACATATTTGGTAAAGTGAACGACCTCACATTCCTATACAAGTCTCTTCCATCCCTGGCCTTTCTCACTCTTTTCCATGCCAGCTTCCGTATCTCTTTCCTATCATCAGAGATCATTGTCATGAGTAGATTTACCGGCTGAGCAAAAAACGCATTGCACAGAAAAACCTTGCTGGTTATTTCATTTATTACTTCATTCTTTTGCTTGTCTGCAGATGAAATCATCTTGAAGAAGTGTTTCGAGCCTTTACAAAAGATGGCTCTTTGTTATTGCGAACCATACCGGCACATCGACTTGGATTATGTAATTTACAATCTGAATTAAATTCTTAGAAGGGTTTCTTTCTGACATATGCAACCGTGAAATCTATTGTCAGTTGTAAGCCATCGAGAGTGGGATATATTTCCAAGATTTTTATAAGCGAGGGTTGAAGAGCAATCACCACTTGAAACGGCAATGAATGCTTCCAGTATATATGACTGATCTGTGCTGAGATCGCCAGTTTCAATGACAATCCTCTGAAAGTTAAAGGAAAAAATTAACAATTGTCAGTCAGAGAAGATCATAAATTTTTTACTATAACTTTGACCACGTAAAAAAGTCAGAAATGATAAAAGTCTATATCTTGAGCTTTTCAACAAAATTAAGCTTAAAAAATCAATTTTCAAGTGCGTTGAGGCGGTAAAAGATATCGACCAATTCCACTCAAATTTGGCACAATTTTTTTATCATGTCGTAACACATCTTTGGAATAGCCCAACTTCAATCTAAAAAAAAGTTCACAAACGCTCCACCCAATTCTCCATTAGGAATTATTATAAATTAATTCTAATTGATTTACAAATAGAACGTTGTTCGAAAGGTTGAGTTTCTAGATTTTTTTGTGGCACTCAAATTCACTTTTTAAAAATTCAGAATGCATCAAACTTCTTGCAGGCTCCTCGTTTGATGAATTGATCATTTTAATATTTTTAATGAAGCCTTGTAGCCATCAGATAAAATTTAGTTTTCGAGACACCCTATTTTTCCCCAAAAAACTGGCATTCATGCAGCACAGAATTTTCTTTTCAATGGTAGTTTACTTCAGACTTGAGGAAATTGTTTCCATTTGACACTAATAAAAGTGCAATTTGAATTTCAATATTTTCACTCATTTGCTTCATTTTTCTGAATGACAACGCTTTTTAATAACTCTATAAGGTAAGCAATGATCGTCTGATATTTAAACAACGAAATGAGAAATGTGACGTTCATCAATTTTCGTAAACATAAACATGCATTCCAGTTCTTTCCAGCAGTGTAAAAAATATTTTGCGGCCATCAAAGTCGAAATGCCAAAAAGACTGAAACGATCAACGTCTCTCTTTTTTTCCTTTTAAGTTTATACTGAATGAAATGTATCTTTGGGGATGCAAAGCGAATTTTCCTGTTCATCTCGCGAGCCAGAATGAGATAAAGTTCATAACTTTTGATGCATTTAAGTTGCAACTACGTGCTTTCACTTAGCTTTAGGCGTATTTTCCAACAGTTCTTTCAGAAATAAATTTCAAATGCTCACCTCTCTGCTCTCATAATTTCTAACCGTATGTAGTTCAAAAGACTTTACGATACATACTGACTGAGATTGAAAGCTGTTTCAGTTTATATTTATTCAATGGATGACTTTCACATACACGACGTTCAAGATCTAGTTCCTCAGCGATAGTCTATTTTCGTCGTACAGACAGCGCTCTCGAAGTGAGGAGATGCTCTCAACACATAATGATTTCCTATTTTCTATTCTCTGTTTCGTAACAAAAGGAGTAACCATTTCAAATTACCTATGCTGGACGCCAGTATATGCCCGTTAACTTCCTTTAGTGTAATTTCTCCTCTATTCTGTTGACAAACCTCATAGGGAAACTCTGAAATTGAAGTGCTTTAGTAATCTATAAAACAATATTTATAGAACATTTTACATTGTATTCTAACTATTTATTCCCTTATCCATACAAATAAAGATAAACTGCGGTAAAAAGTTTGTCATTACTCTTAAACAATACTAACATACCTTGAGCTTGATTTTAACTGTGTAAACTGATTTTTAAGAAAAAATTAAAGCGTTTGTCCAGCTTAAATTAAAAATTCCTCAGAAATAACATCCAACACCAATAAGGACCAGAAATCTTGGAAGTATTATAATAAGTCACGCTACATACATGAATCAAGACGTTAGGCATCAACACTGCACTGAGTAAATCATAAGCTCGTAAAAACAACATTCTGCTGTGAATTCACACGCAGTTAGCGACGAAATTATTCGTACACCACACGTCCTTCAAAACTTTCTAGAATTACTCAAAAACTATTGTTGCCACAGGCACAAGATTTTCATCGAGTATGAAGCACATATTAGTGACAATAATACGAAGTTTCTAGAACAAAATATTGTTTTTCACAATAGTTAACAAGCTGAACTTCAGAAACACGAAAAGACAAAATTATTCAAACAATGAGAACATTGCATTTCATTGAAAAGTATTTACCGTTAAACTCGTTTCATTGAAAAAAATTGCGTCTACTATTTTCTGGAACATTTTAGATGTGAGATCATTCTAGAAAATTGTGCCAGTGCTAACTGGGAGCCAGATGAGTAGAGCTTTGCCATTCGTACACTAGCGCCACGATGGGAAAAACAAAGAAGCTCGGTGTGCACCTCAGAGAGAAGATTATTGGCTGCCACAAGCTGGAAATAGTTATGGCGACACATCTAAGCGTTTGAGCTTTCTTAGATCTACAGTATAATCTGTTATAAAGATGTTTGCTAAGTTTGTTACCGTAGAAACGTGGCCTGGGCGTGGTCGCAAACAAGAACCCTCAACGCTAATCCACGGGTGAAGCTAGGCCGAGAGATTAAACATTCAGGGAACTAGCGTGAGCAATCGCACAATCCAGCGCTGTCTGAACAAGGAAGGCCTACACGGAAGCCGACCTCGAAGGACTCCACTCCACAAACCATGTTATGTTGCTGCTCGCATGAACTTTGCAAAGTCACACTTGAATAAGGACAGAGGCTTTTTGGAGAGAGTATTATTCGAGAGAAACCAAAATCGAGCTTTCTGGGCACAATGACGTGAAGAAGGTTTGGCGTAAGAATAGTGAAGCTTTCTTGCTGAAGAACACTGTGCCAACAGGTAAACACGGAGGAGGATCACTGATGTTTTGGGGTTGTTTTACTGCATCGGGTACTGGAAAATTGGTTACAATTATTGAAGGGAAGATGAACTCGGATGACTATATTTCTATTTTGGACGAAAACCTGAAGGTATCAGCTAACAGTTTGGGACCTCGAAGGCTCTTGAAAAATAAGATAAAAATGCTGCCATGGCTTCCAATGAGTCCTGATCTCTATCCCATGGAAAAGTTGTGGCAGGAATTTAAAGTCAACGTCAACAAGAGAGCTCTAAAGAATCTTCAGAAATTGAAACGTAACGCCATTGAAGAATAGAACAATATTTCAGCTGAAACTAATGAAAAGCTTGGCAAAACTATAATGTAAGGCTTTTAAATGTTATGAAGATGAAAGGTCTATTGACTATCAAAAATGTACTAATAGTAGATTCACCTCAATAAAGTGTAATACTACTCACTGTATGAACAATTTTGTCTTTTCGTGTTTCTGAAGTTCAGTTTGTTAAATCTTTCAAAAATAATATTTTTTCTAGAAACTTCGAGTTATTGTCACTAATATGTGCTTCACAATGTGAAAATCTTATGCCTGTGGCAACAACAGTTTTTTAGTATTTGTAGAAAGTTTTGAAAGACGAGGGGGGTACGAAATTTCATCGCTAACTGTATTAAGGATAAACTTGCAGAAGTAAAACTTCAGCAAGTTCACTCCTCTGTATTCCAACAATGTTCTAATTTTTAAACTTGATTCTAATTTGCCATCGTATAGAGAAAATTTTCTGAATGACAGTGAAGGGAATTATTTACAATAGAAACTTTGCTTCCTGAATTCTTGGTGTACGATAAAACACGTCTTCAAGCATGAAGGGTAAAATGTTGTAAGGCGCTAGTTATGCAAAAAAAATGAATTCAAAATTAATGGGCACATGGATAAAAGTGATTCTGTATTTTGTAAAACAAAGTTGATTGCCGTTCATGCCGTGATGTTTGGCTATTTGTTACTGCGAACGGAAGTTGATGTGACTTCTCTTTTCGAGTAAGCATTTCACTAGAATGCGCCTCTCAAAATTCCCAATCGCCGTCGCCAATAAAATTGAAATAGTAGGTTAAACTTCTCATGTGCATTGAATTTAGGACTTTAGAAAATGAATATAAGCCTGATTTATATTTATCTGAATCACAGATTTTATCCTATCACTTGTGAAGTTAGATATTTCAAGAAATTAATCTAAAATTGAATTCTGCAAAGGTCTTCATTTCGCCACAAGGAGTAGCTTAAAAATGCTCAACAACTTCTAGGACAACCGGTTAAGCGGTAAGAAGATATTTCAATTAATTTTCTCATAGTGAAAATGTGGACATGTTTCCCGACGGAGCTAAAAGATATGACCTTCATGAGGTTTGCTGGCGGCTCTTCTGCTAATATGGAAACTTCGCACTCCTCATTATGAAGTTTCCCAAGAAAAACGATTTTGTGGATGCCAACTTTTAACAAAGATCGATCAAAAGCATCGACTTTCGATAAGCATCGGTTAGCGAGGAAACTGATAGCAGGGAAGCCGAGGTTGCAATTTTGACAGATGGAGGGCAAGCGCTTCTAGCATCAGATGGTGCAGCTGCTGTGCTCACATTTCTGCATGTTTTTATCATAATGATAATGACGGAAATGTTCTATGAGCAAGATGAACGAAGTTTTCGACATACTATGCGCATAACTCGTGTAGTAAATTCTTACTATCAATTTGCATTCATGTGAAGTGTTTAATATCGTGATATCTGCTAAGTTTTAAGAATTTTGTTACAATACATGCATGTTGCAAAATTTAACCGATGAAATTTCGATCATCCAATATGTTCCCAGTTGAGCAAGTCGATCAATAATATTTTTTAACCACAAATCATTGCTTAATAAAGAATATCATCCTTTCTTACGGTTACATAAGACATAATAGAGGTCTTCAAAGATCTCGTTGGCTTGCCGGTTTGTCAATGCATGTTTTCTGCGGGACGTGCTGTTCCACGTGAGCTATTTTGACTACGTCAAACGATGGCTTCCATTATTTTGCGTTGAGTGGTCATGACAACCGATGTTTTTCGACTTGTGCAATAGCTCGAAAGCACAATAAGTCGCTTTCTGCGTCGATATCAGTTCCTTCTTTTCGTCGAAGTAGCAAGTGAAAGTCAAATGTAAACTGAGAGGTTTTTAGACAGCAAATCCGATAATACACATTTAGTTGCATCATTACGCATGCATTTCAATCTGAGAATCGAGTTGTGAGCTGTGATAAGTTAACGGAATCGATGATACGGAATTGAGCTCTTAAAGACATTTGTGGCAAATTTGAGTTATAGCTGCGAAGGCGAAAGAAAACTGGTACTAAACAAACTGAAATTTCTTTCCCATTCGATTCTCCTCAGTGTCAGTGTTTCTTTTAGGAAAATAAAAATACTGAAATTCAGCCTAGAATATATGGCGACCAGCTTATCAGTTGCATCAATGATGATGTTCTACAATAGAAATATATCGAGCAATAAATTTTTCGACTGCGTACTTTCAATCACAAAAGTTTATTTCCATATTCTGTTTTCAGGTAATTGAGGCACGTCTCGTGGCAGCGTCAAGCCTGCAATTGGTAGAGCGTAGGAGAAACACAACTATTACTACGCGGGCAAAGCTAATAAAGTAATTTCAAGTGCCCTAAAATTGCAAAAATCTTTTTCATTTCTTCTCCCACAGAAACTGTGTATATTGCGAAGCATGACTTATATTATTCACAGTAGTCTTTCTGATAATGCTAATCACTGTACATAGTGTAAAAACTTTACGTGAATATTGAATACATAAGAGCGCTTCAAAATTTGTGGTGTGAAGAATATCAAATTGTTAATAAAAGCGTTAATAATTTTTCGTTCATTTGAACACGGACAAAGCCACACCTCGAGTTAACGGAGTATTTTACAAAGGAAATGTAATAGAGAATAAATCCAATGCAATAAGCGGATGAGCTGGATAACATTCGCTGTATTTTTACTGTAGAAACGCTAGCAGTGTGTGAAAAGTGTCGAATTTCAATCTTAATACACGGCAGTTTTTTTCTCGAAAATATGACTTACTACAACAACTCGCCATGAAACTCTTGATATGATTTTTAGTTTACTCTGAGTTTCAATGGAACAATGTTAAAGTAAATATTCAATGCATTTTTCTTTTCGGATTGAAACGTACAGTTCTAGTGATATAAAACTGCATCTCTCGGCACTACTCATAGTATTTTTTGTCTTAGTTCGGCTAAAGAACTAACCCCACTTTCCCAGCACTCCTCAAAATATTCAGCACTCGCTTTTTGCATTTTCCGACCTTCCAAGAGCATTACTTAACAACAACACTGCTCGACCTCGGAAGCTTCTGATATCGTGTTTATTGTACTCTTTATGACTTTTATGAACAGTCTTTTGTTCTCCGGGAAACTTATTTTCATACATGTTCTCGCTCAATCAGTCAACTTTTTCGTGTTGCGCTATTTTCTTCATTTCCTGCTTCATGCGACAGTTATTGTGGAGGAAAACTTTAATCGAATACTATTTACCAAAAAAAAAATTGGCATGTCTTGCATATATTATAGTTTTAGTTGCAAAATTTTCAGCCACGCAAGCTTGGAGCTAATCTTCCGTACCTGTGGATTAGGCTGTGATTGAGTACCGTAATGTAAATTTATTTCGCTATCACGAAATGTTCACGTTTGAATAATATTTGGTGACTAATTTTTACATCTACGTTTTTCTTACGAGGTAACCAAATATTAATGAGGAGTAAATTTTTACATGATAATATATACCATGCGAACTATCAATTGGTTCCTAGAAGAACATGCTGGCCTGTATATTTTATCAATGGTAAATGAGTTTGCGCAATTTTTAGTTCCAAAATGATGTGCTGTAATTCATTAATAATTTGATTCATTATAAAACGACAGTGGCTTACTGTTAAATCAAAGAAGTAGATTACGTTTTTGCTTTTGTTGAGCTCAGTCCAGGCGCATCGTGAATTAATTGCTCACTTTTCATCAGTTGCCGCACAATACCTAACCAGAAAAAAACACTTATCCAATACGTGACACCATCTTTGTTTCGTTTCTTTTTCCCACATTGAAAGACACAATTTTCTTTGCCTCGTGTTTGCCACCCGGCTCATGAAGAGTTACTTGGCATCGACACGGGAACCATACCGTTTGAAGTTCATTTTCACGTTCTTCCCTCCCTGTTAAATCGTGGTAATTTTGTGTCATTTTATTCGAGCGGATATAACATTAACGTTCAAAATGGGTTAGCAAAACTATGATCCTTGAAATTAATTAATTGGAGCTATTACCTACCTGGTGTGTCATATTACATACTCGTACTATCATCTCCGTGTCCAGGGCTCTTACGAAATTACCCGACAGGGCTCTACGACTAACATCACTCCTATTGCAGGGAGAGAACGACTGAGTAGTTTTCTTCAATTTATTACTACAGAGCACAGGGGATAATATGATATAACAGGGGAAGTGCTTCTAGACTGCAAAGGCAAGGGATGACTGCGCCACCAAACATGAGTTTGGTCTAGAGCCTCACGGCATCATGCCTGTGGTAGCGTGGCTCCCAGGGGGATAATGTGAGGGCCCGAGCTAAGGGTTAGGTAGGCTTCTTTTTTTTGAAATAGAATAGGTCTTTTTTTCGTTTCGGACCATCTTTTTTTGGTTCACTGCTGTCCTGTTTTCTAGCACCTACTACTTTCATCTTCAACTTTTATCTCGTTTCATGAACTTCTTTCCCAACTTACTGTTTTTATGCCCCTTCTGCATAGATTCCACTTTCCCTAATATCCATACAAAATGGGGCCTTCCTCCTACCTCTCTTCGATACGCTTTTTTTGTGGCGGTTAGGGAGGCTTAAACTAACCTATAATCTAATTAATCAAATCTGTGGTAGCGTGGACTGAGCCAACTCATGGTTTGAGGACCGGCTCGTACAAAATAAATATTGCACTCGTTTTCTGAAGGAAGCACACAATGAACACGTGATCAAATCCTATGTAAAGTATGATGAAAAAGTGCCTGAGCCGAAAGGAAGTCACATAGAAATTTTATTTAATATTTGAGGTGGAATCTTAGTGACACGGTAAATAGCATATTCTCAGACTCGCTTCTAACACCATGAGGTAAAGCATCAGGGAAATACTGATTTCAGTTATTGTATTAATACGGCTGAGGCAGACAACATGACAACTCCCTCATTTATCATATTTTTTTCAGCACCCATGAATTTCTTGAACGTTTTATGTACAAACCTTCTTTTCTCACCATAAATATGTAGTCTTGCGCTGCAAAATAATGTTCTTTGTATATAATTCAACATTTATCAGTTCTCAATGGATCATAACTCTGGTCAAATCTTTCAAGAATGCGATATTTTTGATTTAATTGTCGAATTTACACTATATCGAACGAAAAAAGCGAGCGGGGGGAATTGAAATGCAGGACAATAGATTAAAGTTTACTGAAATGATCCAAATATTTGACATGGCCGGAAAAGAAATAAGTTTTAGTGCGATGAAAAATAAATTCGGTGGTGAAGAACGATGGTTTTCGTCGCAGTTAAAGTTGCGTCGGAGACTCGGTCTGAAGTATCTGAGCCGCTGTCGAGACTCCAGGCGCAAACCCCGCGGAAAAATTAAAGAAAAACGGTAAATGAGAAATATAATGATTTGAATTTCTCGGTAATAAATTAGTTGAACACGCCCATAACTAACCCCGGTCTGATTTACCGACAAACACCGAAACTAACTAAATACCCACCGATCTGATCTCAAACACCGAAACTAACTTAACACCTACCGATCTGATCTCAAACACCGAAACTAACTTAACACCCACCGATCTGATCTCAAACACCGAAACTAACTAAATACCCACCGATCTGATCTCAAACACCGAAACTAACTAAACACCTACCGATCTGATCTCAAACACCGAAACTAACTTAACACCCACCGATCTGATCTCAAACACCGAAACTAACTAAATACCCACCGATCTGATCTACACCTAAACACCGGAAAAATTAACACCCCGATCTACTCCAAACTTGTTAACATATAAATTGATACCCTAGGCACTATTATTCAACAGGGGAGAACGGAACATTTCAATGAGCTTCAGACGAACAATCTCGAATGCTTACGCACGACACACGACAGCACTGCGACTTACTGCTCTGATACCAAAGCGAAGTGTCTTCTAGCGGTGGCGTGGGGTGATGATGCCGCCTCCTCCCATGCCGACAGTGATGCGTCAACAAGGCACTGACACATTGAATCGACGGACGGCAGAAGAAGACGTCTCGGATGGTGAGGTAGCGGAGAGTCCAAAATCCTGAAGTTGATGTGCTAGCTGTGATGTGCTAGCGGTGATGTGCTAGCGGTGATGTGCTAGCGGTGATGTGCTAGCGGTGATGTGCTAGCGGTGATGTGCTAGCGGTGATGTGCTAGCTGTGATGTGCTAGCGGTGATGTGCTAGCTGTGATGTGCTAGCGGTGATGTGCTAGCGGTGATGTGCTAGCGGTGATGTGCTAGCGGTGATGTGCTAGCGGTGATGTGCTAGCGGTGATGTGCTAGCTGTGATGTGCTAGCGGTGATGTGCTAGCGGTGATGTGCTAGCGGTGATGTGCTAGCGGTGATGTGCTAGCTGTGATGTGCTAGCGGTGATGTGCTAGCTGTGATGTGCTAGCGGTGATGTGCTAGCGGTGATGTGCTAGCGGTGATGTGCTAGCGGTGATGTGCTAGCTGTGATGTGCTAGAGGTGATGTGCTAGCGGTTTTGGGCGCAACAGATCTGAGCTTGGATCTGGCGACAGATGCTATGAGAAAAAGTCAGTGAATGAGGAATAGAATGTCGACAGTGTGAGTCGCTATGCCGGTTGTAAGATATATAATTTTCAGCTGTACTATTGAAGTGTTCGTAATTAAATTAGGGAAGCTTTGCTCCCATTTATACCGACAAATAAAAAAGGCACTTTTTCGACAATAACATGCTCGCCTACTTGCTTCATTAGGTTCAGTGTATTGTTGGGTAACTGACTAGCGAAAAGAAATAATTTCAATATTTACTGACACTCGAATCCAAAAGAATAATTTTTTCTAAATTTGCTTCATTAGTTCATTCAATATCTAATTTTCAACTTCCTGTTTATTCATCGGAATATTCACCTATATTTCAGAACAAATTGTTACAGAACAAGGTGTTTTCTCAATGAGATAACTTTTAGAAAGAAGACTTAGTAGCAGCGCAGCAATTTCTAGCTGCACTTAGATGAACGTCGTTTTCTTGCACCGCACGTAACTCGTTCTTGTAATAAACGTCATGGGAGGTAGTAGGAGCAGAAGGCCGATATAGCTGCAGGTACCAAAGGCAGTAAATATTCGGAAAGAGTGACGCCATGTGATGTGGGAGGAAAGTACAAATGCCTTCTGTCAGCGTCGCAGTCATTGATTATTGTGTGTTAGTCTATATATATGCATACATATATATATATATATATATATATGGGAGAACTGTGTTTATTGAGTGGGGAAACCACGTCGTTTTGTACAGAGGCAGCCCACTCACTGAAAACTATCCGCGTATTGACAAGTACGCAACCAATACGCGGATCACGTTTTCGGATATAGCGGTTTTGAATTGAATTTTGTGTTGTCGTCGTTTCAATTCAGAACACTTTCACCAAAAATTAATTCATTATTTTTGACATGGGCTGTTATCTTCAGTTGTAGCTTCCAACTTAAGCATAATGATTTTTACATATCTGAGATGCTAAACGTTCTGTGATTGTTCGTCTACAAAGTTCCAGAGATACCTACCTGAATTTGATCCGATCACAGTTATTAGTAAGGGAAAAAACATTCCAAACATAGAATGCTAGAAATTATGTAAGTTATCACTTTCATCGAGACTCCAACCTGTCGGATAATAATGAAGGAATGTATAACTGATCTCTTGGTGTCAGAAGAAAAAACTCGTCAATATATAGGGTGTTTGAGTGAGAAAGAAACAGTTTGTTAATCAAAGTATCGAATTACTTTTTCAGGCCTGAATATTTTTAGGCCAGCTTAAAAAACGAGCATCCATCGACGGGATTCGGATTTTTTACCCACCAAAAAGCTCTGACCGATATTCGAAAACAGATACAGGTAGTTATTTACAATAATTCCGAATTTCCCATTAGAGGAACACAAAATTTGAGGTATCTGCCATTGTTCACTGTATTTAACTGTAAAAAACTTGTTGTTCCACAAAACTCACTTCCAGAAAATCTCCCCGTATATTTTCTGTTTACCCTGAAATACTGGACACGAATATAAAGTTTTAATGGGAGAGTTCACAATTGAAGGATTTTTTTGCATTTTACCCAATCTGCAGAATCACATAGAATTCAATTTAAACATGAGAAAATGGGTGGGAAGTTTCCTCCATTGGTCTTTCCAAAATAGGCTTCCTAATTATCCTGATATCAATCTAATGTAAAATTTGGCATGGAGCTTTGTTTAGAAGGTGGACGTGATCATCTTTGTAAAGGAAAGGTTTTGTTAGAGGTAATGCTGCTAAAATTCTCTCAACCAGTACCACTTCTTATGAGCATGTGGGCACACGATCTCGTTACATCGGAGATAGAATTTGTGGGCATGATTGTGTCTTTTGAGAAGGTTGAAAAAAATGAATATATCTTTAAGCATATATTTAATTGCCGTTTCATTTGCCTTTCCAAAGTAACAGATGCCATTAAATTCGTAGGCACTCGGTTTTCATAGGTTATGTTTGCGTAAGCGGAAAGTATCACTTTTGAACTTTCAAGTTATAAACCTAGGCAGATTCGTACGTATAAGGGGAGTAAATTGTTCCAAGGAGCGAATTTGTATTAGAATATCTTGAGGAACTCCTTTGCGTATTATTTTTTGGTGGTTTGATCACTATTTGTGGGCGTTGCGAACCCAATGAAATATTTTTAAATTTTTGCCTTTGCTTTCGTACCTTTGTTGAAGCCATCCAATATTTTACGTTTCTCAATCATCTTTGGAGGTTTATTCACTTCTTATGTCCAAATCGTAAAACATGTTCTTTCTTGAATTTTAGAAGGGGGCTTTATGAATTTTTTGGGGGTTCTTATCTGGGAAAGATCCCTACTGAAGTGTTTAATAAGTTTCGCGGTAGAAATATTTCCTGATATATATACAAACCATTTTGCTACAGTACTGGAGCAGAGTAACAGTCTCAGGAACTCGACAGGAGATCAACTTACGCCTATCTCTAAGGTATTTATGATGCTCCATAACATGCTCTATATTCTGTATGATGCTCTATAACAGAATATACATTTTGAACTGTCAGGGAAATAAAAAAATTAAACCCTGTTGATATTGCAGCATGCGCACAAATGTGTATTATTAAATGGAAAAGAAGTTTGTTTCCCTGATACATTCTGAAATAAACTTTTTTTCTTTGAAAAATTACCTAATCAAGTATGAACATTATGAAAGCGTTCATTAAAGTTAAGTTCAAATTGCATTTTCTATGATTATCACTTATATTCTTCGTTATCAACGACAAGAACAGATCCAAGACGACAAGAACGGGCATGAAGTGCAATTAAATATTTCAATTGGCAAATGCGTGGAAGCATTTCAGACGGTTTAATCAAGACAATAGTGTGTATTTGATGCTGTTGGCACAATTGTTCCACTATAGAAGCATTCGGATTATCAAGAGCACTTCTCGGAGCGGTAGTTTGCCGCGGTAAAAGTTCACAATGAGCTCTAATTAAGTGAGGAGTTCGGTGCCTGTCACTGCCATTGATTAAGCCGTGTATCCCCGGCAAGTTCATTAGAAGGCGCCAAATTCCAAGTGCGGGCCTTAAGGATTATTCATGGCTCGGCTCAAGAAGTATAATGCGGTCCCGACGCTGTCCGGGAAGTCTGCATGAACAGACGCTGCAAACTATTCAACTCAACAGCTGGGAGAACTGTGTTTATTGAGTGGGGAAACCTCGTCGTTTTGTACAGAGGCAGCCCACTCACTGAAAACTGATAGATAATTCGTGATTTTGAATAATGAAACAGGATACGGCATTATTTTTAGATTTGAAATAATCACTGGAGGAATAATTGAAAAGCATCTTGTCTGCGTCAGTATAGTATAAAAAGATTGTTGCAGCGCATAGTCTGATTGGTAATACGTATATAGAAGTTTTGATCTATACATTTTCAAAAACTTGTCATTGTCAAACATTATTTTAAAATTGATAATCCAACACCATTGAAATACAGTTTTGTTCAACATTTGTGGACCCATGAGCAAACATACTAATTATTAACTTCCCGAATTATGAGACTCATATCGCAAAACTGTAAATGTACGAATACCACATCCGTGGCATACACGCAACGTTTCAAATGGTTTCAAAATGGATAAATACTCAACATGCTTGCCCATCTATCTCATTATCATCCCAAATTAAATCTTATCACAGTTTTTTCTACACCCTGCAAGCAGGAATAAAGCTGAGTTTGATATAATTTTTCAGGAACTTTTTTCCACTTTCTTGCGATGTGGTCCGGTAACTTTGAGCAAATATTTTGTCTCTAGTTCTCAATGCTCAAAACATAACATAGGCCATATTTCCGTTCTATGAAATTGAAATTGACACCATAAAAGAAAACTCGCATTTGAAATCAAGGTAGAGCTCGGAAGTATATTGCGTTTCGCTTTTTGCCAGTCATATTTTGGGTGTTCTAATTTTGTGGTTATTCAAAATAGCGCAATTTTATTTTGATGATAAAAATTACCCTTCGGAAACACATTCACTTCGATTGAAAATATAATTGTATATATGAATTTTTTGTAGGTTGATCAATTATTCACTCTAATATGGCTTTGATGAATCAACAATTTCCGCCTAGATGATGCAATTGATTAATAAAAGTCCTGCTGCATGCTCGCGACCAACAATGTTGTAAGATTTGGGATCCTTCATGTGCAGTTCATCTAAATTGCGTGTCTTTTTATAACAATACTTTGAGACCAACTCCAGAAGTATTCGATCATTTCAAAATTTTTAATGCTTCAATCAGTCATCGTTTTAATATTTGAGTAGCGTGATCAGAACAGCATCGTTGATTGTTCAACAACCTTACATTGTGGGCTGCCACAACCTCACCTCTAATAAAATATTACACTAACGTTCCTAGATGAATTGAGAATTCTGGCGAACACAGAGGATCATATTAAAACTGGTCGCGTTTCTTAGTAAATTGAAAGCAAAGATGCACTCATTCCAATCACTCGGCGCTTTACAATCATCTAAACACGTGAAGTAAACAGCTTAAATAAAAAATTGATGGGAAAGAGAAGAAAAGAAACACGATCGCACCTGTGCAAGAGCTCTATTTTATCGTAGCATTCCATCCCACGCACGAGAATGAGGCGAGCGACAAGGAAAATACAAGAATTTCCGAACAACACGCTTGATGCATTTTGTCTTAAAGGAGGTTTGCGAGGATTGGGCACGATTATCGCTGTGAGAAGAGATCATTTTTAAATACCGTACTGGAAAACAACTCCTATTGATTGAAATATTCCTAAACGCTTGTTTTAATTTCAGTATGAGCCGTAAGACTTGAGCCTGTTCTACTCAATGTCGCTATAGCGCGTGGCAAACCCAAAGAAAACGATGATTCAAGAACAACTCTGCTGCTGCGCGAAATTCTGACCAAAGTTTGCAGCTCCTCTTGTGATTGTAGAAAATGGAGAATACCACTTGAAAAGATTGGAGGTGAAACCTTTCTATTCAGTGAGTTTGCATTTCTCTGCATCTTCATATGCTAAAAAGCTGCAGGATCATCACGATCGCTACCTGGAGGGCACATATGAAGCAAGAAATAAAGCTCTATTTTTTCTGCAATTCTGTCAAGTTTTGTACGCTAGACTGAGTGTGTTTACACAATTTGACATCGGGAAAATCGACACAATATCTAGACGTTATTTATCTGCCAGTTGAGTATATTTTATCAAAACACGTAAAAGGCTTTTCTCATTTCTATGAGTGGTTTCTTGTGAGATTAAATACAAATACTCCAAGCTTATTCTATTCGAAAGTGTGAACAGGGATATAAATTAAAATAAGTAATGGGAAGTTATGTGGAGAAGAAAATGGCCTTGAAGTGTACTGACCGACCTGTTACTCTTCACACAGAGAAATGAACCTACTTTTAAATGTTTAATATTCTCCTTCAGGTGCACTTTTTCATTTCTGCAAGTACTGGAAAGTTCAAGGGCAATGAGTTTCTAGATCTGCATCAGATTAGTACTTGTCTTTTGAAAGTGGAAGAAAAACAGAGCTCGTACAACATCGCACGATTGCAGCAGTCAAGGCTAATCTGGGAATTAGTCTACAAATCTCTAAAAGTAGAAATGGGAAAAACATTGAAATACATTGAAAAAATATTATTGACTGACTGTTGCCATGCTTTGGGTTAGCAAGCCAAGGGCTCTCTATTTTTGTAGCGCCAGTGAGGGTGAGGGATAGCATTTCTTCTTTCACGAAAGCGGACTTCGATCATACAAATAAAATTGAATGAAAATTATCTCTCCATTTTAGTAAGAAGTGTCAATCTAGATTTTTTAAAATTTAGATGAGTTTTCAGCTTATGTCTAGTACCATTATCTCAAACGATTGATATCAAAATAAACAATCATGAAAACAAGGCGTAAGAAAATTCAACTTGTTCATGCAACGTTTAAACATTGGCAGAATTTGGTATAGTTTTAAAATCGTATGCACGTTTTAATACAACTTATCAGGAGCAGCAGAGCAAGTGATCGAGTGTATCGTGTAGTTTTACCAGCTGATCAGGAGCCTTTCGTACAATTTCCAGCGTCGCTTCAATACAGCTAAGAACATAAATTTTCTAAGAGGACTTAGCTATGCTACACACTATATGAACATTTTTGATTTCAAATAAAATGTGATACAAAACGTAGCTTATCTCCATCCACTCAGGAGAACTTACGCTTCTATGCAGCTGCACAACTATACGACGATTTAAGCTATTTGCAAGTCAGGCAGCATGAGGGGAACATCCGTAGGAGGGATCGTCCTGGCCTGGAAAGGAGTAACACAGTTGTGGGGCCCATGACCTTCATAAAATTCTGTGTTCCTGTCAAACTAGTGAACAGCCCCGCAATAACGTAAATACAAGCTAGCTGAAGAATGTCTCTCCCTAAGTCCGTCTTGCGAGTATCGGAATATTAAAAGTTTTGCTGATGAGATGACGTCTTACGGAGCCTCAAACAAACTCAAAACGCTACTTGAAACTTCCCTCCTGAACATCACATCATGCTTAAACACGTCATATATAAGTTATGAGAACCACAATCAGTCTAACTTTACAGCGATCGTACAATTTATTTTACTATCTAGTCATATTATAGTGTGGACAAATAATGTAAATTGCTTATGTGCGCGTAGAAATAATCCTTGCGTTACTGACCGAGCAAGCGTCGGTTACGTCGAGTGGTTAAGAGGATAGTCCACTGAGCGTTTCAAAGCGTTTCTTTCAGGCCTGATTTCTTAGACATTGCTCTGAGAGCAAGGGTCTGTGCACGTGCTCCTTAAAAAATTAAAATTTAAGTTTCTCACACTATAGTTAATAGATTAGGCAATCCAGTTTGTATTCAAACAGAAGACTTAGAAGCGTCAGTGAGGTAATTAACAGTAGAAGTAGGAAATTCGATGATGTAGTGAGTGGTATTCGAGAAGTCTGGCGTTTCTGTCGCTATAGTCGCCTCTGATTGGAACATAACTAGTCTTTCGAGTGCTTTCGAGAAAAAGCACAAGTCATTCGCATTGTACTTTTTTGCGTTCCCTAATGAACCATGAGAGACTTCTATTTGCCTTTCATCTTTCAATAGAGGTGAAGTGTTGATAAAGCAATTTCAAAACACAAAATTGTGCGAGATTATTCCTGATTCATTCAATTCACCAATCACGATAGAAAATTGCAATTTTTTCAAACCTAATACACCTATATCTTCACGCAACTTCGATAAAACATTTTTCCTTGTACAAATATGTCAGCGTTCCACATTAATGTTAAAAGGTATAATACATGAACTAGTAAAGGGCCTTGCTACAAAGGCTTCCAATGCTTTTTATACCAACGGCTAAAAATGTGTTCAGTATTTATTGTAACACAAGAATCTCGTATCGACGAAAGCTGGTAAGTTTAATGATCATAGCTTCCGAAAAGTATCATCTCAATGGCGGCCAATACTCTAAATGTATTTGATGCGAAGTTTTTAACACAAACGGTAGCTGAAATGTTAAAACTAAAGGCAACTGCAAGGCTTAACGTTGTGCGCTGGAAATGTGGCTAGTCAAATGTCTGATGATGGATATAACACTGATGGAATATGAAAGATTTAAGCGAATTCACAACTGATGAAGGCCATAATGGTGCTGACTGTGAAATGTTCTTAGCTATTGACGTGTTTTATAACAAAAATCTCTTTTAGTCCCGCCCCCGCATCATTCTGAGGGGATAAATAGGTTGCAACAAGTGCTAGGATTGGTTAACGTTCTGTGAGAAGAAAAATGTTCTTTTGATTACACCAGACTATCACCCCACGCACTGAGACACGAACGCTTGAACACAATGCGCTGCAATAGCTCGCAGTTTCCTGTAACAATGATAAACGTTATAAAATTGCTTGCGTTCAATTTCAATGGCGAGGTAAAAGCTTTTAGAGTTCAGCAGCAGGAGCTCAGAGTAAGCAAATTGGAACTCAGTTTCTTCAACAGCCTTGCTTAATATACGAGTATTCATAAAACCATAGTTCATGCATGCAATGCATTGCTGGTATGACCGGAGATATCTGAAGCAAAACTAGGCTCTAAAACAACTTATATTGAAATTTCGTTCGATCGTCAGAAGATTTCACAATTAAATTTTTTCATTCACCGACAATCGACCATTTGCCTTCACATGAATGAAATTACTCTCACGAGACGCTTGTGAAACACAAGGCAGAACTGCAGGGTGTCATGATTGATGGACGTGAGATCCGAACTTCAATAAGGAATCGCTTCAAAAGACAAGTGTACTAATTTCTTATTGATACCGCCAAGGGTGGGTTCAGAGATAAGTTGGAGCTCAGTTGAGAATAGGTGTTTATGATGAGCTTACATAAATGTGAGGACTATTTAATTTCGAACTAATTAAATTCTAATGGACGTCAAGTTAAAAGTGAAAGTTAAGTTTTCATGCTTTTGTTAATCCAATCACCTCTAACTGAATACGAAATTCATTTCAAAAGTAGTCAACTCAAAATTAAAACTTGGTGGTCTCTACTTTCGTTAATGTTCATTGAGGAATTAATAAAAGCGTTAATGTTCATTGAAGAAATTATGGTCACGTTTGGTAACCATAAAAAAACTAAATGAAAAATATTTTATTCCCCTTAAAAACAGCGGTGATTATAAATAACTGAGGCACGAATAACAAGGACGAAGAATGATCGCATTCAAACGAGGTGTGCAAAATATTTGCTAATGAAATTTTCTGCGAGAGTGCGAACGAGAAGTTATGATGAGGTTGCCATTAAATTTTTCTCCTTTTCATAAAACAGTTTTTTCTTCAGTGTATGTTCGCTATTATGTTCTGTGGTAATTGAGCTTATGAAGTAGGACAATGAATTGAGATTTTTATTCGGAAATTAGTGTGAAATTAAGTTCTTTATTAATGACTTTAACTTGTAAGTGAATTTTTCATACTGGTAGCAGTAACATTTATGTGCATTTCGATACATTAAAGTTGAATACGTTTCATCTATATACTTAATTCAGTAAGTCAAAATTTTTCCGAGTCCGTTTAGAAAATTGGCTGAGTCTATATGGTCAAGTGAGGTACTAAATTGAAGCCACTGGTGTCTATATTTGCAGAAAGTTATCAGATTTGAAAAATATTGACCACGGCGACTACAAATTGTGATTAAAAATTGCCATTAAAACTGAATGGCAAAAAAAACAAAACAAGTCAAGGGTGCGTCTCCTCAGTTTTTTATGCACATGTTTTGCCGTAAACGTGCTGATTGATTGATTGATTAAATTTATCGGGTTGTCCGACTTGCCTAAAAATAAAAAAATAATAAATAAAAAAATAACAAAAAAAAAATAAAAAATAAATAAAGAAAAAAAAAATAAATAAAAAATAGAAAAATAAAAAAAATGAAAAAAATAAATAAATAAATAAATAGTTTTCTGCAAATATAGACACCAGTGGCTTCAATTTAATACCTCACTTGACCATATAGACTCAGCCAATTTTCTAAACGGACTCGGACAAATTACTGAGTTACTGAATTAAGTATATAGACTATATTTTATTTTTTATTTTTTTTATTTTTAGGCAAGTCGGACAACCCGATACTCGGGTTGAACCGGTAATACTAGTTACGGTACTAACTCTGTTATCGAACTCCAAAATTGAACTGCAAAATATAGTGCTTTTTCAGTTTATTTTAATTGTTAGGAGTTCACTGAATGACACTGCCCTTCGCATAAATCAAAAAGTAATATATTTTATTTTCTAATTTTTCTTTAATTTTTGCAAAAATATTCCTCGTATTTGATGACGGATGACTTTCTAAAATTTCAGAGATGAGAATTCAGAGAACTCGAAGTCTATTTTTGGCTCAAAGTTCTTTTTTTAATAAACAGTATGAGCGCTGAATTCCTATAATTTACGCTGTCCGGACTTAAAGCGGCTATTCTTGTACTTTTCTTTAGGTTGTGCCAGGCATGCAGTATGGCTGCTGTCCCGAGCAGAACGCTCGCATGTGACAGATATATACATTCAATTATAACAAAGAAAACAATGCGACATTTCCTTTCAGAATTTGAACATGAATATTTTTACCTCGACCACTAGCTGCAAGACTAAGAATGAAATTCACGGAAGAAAGGTTTATTTTACTACAACTCTTTGCAATGTCGCACGTTAAAACCTAATAACGTTTCAGATAAGACAAATAAGTCATCTATTAATTAGAGTTTACACATGGTGTCCGTAAAAATGCCACCGATATAAAAATTCTGTAATTTGTAAAATATTAGTGCTAGAAGGCTGAAATAGGTTTCATTAAATAAAGCAGGATTTAAATTTTTATTTGGTTTCAATAATTTTATCAATTTGGCATGCCTTGTAAACAAATATGACATTCATCACCAAAAATTATGTTATCCAACAATGTTTGATCAGAACTGCTCAAGTTTTTTATTCGAGGGGAAAATAAAAACATCCGATCCTTATTCTCCGGTGAGATTTCTTAGTAATATTGCATTTAATATATTTTTAAATAAAATTCTTTTTTGAGATGAAAATGAAGAGTAGTTTTCTTCACCTGTGTTGCAGATGACAATTTTCTCTCTTATTTCGTTTCGTCATCGTTAATTAAATCCTTAATATGTTAATTCCTGTTTATTTCTTTCTGGTAAGCAAAGTGGCGAAAATTATCGAAATAAAATAATGCTTTAAATCCCGCTCTTTTCATTGGAAGTTATTTCAGCCTTCTACCACACGTATTGTACAAACCAGAGTATTTTTAAATCGGCTTTATTTTTAGCGGACACTCTGTACAAGAATAAAGCCATCATTTGGGTGCCTAGAAATAGGTGAGTGCCCGTTGAATGTCGTAAGGGTTTGAAGTCTAGAATTTTATGCCAGCAAAAAAAAATTGTACGTATAGTTTATCAGTGAGGTTTTGAGTGACGTGGGACTATGAGTATGTTTATATTTCTCGTCAATCAAACACAGTATTCAGTTTGAGTGTTAGTTTCTCGAAACTCCAAATTCTTTTTTGTTTTGGGTATTGTGCTCCAAAAAATTTCATGAGTACAATGGTGCTAGTCAAATAGTTTCATGATCTTTAAGTTCTTATTGAAATCCTAATCGCAGATATTGCACTGTAAACTACAAGGAGTTCTAAGAGTTTTTTGCATCGTGAGTATTGCGTCCATTTTTTATACGGGGCAAGTCAGGTTTTAACGGCATACTGAATAAACGGAAGGATGTAATCAAGGCTTCTTAGACCACTGCACCGATGCACAACCACAGCGTTGGCCATTTTTACATATTGAACGAAATGCCCTGTAATTTTGCGTATTCATCTCGAACTTTGAAACAACATTATCAGCTTACAGAAGCAGAAAATATCGAAGAGCTATTTCCTCTATTTTGTGGTGAAGTGACTTACAGTTCCTGCAGAGGAGGGCCAAGTTTTCATCAATAATATTATCTCAAGAAATTGAGTTATTATTTGTAATAGTTATTGATATGGGCAATGCACTGAGTTGTTTAAGTCACGATAAAGTGAGGTAAACTGATGTAAGGCTGGGTCAATATTTGAGAAAATATCGTTTTCAGTAGCCATCAATTAACTTAATACCAAGAAAATAAAACAGTTATCGCATAATGATATTTGTTAACAACTGGTAAAATAGACTGCGTATCAAAATATGAATGGAGTTTGATATGATAGTGACAACAAAGCATTGATATATTTTGTGCTCTCTCACCTAATTGTAACGCTACCTACATCTCCGACCGTGCTTCTAGACACGGCAACATAGCAATGACGTCACACTAGTAGTCGGAAGTTGACTGAAGTTTTGAATAGGATTCAATGTAGATAATTACAGTTCTGCGTATAAGTTCTAGAAAAGTTTCTGTAATATGTGTAGGTGGGAGAAAATTACATATGGCTTGAAAGAGAGGTATAAGCCCGTGATGTGGATTTCTCTAGCTCATAATATATATTTTTTTAAATTCATTTACAATAATATAATTGAATGAGAAAATTGCAGTCACTGTGGAGCTGCGTGGCGTCCAAAAATAAAAGATTGTAGCCAGGGAAGTTTTCAAAGTCACAAGGTCCAACCCTGCGGGTATTCTCTTTTTTATTTATTAGTGCTAAATTTTTACAACAACCGGCGATTTTTTGGAATCTTGTGTTGTAGGATTTCAATATGAGGAGGAAAATTTTGTGCAGAAACTTTACCTTATGTAACCATCATATCAAAGTAATAAGATGAAGACAAATGAAAATGCAAATATTGCAATAGAATGCATGGGTGCAATATTTAGTCTGCGTAAATTGTTCAATCAGATGGTGCTAGTCGAGCCGGGCCTGACAAGCTCGACGACGCTCTTACTTTTTATCGGATCAAAAATGGCTATAAGACCTAAATATTCGACACTCATTTCTTAAATAGAGTATTAGTGTATATCTTTTAAGATTTCACTAAGCCTGGTTGACTTCGTTCCGCTGTAATTCAACGATGAATGAGAACAAAGTTCATTTCGTCTCCTCAATGCATCACAAACGTCAGACCCATAGCATGAGGTCTCGCTCCACAGTGTACGAGCAGGCCGGAGATATTGAAGGCATGGTTCAAGCCAGAATTCTGGCGTCAGAAGCTCTCATATTTGCTTATACGTTCCGGTGCTTTTGAAGGCGGTAAAATCTGAGTGAAGCCTTGCATGGACGTTTAAATAGAAATCATATTTACTGTGACAACTGCATGCAGCTCCTTGAATGCGGAAACTCATTTTGTGCTTATGTTCTGCGTTCTCTTAACTCCGAACTAAATGGTACCCTCATCCCTCCTTTCTCTGAACATGTTTGTTGTGGTTTGGGAGGCTGAAGCTACCTTATAATCTAATCTTGAATACTTCTTCTCGAGCCCACCATTTTTTCGCTTTATCTTCATGCAGCTAACACGACTTCAAAACAAGAAAAATTATACTGTTTTGATCTCATATGTCTGTTCTCGGCCATATTTCGAATGGTTAGATAAAGTCATGTACGCGAGAGCATGGTCAATGCATATATATCAACAAATATTAGGGTACGGTCGGCTGGAGACTACTAGTAATGCTTTTCGGAACAATTTCAGTATATATGTAATTACTTCCTGATACATATTTCTTATCCCAACAAAGTACCTAACATTTTCGATTGAAATCTAAATCGGATATTAATAACGTTTCAATTGACCTGATAAATGGGAAACAGTGGCTTCAATTGCCATGAAGTGGTGAGCAACTTTATGATTAAATTGATCATCGATCGTTGGTATAGTATTCTGACGAAACAGGCCTTTATGAAAATTGAACTAAAAATACAAACCTTTCTAGTTGTCTGATGAATAAACAAAACATTCTAAATCAGGAACCTGATGCCGAATAAATAAGTGCAATTTTTGACTATTTCAAATAATTATTGTTTTTGCGGAAAAGTCCCTGGCAAACACGATATGGAGGCAGAAGCAGAGATGTGAGGATGCCTCCACATGCAGAGTTGTCAAGCTGCGTGGCATTTCGGGGCTCCGGGCTGCCACTGATGTGCCTTTTTTCAGCCAAGATGTTAATTGTTAAAGTCCTAGCGCCTCGATGGACTAACACGTAGCGTAGTAGGAAATTTATAGCTCTCGAAAAAATGAAAGTTTGACTTTTATAGTTAGCCACTACCCAGACTTTTTCTTGGATCAAAGCGATACATCGTGTCAGTATGTCGTTGGGATAAGTAAGCAGTATTCGATAACAACGGGATAGTTTTTCAAATCATTGAAGCATGCAGTACATACATCACGAAAGAAACGAAGTACAGGTATATCTTGACACTAATGGATGGACTTTAGCGAGGCATTGGTATGCGAAACTAAATAATGTTAATGCAGTTAATATAACGAACTCTAAATTCTTAAACCTTGCTCAAGAAAATATTTGTCGCTGACCCGACACACTTTTGAACGTCACCTTTCCAAGAACCGACACACTTGCGCGTGTTATTACGTTCATCATCAATCAATGCATAATGATTTTTTTATGACATGGATGGTTCGGCACAAGTAAATGCGCAACCACGACACACAGCGTGCGTTAGCATATAGCCACAATGAAGTCCTATTTTTCAGATGGGCAATTTGCTGTGAAAATGAACCGAAAATAGTTAAAAATGAGCAATAACGACAATATAAGGAAAATTTTGAAGAAAACATGATACTTTCTCAAATACTCAAGGTGTGGATGTTTTAAGGAAAAATTAAACCATTACGAAACGTGAATGAGGTATCTAACTTTACGAAACGTTTGAACATGTAGTCAAAGGTGCTGTTCCCAGAAATAGAAAGATTTCTTTGAATGGTCATTCGAAACACACCGATGCTTAAAAACTTTTCTGAATATGTCCAGCTCGTTCATAAGAGAGGAATTTTATTTCCTTCGGAAAGGTAAATGCAAATTTCACACATTCTATGGGTGATCACATTACTTTCTGATCATCATGATCAAGAGGAAATTTTTCGGCAAACATGTTTTTGAGTGAATGCATTTTATACGACCTGTTTGGGAAGATACACTGTATTTTCCGTATATTACGATTTATCGTACCCACTTTGCACAGCGGATCATTCCCCGCAATAATTTTTATAACACTCCGCAATTAATAATTTTTCTTCATTTTTAGGGCCCAGCAAAACATTATTATGTTTATCAATATAAAATTGCTTTGTTAAATCCGAAAAATGAAAATGAATCCTACGAATTCTCTAAGGTTTCCTCTAATAGCGTCGCTAATCCACAACTTGCCATGGATGGTGAGACAGGGTGGCTTAAACAAACTTGCCAGTGTGTGCTGGGGCGAGTTGTTAGGAAGAGTATGAGACCTGAAGTGTTATGTACTCTGAATCAATTCTGAAGTAAGTTGTAAGTGATAGCCAAGCCAACAAAAGTACACACGTGATTATGCTGTCTAGGCAGCTGTTTGAAATTTCCTGGATTGTAACTAGGGGTTATAGGACGAATTACTCGTCGTAGCCGCGCGACCATCGAACTTGCCTCCGTCCAGGCAGACCCTGGTTCGAGTCCCGGCTCTGGTGGCGATTTTCTCAGTTGGGTATAGGAGAAAAATTCCAAGCACAATACCCCACTCTACCCAGGTGTCTGAAATGGGTACCGGTCTTGACCGGGGGAAAGCGTCATGGCGTCCTGGCGTTAGTTATAAGGCATTTGAAAATCCAATGTTCAAGGTGATATGTATCAGGCTTGATTGGAAATAAAGCATCCGTAGATGCCTTCATTATTATTATTATTCATTATTAATTATTCAGAGACGATATGAAAGGTCTTAATTCTTTCTGAGTTTTGGGCCAAAGATCTGGATTTCAGAGTAACTAGATTTTGATCTATTGATGCTATCCTCCGTCTACAATGGGAAATTGAAGTTGACGTAAATTTACAACGTGTTATTAGGAAATACTTAGCGTTCAAACAACGCATCAGAAATCATTCAGTATAGAACTAATTGCACTAGTTGAGTAATTCACTTTGTTCATTTCTCCATGCAAATATTCTGGCATTATTCTTTTATCTAACATTTTAAATCGAACGATACGCGCTGCGAAACAGGGATATCATCTAAAGAGATCTAAATCACGTGTTTTGTAAGGATTAAACTTTCGATTGAAAGCTACTTTGGCTCAGTATTGTAGGGTTTCACGAGCAACACCGGGCAGCACTGGGTCCAGTCTCGCGAATTTCTACACCGCCGAAGCCTCTCGCTCCACCTCCAAGCAGCTACATAAAGTTGCCATTCGCGCCAATTATTGAACTATGTAGTACCACTGAAATTTATTAATGTATCCGTTCGTTATACATTTATTATTAATCACTGCATTATAACCACTACAAGTACTTAGTAAGTGGATACTTGAGCGGAATGTTAAAGTTAACCTGTATTAAATCATTATAATAAATTTTGAAAACGACCGCTGGTGTTTCGTCATTCAACCCTCCATCTCGGCACGCAAAAACAGGCATTTTTAAACTTTTTTAAGTTTAACCTTAAACTAACTGAACTTGGCCTAACCTTACCCAACCTAGCCTAACTTAACCTAACCTAAATTAATTTATTATTATTATTATTATTATTTTCAGGTTTTCCCGCCGCTTTCGATACTTTGACGAAATCACAGCGCAATTTGGTAGCATTGTTGCATTTGGGTCTTATAATGGGCAGTTTCGGAGGGTGAGAGTCATCTCAGCTCCGTTTCAGTGCCGTGGTGTGTCAGCTTGGTCTGACGGAGGAGCGACGGTGTTTCTAATCGCGGGCATCCGCGCTGGCGTTGGTTTGGGCCCCATATGAGGCGGAAAAGATTTTCTTTCTAGAGGTTACTTATTTTCAGTTGGTGAGTCAAATTTCATGGAGTAGGCGAATTTCAAGTAAGAAAAGGTTCAGAGGAGAGCGTGGCCCGCAGATGGCGAGGCCGGTCAGTAGTTCAGGGAGGTTCGGCTCCTCGCCGAGGCGAGCTTGCCGCTCTTGTGTGTAGTCGGGACATTCGAGAAGAATGTGGCGGACCGTTAACGGCACAATACAATTTTCGCAGTACGGTTGCGGTCGGCCCTCCAGCAAGTGCTGATGCGTAAGGCGTGTATGGCCTATACGGAGCCTAGCGAGGACTACTTCCCACAGTCGATCCCTCTGCTGGGAGAATGGGAGAGGACGGACATCTGGCTTTATTGCCTTTAGCTTGTTGTTGGCAAGCGCCGACCACTCAGCCTGCCAGCGTTCTCGGATGCTCTTTTTGTAATACCACTTGTGGTCTGTTCGAGGGAGGCGGACCGGATTTATTTGCAAGTGGAGAGCCTCTCGAGCTGCTCGGTCGGCTGCTTCGTTTCCCGGCACTCCAACGTGGCTGGGAACCCAGCAGAAAGTAAATTGTTTACTGCTCGAAATGAGGCGACACTGTATGAGTTGAACAATGGGGTGAGGCGAGTTGTATCTCGAGAGCGCTAGAATAGCACTCCGCGAGTCGGTTATTATCGTAGTCTCCAGGTGAGGAAGAGTTTCAGCGTGATTAAGTGCATCGTATATAGCATATAGTTCTGCTGTATACGAGGTTGCATGCGGTTGAATACGCCGCTGATACTTCGTAGAGCCTTGAATATAGGCGTATGCTGCTCCTTCTGGTGCTTTGGCTCCATCCGTATAAATACGGGAAAGAAATTGATGGGTTCGGACATGATCAAGGTAAAGTGCTCGAAGTTGGGATGGAGCCGTCGTGGACTTGGAATATTTGTAAAGTTCGTGACATATGCTAATAGCAGGTAACCGCCACGGTGGAAGTGGAGAAATTTGTTCTAGAAGAACCTGGTCTCGATGGGGAGCATATCGATCTCTGAGGTCCGATACACGTTGGAAGAAGTTTCTCAAGTGTGGGGCCTCCCTTCTAATTCCGCGTCGGTCAGCGGGTGGTTCGTTTGCTATGGTGCTCAATTCGTGCATCGGATTGGAGACGCTTGCCGCTACTCTGGCCGCATAATTAAGACTTTTTATAGTCGCATATAGCCGCAGAGTCAAGAGACCCGAGTCTGAGTGGAGGCTTGTCACAGGGGAGGTACGATATGCTCCCGTTGCGATACGTATGGCAGCATTTTGGATGGGCTGGAGTAGATCCAATACGGACGGTGCTGCGGAGGAGTAAACCTCCACGCCATAATCCAGCTTTGGCTTAAGCAGCATTTTGTAGAGACGGAGTAGGGAGATCCTATCTGCGCCCCATGATTTATTTGAGAGTAGCTTCAGCAAATTTAGAGTTGAATTGCATCGCCGCTTCAGGTCTTGGATGTGCGGCCTCCAAGTGAGGGAAGTGTCAAAAGTCAGTCCTAGGTACTTATACTGCTCCACCGCTCGCACAGGTTGACCATTCATTGTCAAAGTATGGGCCATTTTGGGGCAGTGGTGTCGGCGACAGATATGCATGGTTACTGTCTTTTCAGCATTGAATTGGAATCCTGTTTGTTGACTCCAGCGAGTTAGCGAGTTAATCGCAAGTTGAAGTTGCCGTTCGACAACTCGAGTGGAAGCTCCGGCGAAGTAGATCGTGAAGTCGTCCACGTATAGAGATGCTCCAACAGATGGGGGTAGGGTAGCTGCTATGTTATTCACAGCTACAAGAAACAATGTACAGGATAGTACGCTGCCTTGGGGTATGCCTCCTTCGGCGGGGTAGGGTGTCGAGGTGGCTGATCCTATTCTCACTCTGATACAGCGATCACGGAGGAAGTTGTCGACAAAGTATGCTAGATTTCCGCGCAGTCCAAAGGAGTGTAGAGATCGGAGGATGTCGTATCGCCAAGCGGTGTCGTAGGCTTTAGACAGGTCAAAGAAGACTGCTATGAAATGTTGTCTAGCGTTGAAAGATTCACGAATCGCTGTTTCCAGCTGGATCAGGTTATCTGTGGTACTGCGATTGTGGCGGAAACCAGACTGAATGGGAATTATGTGGTTTCCACGCTCCAAAAACCAAGCCAGTCTGGTGTTGAGGATTTTCTCCAACAGTTTGCACAGTGTACTCAACAGAGAGATCGGTCTGTATGAGCTTGGTACGTGGGGGTCTTTGCCTGGTTTGAGGATCGGGATTATAGTAGCGATTCGCCACGAGTTTGGATATGAGTGCGTGATGTATATTTGGTTGTACAGGTGAAGAATTAGCTGCTGTAGTGTTGGATCAGCCAATTTTATCATTGAATAAGTGATGCCATCTTGGCCCGGACTGCTATCTGTGCAGTGCGATAGGTTGGAGTGGAACTCTTCAGGAGTTATCAGGTCGTTATACGGTTGGTTAGAAGTTGCTGCAAAGTTGAGGGCTTGGTTCTCCGTGGAGGTTTTGTACGCAAGAAAAGCTGGACTTGCTCGGTGAAAACCGAAATCGCGAGAGTAGTGGGAGGCAAATTGATCGCTCACTTGGCAAGGATCTGAGACAATTGTGTCCTGAATGCGCAGAGATGGATGGGTAGTCGGGCTGAACTTTCCAGCAATCTTCGCTACTTTTTTCCAAATTTCAGAGGGGGAGGTATGAGCGTTGATTGTAGTCAAATAGTTTTGCCAGGAGTTCTTTTTGCTGTTGGAGAATACATATTTACACTGCGCACGTGCTCTGTTGAACGCTATTTTGTTGATTACTGATGGGGAGCGGCGTAGTTTCCTTCCTGCTTGGCGGCGCCGTTGTAGTGCTCGTTGGCACTCTGCTGTCCACCAAGGGACGGGGGGTTTCGAGTATTTGCCTGAGGTTTGTGGGATGGCTGCATTTGCCGCTGTCTTGATCTTGTTTTCTATTAGGTTAAGGAGATCTTCGACCGAGTCATCTGGGTTTCTAGGCCCGTCAATCTTTGTGTGATCTCTGTAGAGTGGCCAGTTCGCTTTATGAATATTATAGTGCCGTCTCGTTTGGAGTGGGGTGGCGCGGCGCAGAGTGACTCTGATTGGGTAGTGGTCGCTGCCATATAGGTCGTCCAAGACTTCAAAGGTGAAGTCCTGTAGGGCCCCTGAGGAGCATATGGCTAAGTCGATTATTGAGAAAGTTCCTGATTGTGAATGGAAATGTGTTGGTGAGTTATTGTTCAAAAGGGAGATGTCATGTGAAATGAGAAGGTCCGCTATCTGTCTACCCCTCCGGTTGGCTCTCGGGGGGTCCCACAAGGGGTCGCTTGCATTCATGTCCCCCATGAGCAGGAATGGTGGTCGCAGCTGCTCGATGAGGTGGGTGAAGTCGCGGGCTGAGACATCCAAGTGGGAGAGGTACAGGGAACATACTGTGTATGTTTTGGCGGGTAGATGGATTTTTATGGCTACTGCCTGGAGATTTGTGTCTAGTGGGAAGAGATCGTATGGGTATCTCTGGTGTACTAAGATTGCTGCTCCTCGTTCGTGGCCATCGTCACGAACAGGGGCCGAGCGTTCGAGGCGATAATGTGAAGGGGGGTTTGCGTAGCGCCCAGTCAGGAGGGTTTCCTGGAGGCACACGCAGATAGGATTTTCATTGCGAAGAAGGACTTTGAGATCATTGAATTTTGTGTGGTAAGACTGCATGTTCCATTGTATGATTTTCGACATTCTTTAGGGGTATTTACGAGTTTATGGTCTGTCATGACGAGAGGAGTGTAGGACAGGAATTGGGGCATTGCATTTGCCGGCCGGCTGGTCGGGTGGACGGGTGTGTTTCTTTTTTGAAGTTGAGGTACTATGCTGCTGGTATGGAGAGAGGTCTCGTTCCCGTTTGTTCAAGAAGGAGACGTCCATTTTCTCTGAGTTGGAGTGGGAGCGAGAGCGCGGCGGAGACTGCGAGGCTATGCGCGCATTTCGGGCGCAGGGCTTGGGCCTTGAGGATTGGGACCGAGAGTGTCGTGGTGGCACCTCGTTACTGCTTGAGATAGGTGAGGGTGTTTCCAAGGATTTATTGAGATGCAGTTGTGGGGGAGGCATCCCCTGCTCAGGCCGTTCCTGATGTCTTGTCTTCGAGCCCAAGGGTGTGGAGGGAGGGCACTTTGCTCGTGCATCTTCCGGGTTTGTTTGAGGGAGGCTGTCGCCAGTTCCAGCTGGAAGCTCCGGATCCTGCCCATCCCGAGTGGTCCCTTCCCTGGTACCCAGCCAGGGGTGTGGTACCGGAGACTGAAACTGTCGCGATGTACCGGGGGCCTCCCCCCGAGTAGGCGGCGTAGTCATCCTTGGTCTACACGTGGCCACTTGGGTGTTTGCGGTCGATGGTGTTTTTGCATTTAACGGCCGTATGTGCGGCTGTCGAGTGCTGTTGTTCCCGTCAGTGTGAAACTGCGCGGTGTCTAGAGGGAGTCGCTTAAAGGTGTATTGAGCACGGGTCGTGGTGTCTCGTTGGTCATTACTTGAGCTCTGGGCAGTAGTGGAGTCGAGTTCTTGCTCATCACGGGTCTTCATGCTGGACGCTGGTTTCCTGGGTGGAAGAGCATTCGGCTGAGAAAGTAAAGTTGAGTGTTGTTGGGACTCTAGTTCCGCTGCCGGGGGTGAGGTCACCGACTGGGCCGTACCTGCCTTGTGAGATTCTGAGGGTGCTGGTCCCTGACCAGTAGGGGCTGCCACCGGCACCTCCTTCGGCGGCCGTTGTACTGCAAAACTGTACGTGCGGCCTTGCGACTTGTACCAGTCAGTGACTTGGGCTTTAGCGATTCCGTATGTTGTGTGCTCTTTTATCATGGTGGAGATAATTTCCTTCCGGTATAGGTAATGTGGGCAGGATGGGCTGTATGAAGGGTGAGACTCACCACAATTCACACAGGTTGGCGTCTGGATGCATGCGCGTGAGTGGTGTCCCATTGTTCCACACCGAGCACAAACTTCAGTCGTATGTCGGACCTAAATTAATTTAACCTGACATTTCTGTAGCTGTTTGGAGGTGGGCACTGTAGCTGCTTGGAGGTGGAGCGAGAGGCTTCGGCGGTGCAGAAATTCGCGAGACTGGACCCTGTGCCACCGGGCAAGGACATGACCTGCAGCTGCAGCAAACCGCATGAGGACGTAACGCTCACCAGCTCTGTGACTGATGCAGCAGACGTTGGACGCTAAGCGTCTTCAGGCTTTTAATTCTAACTTTCGGCAATAGTTCGCAATTTAACGAACCTACGATGCATGTGTGGTAGTTCTGGCTCGCGGGGTCGCGGAATTTATATACACTGGGCTGCGCGACCACCACTTCACCAGCCTAACCAACGTAAAGCACGGGTCGTAGCGCTGCTATCTTATTTTCGATGCACTCAAAGTTCAGTCCGACCTTACTGACCTTTCTCGGGAGCATCCAAGGCTCGACTCAGCCAACAACTCCAGGAACGTCCCAGGCTTCGGTACAGTCGCCGACCAATAGGTCTACCAAAACACCTCTGGGCACAAATTACGACCGAACTTCCCTTGACAACTTGGCACCTGTTCCTGGTAATTTTCAGACCCAAACTTGTGGCGCTATTCTCAAGCCGGCCTTCATGGAAAACAACAAAATGCGAAACTTACGTTTATTGGTATCCACATTCAGGATATTACACTTTAAAACATACCACTTACGATAAAACCGGTCGGCATGACTATGCTACATGAAACTATACAATCCTGCTTTACACATCGGCGACTATCTTATGGCGGAGTCTTCTAGCACAGGACGTTAGCCTTTATTAACTTGTCCTTGCTCAGACCCACCATATCACGCACAACGTAGTCCCCGACGAAAGTATACACGGAGGAGTACAAAGACAGCCAAGCCGACCTCTACAGGCTCCAAAAACTAACTCTCTCAACCTATCCTCGGCAACCCTCCACATGCTCTCGCTATTACGCATAACAGGTCGCACGTGGATGTCACTTTCCAGAGTATACAAAACGCAACTACCAACAAACAAAACGCAACTAACAATAATAAAGATTCAAAATAGTAGCACACTACTATACATGTACCCACGGATTCCCAGGAGAACGCTATGGAACAGTCTCGAGAACATTTTAAGAGGGTCGAGGGCGTTATACTCGTATATTTGAAGGAAATCCAAAGATCCCACCAAAGGCGGCTATTTTCGCTCAGACAAAGTTTGGTTCTAATAGGGTGATGTTCGGTCTAAAATTTGCCTCAAGAAACAACTTGAAGTCCTCAGTCTAGCGGAGCGTCTACATAGAGCGCTGGCCTTGCTTGTACGGTAATTAAGTTGCTTGCAACGTCTGTGCTGGCGAAGTTATTTTCGAAGCCCTGGCAGGACGAAGATTATGACCTGACTTGTAGCTCGCTTTGCTCAGCAGGCTTAATTAGGACCTGAAGGCCACACCATTAAGTGCAGATAATTAAATCGCTTCTGAAACTGAGTGCAAGCATACTTAACGGGAGGAGTAAACGAGTTGCACTTGACAAGACTTCATGTCAGTTCCAGGGGTTTTCCTTTGTAGTCTAGACTGGGTATGCAAAAATATGACCCTTGTTGAGAAAAACGTACGAAGAAAGAAACATGCGGCATTGACGTTCATTTTTCGTTGATTCTTAACCACCGAACGGAAAACTAAAAGTACAAGAATTGAATTGAGCTGAAACGAAAATAAATACGTTCATTGGCACTAATATTGAACCAGATAGAAAGAGAACAGATTAAAGAGTCGTCTTCCTATAATTGTTTTTTGAATTTTCTTATAAATTTCGTGCTCATTTTTTTAATCCGACGAAAAATAAGGTATTAACCCATTCTGCCAGCACATACATATTACTTTCGAGTATGATAAATTATCTTAGCACGATTTAGGACACAACATTGATAACGAAAAAGTTTCACTGCAGCACTTTTGCTCATACCATCGATTGAAATCGAGCTGGCTCATTCACACCGCAGCTGCAGCACTCTGTCCGGCCCCGCCAAGTGCCTGGGCTCCTGGGAATGAGAGACCCAACCGACCTGAGGTGGCTATCTCACCTTGCTCTCTCTCCGAGTCACGTGCGATTCTTTTTCCAAAGACCAATTCTTTTCGAGTGAAATCCCCTTAAATCAGGGCAGTGTCGAAATTTAATCGAGGGCTTTTTCCCCTTCGTAAAGAATGTAGCGGATTCTCTGAATTTTCTATGGACACAGCTTTCTTTTCTGGCACTCTACTCATTTGAACTACTCGTATTTATATTTGAACTACTCGTATTTATAGCCATACAAAACATCGCTCAGTCATTCATTCGTTGTGAGTTCAAACACAATCATAGCTGCTCAAAACCCCAAAGTTCTCGACTTTATTTGGATAATTTAGCGACACCATTAGTTGGTGAGAGCATGCTCTCATTTCCTATCTACTGGATCACATGGAAAATGTATGCATGTAACTCTGAAGCATTTGATAATTTCTGACTCATTTCTCATCTTACAGTTCTTCGCATTTTGCAATTCCCCGCACTGTGCCACTTGTTTGAAATAAGCATATTTTCGATTTAACATTCTTCATTTTCCCCCTCGAGGCCTTCGTTTAAACACACTCAACTCCTAGAGCGTATGGATTTCTTGCCGTGTGCCACACCTTCCCCAGGTCTCTAACACTTCTTTCTCCTGCGACACACGGTCATAGGGGTTTAAAATTAGAATGGCAAGATTTGTTTTTGATCTTTACTTCCCATTATAATTTTCATTCACACAACGAGTCATTTGATAAACTCTATTTCAATTTTTTCGAAAATTTATTTGTCAACTTTGGATTTCTGAACGAGCATCATAGAGACTGTTCTGAACAGGCCTGCAGAAATAAAAGCTGTAACATAGATTCACACTAAATTTTTCAAGGGTAGATTGTTGAAGAAATATTCCCATTTAAAAGGTCGGTAAAACTGTCAAATCAGACACGAATAATGTAAAAATATTTATAAAATAAACGACAGTGTAAGAGTAAAAGCAAGGCGCTATTTCATACAAAATGTTCTTGAAATGCAAGTAAGAAGCTAAGCAGGCGGAAAAATGCATTAAATAAGACTTCCCATCACTCACAATATGCTATATATATTTAGGAAGTCCAAAATGGGCCGTTGGTGAAAACTTCGGCACGCTTCTGACGCTCTAAATGAAAGATAATTGCTTTGCCAGTTTGAGGCTTTCTGTATAGAAATAACATTGTTGATAATTGACTTTGACCGTGAATATACTTAGGAGGTTAAATTGTTAACTTATTTCAAGCACTGAAAAGCCGTACAACAATGGAGTAAATAATAAAAAAAAATGATGATCGTGTTGTCTAAAATAATTTTAGTTTTATGTGCTATCCTGATCGTTGACTAAACTCAAACGTGACGATTGTAAAATTATCTGTTAATGTAGTCATTATCTGTACGTCGTTTTTAGTTTGTAGAAGAAACTTCAATACTTAGTCAACTTCCGTTTTCAAAATTTGTGTTTTTTCTTTCGAGTACTGCCTTTTTTAATCGATGTTTCAGAACCGTTTTAACAGAATGTATAAGCCTTGAATATAAAGTAAGCGACTGATAAAATCAAATGAGTAAGAATGCTTTCAGGGCCTCAGGGCTTCTATCTTGGCATCCAGGACCTTTTTCTCTACAATGTTTGTTTTAGATTTTATTTCACAACCGGTAAAATTTTGTTAAATATATTTAACAGTCTTAGGATTACAATTAATTTTGATTTAAAATTTGAGTTCTATTGATTTTATACCTATCTCAACCATATAACTTGTATAAGAAGGCCTACCAATTTACATGGCTGCATTTCCTGACGTTGGAATTGTTTTTCGAACTCATTTTGTCATTCGTTCATTTCTGTTAGTTGAGTACAATGAACACAAACCACAGCAATCGTCGCAACAGCCGCGATAAATGTTTAACTGTGGTGTGAAATCGTCCGTTCAATGCAACGATCGAAGGTCTGTGGATTCATTTTCGATTCTGCACGTACACTATACGCCAAATAACAGAAATAGTTTTACAAAATACGATGTATCTTATGAAGCACAGTTAGAGGTGGAGTCGTACCAGACTCAAGTGTCAAATGGTTCGTACTGTGAACAGTAGGAACGTACTGTTGAGTCTTCATGTGAATGAAGACTCGTACTGTAAATGTTCTCTTCAGTGTGCACAGGAAGACAAACCCAAAGTAATTTAAAAGCAATAATTCTGAACGCTTTTATATAAAACTTTCATACGAAAACACCCCTGATAAGGCTTCGGTGGGAAAAAGTTTGAATTTTACTCGATTTCGTTTATATTTTTTAGTAAAACGCTGCTAAGTTGGAATTAGAAGTTGTGCAAAAGGTATCATCTAAATAGTTGAATAAAAAGTAGTTCAGTTTACTCGTACGAAGAAAGGTACATATTCTTTAGCGGAGATCTTCTACCGTCAAATTCTCGAAGGCAGTCCGACTGTCGTCGGGTAGTCTCGTGAAGGTCGAGCTATTTTCTTGTGAACGGTAAATCATGAAAATAGCGCAAAAATGATCAGTCTTTAAATGAAATTGTGAGCAATCTCTTCGATGCAACATTCAGAGTATTAGAACGTTTCAAAATATGTATTAAAAATAAAATTCTGAGTGACAGAACATAGGTATTAGCATTTAGATTTGAAAGTATCTGCTAGAACTAAAACTGGCTTCATATAAATACCGAGAAGATTATTTTACGAAATGTCTTTTAAACTTAATGAGTATTGGAAAATACTGAGATCTGGCAATAAGATATATATCGATATCGAAGGTGAGGGATTTATATTCAGCATAACGTGTTTACAGTGATCAAAGTAGATCTGTTTTAAAGCTTGGTTACGTTCTCCAAAAATTAGATTACCTTGATTACCAGAGCAAAACATTATAATTATTACTCTGATTGAAAATTCTCATAAGGGAAAGAATAAGTGCTTATCCAATTCATTTGCTCTGAATACAGCAGAACGTACACCTCAGCAAAAATTTGCAAACTTCGTGACGAAGTACTTTACCATGCGCAAATTCTTTTTGCTGGCGATGAGATTTTATTGAGAGGAGTAAAAAGTTAATTAGAATAGAACATGACAAGGAAAAGCTCGTGGTTCGTTCTTGGGTTTTGAACCAAGTCCAATGCACGCAGACTTCCTTCACGCTCAGGCACCAGAGTAGAAGTTGAGGGGTAAAAACTGACGTTTTTGCCGTCATCAATCTCCACGTATCAGCACCTGTGACATAATAACACAGTTGTTTAGCAGATGCGTTGAGCCGTGACCTGAGAATTTTTGCTGTTAGGATTAGAGATATTGCATCGAATGTTGACGCTACTTTAGATGGGACACAAAGAACGGAACTAATACAAACAACGGAATTTTGTATCGTTGACCAATATTTTTTTCGTTTCATTTCCCCGGACTTTGTGTTTTAAGATAGCCGGACTTGAATTAAAACAGAAGAATACGCCGTTCGTAGCTGAGACTAGGGAGCACTATATATATATATATATATATATATATATATATATATATATATATATATATATATATAGAACCATTTTCGTAATCTCATGCCGAGTTTTTCCTTTACGTGTTTTCCGTGGGGTATGTGCCAGACTTGCACCTCATGCCCCACAAGTAGTCAGACCAGTGTTTTATGAAGCTATAATTTTACTTACGTGTACTGATGCTTTCTAGTTATGACACCGTGATATATGCCAGTAAGGTGAATTTGACTCATACTCAACGTTTCCAGCTAGGAAACCGTGAAATTTGTTAGGATTCTTAACTTATTATTTCTGTTCAAACCTTTGAAGAAATTTAACCTTGAAGATGAGATGGTACGTTTTGAAGATAACATGCTGAAGACGGTCAGTTTGAGAGATTAATTATACCTTTTGATATCTAGTTAGAGCAATTTGTATAACAAAATCGTTCAATGCCCTTTTAAATTTACTTCTCGCAAAATTCATTTTCTGTAAGATGGAAAACAAATTTTCAATAGCACTTTAAAAACGTGAAAGCGTTTTTTGAAGCCCCGCGTATGTTGCCTCAATGAAAATACGCTTGAGTAAATTCCAATTTATAAACAGAATCAAATTTCCTGGTCAAACTGCTAATTCAAAAATAATTACCAATAAAATGAGTTAAGAAGAGCCTCTATGGACACATAAATGTTTGAGGTAATTAATGAACAGCTTATTTCGTTCAAAAATATACAGTAAGTGACCTAAAAAATTCCTACAAAAATTCCTTCTTACAGCTTTCATTCTACTTCGCTTTGACGCTGCAAAATTCTGGATACTTTGCAACTCTTAAATGAAGTAACTTGCCCCCCAAAGCACTCAGTGGAGAACGAATGGGCGATGAGTTAGTCACGCAGGTTCCTCTAACATTCATTCCAAAAAATTTTGAATGGGATGCAAGTCAGAAGATTGTGGGGGCCAATCCATGTTCTCATATGTTTCACTCGTCTACAATAAACCTATCTTGAACGTTACTAGCCCAGTAGATGTGAGAATTGTCCGCATGGAAGATCCTGTTGCAGGTAGAAGAATGAAATTCCATGGAAAGTTAAACGTTGTCAGAGTTTCAGCAAATCGTTCATGGAATTCGTGTGAAAATTGTAAAGAGTTGCAGCTCTATGACCATCTCAACAATATAGCCCCAAAGCACTTCACTGCCTCCAGATGTCTGAAAAGTTGGGATAATGTACGTACCAGAGTTCATTTCTCTTCATTAAGGTGTCGCTGTACCCTAACATACTCACCGTTCGAAAGAGGTTGAATCTGGACTCATCTGACCACTTTATCTGCTTCCAATTCTTATGAGTCCAATCTCAGGGTTCTCGAGTGAATATCAAACACACTACTGACGCCAAAGGTTTTCCAGTGAATTTTAACTTGCCCAAGTTCATTTTCTTTACCTCTCGGCATGCCTTCTTTGAGAAGTTTTTTCAGAGCTCAGCTAAACCCGCTAGTTATCATTTATATTTATGAAGGTTGATTTTTCTTCATCAATCCCTTCAGAAAGCGTCTGTCTTAGATATTCAGCATGTTAAGTCGTCCGCAATATCCGCGAGTTAAGCTGGCTCTCGACATGGCTTCCAGCGTGCTATTCTCTCTTTTGTTACTCTGATACTTATACCGTAACTGTACAGATGAGATTGTGGTGATCCCAGCGGCAAGCTGCGGACCTCCACAAGACCTGAGAAAAGCTGCCTCCAGACTACAACCGCATCCGTTCCAGAGCACCTCCGGACCCGAAGCGCCTAGTCAACCAAACTCGGGACCTGAGAGAAGCCGCCTCGCGACTATGAGAAAAGGTGCCCGTAAGCTACAACGGCTTCCTGCCTCCAGCACCACAGGCCCACAAACTCGCGACCAATCAGGACTCACGCCCGGACTCAAGGCTTGCACTCGAGGCCTACATAAGGCGACCCCAACAAGGCTCGCACTCACTCAAGCCCTCGTCCTCGTTCAAGTCACATCTTCAGCACCAGCCTCGTGTTCCTGCATCTAGCTTCCGAGGTCGACTTTGGCTCTCGCGTACCTGCACCAAGCTCCGGAGACCGGCCCTGCCTATCGACGCCCCAAGGTGTTGCAAGGCCTTAAACCTAGTAGCGTCTTGACGCTTCAAGGTGTTTCAAAGCCTTAAACAAGTCACGTTGCAACGCCCCGCGCCGGCGTCGTCGGCCAAGCCGCTCTACGACATCTCTCGCCCGCTCCGGCCGGCTAGCCTCGCCGTAGCTACTTACCAGCTACAACGGTGAACCGCGTGGCGGCTGGGCCCGACCCAGCTGACTAGCCTCGTCTCGGCGCCCCGCTAGCACCAGCTGACCTGTTCGTAGCAGTCGCACGACGTAGCACCAATCATCACGTCTCGCCGCTGCGTTCGTAAGTAGCGTCCTCGCGGACGTTACCCGCTATTGGAGCTTGTTTCATTCATTACGTAATTCTCGCATAGTATTGTATTTCAATCATCACGTATTAGTACTATTCTCGCATAGGATTGTGTTTCAATCATTACGTCATTCCCGAATAGGATTGTGCTTCAATCATCACATATTTGTGCTATTCTCGCATAGGATTGTGTTTCAATCATTACGTCATTCCCGAATAGGATTGTGCTTCAATCATCACGTATTTGTGCTATTCTCGCATAGGATTGTGTACCAATCATTACGTAATTTATGTCATTTTCGAAGAGGATTGTATTTCAATCATCACGTATTAGTACTATTCTCGCATAGGATTGTGTTCCAATCATTACGTCATTCCCGAATAAGATTGTGCTTCAATCATCACGTATTTGTGCTATTCTCGCATAGGATTGTGTTTCAATCATTACGTAATTTATGTCATTTTCGAATAGGATTGTATTTCAATCATCACGTATTAGTACTATTCTCGCATAGGATTGTGTCCCAATCATTACGTCATTCCCGAATAGGATTGTGCTTCAATCATCACGTATTTGTGCTATTCTCGCATAGGATTGTGTTTCAAGCATTACGTCATTCCCGAATAGGATTGTGCTTCAATCATCACGTATTTGTGCTATTCTCGCATAGGATTAAGTTTCAATTTATGTCATTCTCGAATAGGATTGTACTTCAATCACCACATATTTGTACTATTCTCACATAGGATTGTGTTTCAATCATTACGTACTTCTCGAATAGTATTGTATTTCAACCATCACGTATTAGTGCTGTGTTCCAATCATTACGTAATTTACGAGTAACGAACAGTGCTCATAGTAGTCACCGAGGGCCCAGTGTAATGGTCCGTGTTCCGTGTACCTAACAGTCACCAATATAATTACCGTGTTACCCCCGTGTTGTCCATATCCTGCCGAATACGGTTGTACCTCAGGCACTCGCTTCGGGCTATCCTATCACGAAAAAGATAGCCCAAAGCCTGCCCGAAGCGTGTTGCAGCCTGGGGGAGAACACTACACTGGTTGACCCCAGAGGTATTCGGCAGGCAATAGGAGGCATGGCTGGGAAAGATATCCGGTTGCCCGCATTCAGCGGAGATGTGAAAGGATGGTTACTGCATTGCGACGTGTTCCTCGCACAAGTACCAAACCTGGACGACGGCGCAAAGTTCGGAGCGTTACTAGGAGGACTCCCAACACACATCGTATCCGAGATCCAAGAAATACTTCTGAACCCACCGGCAAACGACAAATACGACGCATTAAAAGCCGCATTAACGCACCGTTTCGTGCGACACGACGAGGAAGCAAACTACGACACCATCGTCAAAACTACCATGGAAGACAATACGCCATCAGAATTGCTCCTCGAAATGAAACGACTGAACAGCTGCAGGCAAGCACCCCTACCACCGTCCGTCATCCGTTCCATGCACCTCGCAAAGCTACCAATCCCAGCACAACCGCTGATCGAGGCACTAGGCAGGGGAAAAACGGACGAAGAATACAGAGTAATCGCAGATCAGATCATAGCAAGGCAAACCGCTTGCCAAACTGCCATGAGTGAACCCATCGCCGTAACTGCCATCAAACAACCACCATCTCTTACCGTCTCAAGAGCGGAATTTGACAAAGCCCTACAGGAAATAGCATAACTCAAGAAAATGCTGGCAAACACTTTACGCCCACAGGAAAACAAGAAGCAAGCAGAAGATTGGCGAAACCAAACCCCAGGACCTAGGTACGGAAACAGAAGCAATACAAGAATCAAGCAGGACCAAGCAATCTGCTATTACCACCAAACTTTCGGTAACCGAGCAAGAAACTGTACCCAACCTTGCAGTTTCGCGGGAAACGACGACCGCGGAGAATGGTAAACGCCCCAGTCTCCGCACAGACAAAAAAAGGCGAGCTAATGTACGTCACAGACACCGGCAACGTACGATACCTCATCGACACCGGTTCAGCCGTCAGCCTAGTACCAGCTAAAAAGAAACACACGCTCAAACCCCCGTCCTACGACTTACTCGCCGCCAACAACACCCCCATAGCTTCTTACGGGACGACTGAGCGCATCATCCTGCTCAACCCCCTATGGCCCGTAAGTTGGAACTTCATAGAAGCGGACGTGGGACAACCGATCATTGGCATGGATTTCCTCGCCGCACACCAGCTAAGCGTCGACACCGCAAACGCAAGCCTATACGCCCAAACTTCCGGAACCAAAGTACCCTGCAAACGTGTCGTTTCAAGAAGCCAACGAGTGCACAGGATCGAACACCAAACCGCCCCGGAATTCAACACATTGTACGAGGAATACCCCGGAATACTACCGACCTCCCAACACATCCGGCACACACAAAAGAAAATCGACGTAGAACACCACATCGAAACAACCGGACCCCCAGTATATGAACGACCAAGGAGACTGTCTCCGGAAAAATTGGAAGCGGCGCGACAAGAATTCAAGGAAATGCTGGAACATGGCATCATCAGGCCGTCGAAGAGCGCCTGGGCATCACCCATGCACATGGTACCAAAGGCAGCCGAACCCGGGGCATGGAGAATCTGCGGAGACTACAGACGACTGAACGCAAGCACCAAACCTGACCGTTACCCAATACCACACTGTCAAGACTTCCATTACAAACTGCATAACAAAACAATCTTCTCCAAAATCGACCTCGTCAAAGCCTATCACCAAATACCCGTCAAAAACGAGGACATCCAGAAAACGGCCATCACCACACCATTTGGGCTGTACGAATACACCGTGATGTCATTCGGGCTGCGGAACGCAGCCCAAACGTTCCAACGATACATCGACGCGGTAACAAGAGACATGGACTTCGTAACGGCATACATCGACGACATACTGATAGCGTCCGCAAACGCAGAGGAGCACCAAAAACACCTCCGACAACTCTTCCAACGGCTACAAGGAGAAGGACTGCGCGTGCACCCCGCCAAGTGCATTTTCGGAGTGCCCGAGCTAGACTTTCTCGGACACAGAGTGTCAGCCGGCGGAATCTCACCACTCCCTCAGAAAATAGAGGAAATATTCAGTTTTCCCCAACCAGCAACAGTAAAAAAGCTACGACAATTCCTAGGAATAGTCAACTATTACCACCGATTCCTCCCAGCCGCAGCAGAAAAGATGCAAGCTCTGACCGGATTGACAAAAGGATACTCCAAAAACTCAAAGAAAATTATCAACTGGACAACAGAACTAGACGCAGCGTTCACTAGCCTAAAACGCGAGATCTCGCAACTCACCTTGCTAACGCACCCCGCTCCAGAAGGCAAAAGCACCTTAATCACAGACGCATCAAGAACCGCAGTCGGCGCCGTACTACAACAAAAAGTAGGGCAAGAACAGCGCCCCGTAGCATTTTTCTCCAAAAAACTAGACGACACCCAACGTAAATACAGCACCTACGACCGCGAACTAATGGCGATATTCCTCGCAGTGAAACACTTCGAGCATTTTCTGGAAGGCCGAAGCTTCGAAATCAGGACAGACCATAAACCGCTCTGTTTTGCCCTGCAAAAAGCCACGGAAGGCAACAGCCCCCGGGTAGCAAGACAGCTCTCCTACCTCTCACAGTTCGACTGCGAAATCAAGCACATCAGCGGCGACAACAACACGGTCGCAGACGCGCTATCACGTCTCGTGTCAACAATAATACCTAAAGGACCCGCGATCAACTACGACAAAATAATGACCGAACAAAACAGAGACGCAGAATTAGAAGAACTGCTGCACCCAGCATCAAAGAACGCGCTCAAACTACGCCCCATAATCAGACAGACCGGTAAACCACCCCTCTGGTGCGACGTGTCAACAGGCCTACGGAGGCCATACATCCCGGAATGCTGCAGAAAGAACGTATTTCAGCATTTCCAAGGGGCGAGTCATCCCGGCATACAAGCAACAAGGGACCTTTTGAGGCAGCGAGTAATCTGGCCCGGACTCAACAAAGACGTCGGCAAGTGGACACGCGAGTGCATTCCATGCCAGACAAGCAAAATAATAAGGCACACCAAATGCCCGCCCGGGAAGATGCCGGTACCCAAGGAACGGTTCCAGACGATACACATCGATATCGTCGGACCACTACCCGTGTCACAAAACAAACGGTACCTGCTGACGTGCATTGACCGCTTCACCAGATGGTGCACCGCTACCCCAATGGCCGATTGTACGGCAGAAACAACAGCACGGGCATTCCTAAAAGACTGGGTAGCATCATTCGGCGCTCCAACAACAATCATCACGGACCAAGGCGTCCAGTTCGAGTCTAACTTACGGAAAAACTTGCTGACGGCGCTGGGCGCTGAGAGACAGCGAACGACAGCGTACCACCCGCAGAGCAACGGACTGGTGGAGAGGATGCACAGAAGATTGAAGGAGGCGTTAAAAGCTACGGTCACTGACGCAGACTGGGCAGACGCACTACCCCTCATACTGCTTAACATCCGAGCCACGCCACACACGGACGCAAACATCTCCCCCGCCGAAATGGTATACGGACAAACATTGCGCCTCGCAGGAGAGCTACCCGAGAAAGAAAAAGGAGACCGGCCCGCCAGAGAATTTCTACAATGCCTAAAAAAACGAGTGACAAACCTGCAGCAAATACTGCCACGACGACAGGGACCCCAAAAAGCCAATGTCCCGAGCGCTCTATACAAGGCGACCAACGTCTTCGTGAAACACGGGGGGCACAGAAGACCCTTACAGAAACCCTACGCAGGTCCCTTTCCCGTGCTCCAAAGGACACCAAACTACATCACCGTAGATATACAAGGAAAAAAAGCTAACATCGCGACGGAAAGGGTCAAAGCAGCGTACCTACCCACCATCGAGGATAAACCTCAACAACAGGCTAAGGCACCGAGAGCAACAAACTACGAAGTATACGAGGGAGTTCCGTTCCCTGGAACAGGCACAGCAATCCCTGAAACAGCAAAACAGGCAGTATTCACTAAATACGGCAGAGAAAGCAGACCACCAGTGAGGTACTAAGTGTTTAAAAAAAAAAATAAAAAAAAAAAAAAAAAAACAGGAGAGGGACACCTGTGGTGATCCCAGCGGCAAGCTGCGGACCTCCACAAGACCTGAGAAAAGCTGCCTCCAGACTACAACCGCATCCGTTCCAGAGCACCTCCGGACCCGAAGCGCCTAGTCAACCAAACTCGGGACCTGAGAGAAGCCGCCTCGCGACTATGAGAAAAGGTGCCCGTAAGCTACAACGGCTTCCTGCCTCCAGCACCACAGGCCCACAAACTCGCGACCAATCAGGACTCACGCCCGGACTCAAGGCTTGCACTCGAGGCCTACATAAGGCGACCCCAACAAGGCTCGCACTCACTCAAGCCCTCGTCCTCGTTCAAGTCACATCTCCAGCACCAGCCTCGTGTTCCTGCATCTAGCTTCCGAGGTCGACTTTGGCTCTCGCGTACCTGCACCAAGCTCCGGAGACCGGCCCTGCCTATCGACGCCCCAAGGTGTTGCAAGGTCTTAAACCTAGTAGCGTCTTGACGCTTCAAGGTGTTTCAAAGCCTTAAACAAGTCACGTTGCAACGCCCCGCGCCGGCGTCGTCGGCCAAGCCGCTCTACGACATCTCTCTCCCGCTCCGGCCGGCTAGCCTCGCCGTAGCTACTTACCAGCTACAACGGTGAACCGCGTGGCGGCTGGGCCCGACCCAGCTGACTAGCCTCGTCTCGGCGCCCCGCTAGCACCAGCTGACCTGTTCGTAGCAGTCGCACGACGTAGCACCAATCATCACGTCTCGCCGCTGCGTTCGTAAGTAGCGTCCTCGCGGACGTTACCCGCTATTGGTGCTTGTTTCATTCATTACGTAATTCTCGCATAGTATTGTATTTCAATCATCACGTATTAGTACTATTCTCGCATAGGATTGTGTTTCAATCATTACGTCATTCCCGAATAGGATTGTGCTTCAATCATCACATATTTGTGCTATTCTCGCATAGGATTGTGTTTCAATCATTACGTCATTCCCGAATAGGATTGTGCTTCAATCATCACGTATTTGTGCTATTCTCGCATAGGATTGTGTACCAATCATTACGTAATTTATGTCATTTTCGAAGAGGATTGTATTTCAATCATCACGTATTAGTACTATTCTCGCATAGGATTGTGTTCCAATCATTACGTCATTCCCGAATAAGATTGTGCTTCAATCATCACGTATTTGTGCTATTCTCGCATAGGATTGTGTTTCAATCATTACGTAATTTATGTCATTTTCGAATAGGATTGTATTTCAATCATCACGTATTAGTACTATTCTCGCATAGGATTGTGTCCCAATCATTACGTCATTCCCGAATAGGATTGTGCTTCAATCATCACGTATTTGTGCTATTCTCGCATAGGATTGTGTTTCAATCATTACGTCATTCCCGAATAGGATTGTGCTTCAATCATCACGTATTTGTGCTATTCTCGCATAGGATTAAGTTTCAATTTATGTCATTCTCGAATAGGATTGTACTTCAATCACCACATATTTGTACTATTCTCACATAGGATTGTGTTTCAATCATTACGTACTTCTCGAATAGTATTGTATTTCAACCATCACGTATTAGTGCTGTGTTCCAATCATTACGTAATTTACGAGTAACGAACAGTGCTCATAGTAGTCACCGAGGGCCCAGTGTAATGGTCCGTGTTCCGTGTACCTAACAGTCACCAATATAATTACCGTGTTACCCCCGTGTTGTCCATATCCTGCCGAATACGGTTGTACCTCAGGCACTCGCTTCGGGCTATCCTATCACGAAAAATATAGCTCAAAGCCTGCCCGAAGCGTGTTGCAGCCTGGGGGAGAACACTACAAGATGTCCCAAGTTGATTTTCTACTTTGACGACAACCACCATAGCGTTTTTTTATCAAATATTGACTCTTCTTTCCATGGGTCATTATTAATCCGGAGTAAATGAAAGTTGCGAATGCCAAATGCAGTCAAAAATGGTCTTAACTAGCTATTTAACACTTCCAGAATGTCACCGTAAGCAGTTTTACTAAAGCAAACGAGCTCTCTGTTGGAAGAAAATGAGATATCTTGTGTTTGGAACTAACCATATCCTATAGATTCACTTTGGTTTCATTTTTCAGTACCTATCACTTCATCAAATTTCATCACGTTTCCAAAACTTTTTCGATCCTTATGATTTTATGTGTAGAGAGTGAGGATACATTTTCTGAAGGATTAGTTACGTATAGTACTCGATCGTAAATAGTGTTCTGCTCTTTCTTCTCCTGGGGACATCTTTCTCATGGCAAGGGATGGCTAAACTAATATATATAATTTAACTATCTTCATTGGTGCCTTGAATGGAATTTAAAACTAGAACCTCGGGAAAATAGATAGCATGGAAAACGCCTAGAAGGGAAATTTTACAGATCAGACAGTGATGAAATTATTCATTTAGTTAAATCACGTTCAGAGCCAAGACGCATATTCAAACGAGCAATTCAAATTATTTTCATTACTGAATTGCTGTACAAGGTTTCCTTGAATATTCATAGGTAGAGTTATTCACGAAAATTACGAGGGCTGTAACGTGATGCAAGAATGGTCGAGTAATATCGTTTACTCTTCAACGTCACTATAGTGGGAAGGACGAAGGAGCGTGTCATTAAATTGAAAGAGATGGCTGGTAACCTTCTGAATTACGAAATACTTCGCGTAAGGTTTCAATACGTTTCGCCACCCTGAGATTTGCAATACAGTCAGTAACGAAGAAGTTCTGTTCGTTTGTTGTAGCGAAGACTTTACACGGACGCCAATGGAAGCGCACAACACGATCGAGAATAATCCTAAAACGGTGACTTGAGGTCTATGAGAGCCCGTAACTTGTGAATCACATTGCCAAGATGTTCAAAACGAAGACTAAAATCGATAGAACACTCGCTTACTGCGACGATATCCGAGCAAGGATAGACTCTCGGCATCGATCATGACGAATGTCTCTCCTTGAACCATCTCATTTTGCTACTCGATTGAGCTTCTTTAAAACTCACTTGGAAAAAGGAGATTGCTTCCGAAGGCGAGACCCTGGTGTGATGAGACAAAAATTGAACTTTTCGGACTCGTCATGGAGATTTGGTAGATGGCTATACTTTTCTACCAAGAAATACAGAATGAAAGAAAAATAAATGAAATCGTTTTTCCAATAAAGTTAATTCGTGAAATATATTTCAACATTTGGTACTAACATGTTTTAACGCAAAAGTCTTTATTTGGTAAACATACCATATTAAGTTTCATAATAGCTATGTCAGCAGTTGAACAAAAAAAGTGAGGGAAAAACACGAAAGTGTGTTCCCTCGCTTAGGTTGTATTGCATAAGAAATCTGATTGAAACTTGTGAGAAAAAAGGTGGCATCTCGTATCAAAGAACTCCTTAGAAGAGAGTCTTTATTCACATAGACACAACAGCACACGCTTTTGCGGAGGTCGCTGATATTGTTCGAAGTACATGAAAAGCTTGGAGAGAAATGATTTTACTCGTAAAAATAAAATGTGAACTTTTAGAAATCATTGGAAACGTGTTCTATCTCATAAAATATGAAATTTTTTGAATAAAACAAAATTTTTACTCGAGAGATTTTTGAAGGTGAGAAGCGAGAAAATATTATCGCACAAGGCTAACAAGAGCATTTCACAAAGCGTGCACAACAGTTATATAAAAGTTATACTGATGGGCTACACAATTTCTCAATTCTAATTACTAGACATAAATTTGCTCTTTGTTAATTGTATACTGGCAGCTAATAATTTTTGCCATCAAAATGTTTGAAAATATTCTATATATAATCGAAATTCAAATCCTACTTTATGAGTTGATAATTGCTTGCACATTTGAGCTGCAGAGATTGTACAAAAAAATTGATTTTCGGAAACATTAAAATATACAACTTGAGTTCAAGTCGAAATCCATGTGCTTTTGTCTTATGAGGTTTATATGTAATTTTTGTTTTTAAATATTTGCGGACTTGGACGAATGATCGAGCATGAGGATGACAATAAAACGAAATGATGATCAAAGTAACAAGTCGCAAGTTAATTATAATTGATATAAAAAATGGCAGTTTGCGTGATATGAAAGTCACTGCCTCAGCTATGCTAGATTAAATCTTGTACACATACAGATGACATTCACTACACATAAATCCCATCACCTATGCATACCGCCATTAGATTTGACCAAAAAATAAAAATGTGCATGAAAAGGAGAAGAAGTTTTTCGTTAAAACTCCTTCAGTTTGTGTTGCAGTATATTGTTATTGATGGGGCTCAAAATGACGTGCTGTACTGGCGTTGAATTCTTCCATTCACTGATTGAAGGATTCTAACACTCTCTGGAATTTATTTAAGTAAAGCATTCGATATTGACTGAGCTTTTTGCCCAATGTCAGAAGAACGGTATCTCACGGAGACGATTCTCCCACATAGTTAACTTAAGTAAGTGGAAGGAATTTTACACCATCAGCGTGAATTTGAGCGAGGAATAAGAAAGAGATTACAAATGAAGAACATTTTTTAAATCGATGTCCAACCAAGTATATTCGGGAGAGAGATTGTGTGATTGTTCAAATCAAATTTACCTTGGCACACTACCTGGGTCGCAATATTCATACAGTAGTGTGGTTTTTGTGGTATTGAAGGAATTTAGATACATGTGTCTCCCCAGACTAGGCTGCGGGAGGCAGGACACCATAACGCTGAAGAGTGAATGGCTAATAATTTTGATTTTTTGTCTCTTATACTTTTGCCCAATGAGAAGTATTAAGGTTCTGTGAGTCCTGTGACCAGTTTTCTCCAAGCGCAACTTGAAGAACATATTTGCATTGACCCTAGTTCCTAATTTATGCTCATTTTTAAATGGGAATATTTCATCCTTTGATAGCGTTATAGTTAGTGTTTGAAATTTAGCAGACATCCATTTATTGTTGCTTCCGTTGTTGTGTCCGCATCATAGCTGCGCAGAGACATGACCGGACCTGTGCTGCGGCTGTAGAGGTTCGTTCTTGAAGGTCCTTGTTTCGTGTGTCAGCTGGAGTGCATTTCACAACTGAACTATCTTGCAGAGTTTGAGCGTCACTCAGAAAGTTGACAACGAATGCTCGATTGATTTCACAAGATCTTCCTCGAGAGTACACGGTCTCTATAAAATAAATTCCGTCAGGAGTAGAAAGAGGAAGTATTCTAGAAGCAAATAAATAATTCGAAATGTTATTGGAAAAAGTTTTTTGCTCAAATTTCTGCCGCTGGCTGCAACATCTCACCATCACCAACTGGTAGAGCTGCATTATCCGAGAAATAATCAGTCCAACGTTGCCACCAGCATTGATAGAAGAGAGCTGAATTCACGATAAACTGATTGAAGATAGAAACGCTCGGCTTAGCGTCACGATGCTTTATAAAAGCTATCCCAGTACATCAGCTTTAAACTTCACTGCGAATCGCCCACCTGCTGTGCTGTACGATCATCGCGGTCGCAGTTGGAGACTAATTTCACCGCTTAAAATAGAGCAGCGCCAGAGCAGGACTCTTAAATGTTTCAAACCCTAAACTTTGCGACTCTAGATATTGGTTGGCTACTGACCTGAGAGAATATTCATTCACTTCTTTCGTTTATACGAAACATACTTTCAGATTATTTATTGAATAAGTATCATGAGCATTTAAAGTCCATGTGACTCAGCTTAGGTCCTATGCCTAATGTAGGATATTTAGAATAATATTCTTCTCTTGTTCCGTAGGAAAACCATCGTTCAATTTTACGTTGCTTCTTTTTGTTTAAGAATAACACAGCCACTCGCGTATTCCTCTTTTTGTCCAATGGATGCAACTATTGCGTGCTGAAAAAAAATAAGTTTTATGTATAAATCAATTTTTCTTTTAAACAAACTACTATAATCCTCAGTACTTTAGTTGGTTACTAGATTTTATGATAGAACTTTGGAATGGGATTCAACTTTGAAGATAGGAACCAGCAGAGTAGTTTTTACTGAGCATGAGACTAGCTAGTGCACTGCCACCTCGCTCATGAATAGCAAGCGCTTTCGTATCATACGATTCTTTCAGGTTTAACTCGCCCTTAGCCATTCAGGTCAGTACCAAAAGTTAAAATAAGATGCAAAACAACACGAAAGATACAGAGAAAATTTTCATAAAACCTTGTGGAGAAATATTAAAATAATTCTGCTGTACAACACTCGATAAAAACAAATGAATGGGAGAACGATCACAGACAATGGCATAAATAACAAAAAAATACAATTTACAGACCAAAACATTTTTTTTAAAGCTTATGATTAAATTCTCAATGCTTCGAGATGCAGAAGAAAAACGAGTTAGAATCACTTTGTTCAATTAGCTCAACACCTCTTACATCCGTTATAACTTTTCGTTTAGACTTCGGGTCAGCATACACTTGAGGCGTCTCTCTAACTCTGCTCAACTGGAGTCGATAATATTCGAGCCGGGAGAGTGAGCTGGCCGCTTCAACACTTGAAAACGACGACGTCGGTCCCGTTGCTACACGAGGAGAGATTCATGCGTTGGAATTTTATCATGTTGAAGAATTACGTTCATGTCCATTGCTCTTGTCGAATTGTTGAATATCGTTGCCGCAAGCAAGAGTATGTCTTCGTACTGGTAAAGATTCTTAAAGTTTCATGAACAACTTAAACGATTAATTACAAACGTGCTTCATCCTCAAATGAAAACAATGCTTCAACCGTATGTCCCAGGGAATTTTGCATTTAGATTAAGCCCTAGTACTAGTTTGACGTCTGAAAAATTTCACTCTGTTTTAATCAAACTGTTATTTGTTGCTTCGGACAATGCTACTCCATTTCATCGTAGTCCAGTGATTGTACGTTTTCATTTATTATACTCGAAAGGATCAATTCTTCCCAAAAACCAATAATGTCTTCACTGGTCTTCTTCAAACAGTCCTGCTCGATATAGACGTCTTTTATTTCAATGCATTGATGAATTTGGTCTTGCACGTCATCAGATTCACGTTTTTTGTAAGCTGCCATGAGCTTCAGATTTGCTCGGAGCAAAAAAATCTTGGCCGGGCTCTGAAGGAGTGGAAATACACGCGACACTTTTACCTTAACAAATATACGAACATTGGGATGCCACGTGCGTTCACAACCTGTTCGGAAAGAGCCAAAAAAATTCAAGTAAGTAGAAGTCTGAAGTTCCCCTGACCGTTATTTGGTGGCGAGTTGGTGTCGAGTGGCCAAGCGCTAATGCTTCTCCTCTCGCGTCTTCTGACTTGACTTAGCCAAGGCATTTTGCTTTAAGAAAAAAATTGTTAGACAAAATAAACTATTAATAAAGGGGAAATCGTCAATAATTCTTCATAACATCTTAGTTGAAATAGTTTGCCCCGAGAACTTTTGTTTCACTATAGTTGAAAATATTTAGTCTGCTACATTAATTTAAACTAGGAGGCCTCACAAGTGAAACCAACTAATAAACAGAACGGTCTAGACAGTACACGCATAAAAAATGACATATCTTCGCCCTGAGCCTACCACAGATGCGGCGCAATTCTCCCCTCAAGGGATAACGTCCTCAGGTGCCTTTGCTGGAGCTTTCCTTAGTGAAGTGGTTCAAGGTTTCACTCTATTGTGCTCAGGTACAATGATCGCGGATTGGAAAGTTCTTTGGACAACTTGCAGTTCAATCAGTACAGATCATGAGACGCACGTTACTGTGCTGTTGTTATAACGCCGTAAAATCAGGTGTGATGCTCTTCGAAATAGCGTAGAGGCACGAATGGGGCGAGAAGTGCTTCGGTGTCCGGGATTGATTACGCCCTGTCGCGGCTGCAAGTCGCAGAGGGAGTGCAGACGCGAGTCCTCTAACCGGCACGGTTACTTTCTTCTGTTCAGTTCAGGGGCTGTTGAAAAATTTAAAAACAGCAGAAGCCATGCAGTGCTGGAGCCAAGTAGAAATCAAGTGTGGCGCATAAATTTGCATCAATGCCTTGCATAAGTTATAAAAAAATCATTTTCGTCATCATCAGGTGTGTTGCCCTTATCTGGTTGAGAAAATCAATCATTCGAGGTTTACCTGTCTTTCTTATCTTGATAATTCTTCATTATGTCTACCAACTGATTTGGAGCAATTAAATGTTCTGAATTGACTAAATGAACTTCGTTGTCATGTGTTAGACATTGCAGCTTTTATCCTGTGCTACAGAACCAAAATATGGATTTCAATCTCATAGGTTTCTTCACTACCTGAGTTAAGAGAATGTGATTGGGAATTTGTATATAATAAAAATATATATTGGAATTATATATTGAAAATATACAGGGTGTTTCAGAAAAAGAGGTGAAAAATTGCACACCTAGTAGAAAAAGGCCAACTGAGTAAAAACTTTTTCTCGTATGAAATTTTCCGAAAAAATTTGAGTTTTTTAAGATATTAGCTGTTTACCGTTTTAAATGATGAAATTTAATTACCCAATTACTCGCAATATTTATTTCAAATTTACTTCACAAAAGTTGTTCAAAATACGTTCCATCTACATCAATGAGTTTTTCAATTCTTAGCCTCAACAACTGCCGGATATTAGGAAACACGTCTGGCATTTCAGAACTCTCACCAGCAGCCACTGCAATTCCTGCCACGAGATCTTCCTCAGATTCAATAGGTGTGGCATGAACAAGGCTCATCATGTGTCTCCCCAAAAATAAATCGAGTGGAGTCATTTCAGGAGATCTTGGAGGTCATGCAACAGGACCATTTCGCCTGGTTCAACTATTAAGAAATTGACCATTTAGGTAATTTCGGACCCTAACATGGTAGTGCGCTGGAGCACCATCATGCTGAAACCAAATTCTTTTTTATTGTAAGTGGTAGATCTTCGAGTAACTCGAGAAGTACTTCTAATAAAACTCTGTAACTATTACTGTTGAGAGGCGATGGTATGATATGAGTCTCCAAATATTTGGTTATGGATGACACCAGCCCAAACAACGCTGTACCGTTGCTGGTACGAATGCCCATGCACGATATGAGGTTTTCAAGTGCCCATTCATGTTTATTGTGGGAAGTGAACACTCCCACACGAGTAAATGTTGCTTTAACCGAAAACTATACATTTTCAGAAAAGTTAGGTTCTTGTAATTCTTTGTAAAGGTACCACTCAGCAAATTGAACTCGTAGTTCATAATCTCGAGGATTCAATGTTTGAGCTCTTTGAACGTGGTATGTAGGAAAATTATCATCATTCATGATTCTTGGCCCTGTAATCCCAGAGCTGCTGTAACTCAACGCATGTTAGCTCTTGGATTATGACAGAATGAATCTAGCACAGCCTCCTCACTATTTTCATTCCCCAGGCCTCCAATTTTTCTTCTGTTAATTTCGAAACTCCCGTTGTCACGTAGCCTTTGGTTTAAATTTGTAAACACTCAATATGACCGGGCTTGTATTGGTTAGGAAACCGCTCATTATACAGCCTAGGTGCCTGCCTCGCATTGCCATTAGCAGCACCATAAGCAAGGTGCATGTATCCTATTTCAGCATTTGTTAACAAGTTTGTGTTACCGGCGTCGTGGTTACTTTGAAATTGAACAGCGCCAACAATACAAACAAGAAGTACCTGGTAGCACGATCTGAAACATTCTAAAACCTTCATGCTAAATCTTTTTAACCAAATAGTACGAAAACTAAATTTTGTTACTGTAAACTCTCATAGAATAGAAGTGTTTGTAATGTGAACTCGAAATTACTCGTAATAATGTGAGTAACTGCGCAATTAAATTTCATCCTTCAAAACAAAAGCTAATATCTCAAAAAACTATTTGGAAATGAACATTTCAAAAATTTCATAAAGGAAAAAGTGTTTATTATGACATTTTCAACTTGGTATGCAATTTTGTACTTCGTGTTCTTAAACACCCTGTATAGGAAACGTTAATATGAGAATGTGCTTGGAAATATATAATTTCGAAAAGAATACACTAGGAGAGGAATTTTAATGACGTGATTCAAACACCCCACTTGTATGAATGTTCGAGAAATGTGATTAATTTGAAACCATTGCTGAAAAACAAGTCCAACACACCAGAAAATTCCTCACAGCCGTTTCCCCAATCCCCCAAAATTCCCAAAATTTAGTAGCGATCTGAAATGTTAGAAATGAAATAAAATAAAAATTGGTGTAATAAGACCCTTGATTTAATGTGCGCTTAATAACCAGAGTACAAACGGAAGACGGTTGCCTGATAGTTTTAAAATTGATTATATTTTAACATCAATTTTACTGACTAAAATCGTTAGTGGGCTCTGTGCAGATGGACTCTTCGCGTATTTGCTAGCGAAATTTTCTGGACTGCAAATAACCCGTATGAAAAATGTAAGCAGCTTTGTAATTTATGAAATAAGTGCGTTCTCTTTTTCTTCACATTATTAGATCTTAAATTTATCCGAAGACCTACTGGCACCTGAACAAAAAAAAATATTCCAACGAATAAGATAGCTTACTTCTCGTGACCCATTGCATGTTCAACGCATGGCGCAATGTCACCTATCTAAAATTTGCTGGCCAGTATGTCATGTCTTCTTGAAATTCAGTAGATAACTTTGACTACAAGAAAACTCTACTCTGACTGTGATGAATGTTTTGAAATGAGTGATGAATTGTCACTTTATGAAATGAACAATACAAATCTTATTGGTGATGCACAGTAGAAATTCACGTCATTGAGACTATGGTGATGAAAAACATCTCTTGAAAACAAGAATTCCTGCATTAAATACCTGTAATAATTTTTTTCCAACTGCATGAGTATGTCAGCTAAAACTAGTTTGTTCATGTACAAGAGAAGATGTAGCAGTGTTAACCTGATGGTAGCTACCAGATTCCCTGTGTGCTGTTAACGGCTCATTCTTCTATAGCAGGCCGACCAGGCTCAGCAGCGTTCGCCTGTATATATACCTTTGCCACGTCATCATGCAGTTATCTCTCTTTTCATCTCTTCGAGTAACAAGGTAACGAGTGAGATCAAAAGACCTGGCTTCAACAAGACCTGGATCAAATAATTAGCCGCTGACACGCTATTGCTTATAACTTTCCATCACTCACTCTAATAGCTTTAATAAGCAGCATCTCGTTACAAATTTACTGAGCGGTTTAGTCATTGTCTCCATGCATCTTTGCCTTATTTATTTTCATCTTTAGCGAATACATATTTCAAATGCAACTTTCATCTTCCTCCAAGTTGTGTATTCATTTTCCATATGTCCACTTCATCTTGACCCGGCGCTTTGCGACTTCATATGGAACATATAATTTCTGTCTTGCACTGTATCACCGAAGAAAAGGCCACAAAATTCAAAATCCAACAGCTGTTAGAAAGGTAATGAAATTCAATCAACCCTAAAATACTGGCACTTGAACTATTTTAAAACTTACCCATATATCTGAAAACGTTTTTCCGTCTCTGCTTTCGAATGTCGTCGTGAGTTATTCTTTCCTAATATTCTAACATCCCTTTTCTAAAACATTCAGAGTTGGCTCTGCACTATTGCCCGCTCCATAATTGAAGCATTTCAAGGATCCGCCTAAATAATTGCTTCTTCAAATGAATATCTTTCCTTGCTGCAAAGAAAGTTTAATTAATACCCTCAATCCTCTGCAATAACTCATTGAGCCGATGCGTTACTCGACATATTGTCGTAGGCGAGCTTCTTTCTTCTGCAATTCTCCCACTTGCTAGTAAACGCCACTGAAGATGAAAAATAGTCATCCTTTTTATTTTTCAGCTACACATTTGGTATTTTTTGTACATTTTCCAATAGTTTGCTTCTTGAAGTGCCCGTAAGTCAGATTTGTTTAAGTTGCTACTTTCGATATACTAAATACTATTTCAAAGTTAGAAACTAACCCTGCGAATTTTTTTCTATTGAGTAGTCAGTGCTTTTTACCAATGGGGAAAATTGGGGGACGTTCTTAAGGAATACAAACCGCTCAATCCAAATCAAAATTTAACTAAACTATTGATTTCAATTTTTCTGTAACATTTTTCCATGTGATAAAGAAAAGTAATATCTCGAAATTTAGTCACAACTTCCCCTGCGCTTGAGAGCTCACAATTCGCAGCATTGAGAATTCCTAAATGCTTCTAGGGCAGGGGTTCTTAACCCCTGGGTCGCGCCCTAAAGTTGGATCGCCGAGGCATTTCATTAGGTTGCGAAGGGTTTGTGTGATGTAAATATAAAAACAGAATATGAATTATCTTCCAAAAAAATAATCATATTATGAATAAAATTTTTTGTTGTTATGAAGGTTTGGCCGCGGCAGTTATTTTGGGCAGATTTTGGGTCTGCTAAAAAGCCTAAGAACCGGTGTTCTCGGGGCATTACGGAAACTATTCGTGACATATAGCTCTGTTTGCTCGTTTCTTATGTCACTGCCCGTGGTTGGCCCTCCTTGTTGGTGTGAGAAGAGAATGAGGTGTCGAAGAGGAAATTTAAATCCCGGTTAGGGTTAGAGTATTATGACAGTCTACACAATAAGAGAGAAATAATAAACAGACAGAAATTCCTTCACACCATTAGCTCCATAAACATGGTGATAATAAAGACCTACTGAAATGCTCAAATATTTTATTGAAAGTAGTCACTTGAGTTCATAAAGGGCATTATTTTAATGAGCGCGCAACCCAGTGCAACAATTCAAATAATTAAAAAGAGACCCCGAAAAAAATCTATCAGCACAAACATAAACACAACACGATACAAACAAACAAACAAACATCGGCATCTTTGGGATGCTTTATTTCCAATCAAGTCTGATACAAATGATCTTAAGCATTGGTTTTTCAAATGTCTTATAACTAACACTATATATAGGACACCATGACGGTTCCCCCGTAAAGCCGGTACCCATTTCCGACACCTGGGTCGAGTGCGGTATTGTGCTTGAGCTTTCCCTTATACCCAACGGGGAAAATCGCAGCGCCAGCGCCGGGATACGAACCCGCGACTCCAACATACAAGTCCGATCCCTTAACCGCTGTGCCACCGCGTACAAAAGCTGCAAATGTAACAGCTAGAACACCTGACACCCGACCTTCTATATACGATAAAAGCCGCCATTCACATTGAATGAAGGCTTCTTTTTCGAATACAAATTATTAAAAAGCAAATAATGGGTATATTTTTCTTGCATGACCTCGTGAACGATACTTTTTATTTATTATTGACTTGGGATTCTACACTGAGATATCACTGCACACTCGTCATTTCAAATATGACCAATACTTTCATATCACCATTACTATGAAAGGATTTTATGTTTGTCGTTTAACTTGCCCCGCTGTTGTTTCGGTTCTCTTTTTGCCCGATGGCTTAAATCACGTATTCTGAGCTATAGCGTAATTTTCATACTCGTCATCGACGCTGGAAAGGCGATGAGTACAATCTTCTATGATATTACTGTATGTTGCTGAGCTGAATATCCCGTTCGTTATTTTACCGCGTGACGCTTCTTCTTGTCCGAAAGCCCGAAGTTTGTCGCTGTGTTTTCTTGCCCACCCACCTGGGGGAAAAAATTTTATTGTTATTGCCTACTCCTCTATACTTTATTCCCACCAAATCAATATATTGGTAATAGATGAGCTACGTTCCCGATCCATGAAAATGTAATATTTTTACTGAATTGTTTTACTGACGTAATCTATTTAATTTGGAACAGAAATTCTATCCTAATTTACGACAGTAATAAATTCTAATTTTCTTTTTTTAATCACTATTCGCCTCTTAGAAAATGAACTAAATTACGGCTAAAGATAGCTTCATTCTAACATTGTTAGATATTAATTAGAAATAGAAACTGAATTAACTCAAAGCTTGAACTAAGTCCCTGACGATTGAAATGACTCAATACTGCGTCGCTACCCTCGCCGATAGGTCACAATGAAAAAATTGAAATAAGCCTACTAAAGAAGGGCAAAACATCACTCTGTTCAATTGAATCAATAAAAAACATTCCATGTTTTCTAATTGCGTACCTTTCGTTCGGCTAAGTTTTGGTTCTACATCGGGTCGATTAATATAAGACAGAGGTTGCCAGCCCTTCCAGGCTTCAGTAACAAATGAATCCCTCTGCTTTCAAGTCTCCCTTGTATACCAAACCAGCCCCTTGTTCTTGATCCTTCTCGAAAGATGGCGCCCATTCCTGCGCTTTGATCAACCATTGAGAAGCCCTGAACATCTCCTCGCGCGGACGTCTGGATTTTATGAGTATATATACCTTCCAAATCTTTAGTGTTTTATAGCTCTTAATTTTTGATTTAATTTATTCCACTCAAATTCTTAATTCCGATTGTGCCAACAAAATCTGTTCAAGGGAATAGCCCCAAGCTTCTCCCATCAGCTACCCATCGTACACCACCATGTGTTTGGAGCAATTCACATCTCTCGTTCCTAAGCGTACAGTAGTATTACGCTTTTCTTCCCACGCGTTTGTAACAGTTCCACTACGCTCACACTCACTAATGTAAAAATCATATCCGTTTATAGGTAACCATAAAAGGACTCTGGTAAACTATCACGATCTTAAAACTACACAAACATTCCCCTTGTCTTCTATTTCCCTAACGTCCCATTATTTCTCTTCCAAAAAAATCGATCTGTGTAATGGCTTCCAACTCAGTTTTGTTTACAAATTTCAGATATTTTGATCCACCAGCTCGCATTCCTCTTTTTTGTTCATTTGGTTCATCAGTAGTCCGTCTCGCACACTACCAACAAAAAGTGGCATAATTACGCCAATTGGCCATCTGCGTCCGTATCCATGTTGACCATTTTCGTCTTTATAAATATTGACCATTCGTGTCCTTACCCACATTGACCATCTGCATCCGTACTCATATCGACCATCTGCGTTGGTGAGCATGAATGCTTTTTTCGTGATACGGTTGAATAAACCAGTTACATGAAACAGGATGAACTGTTGCCTATTCATCCGCTTGTTGATGCTTATACGGTCTTGCGTCACACAATCCAGGTATTACATCACTCGATGCGACGTTCCGACGATTCATTTCATCTTCTGTAGCTTCGGTAGCTGCATGGTTATTTCTTCTCCACCTAATTTACTCGCTACCGGTATTGCATCTCCCCGTCCACGAGGGAAGATAAATTCCCTTACATATCTATCCCCTCCATCTTCCCTTCCAACATTGCTGTCTCACACTCATCCTCTGTCATTAGGAAACTGCGGAAACATTGAGTCTACTTTTCATTCGCAATAAATGATGTTGTACAAACATTTGATTCTTTAATGGGCCAATTTTGTTTATTGAAGTAAGCATGTTAAACCTGATCAGATAATAATCTTTGTACTTATCAGTATATTTTACAACGCAATCGAAAATTTTAATTACTTATGAGTCTTATTATACTCGTAAGAGTTTCAAGCTTTCATTGTGGCTAAGGAATTTTTTTCTGATAACAGTCGCAACAGTTCACTTAGGAGTGGCCTGCACGTAGAGTGCAAAAGTCAGAAACTTTAACATGATTATTATTATGAAGTCGAATGCGAAGAAAATCCTCAAAGAAAGAGTTTTTATCTAATTTACTTGCTAGGACTTCAACAATAAGGAAGGGTGGTGCTCCAGCATTGTTACAGGCTGTAGTAAATAATTCTTAAGAATTCCTCATGAATTTTTTACGGTTTTCACAATGTACGTACGCTTTTTCTATTTGCGTTCGGCTGTTATTTTAGCCTTGTAGAGATTTTCATTCTGTATTTGATCCCAACACAAAATCATTGCGCACTCTGTATTCCTGCTATGATTCTCATTTTGCTACACTTGAAAACAAATAAAGGATCAAAAACATATCATGAGGTATCAAAGAGTTCATTTATAGTAAAATTTTTACATATAGTTTACATCACATTTAAAAAATTTGACATTTCCAAATAAGAAGGTGCCTCAATATTAAGCACAGGTTGCGTCTGTGCTCGAATTCAGGGAAGTTGAATCAAGCTGCTGACAAGCAGAAGTTTCACTAAAGAGGAGTTTAGAGGATACGAATCAGTCTGATAGTCATTCGTGAGAGGATTCAGTAAAACATGCGAGAGGTCGCCCGACTAATACAATGCTCGTGACAATTTAGTCGTCGTCTCATTTTCGTGTAAAGGCGTAACTAAGATTAGGAACGCTTCCTTTTGCTTCGGTAACAGAACTATACAAGCTTTCAACTTTCGCGAACACAGTTCAGGATAGATTGGAGCCATGCATAGCCAATGATGATATCAGTGACTGGATGTAATATCACTTGAGTTTTAGAGATCGATTTAAAATAGACGATTTCACACGATGAAACTTTACATCTAAAGTTGAAATTATCAACATGAGAAAAATCCAGAAAGACCTGAAAAGTTGAAAAAAAAAATCTGAGAAAAAACTTATAATGGCGCTGTGTCTAGACACGATTTGAAATCTATTTTTTTTGTTTTCTTATCCTGAACTTCACCTTGAACTTTTTACGCTCCACAGTTCCTTTTTTCATCGCTTTACCTTACAGAAATATCGATTAATGCCATGAACTACACCTTTGATACAATTACGAAGAAAGTTTTTATCGGACCACATTTCCACACATTTTTCTTACCTAGATTTGGATTGAAAATAAGCATTAGAAAACGAAGAAAATGTTATTGAACAAATATATTGATGGTTCACCGTCACTGAACGCATTCTCAGTGCTTCCTTTATTCAATCAGTGGAAGTATTCGAAACTGTATTTGACTTATAAGTTGTGATGCAATTTTTCTCTTCTGTTTTACAGTTAAACGTGAACTTTTTCTCGCTTTGTCATTCATCTTTGCAGCGAAGGTAAATTTGTTTTCAATTATTGTAACACTGAAGCCCTTGTGAGGCGTTATGGAGCATTAGACGATCGAAGGTTAATTGCATCTATCACGTGTCTTGTCTTCACTTAAAAGAAATAGCTATTCCGATCACAATCACATGAAATAAATTCATGAGTAATTGTTAACATATGCTGTATTTTATCGAGATAAGAAGGATGAGGGCAGGAGACAATTGTTTTACTCGGTTTAGTTGCGACTGAATCCCACTCTAACGACGGAGTTCGAAATGTGTTAAATAGCTATACATGATGGGAAGACATTCGTGATGAAAAATTATAAAACGGAGAAAAGGCGATTCGTTACAACACAGAATATTGAAATCGTATCGGATCAAATAGTCCATTGGAAATTTGTTCAACTACAAACTCCAGTTAGAATTTGAGGGTTAAAAATTTTTCAGTTTGCATAAAAGAGCCTTGCTTTTTTTCTTCGGAGAACTTAGGAGAAGAGATGAATTACTTTCTTTAACTTTTTTGACACTCAGAACATTTTCATTGCCAAATTGGTGATATTTTTACTACAGAGCTAAACAAGACAATTTTCGAAAGTTTTGACTAATCTATTAATGAGTAGAATTACTCCTGGCAATCGTAAAGTCCTACTGAACTTTGAATCACGGAAGCCATTGACCAGCACTTAGTTGTTCTTTCTCGTGAAGTTCAGGCCCCGTAATACTGGCGTAGGGACTTGTGTAGAAGAGATTAATAGGAACACCAATTTAAAAATGTGTCTTACGTTGACCGTCTGGCACAGCTCCGCCAAACTTGGCCACATTCTGTCATTTGTAGCGGCGGTAGGAAATGTATCAGCTGCGCATCTGCGAATGTTCATGAGAGATGTATGAGAAAATTTTTTCCCTAATAAAACGCCATTAATTAAGTTCAACGTGTTCAATGAACATAAAGGCATGATTTTATTAGCGCTCCTTATTTTATTATTTGTGTCTAGAAAGGCCTGCTCGTGAGTCATTTTAGAACTGCTTTGTCCAGGGTTATGACAGTCTACACTAACCTGAGAAAAGTGTCCTCTGGAGAGCAAAACCGTAGACGAAAGCTGAATTAGAACTTCTGTGATGTACGTGTAATGAAAAATCAATCATCAGAAAATGTGTAACTATATTGCCACAGATAATTTATGAAATAAACAGTCATTTCCAAAATCCCACAAACATTTGACCATTTATCAGCTGCTTACTGGGAGTATTCATGATAGAGTGGTTGTCACTAAGCCGATGGCATGCTACAGAATGCTACGAAGCGCTAACAGCTATGCCACGACTAGTAAAACTGGACACAACGACAATTGGAATAGGTAATCAGGTATGAGGAATCACTATTTTCATTATTTGAGAGAATTGGGAACGTATTTGTCTGGCAAAAGCATGCAGAATCATTTTATGTTAACTTTCCGGTTCATACTGCGAATCAGCGAGGTGATTTTGTGGTTACAATTAAAAGGCAACAGATCGTAGTGTAGCTTGTCTCAGTCCAGAAATGTAAAATCGCAGGCAAACAAAGTCGCAGTATTTGCATTTACATTCGCAACACCAATTATTCACATCCATTGTTTTAGACTCCGTTTCCTGGGTAAAGTCATTTTTTACTAGTTGATAATACCCTTGTTCTAAGGGCTTTCTGTGTTTAACCACGGTTTGATGATCATAATGATGAATAGAAATATCGTGAACTAAACATCGGGTTTGTTTTCTACATCGTTGCCCTCCTGTTTGGTGTATTAGAGAACAATTTTCTGATTGGTTCTATCGTCCTATCGCATACCAATTAAACTTGTGGCAGCTATGCTGGAGGAATCGCTGAAAATCTTTTTTGGAAATTATGTACAACCTTCATTTGTCACTCGCTCGTTGGATGATGGCCGTTATTTGGGACAAGGGTGGTCCAAGCCCCACTAAGAAATGATACAAATTTTGCACTTCGCTCTGGTTTCCTGTTATTTTTTTACACTTGCATTCTGGCTCGCACTTCCAGCTGAAATTCAACGAACGACAGTTTTAAACATGTAATAAATACCTTGAATGTCGGAGTTGATTCCCTTCCATTACATGCATTCGATAAAAATGACAATAGTTCATTAAGTAATAATGAATTACACAACGAGGAATGAATTAGTTCAGTTTGGCCTTAGCTGCCCGTTTAGGATGAAAGTAGAACTTTTACTGTAAATAAATACCTACATAGTACCTACGCAATAACGACTCTAAAAATTCATTGCAACATGGTTTTCAAAGAGACCGAATATGTTTATCATGAAAACAAATTTCCCCCATTTCTCAGCAAGCTCGATCAAGTTATACAATTATGTTATTGTATTCTTCTCCAAATAATGATTCAACTGAAAGTAATTCAATTATGTTTAAAAAAAGCCACGTCTTCCTCAAAGAACTCGTGTCTGCAAGAGCTCGGCAGGTCGTGAGCGGCACAAAGTTCATTTGACGCACCTAGCGTGTTTGTGTGGCAGCGGTACGCCAGTATTGTGCAGGTCCGTGTTCTAGGGAAACTTTTGGCATATCTAAATCGTCATTCAGATAAATAATCACACAATGTTGAGTATTAGAGTTTTATTTGATAATTTTTCACTTATCTCGTATAGGAATCAAAATGCCACGTGCAGAGCAATCTTAACACACTGTATTTGAGTTTACGTATATATTTGCTCAAGGAAATCTTATATTTTTTGGTGCATTAAGCATTCATAGAAGTAAATATTGACACATTTTGGTGAATTAAGCTTTCAGCAAAAAAAGATGACGACACATGTAGGAGTGCCTCCCATGACCGCCCGTTCCTGAGATGAGGAAAGGTAACTCACGCCATGGTATTTCATTGGAGTGAAACTTCTCGATTAAATCATTTACGTACTTTCAAATTCTGCAATAATTTATTCTCTTTTCTGAAATTATAGTATTTTTTGCCACTCGTATAGTGAGTAATTATTTCCAATCTGTTTACATGACTAAATACTTGTGACCCAAGATAGTGATAGTTTAGTATTAAACACCGTAGACTAAAGGTAGTTGTGAAACATTTTTACGACACACATTTTTGCATGCAAAATTTGAGAAAAAGTGTGAGCCACACACGAGCGTCAAAAATGTATGCTTATCCTAAGTTCTGATGGTGTAGGGAGAAAAATTACTTGGGTTGTATTGAAAAAACCGAGTGGGGGAAAGTTTGAAACATTTTAATTTATTGAAATTTATTCCTTAACCTGTATAAAATGAAGTTAATTTGTTACGGGTGATAATACATAAGCGATGACGTGAAATAAATACAGCAAAGAAGTTAAGTAAAGTTTGCTGATTGGCTATAAGCTAGCAAATTTAGGTTTCGTATAAGAGCCGGCGGATTTAGCTTGCAGATACGCAACACGCCTGGCGCCGCGCCTCCGGCGGCAGCCCACATACGGCCTTCACAGTAGCAGCCATCTGAAGATGACGAGAGCGTAAGAAAGAATTCAAGTTTCTATTCAAGTTTAATTAACGAACAAGTTTAAATTCAAGTTTAATTAACGAACAAGTTTAAATTCAAGTTTAATTAACGAACAAGTTCAAATTCAAGTTTAATAAACGAACAAGTTCAAGTTTAAGTTTAATTAACGAACAAGTTCGAGTTTGAGTTGAATTAACGAACAAGTTCAAGTAGTAGAAATTCAGTTAGGCTGCGTTAATTTTTGAAACTAGGACCGAAAAACGGGACGTTAACCAAGGAAGAGTTCCTTGGACCTACGGACAAGGGTGTCTGACAAAAGCGCCCATACCGACAGCACACTCACTGCGTCCGACACATCCCTTGGGCTCGCAAGTAGAGCAGCGGAGCGTCGACGTCCCAGGTGCCGGAGAAGAGCTTCCAGAAGACACGGCCCGAAGACATAGCGAGACGCCGACGACCGGCTCCAGCGCCCTCCAGCGAACGCTCCCCTCAGCCGGCGAGGCACTAAGAGAATCTAGCAGCACATGCCTGGTTGGCACTTCATGGTTCCACGGATGAGGTTGTACGTCATGGTGGCGATGACAGGCTGAATTAACAGAGCTGAGACGTGTGAGCACGGTTGGGTTAGCGAGGTGTCTGACGACCATTGAACAGTGCGAGCCGACTACACGTTGGCATCGACATAATAGGTTTCGACAAGTATGCTATCGATAGAACGCAATCACACACCCAAGTCTTATTTACTTTTATGAAATTTATATTTTTAATTGGATATTTTATACAGGTTGTGCTTGAATGAAATGTCTTCCAAAGCAATTATTGGTAACTTCAATACGCGTAACATCTAGAATACTTCTGTTGATTAACACAGACATGAGTTTTTCTCTTTGTCCATTCTCCAACAAAGAATTTGTGTAATGTACTGCAATAGACTCATCACTGAATTTTGTTCCGGACGATGATGCCATTTGCGCAGATTGACACCTACTGTTGATTGGTACCTACTGACTGCACCTTGAACTGTTTAAACTGATGCCCACCCAAATGTTCTGGTGCAAAAACTGACCTCCACTCAAATGTTCAGGTGTGCAAACTCACACCCACCCAAATTTTCAGGTGATTTATTCATAATGCCAAAAACTAACGGGTGCTGTTCATTTTTGGTGGTGTAAATTATACAGTTTTATTCACAACGATGAGGACTCACATATAAGGACTCTAATTTGCGCGACAGTTTTGCATTTCACATGCAGTAGTAACTGTAGCAATTAACTAATGAAATGAGGTTACTAAGTCCGAAGAGTTCTGTCGGTGTACCAAGTGACGCGAGACGTGCGCTTACCAAGATTAATAATGGAAGACGATAATAAAGACTATAATAAAGTAATAATAAAGACGATAATTAAAACCAAAAACATACGAGTCTTCACAGAGTAATTTGTAAATCCTAGTTTAAAAATATTCATGAATCCGCCTTAACCGAAGACTCGCTGTGCTGGTATGTTTAGTTCTCAAAAAGACATTTGCTTATTGTGTACGGAAAAATAGAATAAAAATGAAACTTCACTTAGGGTAAATTCATTTTCCATTGATAACGAAGCATCACTAATGTTTGGCTACCACAATATTTCCATCGGAGTCCCGTTCGCTCCTCTTATGCTCGAAGACCGGACCGAAATCGGGACAAAATTGACAGCTTAACACCGTCGCGCCTCTCAGCGAGCGAGCGTTGCACCTCAGCACTCAGCAGGCACTAGCCAGGCAGTGCCAGTGTCCGCTCGGCTGTGGTCGTGGTAGGTTGAGTGCATAACAAAGGTGGTCTGACCTCTTCGTGCCGGTCACGTCTCGCAAAGCAGTCTTCGCGCTCTGAAATTTTTGTCACCGTTCAAAATAATGCTTGAAGTTATATTTTCAATTTCCCTCTGAAATTTAGGGGCTGGCTGTGCCGTATACTTGCTGGAAAACATAGTATTACAGCAAAAGTTTGACTTTTATGAGTACGAACATTGAGAAAAGAGATCTCCTCGTGAAAAAATACAAGTTAATAAGAAAAATGAAGTGTTGAAGCGGGAGTTTGAATTTATTTTTTAAGTGATAAAATACATCATGAATAATTGTTCGTAAGAATTAGTAGACTTGACAAGCCTCGCTCAAGAAACGCGTCAGTTCTGCATGATAGTGCTTTACATTCCTATCATATGTGTTGATGCAACTCGCTAATTAACTTCCGCATCTTCTTCTCAGAGCTCCGTAACAAGCTACCACGGTCTGGCGACAAGGTAATTTGCTACTGTAGGTGTGGCTGTGTTTCTCATTATGTGTACTCAGAACTTGGGTTATCTTATCAAACTAGTTTAACCACTCAAATAGTTTTTAGCTAATTTTTATTCAATTCTTGGCACAATTGACGTAGAGGCTGCTGACAAATTTGGATTCCACACGCGAGCGTCGTGATCATTGGAGCCTACTAGTTCGTTATAAATCTCAACGTCAGCACCAAAAATTCAGAGTGATCATCACCGTCATCACAAATACACTATTTCTTCTATTGACTGCTATGTAGCTTCAAGTTTAGCTTAATTGGAGGTTTTTCAATTTGGAGATTTTTCAGTACAGCATTGCTTTCATGCGCAGTCGTGTTGAGTAAAATTCCGCAGAGGATTATTTTCATTTTCACGTTGACGACTGGTAAACAAATTGGTGTAAATGCACAATATTCTTTTAAACGAGGTAGAAAAACTCATGATTTCGTTTAATGAGGTCTAAAGTTGAAGGGAAGTGCGCTCTTATTTTTCGCAAGCGACTTCTATGGCCTGCTTTATTGCGGTAGATGGCAGCTTCTGATGCTCCAGGGAAGGTCGCATAGACCGCCCTAAATAAAATATTCAAATCTCCGCACCGCCATTGATATTTTCGTGCACCAATCGTTTACTATGATGCAGCAGAGGATATTCGCGTCGAAGTTTTCCTTTTACCCTGCAGGGATTTCGGTTTTTAAAACATGCATATCCATTATGCAATTTTGAGCCCTCGTTCTACTATTCCTCCACAAGATCGAGGTATAAACACTTTGTACGCGCTTATGAAACGCGTTTTCACTGAGCAATAAATGAGTTACAGACTATATAATTTAAAAAAAACGCTATCCATCACTTCTTTTACGTGGCTAAACAATTACTTGATTAAATTGAATTCATTGGCAAACCTCTTATACTCATTTTTCTTAATTTTATTTCTTATTCCCTCCTAAAAATTCAGGCCACTATCGGTGCTGTGGCACTTCAATATTTAGTGTCTTAGCATAATAACATTGCCCAAATGCCCATTGCTCGGCAGCGGTGACGTCGCAGTGGTCCACGTCCGCTTGGCCCAATGAATTTCAGCTATTCATTCCAATCCCTAATCGATTGGTTTCTCTAACACGGATTACCGGCACAGTCTTCGCCTTGATACTCAATCGGCGAACGTAAGCCGCGTTTGGGCATAGAACGAGGCTCCCGAAGTGGGTGGGTCTCCAATGGCTTGAGTGGGTGAGCAAAATGGGCATTTTGAATGAAAAGTATCTTCGGTGTGGGAAAATTTGGAACATAAAAATTTAGAGCGAATCGCTCTCAGTTATTTTTCGAGTGAACAAACTCAAGGCAATAGTGAGTACAAAAGGAATAATTTTTATACCAATGTTTAAATGTTATGCATTTACCAAACATGGGAATGTTGCTGAAGGAATAGACATAAAAGTTTTATTCTCTTTTCACTATTGTACGGTACAATTTATATCGAACATAAATAAAAATCCATCCCTCTTTAACATAAAAATAAATTTTTGTTTTCCGTTGTGCGTTCAGTGGTGCTAACTCTGAAGCTATCATTGACACCCATTGATTTGACGCCAATCATTGGAACTATCAAATATTATCAGTTTTTTATAGCCTCGAAATGTATCACTGATTATTTTAGAAGAAACTTGAGAACGTAATATCACGGTTCCAATATTATTCAACATTACTATTTATTATGACTTTTGTGGTGACTGGAGATTATGTGAATGAATCGATTTACTCGATAAAAAAAATGTTGCCTTTACTAATAGAAACAGTGTTAGTTGAGTGAAACTACGAAAATCATAAAAAGTTAAAAACAGAAGAAAATACGATAATATTCAGCACTCCAATCCAAAATAATTAGCAAGTTTGCAGGACGTATCATCCACTGAATGTCCATTGACGATTTTTTGTTTGACTTGACGGTTTTACTCAACGTTGAGGCCATTACCGAGAAGTAACAATTATTATTATTATTACTGAGATGGGTACGCGTCTTGGAAATCTAAGTTTTATCAGGAATAAAACCACAAACAGCGGAATAAAATTCATTTTTCTAAAAAAGGGGCATTCAGACTAGCGCTAGTTTCGAATATTCATTATCAATGAATGCTCTGAAAATAAGACCAAAAATATAGACAAATTGATATTTCAATAATTGCTAAGTATATATACAACCTATATAATATACAATTGGCAGGCACTTTGATCACAGTTAAGAACGGGTTTCTGCTTAAAAATGTACATTGATTCTAAAATCCGGAGATCGCTATTACACGTAGAATCTAAAATTGAAAAATCATCTACCGAGAAAATATGGTTGGTGCTTTCACAGTGAAGTCTAGGCGAAGACTGAGATGGAGTTGCTAGCGGCCTATTAGTTCTAAATGATTTGCCTAGATGTTGGTAAAATCTAATCTTTGACTGTTTCAGAGTGCTCCCTATGTAGGAACTCTGGCAGGTTCCACACTGATATTTATAAACAATACTAGAGAGCAACTCTTTCGGCAGTCTGTCTTTATAGCGGAAAAATGATTTTATTTGGAAACTGTTGCGAAAAACAAACTTGAAATCGATTTGGGGGTAAAATTTTCTCAAATTCCTAGTTAAACATTGTTTTAGCTCATCAGAAGTTGGTCCAATATACGGAAGCGATACATACAAAGCACATTTGGAAACTGTAGCTACCGTGATCTTTGGCTTATCGAACATTTTGTTTAAAAACTTTTTAAGAGTATAGTCAAAAATATATTGAGGGTATCCATTGGTAGAAAAAAATGTTCTCAAATAATTTAGTTCGTCGCAAAACTTATGATAGTTTGATGACAGGTGAAAGGCTCTGTGAAAAAGTGTTCTCAAACTATTCAGTTTAAAAATGAAAGGAGTAAAGCTGAAGAAACTATTTCCCAGACCAGTGAAAGTCGGTTTCCGATAAATGCCTAGTTGAAGATGATTGTCAAAACGTTGAACCCTAACGTCTAAAATAATTATTGAAATATCAATTTGTCTATATTTTTGGTCTTATTTTCAGAGCATTCATTGATAATGAATATTCGAAACTAGCGCTAGTCTGAATGCCCCTTTTTTAGAAAAATGAATTTTATTCCGCTGTTTGTGGTTTTATTATTATTATTATTATATATTTGTCTTTTAATTTTCCCCTTGACTTTTGTTTTACTGCTATTAATATATTAATTTTTTAAGAGCTCAGTGCAAGTGGGGTTACCCTTCAAGATGTTGTAATTACAGAGTGGATGTGGTGCAGGTATTAGCTACTGGAGGAATGGTTACCCTGTAGTCTGCAAATATAGCTTCTGTGCTTAGTGCGTACTTTTTGTTGAGCTGGAGATTCTGGCGCCCAATAAGTTATCAAATAATATAAACGCTAAATGTGTTTCAGAGTTTCGAGTGATATTAAAAAAAAAACTTTATAGCTCTATTCAAGCACGAAAAGTCACAGAAATAGGTATGATTGTTTTCCTCACCTTCCGTTAGACCACTGGCCTCAGTTTTACGTTCATTTACTACTGTTGTCGGTACGGTTTCATTTCTGCTTTGTTCCTTTGTACGATATTTGTAACGTCAAATTATCCTGCTTGAGATTAGCAGCCTGAGATTAGGTGTGTCTATTTAGGAGAAAACCTTGAATGCAATGACAAAATTAATTTGTTGTTCCTAATATGCGTAATATCTGCTGAACTTTTTCATAACTGTCAAAAATATTCTTTAATTGCTTTTTGAATGAGCGTGCAAAAACTGCAAATTGAATTATATTTAAAGTGAATCACTTCTTGTTCACTCGCTACATAGCTTTATTGACATTCATTAATCCAGCGATGTCATCAAGACTGGTGAGTTACAGTATTTTTGGACAATCACAACTGAAAATGATTCGAAGCCAAATTTCTTTCTTTGTAGAACTACGAATTAGGCTTATCAATTTGAGTTTACTGGTGGGAATCAATAATTAAAATGAGACGCCCATGCATCATTCAAAAGCTGAACGTAAAAGCTCAGTATCTCATCTTCTCGGCATCATTTCTCGATGGCAATAAACATAGGAGTCGACTGTTGCCTGTTTTCCAGTGCCGCAAAACCGTGAGGCCTCACCTAAGAGATGCCCAATGTACGCCATGGTCTCCCATAGCTTGTGGCACCGAGTCGTCGTGTCTGCGGGGTTCGTGTTCACGGTCACCTATTAGTGTCAGTATTCGTATCTAGCCCGGCGATAGACGGACGTCACCGACGTAATCTTGACGCTTGACGATCTAGCGGTCATGATAGGAGTAGCACGCTCCTTTTTTCTTGTCGATGCCACGGATCTTAAGAGCCTGTGCCAACACGGCTCAATGTTGCGTTAGTCTTATTTTTTATTAAGACACTCTCAGTGGCTTGGGTGATATTAGTACTCAAGAGAACAGCGTGACTTGTTACTCAAAATAGAGCCTTTTGCTTCACCTAGTCATTTACCAAAAAGTATTCTGTAGCAGTAATAGATCACAGATTTTAAACGCCAAAAAATCTGTAGGAGCTCTTTGACGTCATGTTCTATTGAGCCCAATTCATTATTTTTCTACACTCTGCGTCCCACCGAGTTGTCCGATCTAGTTGAGATTTCTTTTTTTCCTGCTCCTATAATTGCCTTGACTTGCACATTCTCTCCAATTTTGTAGTTATCAGACTACGTCGTGTGAATTTTTATGCAAGAAAACAGTCAGACTATTACAACAGAAAATGGTAGCAAATACTCGAGTGTTCTCGCCTGGCCTTGAATGATCACCTACAATAATTATAAAGTAGCTACTGTCGCTCTCCATTCAATAAAACGCCACCAAAGAAGCTGAATTACTGGGCACCTACAACGCCGTGTATGCATTGGCAATGTCACGGAAAGAAAAGTGATATTGTATTCTGCTGTAATAGTCGTCGGCCTTGCGATTAAGCCTCTTGAACGTCTACTGCAAATGGTATTGGGAATGTCAGGTCGACGTGCCGCCAATAAGTCCTGCTCGCCTCGACCATGACGAAGAAACGTTTTAATTTTTTTTGGGGAAATTGAAAAATTAAGATCATAATTGTGCCAAAGGAGCGAGGGTGATGTTCAGTGGTAGAAACACGTCCAACTGGGCTATAGGGGCACCTTCAAGGCTCTTCGTTTTTGCTGTGATGAGCTGAGGTATGACGTTCAGTGTCGGGCTTATGCAGTGTATGAGCTAAAGTGATGATGTAGAGTTTTTTATTGATAACGAGGAGGGTGTACTTTGTTATAAAATATTGTCCAAGGTTTTTAGTGGGTCAGTTCTATGGCATCCACGGGGGTATCTTCGGCTAGTCCCATTTCTATTTCGTAACAAAGTTTGATTTGGATAATCTGATCGTGTGATAAGTTTTCGTTAAACATATTGTTAGTTTTAATTTTCGTGCTCAAGTTTACGTTTTATTTCTGATAAAACAGTTCGAATCCTTTTCGTTTTCTGAAAACTGAACGTTTAAAAATTAGTTCAAGAATTTCCGAGGAAGAATAGCTCTTTACAAACGCTGTTGTTTCATGGATTTTTTTTCTCTGAAATCCTAGTCCGGTGTAATCTTATTTTTGACTGACTGGGACGTCCGGTTTTTGAACTCATGAAGTCTGGCGTTTTTAAAACGATACTAAAGAGGAGGGACGTGAGATGAGCGAAAGCTATGCTGTCGGGCTCGCGTAAAAGAAAAACAATACAACTCGGGACCGAAAGCTTTCTGTTCCATTTAAAAGTAGCTCGGCGCTGCTGCACCTGTGATCTACGGTTGAGCAATGGAAGCGACGCTCTGAGAGTTCAGTCCAAGTTCTGGCTAAAATTTGTGCAAGTAAACAGAAAATAGTTGGGCAACATGCGTTTACGAGTCAAGCAGTTACACACTCGTATTATTTCTCAGGATTGCAGATATTTGTTGTATAGGGTTGTATTTGTTGCGGCTTCGTGTACTAGTTATTAGAGAAAACTTTGATTTAACCAGGGGAGGTCGGTGTGCACGAATGCAGCGGAATTCAGTTTTATCACTGCATAGTTGTTGCATATATATATATATATATATATATATATATATATATATATGCAACAGTACTTCAAGGTTTAAATTCCATTTAATAGATGGTACAAGACGAGTGGCTCCAGAAATTTTTCTTAGCGCATAAATATATATATATATATTTATGCGCTAAGAAAAATTTCTGGAGCCACTCGTCTTGTACCATCTATTAAATGGAATTTAAACCTTGAAGTACTGTTTCTGAAGACTTTTTTGAAGATCCGAAATATATATAAAACAATGGAAAAAGGGTAGTCCCATGAAATGCAGGCTGTAATTGATTGTGTTGAGTCACATTTATGCACGCTTGAATTGTATGGAGTCTCACATATGCTGCTTCTAATGTTCGAAAATTTCCATCATTGCCATACAATAAGTGCATTTATTTCCCTCGTAATGACAAGAAACTTCGATGCGATGCTACCAAACTTCCACAAAATTTATGAGACCGGCTTGGGATTCTCGACAAGTTATTCTTTAGCTCCTGAGAAGCTATCGGATCCCGACATGAATGAGATGATACACGGCCTCTGGTTAGAACGTGTTTGCTGCCAACATTGATGGATCAAATAGCAATCACACTGTAAAGTTATACTGAGGCAAAACTTCGGGAAAATTTGCTCAAGTTTTCAGAGATGCTCAAAATTTCAGAATCTGGATATTAGCTCCTCCGTTGAGGCGCTGATGCAGTTTTGAGATGTGATTTTCATATGGCAGCAAATTAGTGTTAGGATTTTTTATGGTTAGAATTGGGACGAAAGGAGTTCTGCGAGTGTTAATTCAATTGCATATTAAGCCAAGAGTACTTCAAGAAATATTTTTCATTTCTTCTCTTTGAAAATATGATTTAACGAATCCTTGTTCACAATTGAGCTTTCTGTTGCACAGAGCTAGAATTTTTTCTGGTCACTGGTAGGAAACATCTGCTATGGTAGCCGTACATTTGTGCAGTTTTATTTTATGCTCAACATATAATTATCCTAAATCAGTGTCTGCAATCTTCTTTAGTTGTATCTTTTCATCAATTTAGAGCATTATACTATCGATATCGTGTTGTGAAAACGTGAATTAAACGAGCTTCGTGAGTTAACATTTTATTTCTACCGTATTGTTGGCATTAGTTCACCCTCACACCTTGTGTCATTTTACAGGTCACCTCAGTGTAAAAAATTGCATCCTTACTTCCTCGTCCCTTGTTATGTAATAAACATTATGAGTAATAAATAAACCATGTTTTTAGTTAATTATTTTGAAAATAAGGTAACCTTTCATGAGCTAGAGATTTCTTTTCTCATACATATGTTGCGACTTATTCTTTGTGATTTTATACTTGAAAGATATCAATTACGCTCTAACTAAGGATATACCTTCCGCAGAACCCAGCCTCTGCGCTTGTATTATATCGTCAAAATGGTAAGCCTATCTAGTACAAGTATTTTGGTTTTACCTAATCAATGAAATTGAATAGGTACTCTACACACGAGGAAGCTCTGACGTTATATAAATGAAATGAAACCGGCATTCATACGTGTGAGCTCTGTCGATAAATTGGCAAAAGTGGAAGGCCCTTTTATTAATTTGCAGACAAGTCAGGGCTTGGAAATATTTTTGACACTTAAATTGCTACATGGAGCAGCTTCATGTTTTTGGACTCTTCAATTGAGCTTCGATGCAATCATCTTTGAACTTTGATCAAATGATCACAGGAGAATTGCAGATGGATCTGTGACAGTGGTATCGATTCCTGTGATATGACTCCAAAATCTGAATAGTGCTATTTCGTTTAACTACAATAACATGGACACGAGAAATGAAGTTTCAAGATACAACTATAATTCAGTCAGAGGGAACAATGATGCTTCACTTATTGCCCCGCTGATGAATATTGAGCTTCATGTGTCCATGATCAAGTTCTGCAGGTAATTCTGTGTCAAAGTTTAAAATGGATAAGTTGGGCCGGCTTACTCTGCGCTAAAGGCTTTCATAATTCGTCTCATTATTTCCTGAGAGCGGCTGCATGGCGCCATTACCCATTTATGGACTCCAATTGCAGGCAGTGCACACCACATCCCGCTCCGCTACCTGGCAAGACTCGGATGTGCATGCAACCATGCAGTGACTGGTTCTGATCTGAGTAGATAACTTCATGCAGAATCGGAGTTTATCCTCGGATCAGTAGATTTCCTTCGCAATTTTTCTCTACACCTTACCTCTGCACCATGTTTTACATCATGCTGATGACCATTTGAAACGTTTTTCTAAAACACTTTGCACACGCCGAACATACACATACATCCCTGGAACTGTTTTCAACGTTCCTTAAGCAGCAAATAGAAGTATGTCATGGGTGAAGTACGGTATCATGGATGATTTTTTATAACATATGACGAAAGTTAATGTTTTTTTCTGATCCTGCGATGTACTGTACATGGATAAAATTTTATGCCTTCACAATTACGACATCTTATAAGCTACAATTCAGCGTGTTACTTACAATAATGTTACCTGCAATGTTACATCATGTCACCTACAATAATGTTACTTACAATGTTGCAGCTTGTCCCCTAAAATAACATTGCGTACAATGTTTCAGGTTATTACCTACAATAATGGTCTATAAGGTTATAACTTTTCACCTACAATAGTGTTTTCTACCATATTACAGTTTGTCCCCTACAATAATGTTTCCTACAATGGTACAGGGTATTACTAACATTAATGTTCTCTATAATGTTACAACTTGTCACCTACAATAGTGTTTGCTACCATGTTACAGCTTGTCCCCTAAAATGATATTTCCTTACAATGGTACAGCTTATTACCCCCACTAATGTTCTCTAAACTGTTACAACTTGTCACCTGCAACAATGTTACTTGCTGTCGTCAAGCGAGCTTAGTCATACACAGTCTAACTTTTTCGCCACCTGCATGCATGTTTTTCGCCTCCTAGGCAATTAAACCACTTAGGCGGCGAAAAACATGCATGCTCTGGCAAAAAAGTAAGACAGAGGCAGTGTCGCAGTGTGAAGCTCATGCACGAAAGGCTAAAAAATGTTGAGCGGGGAATATTCTTCGTATTCTCCACGTATTTGAAGCATTTTGGGATTTATTTTTTACACTACCAAAATGATAATAAACACGCTGAAAAAATATTGAAAAATTTCTCCGAATGAGCTGAAAGTCCTTTTGAAAATCTTTTAATTTCTGGAAAAATTCTTGAATGATGAAGATTTGTAAAGTTTTGCTTTCGTTCTGCATTCGTAATTTATAGCGCAGCTCCTTCTGAAGTTTTAGTTAAATTCGATTGCTCTCATACCTGACAATTTTACAGACAAAATTTGGCCAACATTTTACCAAATACTCTCTGGATCTTGAAAATTATTCGGAAATGAGCACTGAAGCATAAAAAGATTGAGAAAAAATTTCTCAATTATAAATTTTTGAAGTGCGTTGAGAATTCATTGCTGCAGAGACCACATCATCATTAGTATTTCAAAAATAGATATCTCATTCGAAGGTGTTCATGTTCATGAGAATGTTGAAATTTATTAATTACAGTGACCAAATATGACTCGCGACAGAGCTAAGCCGACATCTCGCTCCCACCCTTCCACGCTACAAGCCGCGCTCTCGCTGGCATGCACAGAACGCTGTCCACAACAGTCTGCTCAACGCACCGCTGAGCTCAGCCAGAGATCTCCGGACAGGGCGCCAAATGACCGGTGTTTTATGCATTAATAGAAATTGACAGAAGCCTGTTTAAAATTTTTTTGCGTTTCTTATACTGTGTTTTATTCTTGAGTTCAAGTTTTTGGACCAATTTTACTAAGGAAATAAAACGTGCCAAATCAATATTTGACGCTTGTTTCATGCAGGTAATTAAATTTGGAGGATCTTTTTATACAAGGAAATTTTAAAGAATTTTTTACGCTCTGATGATTTTTTATCGGTCCCTTGCAAATGATTGTAATTAACCCATCATTCTTTTTTTAAGATAGCAAATTTAACCGCGTAATTAGGAGCATACAATAATAGGAGAATTTGATTATCTTCGTGCTCCTGAGGTATTGTCATTACGTAGAGGCATAAAACCTTGTTCCTTCAATGGCGACGCTATCGATTGTGAGCAAATCGTGAAGTCTGCTCGAGGGTATCCGATCAAATACTCACAAAAGTCTTTCGCTCAGCTATCTACGAGCATTTGCATTGTACGTGCTCGGCTAGAACATGTTTACGAGTGATTGCATCCGTGAGCTAAAAATTTCAGAATTCCCATTCGGAACTCTTCCCTAGCCAACGTCAGCTGCAGGTTGCCAAAGCATTATCTTGGGTCATGCGTTAGGGATTGTTTGCACAATAATTTATTTTCAACTGATTCAGCCCTAATCAGAACTCAAACGGGCTAATAGTTGATTTGATTTACTAGAACATTTAAAATAAGCCTGGACAGCAATGAAATCCGGCAGGTTTGGCACTGTGAACGTAAGAAGGGAGCTTCACAACTTTACGAATGTACTGAGCTCCAAAAGCTTGCTAAAAAAATTTGGCTAATAGTATGAAGAAGAACTCTAATTATAGTTTTCATGCTAGAATTCTTAGTTTTGCGTAAAATGGCCTTTTCTTCTTCCACACTCATGAATATTTCACAGCTTGTTTTTCGGGAAACCCATTCTATTGGAATGTGATTATTATTCGTGTAAAAATAATCGATTATCCATCTTGAAATCGACGTTCTTGTACAAATAGTTCACATAGTTCTACAATATTGAGAGACATGACAGCTCTTTTGTGTTACTTGCATATCTTAAATGAAGGTTAGCACTGCTCGTTGAGGAGCAGAACAAACGGGCTGTAGGGAAGTTATCTTAAAGAGAATGTGCTGTCAACTCAACTTGCGTCTCAATGCATTTGATTATAACTGACGTGATGGTAAGACGAAAGCTGAGGTAAATATTATAAAATTGATTTATTTTTGCGAATCAATATAACTATTTTACATTGGGTAAGTCGCTGCAACTGACCTTTCATCAGCATATTAAATACATATCTCCTCTTCCCTTTGTACAGCCTGACTACCATTTTTGTTGGATTTACAAAAGGTAGCTTTCATTCGTGTAAAATTCATGCACGAAAGGCTAAAAATTTTTATGAAAGGAATGTTATTTATATTTTTTAAATAGGTATTCGCGGTATTCCAACATCGATTTTTGACACAATCAGTATGATAATATACACATCGAAAAAAACAATGCGTGATTATTTGTTCGAATGAGCTGAGCGTTCATCAGGTAAGTAGTAACACCACGAAAGGAAAAAGGTGAAAAAGTTACAGAAGGAAACGTCGCGTTCTCGCGGCCTGCTAGTCCACGTAGTGTGTCGATTTCGCCAACCGAGCAAATGACCTTTTCTTATCAGGATATGAGAAGAATATCTTCGAGTAATTCAGAGAGGTATATGTATATATTCTCCAAACAACTGTATTCCCTCGTTTGTCTGTTTTATTTTATTGAAATTTAGAAATAATTTGTTTTTCCATGTTCTGATAGAAAAAACCGTGTCATTTTTTTTTCTTCGCGGGGTGAAGATAATGATCCTGACGATGATGAAGATGAAAGTTTTTAAGTATTTGTTTCATCAACAGATAATTCGTTTTATTATTATTAATAATAGGAACCCTTACAGATTTATGAGCCCATGCCAGAAATTGTTCAATCATTTTATAATAAAATTACTCATTTAATTGTTCGATAACCGGTCATTCTGTGCTAGTTATTATCGTTAGAATACTGCGACGTTGTACTAGATAAGCTTGAAGTACAAATTTGAAATTATCTTCTATTTAAGTTTTATTTCTTTTATAGTACAGTTTCCAGTTGGCACTCAGCGCAGAGCTTTTATATTATTCAGACATTTTTTTCTGAGCAATGGTTGTTTCTGCACCTATTTGGCCAGAAAATGATATCAGTCGTATTAAAATGCTGCATTTTATGAGAATATTATGCTCGACTTTCGTTTTTGTGAGAAGATTTAATTTGACCGCGCAGAGAAAACGACACCCGCTGAAAAGTACACGCTTGTATTTGAGCGAAATTCAATTCACATGTTCTCATACCAAGCTATTTGTCTGACGCGCGTAGCGTGCACGCTGTACGTTTTGATAAAAACGTTTCTGAATTTTACTCACATTTTGCAGAGTGAAATGTTCCGGGTAAGCCAAGGAGCTTCTGCGAAGTAAATTGTATTTTTTTTCCCAGCACGAGTGAGGCTATTCTCTTTGCATTTGATGGGGAGAGAATATAGTCTGCGAATTGCTTTTCTCCGGAAGCGGAGTGTCGCCATGTTGGCATTTGTGGCCTTCCATCGATCGACCTAAGATTCCGATTGCCCTCCTCTACGCTGCCTTGATGGCCCTCTCGCCTTAAGCGCTTCTTGACTCTTTCTATAAACCTTCAAGTCCTACCTAGAGCAAGCCTGTGAACAGTGAAATGGACCTTTAAATCGGCGTTGCTGGCCAATATAACGTGCTTAGCTTGCACTGAACTTGAAAGTTCACCTAATTTTGTATTTTTAGTTTTTTTTTCAGTATATATTGAGGTTATTACGTGTGTTGAACAGAGGAAAAAACGTTAGAAAAATAACTAAAACTCTTGTAGAGCTGGAATAATGGAGAAAATACTTCCGGAGTCATTTTGTTTCCTGCCGTTTTTTGAGCAACCTAAAATTTTCGTGTTTTAAGGACCATTATGCATTCGTAACTTATCCTGCAGAAAATGTTGCTTGCTTGCCAGGTTATAATGATCATTGGGAGATGGCCGTAAATTGATGTTTAAAGATCTGCTATTGATGGTTGACAAATATTGATCAAACTTTTCAAAGGCTGAAGAGACAAAAATCTCTCATATCAACAAAATCATTTTGTTATTTTGATATTAGTGATGTTGAATCTGCTCCTAAGCTATTTCCTCAGTTATGCATGTTGTCGTTGCTTATTTCTTTACCTCGTTAAGTCGTTTTTAGGTGAATTTTCTTGTATATTGTCTACTCATAAACAATTTCGAGTACAATTTTACTTGGCGACCAAATTACACGTTTTTTTTTCTGCAACCTTTAAATATTTGTGTTTTTCTAGATCTTTTTGTTTGGGCGATATCACGACTCGCTGAGTAGCCCAACAAAATATCTCATCGCTTAAAACTTTTTATACCAGATACCAGAAATTTTAGCGCACCTAATTCTCTTCTTTAAACTTTGAATAACCTTGAACGTTCGTCATGACGGAAAAGTCATCTTATCACGCGCATCAGGAGTATAGCAACGTCCTTAGAGGTATTCAACTCAAGCACATCGGAAAATATTTACGCATTCTTCAAATCCAAACATTTTTCTGTAAACACTGATGGTAAGTCTCGTGAAAGTTTTTTGATTATGCTGGAAAGCTCTCCAGTAAGGCGAGCATATCTTGTGGTCAACATCGCGTAATTTGTGTGCGTGCGTGAGAGAATGGATGTTTACGAGAAGAGCGCAAAAAATGTGCTGGGAAAATTACACATGATTATGAATATATCAGTGGAGAAGCTGCTCAGCCCTAGCTGACCCCTTAAAGATACGTTACTATGTATTACAAAACATTCGTACCTTCGCCGAACATGTTTGCATTCACTACTCTTTTAATTTGTTTAATGTGGACGTGTCGTCTGATGAGGAGAATCTTAAATTATGAAGCCTCCACTGGCTTGTTCGTGGGGTTCAGCTCTCGTATTCCGGCTAATATTGGTACAATTATTATCCTATCGTTTGAGTCAAGAATCAATTAGAAATGAATAAATTTTTCCGGTCGTAATTTCGAAAGTAATTTAGTTGCGAGTTAGAACAATTGTATTTATTTACGATAGTATTAAGAGACACCTTGCTGGACCAATACGTCTAGAATCTATGTCTTTACAGAGTATTCGTAATTATCTACAGAGCGACGCTGACTCTGATTACGGCCGTTGTTTACTTATTATTTTCTTGTCACCCGCTTTTTCTTAGAATTTCCGATACCTCAGAGCAGCTGCAGCTGGGTGCTTGATAAACGTGTACCCCTACCATTTTTTCACCTATGTAATTCTATTCATTCGTTTCCTTTATGAAAATGTGATCAGAACTTATCAAACAAACGTTAAGCTGCTCTGAAGAGGAGCTTTTTGTTTATTTAATTTGCTGGGTGTTCATCACTATTTTCATTTCAATGGAACGAAATTCTGTTTACAGATGGTATAAGATGATTACTGTGTAACTGACTTTGCTATAGTGACCGCTTGCTTGATATGAATTATTGTAGAATTTTCGAGCACCTTGCAATGGAATTGTAAAAATACTTAAAATAAGCAAATTTTAAGCTGGAGCACGCTTTTTACTTTATTTATTCGTCTCGTGTTTTTTTAATTTCATCTCAATTGAGATGAGCCTACTTGTTAGTTGGGAAAGCTTTCGAACATTCTGGGAACAGATCGATTTTAAAACTGCTAAGATGAGAAAGAAAGCCTGACTGTATTGAACATATTTTCCTCTTCTTTTCGTACATTGCTGAAAAGTGGTGTTTAATCTCACTGTAAATTATGACTTTCGTAATTTTTTCTATTCAGGAGTAGCAAATATTTTAAGACAAGTGATTTCTTTCGGTAAGAACTGCCATACGTCAACTGAAGCTCTGACGACATAACGGTGCCGAGTGAGCCAATTTTCGGAAATAGTTTGCGTGTTATTTAGCGATTTCATTGATCATTGCAGCATGCATGCAGAAATAATTGGCGCCAAAAATGCTAGAACAAAAATAAACTAAATGAGATTCGCCCAAACTTTTGTGCACTCCCGAATGCAGTCAAATAGTAGAGGAGTTTAGGGGAATAATTAAAATTATGAACGATATGAGAAACGCCGTCTAGTGGGGTGCAAGATTACAGAGCCCTACAAGTCATCAACGCCATGGACTTTTCGGTCAAACTTTTGCTCATTTTCGCAGAACTTGGAACAGCTCACTCAGCTGTGAGGCATGTACTTCACCGAACTCCAGTGTTCAACTTCAGAGCTTTCATGGCTTATGAAGCTGTCAGACACTGCGTATGTCTGACGTAATGGCTGGGATATTGATTTAGGCTCAACATGAATCGCAGGGGATAAACAAGTACGCTCTTTTAGTGTTCGGAAATTTTACGGCATTTTACAAGCATACGCTTCATCAGTGTGTCTCTGCTTCATTTATGTTGGTAACAATATCCTCGAAAGAAGTCCGGCACACTAAATTGTTCCTTTACATGGGTTGGAATTTTGGGGCTAAATCTCTATGCCCACTTGCCAACATAAAATTGATTTAATTAGCCTTATGAGACCCCAACAAGAGATCTAAAGCTTACTGATATTTACGGCATCAGTAAACACTTTGCTCATAAGCTGTAGTATACGATTCACGCTATGCATAATTCAAGTGTTGAATAAATTAGGCCATTTTTGATTATGTTTTATTTAATACAATAGTTTACTTGTTGAGTACAATATTGCGCACCTCACTCTACAAAGTTACATCGGAGTATGCTGTAGAACATTGAACAAGTGGAAAAAATAGGTTATGTGAAGCAATTCTTTATCGCGTTTATTGTCAAAAAAAGATGTGAACGTATCGGCTCCCTACTAATTTGAATGAACAGAAACGTTATATATGAATGTTTGTGAATGATTCATAAGTAAAAAAAAATAAGTGACGAAGAAACAATGGAGAAAGAATTTAAACGTGCTAATATCAGAAAACTAACTTTTTCTGATGAAGAAACAATTTTAGTCGAGTTTTCACTCCACACCTCAGTAATTGCATTTTTAATCACCTACATATATATATATATATATATATATATATATATATATGCTAAAATACTGAAAAAATGTCTCGGCAAAACTGATGTTATGCGCGACGCTCGAGCTTCTCTTTATAAGCAATATCCACGTACGTAATGTTTTGCACTAGAAGTAAGTGCTCGAATGACCTACAGCCTCTATTAGGGTTGTTTTTATGACACACAAGGCACATTCCCCCATCACTTGGAGCAAAGTTCCCTCCTCTATGTCAACTTCGGAAACTTCTAGGGTAATTTCTCTCGAGCTAAGGGAGCTTCTCTAAAACAAACGAGGACAAAATTCACGGTGATAAAATGTATGTCGATGAAGTGAGAAGTATCCTATTTACTGAAAAGTATTCTCTTTCCATGTATATGAAACAATAGGAACCTATTATCTTGTTCGAATCTATTAATACTAAGGACCGTATTTGCAATATTTAATTCCTTTTTATCTTTAGCCTACGAGATAGATTTTTTTCACCAACTCGCTACCGGTGAACGTCTGTATACCATAAACTAATATGCCATTCTCCCTAGATAACGGATTGTAAAGACACTTCAAATTTAATAAATTTCCTTGACATTGTTTGAAATCTCATCTCATGGTAGCATCAACAATTTTGGTGGCTATTTATTTCTATCCCAGTCAATTCAGGTGAGACGAGTTTTACAAAACATTATAGCATTATAGAGGCATGATTCCGAGACAATTTTCTACCATTCGCACAAATGCATTCTCTCTCTCTCAATGTCGAGAGAAAACTTTAATAAAGTGGAGCAACAATGTCGTATTGGAGATATTGAGGTCGTTTTCTTTTCTATAGACTCTTTCGTTCTCATGTCATCCATTGCAAGGCTCGCCTAGAAAACAGAGACCCACTCCGACCTGTGAGATGGCTCATCATTTCGCTCTAAATTGCTTATTTCTTTGGGCCCTTCACGATGATGTGTTCCGATCGCGCCCAAACTCAAACAAAAATTCTCGACCCATTTCTTTTCGGGCCAATCCTCGAGAAATGGATTCGACCTCCAGAGAGGGAAGACGGTTCGAATGCCGCTGAGCAAATAATTATATTCCCAGTGAGGGGAAAATTTCAGTGTGTTAAAAGGATGGAAATTGCAGCTATATGTGAGTTGAAAACTGCTTTATTTTGGAAGCTCACTCGGAGTTTGCGCAAGCAGCCTAAAAACCTTGGAGAAACAATGAGCCACTAAAGCGAGTTGTCAAATGAATACCGTGTCCGTTAAAGGTTCTTTGTGATGCAATGGAAAATATTTAGTATTTGAAGCTCATTTGTTTTGGATTACAGTTTTCCACCTAACAGTTTTACGTACTAATCATAGTCCTGCCGTAAAATATATTCAAGTTGAAAATGTGTACAAGCGAACTTCCACAAAATGTTTAAAATTTTTGGTTTAATAGTGAACAATTAACGATTATTATAAACAATTACTAATTATATAAACCAGTGTAACTATTGACAAAGATGTGATACTTTTCTTTATGAATATTTTTATGACCGCTCGTATCCTAAAGTGATATTCTTTATGCAGTGACAGTCACCGTAAAAAATGTACCGATGGTTGATTAAGCCTTCCACAAATTAAATCGATCTGGCTAAACTTTCTGAAGTTTCTTGTAGTTGAGATTGAATGCCAGTTTTGATAAAATCTTAGTTTTTGTCTCTGGTAATGGTAAGGCCATGAACATTGTGCATTTGACAAAAATATGGCCCAGAGATGTCGTAAGTAGGACTAGCATATCTTTGGAAATGATTTTGAAGTGCTTCGGGAAAATGTATGCTAGCTCCCTTGTGGATCTCAATAACTAACTAAATAACAAGCCTATTTTAGCTCACTTATTCTGTTTTAACATCTTTGACCAATATACCGTATTCACGAACTGTTTAATGCTTCTCTCGGTGTGGCTGTAATATATACCATACGATTTTGTAAATTATCTTGAAATCAATTCATGAAATTGAATAACCACTTAGTCTTCAGATCTCACGACTTGCATTGACATTCTCGGTAGTTTTTAATAATTTTAAATTTTCTTCGCCTCAGCTCGAGATAAAATAGATTTAAGGGGAGGAAAAAACGACCGATCTATTGTGAGGTGGACAAATTAAGCGAAAAATACATTTAAAATTGCCAGAGCGTCTTGAAGACTCGGATAAAAAGTTGTGTTCTTTTTCGAATTACACCTGATTTCAATGACTTTTTCCACCAACAACCGTCATATATTTAGTACTTGATTTTTCATCTCTCAAGTGTATTACAAACTTGAGCTAGAGCCGTTTCTTATATTTCTACCCTTTATGCTAATGGGATTCAACTGGTGTAATTATAAAATTTTGTGTCCTTGTGTGTTTGTTCGCTCTGTCGGTCCCTTCTTCCCCCTGATAATAGAATGCCTCAACGCTGCATAATGTCTGCATCTTGAACAGCAATTCCTTAATTGCGAGTTATTGCAATAAACTCCAATTTATTTAAACGTGTATATTGATGGAAATTCATTACGATATCATAATATAAAAATAGAGCGGTCAAAAGAAGTAAGGGTGAGCATTTGCACTGATCATTTCGATACAGTTTTCTCCAATAAATGAAAGCTCAATCATAAAAGCTCCGTCGTTATTGCTAGCGGAGTACACTAGTACCTCAATATATTACATGTACATAGTTTGCAGGTTACTCTCTTCAGTTTTTTCCATCCTGCTGCTAGTGAATAAAATACGGCATGAAATTGTCGGCGTCAATGAAACTAAGCACAAATTTGTTTACAATAAAGGGTATCTTCATTGTCATACAAACGTTACGCGTACTATATAATAGGATATAGTAAACGCTGCAAAATGATTGTAAATTTGTGCTTTGAGTACAGTTTATTTATGTTATGATATTTATTTCTTGTCCAGGTAAATTCTTTGGAAATTTTTACCCTCTTAAGATTTCAGAGAACTTTTATTTGATGATAAATTTATCAACAACAAAAAGAAGTTGGTCCAATACCACTAAATGAGACTTACAGAGACACGGAACCACTAAATTATTATATAATTTCATTCATGATCCATATGTCTAAAAGTTATTATGAACCATATTTTCCACATTCAACATTAAGGTATAAATGCGCGAAAATATATTTAATAATGAGTGATTTAAATTTATGAGAAATTTATTTATTTTTATGAGTTTTTCTGTGAACAAGGAGTCAGAAGTGAAATCATCAATTGGACTTAAAATTTCAGAATAAAGCTTAGCGTGTTCTTCTCCGTAGCATTGTTTCTGGGTCACTCTTCATAGTTAAACAAATTTTCATATTTCTTATTTTGAAGAAACATTATACTGAACGATTATTCTAGCGATTTTAATGAAACTTTTGAGCTATTAATCTAATATTGAGGATACATTTAAGATATTGTCGGTGAGTATGACGAGTTAAGAAAATATAAACTCGCTGATATATCAATGAAACAGCACTCTCTCTGCGTTAATTTGTGCAAACGTCTTCAAAATAAGCCCTCCCAATTGTTCGCACACTTTACCGAATCTTGCACAGTTATCATGTCATTATTTCAGAAAACGAGGCGTAAAGGCCGTTTTCCATAAATCCACTTGATAGCCTCAAGTGCAACTGAAAACGAGGTCCTCCTTCCAGCCCCGAGCGTTGCAATCACGCGATTGTTTTTGCTCCGTTCAAAATGCAGAGAACAAACGTGCCCGGAACACGTGTGCAGCGGTAAAAAATTTCTGACGAAAGTATCTTATTGAACTAGACGCTTCTATTTCTAGGAAAAGTGGTTGTATTTGAAGGCCAATTTTACGAGCGACCTGGGTTGTTTTATCTACGAAGATAGGTGGTATTTGACGTTCAAATGTTGCAGCGAATCAACCTGCTCCCTTTTTTACACGAACAACGTTCGTCAGCATTGTATTTGATGGAGGCAAACTGGAATACCACTTTCAAACATAAATATTTATAATATTTTTTTCAGGTATTCTTCTAAACTGGGAAGCCTTGATTGCAGTGTTTAAACCAGTCAAAGTTACCGCTTGTGATCAATTGCGTTAGGCAAGGTATTTACGTTACTGCTATCTCTTTTTCAATGCATCGGATGTTTCATTTTCTCGATCAAATTTGGTTGCATTTGTACAACACCTTTCGCGTAGAGTTACTACGCATAAATAGCTCAAGTTTGAAACAAATTTGTTTGAGACCAAAGGAGTCGAATGAAAAAACTTATGAATATTTTTATGGAGAGTTCAAAGTTCCACTTACTTGAGGTGATGTTTTACCTTACCCTAACAGTGTGATGGCGGTTAATGGACTTTCAAAATCGTTAATAAAATGGACGTCGCCATCATGGTAGCTTGAGACAGCTTGCGGCATACTCGTAATTTTTTTTATAGCAATCGAAGACGATGATGACGATGCTTTACTTTCTAAAAAATGAATTCTGAAAAATTGTAAGAACTTTTGACCTAAAATTTTTGAAGTCAAATTGATTTTATATTTTAAATTGAGTCTGTAATTTTGAAGCATTTTTTTTATCAAAAGTGGTAGCAAACAATGAGGATATTTCAAAAGAACACTTACAAGTGGATTTTACTAATTAAATTCACTACTAATCTATTATTCAATACTTTAATTAAAAGAGATTTAGTCAATTGTAACTATGTACTCTCAGGATGATAGTGAATTTTATGAATGGATCAAAAATCCCCTTTCATTTCCTCAGTACATCATATAAAAACCATTTCATCACTTAACATGGTAAATTTCGGTTAGTGTTTCAGTAGGATCGTAGCAGGAAAATTGATGCTCTGTGAGTTTAATTTTCATAAACACGTTTTAGTTCACCTTTTTATCCTAGTAGTGAAATTTTCTACAAATCAGTCTATTTCATTTACCTTTCTATCATTCATGAAAAGCGCTTAATTGTATTTGATTCGAAAGAGGATCAAACGTATTTGAATCACATTTCTTCACATTCTAAACAATAGAAGTAAATCCCGCATAAGAACCGTAGCAGAACGTACGTTTAGAGAAACCAACGTTACAGACTTATCGATATTTTTCAGTAGCTCTCGTGACCTCAGCTCCCCTTTACTGTCCTACCATCAAAGACAGCGCTGACAACTGCGACTGTAGTTTTTGCCCCCTAGTTGGAGTGTCCATTTGAGCACTTAGCGCAGTTATGGACGCACAAAGACTTTTTGAAGGTGGGCAGCAGAGTGTGTGAACAAAAAGCAACTCGAGACTGGTACAGGAGTGTGCGATGGGGGTAAAGCGAGCTTTGATTTTTTTCTACGTTGTTGAGGATATTTAAGGACACTATCTCAAATGTATGTTAGAAGCATGTATTGAAAGGATGACAATAGCTATTTTGCCATAACCTGGAGAAATGACTTTAGTATTCTGAAGTTGAGTTTATGGTAATTATTCCTTTGTCAAGTTAATGTTCTTATGACCATGGCAATTAATTTAAGGATCTTTTGGCTCAACTATAAAATGTAGACACTTTTTACCTCAACGAAGCTCGAGAAAATAAAATGGAGATATGGTTGATGATTACAGGAATTTGGGTACACAGACTTGTACACAACTAGCAAGAAGTTGAGACAATAGGTAAAATAAGTACATAATTGGTAATAGATTCGAGCTGGCCACGTCATTACCGAAGACCAGGTTACGATGCTACTTTGGTAAGCAATGTGCTTATAAAGTTATATATTAAGATTTAATGAAATTTTTCCAAATATTAGGAAAAAAATGCTATTAAAAGAAATTAATGTATTGGCACAATACTATTTGTTGGGTTGTCTCAATAAATGCTTGAAGGTTTCATTTATTTCCCATCTGTCCTAAAAATGCATAATATTTGAAAAATTTTGAATTTAAATTAGGTTATGTGCTTTCAAGTTTACAGTTTTCTCGTTATTGTTTTTTATGTTGTTGTTGCTATTTATTGTAAAAGTTGAACTTTATCTCACAGATGACAGCTTTTCGATCTGAAAATACGATGCCATCAGAGAACGTATTCTCCTTGACCACCTTTGGAAGACGTTACTTCCTAGCCAGAATTTTTTTTTCTAAAGTGTAGGAGCTGCTGATATTTTGCATCTTGAATGGTGGCAAATTAATTTACGTAAGATAATGTTTATTTGTATTTTCTATTCGCATTTTTTCCGTCTGTTATGACTTTTTGCTCACGGTCCCGTCTCATATGTTAATCATGTTAATCGTAACTATGGTATGCTTGGAAACATGAGTAGGCCGTGGGCTCCCTCGTCACAGAAAATCGTCGCAATTTTCTTTTATTTCATCCGAGTAGAAAGTGCGAGAAATCGAAGATTTTATCTCCTCCAACAACGGGAAGAATCTCTGGTTTTTTCTTACGTGGGCGATGTAGCCCAATTATTATTGGGCTTGTATATAATAGGGAAACGTCTATCACTTATTTTACTGAGCGCTTTGAATAGCAGCAACTTTCCCCAAAGAACATTGAATACGTAACATCTCTCATCATTCATGAATCCCTGCCTGGATAAGAAAGTCAATTTGATAATATTTAGAAAAAAATGTCCAGAAACTATTCAACATAATGATTCTTTGGCAGGAAAGAGGTATTGTATGAAAACAAATAATTCTCATTTATCTTAGGTTGTTATGTTGATTTAGCAGAGTGTTCTCGTCCTCTTAGTAATGTTTTTTTTTCACCTGGAGCCTCAAAAATGTTTGAAGCTTCATTAGAAAAATTTGGCCTCGAATCACCCAAATTTTTAGAGCAACCATTTTTTCATGACTTGATCGTCGCTACAGAATCGAAGTATTTTATAAATTAGCGTTTAAGTGTCTTCAACGCTGTGCCAATCAATCGAGTGATTCCATTTCAAACACTCAATTTTTTCCCTTTAAAGGTTGATGATTTACACGCACTGTTAGAATTCAACGGTGACCGAGAGTTCAGCTCTGTGAGAGTTGACGGCTATAAAAACAATCGACGGAGACCGAGTTTGCTTGGCTCGGCAGGACTGACCTTCATTTCTTTCCCGCAATGATGCATATCGAGGTCCATGCGTGAATCGGCACAGTTTTGCGCTGTTGGACGGCAGCTTTTGTAGCCACCTAACATACTGCAGCTATTCCCCTCAAGTGAATGATATTGCCTTGAAGTGCGCTTCTGGCAGGCTTTATTGAGCCAATATAAGGAAAAATCCCCAGCAATTTCTAATTTATTATTTTTTAACTGTGAACTGAGTAACTTCGAAGTAACTGAGCTGGCTTGGGATTTTACGAGAATAGTTCTACCGAAAGCGTCGTTTGGAGCAAGAAGATCAAGGTTAATATTAAGCGAAAACGCTATTTTTTAGAACAGGTGAGTAACAAGTGAATAGACAACACACGTGACAACATACCACGTAGGTCTCTAAGAATGGTCAAAGATGAATTTGCACCTACATTTCACACTGACTACAAAGCAAAGTTTGGTATTATAAAAGGTATAACTCTCTCGACGAACTTAAAATTAGACATCATAACGTGCCACATTGATGAGCTCAAATTTACAAGCATATTATATGAGTCCCAGAGTCCCAACACCTAATTTCTACGACCGTACTAGGCTCTACAGTAATTTCAACGTCATATTGCGGCACTGTTCAACCAATAAGCAACGACTGTTCTCAACATCAGTATTACTAAGGAAAAGTTCGTGTCAGGATGACAGTAACACGAGCACTCAATTCCGCTGGAGGCTCTGGCATTGAAATTCCATGCTGCTGCGTTCTGGACACGCGAGCTACGGTCCCTTGCAGTGCAGTAAGTTGCGATTTAATTTTGGGCGCGCACATACCACTGTCACTGTAAGTCGGGAGCTAATGTTGCCTCGGGCGTGCATGCTTGTGTCTCGTACCGGTGACTCGTGAAACAATAGTGCGACGTGCGTGCGAGCAGTCTTTCCTTATGACTAAGATGAGGTAATTGTTGCTCAGTACATTTTGGTTATCTCCATAAACTGGTCACCGCCTTTTGGATGTGCGTGAACGTCAGTCAGAGTACCTACAAGTAGATCATTATTGCGCTACGACTGCGGTAGAGTGCACTAATGTTGACCTAGGAGTTTTGTTGGCTGATAATCTAATTGTGTTCTTAACATAATGCAGTGCGCTGTTCTGATGAGCTAATTACTATATGATAAATTTTAGGACCATCACGAGTTCTCTACGGTGTTGACGCGCAGAATTTACACCAAAAATTAACATGTGTCGGCTTCACGTAAAAGTTAGCTTAGCGAACGGGCAATAATGCGAACATCAGTAAACCAACTGATAGCTTTAACAGTAGGCACTCAATAAGTTTATGAGAGTTTCTCGTGTTTTCAAAGTCAACTATTAGGCTGACATCGATGTATTATTCTAATTTCACATCTATTGGCAAGAGTACAATAACTGAATTTTTCCCTAGTGGTACTGAGAAAAATTTAATCGACTTCATAAAGTTTCACTCATCTCAATAGTCTCTCGGAAGATACCTGTTACTTCTTAAGTATTTTTATTTCCAATGAACACTAATCACTTTCCCCAAAAAATATTCACTATTTGTGCCACTATTATTATAATATCGCATTAATTTGAATACAGTTTTTTATACTGATCAAAGTTTGTTTCTCCAGTGATGATCCTAAAATAATCTATTCATAGAAGGCACACTAGAGTGTTCGTTTTGGAATGCTACCTCGTACGTTTAAGTTTATTATATTTTATGTTATACGAGCACCTATCTTGCTGAAAATGACAAAATCTTCCTCAGAGAAAAAGACCGGTTTTTGAGCAAATTCAGTGTGATGATTCTGTCGCTGATACTTCTTTGTGGTAGGAAGAGGGAAACAGAGCTGGAACTTAATACCCATCTCGTGAAAGAATTCAATCTTATTTTAAACAGCTGATTCGGGTAGGGGAAAAAATTACCGTTGTGTTTTGTTCGCCAGCCATGCTCGGAGATCTTATAGGATGAAATGATTGCAGTGGATAAATACCTCCATTTCTCTCATCGTTTGATGTACGAGAATAGCTGTAAGGTTTAGGGATCTTTTCTAGATGAGCTCCGCCACTAGTCCAGCACATAAGTTCACTCACTTGTAATTTTCGAAGTAATGAACCTATTGACCCTCAAACGAAAGATTAAAACATTCTTTCGTTTGAGAGTAATTTAAATGATGCATTATTTTAAAGTTACAAGTGAGTGAACTTATGTATTGCATTAGTGGCGGGGCTTACCCGGAAAATATTCAAGTTTAGGGGCTGAAGAATGACCAAAAGTGCTGTTCATTGAGCTGAAATACTTTAAGCTGAAGAACCAGAATATAAGCTGAAATGCGGGCTGTTCCAAGCTGTAACGTGCAAAGCAAAATCTCGAAAAAGAACTTCAAGCGCACGGATAAAAATCGGAATATCTCTGCGCATTCGCTGTTGATAGGCATAAGCCATATTTAAACATACTAGAAATGACAAAAACCTCTACTGTCAAATTACATACCATATATTTTGTGTTAAAGCCGTTGTTAAAGGAAGATTACATTCAGTCTTCATTCTAACTGTATGCGAATGTTTTTTTTAGTAAAACTGAGTTATCGTTTCTTTCTCTGTATTAATGTTTTCAATACAGTAAAAAAAAACAGTTCAATTTATGACTGTTCTTGAACATCATGGTAGCATCTTGCATTAACATTCAAATTTGTATCATGAAAAAGCTCATATGGGATGACCAATACGTGGGAACAGACGGCTGCACTACAGCAAGGAAAGCGGAAGAGGTGCTCCAAATGTGACAGATGATAAGGAAAAGTTATTTTTTTTGTACAGTGTACGTAAAACTTCAATATCGCTTCTATCCACCGAACAGTATCAGAAGTAAAATTTTAGAAAGCTTGTTGACGTATTTCCATGTACAGATCAAAAATAGAATGTAAGGAGCATATAGATCGCAGTCGTGAAATTTACACCGTTTCAACTGGTTATAAAGTGAGTTTGCGTTGCGGCAATATGTAAATGTTGAACAATATTTGTTCAAGAACATGCAGTGAAATCATTTTGTGGCAGCTCTTCGATATCAATAAATAGCGGTGCTCCACATGACAGATCTGGTCGACAGAAAATGAAAAAAAGGAGTATTGTTTTCTGGCGTTACTAGTTTAGGCTTTAAATTTCTTAAATTCCGGTGAAAATTTTGTAAATTTGAAGTATGCGTAATCCAACAAACGTCAGGAAGTTGGGCCTGTTCTTAGGTAAAATCTCTAATGGTCTTCATTCTTTACGAGGGATGCACGTCATTACACTATAGTGTCTCAGGAAACATATTAGACCCAATTAAAAATTGTCGTCAGCACTGAAGCCAGCTATAGCCAATTAACGTAGCATTTCCGTGGCTGGCAGCGCACACCTGCGCTGGATCAGAGCAGAAATGTCAGTTCTTGGTCAGGCACTGCTGCGTCCCGGTGGTGGCCCAGAATTGAAGTAATTTAAACAATTTTTAAAGCAATTTATTTAACACAAGCTATGCAGTATAAGATTGTTTTCTAGGTCTAGTACAATTGACAGATTTGAGTATAGCTACTTGTGAGCCCGAATAAGCTCAGTAACTTCTTGGGCATCCTATCATCAGCGCTATTCAATGGGGTACAAGTATGTTATACCTTAATTCACTTAACCTAGTTGCACAGTAAGCTCATCAATGAATTGGTACACTCAGAACTCGATGCTTAAATTTGCAATAATAGCTAATGTGAACGAGATGTGACTGTATATTCTAGGAAAGACTTATGAACAGACTTAAGATGTTTGTCATTAATAATCACAACATCCATATGAAGATGAAGTGTACAGCAGAACAGATTTGTTTCAATATCCTGATGTGATTAATGTTCCGACTGAGAGAGGGATTTAAGGTTTGCTTAAAAGCTTTATAATAACTTTTTCACGGATCTCAGCAGGGATTGAGTTCCAAGTCTCAATTTCAATAAAGAGGATACTGTGTTGTGACCGAGCTTTTGAATAATAAGGAAGTATGAAGTTACTTCTTTTCGAGTTAAATGTTCATAGTGGCGCCAGTTTGTGCGGTTAATAATGGTTTGAGGTCGTGGTCGCCATCATCAGTCAGTGTTTTATACATAAAACTAAATGTGAATAGTTTGTAGAGATTCAAAAGTTTGGGTATTTATAAGCTTTTGAATGAATCATTTGTGTGAGCATTATATTCTAAATTTGTCACCACTCTAATGCCTCTACTTTGCAGACCAAAGAGCAAATTGGTTTAATTTTTATCAGTCCCATTCCAAGCTTCTATTCCGTATTGTAAATATGGTTTAATGAGCATTCGGTAAAGTATTGTCCAGGCTTCTTTTGGCAATACATTTTTCATTTTAATGAGGATTCCAACGGATTTGAATAAATTAGCACTGACATGTGCAATATGCACTCTGAAGGTCAGATGTTTATCCATTATATTGTCCAGAAGCTCACAGTATGGTTTCTTCAATTTCACATTCGCCATTTTTAGTGTTTGGAAGTGATTTATTTCCTTTGTATGAGAATATAATGTATTTTGTCTTAACGGTATTAGAGTTTATTTAATTAGCTCTAAGCCACATTGAAACCTTTTGCAGCTCGTTATTTATATTCTCCGAAATTAGAATGGTATTTTGATTCGGAAGGACCGTAGAAACAGTGCTACCATCGGCAAAAAGCCCGAATTTGAAAAATGACCTAGATTTATCTATATCGTTGATAAAGATTAAAAATAAGAGAGGCCCAAGGTCGGACCCTTGTGGAACTCCTTGGTTAATATTATTGTCTGTAGTTCCGATTGTGCATCGTCGATGGCAACGTATTGCTTCCGATTTGTTAGGTATGATCTGAACCAATCATGAGCAGCTCCTCTAATACCATAACAGTGGAGTTTCGAGAGTAAACTGTTGTTGTCTACACAGTCGAATGCTTTTCAAAAGTCAAGTCAAGAAAGTCAAGAAACACGGAGAAAACAAGCTTTCATTCATCTATATTGAACTTAATGAACTCTAAGTGATTTGATAACGCCTGTTTTGTTGATTTTTTGCAACGAAAATCAAATTGTTCATCATGATTTTTGCTCAATATAAGATTACACATTTTTATATACAATTTTTCCAAAATTTTACCAGTAATTGGTAGTACTGAGATAGGCCTATAATTGGAAGTGCAATTTTTTTCCCCCACGTTCAAAACTAGGAGTTACACTAGTATTTTTGAGAGAGTTTGGAAAAATACTTAGGAAGAGCGATTGCGCAGGCGCGAACCTGACGGCGAAGCGGTGCCGTCGCAGCGCAACAGAAGAGCCAGGCATACTCGACCGATTGCGGTGCTATCATTTAAAACAAGTTCCTCCCTCTCATGTTCATTGCATTGGTTGTTGGACGAGCAGCGACAGAGACTGAGGGTGACGTCTTTACCCTTTTCTTCATTGAAACGAAAAAGTGAAAATTTAATCCTGCTACATCATCTTAGAAACAAAAATCAATTCATGGATGCGGGTAAAGGCTTCATACATGAATTTCATGTTCCAACAGGATTCGGCCATTCAAACGGCTTATAAATTAAATGAAATTTAAACGTTGATATATGGGGAGTTTTATCTGTCGCTTACTTTCGCTTTGTTCGGTAAAAAGTCAGTTTTAAATTTTTCACAAATGACTGGTACCTTGATCAATTAGTTGACAAGAGTATTGAAATATTTTTGAAAAAATCCAAATGCCACGCCCAAAAACACCATTATTGATTAAGAAAATTTATTAGTTATCATTAAATTGTGACTCTACCATACAAAATGCGTGTAGTCACTCAGAACGATGCTTTCTAGTTGCTATGCGCGTAAAATTTTGAAATTCAGCGTGAAAAACTTTTTTAAAGGTAGAATTTTTCAAGTCCAAAAAATTTTTGCCATGGGGTGAGGAAACGCATCTCGACAAGCAAACATTTGATTTTTAGAACACTAAGGCATCGGTCACAGAGCTAGCGGACCATTAAGAAAGAAACCCATTAAAATCCTAGAAATTATCTAAAAAAACGTAACTACTCATGCTTATTTAGTAACTTTCAATAACGGACACGGCAAATGAAGAAAAAAGTCTAAGAATCGTGCAATATGGGTACATATTCACAAAACGACAGGTGATGAAAGCAGATTTTACTTCAGTACCTTCGCATCTTGGTTAAGTTACCTATCAGAAAAGAGGAAATACTTTTGTTTCTTTTAGCTGAACTCTCATTATTCTTATCTGTTCATGCTCTTTTATTTCAGAAATGTTCGTTTGACCAAAATTTACTCTTATGCAATTTCTATTACGTGTTTTTTATGCGTTTTTTTTCAGATTACATTCACTGATTATGTTCTTTAGAAACCAGGCTGGTCTGATCGTCATATATATTAGCGACGATTTTATTTCTTTTTATTACTGAGAGTATTACTTTCTTTCAAAGTTCAGAGTATGAGTGTACAAAATATTTTCAATGTGGATATTAGGAGAAAGCAATTTTCAGTCACATAGAGGAAAAATTTGAAAAAAAATTCTGAACAATGGTTAATTGATGACGAACAGTTTTTAGTCACTCAATACAGGTGTACATTTTTCAGAGTTTCCCCGAACCTATGCAATTTGATATTGTGTCATGAAAGTAGCCATAAATACGAATTTCTTGAATAGAACGACATTGTCTAAATACAAGAAAATAGCCTCCGGCTTGCGGGAACGAACGCTTACGAGCAAGACTAACCCGGCGTTTATATGCTGCTCAATTTTCCCCGAATCTATTAGCGAGTGCAATAATTTGAACTCTACGAGGTGGCCACTCTGGCGAGAACATTGTGTGCGGCCCTGTTTGCGTCGCGACGCACGAGCGCAGGACACACCCTCATTAGAGGGCATTGCTCAGCCTTCCTCGCCCGACTGCCTCTGTTATTCGGCTTTGTGGACGGTCTTTTAATCTACCAATGCATGAATATTGCGTTGAATTCCAGATGTTACAAAATATAAATAATGTAATATGTCGGACGGAGTGCAAAGTGGGGCATTGCCCTCTATCGTAGAATTCTTTAATCTGGATTAATTAGTTACTTTTTATGTATTATGACGTAAAAAGTTTGTATCTTTATTCATAGGTGTCAATGTTTTATTCTCCCCTAATAAATCTCTTGAAAATGAAATAAACAGACCTCCAATCGTCACTCTCGTCTTGAAAAAACAAGAAAAATATTCATGATGCGTTTGTTTTCTTCCACCGAAATACGGCACTTGGGATACTTTAGCTCTATAATTTGGGGTTCGACTGACTGAAGCTCATACCAAAGGATCAAGCGTGACCTGTTCAGAGTTGTGTCACACGAACTTGTCAATTCGAAAGTATGGAACGCGTTTTGCATCTTCCTGTATTATTATATGCAGACAAAGATTACTCTATCAGAGAAGTCCTCGTATGAGGGTCATAATTTGGGAAAATTTGCAAAATAAATCTACGAGATTTGGGACTTGATCTACGGCTGTAACTTAAACAATTAAAACAATTTTTAATTGATAGGCCTTGTGTTATTTCAATTACATAATGCGACGATGAGCTTGAAAGTTCAAGGCACCGCTCAACTGCAAGGTTTTTTTTGTTTTTTTGCAAATGAAAAGGCAATTTTTATTTCTGTTTAATATCAAACCTAAGAGCATGAGAACCCAAAAATGAGAGCTTTGTCGGTTTCTTCAAACATGATCATTTTAGGACGATCAAACTGAAAAGTCTGCTGCGAGTCCAAACAAGGACTTACAAAATATTTTTATTTCCTTAAGTAGCTGTGGAAAGGAATAATACCTCAGCATTTGTTTCAGAAGAAATATTTAGTAACCATGAGGAAAAAAATGGGTTCAACATATATTAAGAATTTTATGTTTTTTAGAATTGTCATGAAGTGTTAGTTTTCTTTAGCGCTTATCCATTGAATTTGACATTGAATCTTTTTGTCATGAAGTGCATCAAAACGTATAAGCTGGAGAAAATGATCGCTCTTCGCGTACCAAGTTGTATTTTTTGTTGTGGAAAAGATGGTAGAAACATCGCGAAAGAAAACTTACTCTTCATTAATGCGGCTGTGTGGGATCTAAATTTTCCGACATATCGTATACAACTTACGCAATGCAAACAATCATAACTAATGAGGTTCGGCCAAAATGTTTTGTAATTTCTTTATCCTGGTCAATATTTTTTCTGTACTGAAATGAGTAATGCATTGAAGATTTGCCCCAACAATCCCGGCATGCAGGATTGAAGTGCATCGACACGTTTTACAAATGCCATAAAGAACATCATTATAGTCACTCGTTCTAGGAACTGGAAAAGGTGAGAACTATCGTTTAGAAATCTTCTTGCTCAAGTTCGTACAATATTCTGGAATAAAACTTTAAGTGAAATACCGTGAAAATTTAATTTCACTAACTGATGGGTCAAATTTTTATATTTTTTAAAAAAGTTTCATTTAAATGACAAAAAACGGGTGAAATATTTTTGCGCACGTATAACGGGATTGCAGTTTTTGTTCCCAGTTTATCTGATCCAAAATTTAAGTAAGAATTCATATTTAAATGTAATACTGGACAAACAATGAACAGGAATTGCAAAATATGAAAATCACTCAAAAAAAACAACTATTCGAGCTTATTTAGCATTAAGCCTAGCACAATGCGCTCACACCTGTTTTTCAAGGCCAAGTATTAATTACGGGCGATTGAATCTATTACTCCACGCTAACCTTGTGTACATAGATCTTTCTCTATAAATATTTCATGCCGAGCGATGACTCTTGAGTAACTCCCTCAAACACTTCAAGCACGTGGATCTTTTTTTTGATTGATTTCGTCTTAGATTTACCATCCATCTCTCAAAAGCCTCACGCATTCCGACTGCCCATCATTTTGCGTTGACAAGTATACAGAATCCCAATATATTTCAGTATCTCCTCGCTTGTCACCAAAATGTCAAAGCTGAGCCAATGATTAATTGGTAATTCGGGGTCGGCTCTGAATTCAGGTCAGGGGAGGCTTTGGAGCTTACGCTTCTAAAGCTGATGAACACGAATGTCCTCGTCAGGATCAACTCAGATTCGTGGTACACTTGATGCTCGTGAACAGCAAATGAGGTTGTGTTAACTTGTTTCCCTGTTAATAAGTAACGTGGGCTATTATGAGTTGAAGACGAAGTGAAAGTAGAAAAAAGAAAGGCATCAACAAAAATGTTGTAAACATCTCAACATCGTCAAAAATTGTAATCAGGATTCTAATGCACGAGAATGGTGCGTTCTTGAAAATTAAATATTTCTGTATTTGCTGTTCAACAGCGTTCTTTACTGAACATCATGTTTCATTGTATGCCGTATTCACGACTCAACGTGTTCTCTGGCACTGAAGTTTGTTGGAAAAATGGGTTCATTATTTTAAGTAAGAATTTATCATTTTAGTTTAAGGAAGTCATCTGCTTCAGCAAGTGTGCTTATTTCTGTAACTTTTGTTATTGGTCACTACTTTGTTGAGCAGAAATTCTTGAGCACAGCAAAAGTTTCCACTATTTTCCACTATTTAAATTCTTTTTTCCCACAGATTCCGTGTTTCATTTTGTTGAATATGCATGTTTTGCCATTGCGCTCTTTTTCATGACACATTTCTTTCTTACGTCCTAGCCTCAAATGGTACGACTCGTTTGAGCTGTGCTGCCTTGCGCATGGCTTCTGGAACATAAATTGTTCTTTTCCTTTTTTATAGTGAAAACACTTTTGATCATCCAGTGATGCGGGTATTGTACAAATTGACCTGAATTTCGGGCAATGAATTTTTTTTCCACGCAAAATGCTCCCTTGCTATTTTAAACGACAATAACCCTCTACTCAAAATTTACCTACTAACAAATTTGACTTCAAAGAAAACGTGTTGAATGTGTTTTCTTTTACATTAGTGAAATGAGTTACCTCGTAATAGTGTGGAATATATTTATTACATTGCGCACGTGCAACATTTTTTTCTAGGGTTTACCTGTCTTATGAATGCCATTCCATATATTTCCAATTTATCTTTCCAACATGAAAGACTTTCACTGTTTAAAATCTAACTCTCTTGAATTCCTAAATTAATTACTTACTACTTCGATCTAGCGTTAAAACTATAGGGCATGATTGAACTATGAAGTTGCTTTACGCAACATTTTAATAATTTCATACTCTAAAGCCAAAAGGCTTCCTCCGCATAACTTTAAAACGCATATAATTTTACTTCCAGTGCGCTTGCTAATTTCATTGCTGCCCCTTTCACTAGTACATAGTTCGAGCGAGGAGGAATTTTGTGCCACCAGAGGCATTGTCCTCGTGATGACTCGCCGCACTAGCCTGATGCATTGCTTAGCCTCGATGCAACTCGCTTCGTTTTCTTCACAAAACCGAAAAAATCTAGGGCTTTTATTAAACGATTTATTTATTGGACAAAAAAGAATCATTTATGTTTAATCATCTTTCGTTGGGGTTCTTTGTTTATCGTTTGCGGGTGAATTCATGAAAAAACTTTAAAACCTTATTTTTAACCTCAAATCGCATTATTTTGTCGTTGCAGCTGGAGTTAAGCTTCCCGCAAATTATCAGCAGCGGTTGAAATTTTGAGGAGAACTCATTTCAACATCATTATGAATGAAATGTCTTTATTAGATTTCTTATCCTTCAATTTAAATACAATCTCCACGCAATATTCGAATTGACACGCTTGTTCTCGAAGGCTTTTATTGGTGTCGGACACGCGTAAAATAATTGAACGCTTATCTCTCACGCGATGTTTCATGTCTTTTTTCTGAACCTCTAATTTCCTGAGAGTTAACATTGCTATAGAATATAATATAATTTTGTTGTTAAATTCGATGACCTTCTACGAAAATTATAAAAGTTAGAAGATGATTTTCAAAGTTCTAATTATAAAAATTAAGATTCTTTCTAGGCCATTGGACGGTTTTAACGACTATGCCTTCAATAGCCATTGCTTAGCACCAGATGTTCCGGGAACTTCGCCGATGTTTATAGCGAGCATCAATGTGAAGGCGTTCGTTAGTTGCGTTCGGGAACGATCGGAACGACCCCAGTACGTGCCCGAAAAATGCTATGGCCAAGTCATTTCTTTGGCACAAACACGAGCTTTTCTAAGCGCAGAAACAAAGCTTTCCGCGAGAAATCGATGACCGCCCACTGTTATCGGGTCTTTCTCTGCAAGACCAAAGATTTAACTCGAAGGCGTCCAAATTTTAGGGTTTCGAATCGGCCTCCAGATTGCCTGTGGACAATACGTTGCTCAGGACCAATTTAAGAGCTCCGAAACGAATGGGATCTGAAGTCGTAACATTTTATTTATGAAATATACGTCTTGGAGAGAAAGGCGAACTATTTCGCAGAACGTTCATGAGCTTTTATTCACTCAATACCGTGAAATCTGCGCCGTTGGGCTCGAAATATTGGTCGCTATGAAATATTTTCTGAGTGCTTTGAAAAATTTTCGCTGCTGCCACCTAATCTTTTAAAAAAGAAGTGCAAGTATATTTCATGTGTACCATGGGTTTAAATTTGATATTCGAATATACTTCAACTTCGCAGTTGATGCGTTCATTTCTTTTTTTGGACTCGCTTTTATGAATAATGCAAAACGCTCATCTCCCAAGAGCAGTCCAGGTTCAGATTTTTTACATTTACGTTATAACGAATCAGGAAATGCGAATCTTACTCTCATTTGCAAATAATGAGTGGCTCTCCCAAAATAAGGTTTTAAGTTGAAATTTGCCTACCGATCTCTACCTTTAGTGATCAATAACCGTTGTACAAAGCGTACTCGAACTATGATTCTACTGTTTTGAAATTTTTGGCTGTATATCTCTACTGAAAGAAAATCGGTCAATATTTTTGCTAGTTTGTAGGTTTTTTAGATCAATATCTGATGTGTCGTTTAAGTTATATGATTTTGCGTGCGCATATTATACATTTTACTGTAAAATTTGGTTTGTTGCTTCAAGAACACAATTCATAGCATATAGGGCCATATTTTAGGAAATAAATTTATCTCTTGCTCACTGATGCCAACTTTCGAATTCAATTTACATGAAAATTAGAGAAAGACATGATAGAGTTTCATGTCTTCCTCTAATTTGCTAATGACTGGAGTACTAATTTTTCGTTCATGTCGTCGTTAATTCAAATTCAAGAAGGCTGGGGCACACTTTCATTATTTTGTATGCCACATCTTGTGGGCTGGTCGTTATTTCTGAATTGCATAAAATAGATATAGACATTGTCATGATCTGAATAATTATGAAACTTTGATAATCATGCTGGGTTGCTCCTTTGCTTGCTTGGAGTCATCGTTCACTTTCAGTGTATATTATAGGACGAATTTAATACACTGCATGTAGTAATAAATGGGATAAAATTAATATTTCTCACAAGCTACTTGATAGTGAACAGCTTAAAAAATATTTATCATACAAGAATGCTTCCCCAATTTAGTTGTGCATAAATAACGCGACCCAACTGGTTACGGATTAAATATTTTTAGCAGAGGAATTACACGTGCGCGATCCACAAAGAAATGTGAACCCCTAATTTAAACTGTACCACTTTCGTCCAGAAAAAGGAAACGTAGAACTTCGCAGATTTTAGATAATATTTGCATTCTTGAGAGGCTCCATTCATGCCGAGGTTATAATCAACCAAAGGCTCACAGTAATGTTAATTTTCACGGGCGATTTTACTCCGGTAAAATTTTATTTCAGTAAAGCTTGATCGAAGCTGATCGATACTTAGCAGCCGCTCATGAGTCACACATGTACTTGTTGAGGTAAGTTTTACTCAAATAAGTTATCTGATCTCGAAGATTGCTTTTCCGAATATTTGGGTACAATTTTCGATTCACCAATCTTTTAAATTATGTGACTAGGTGTATGCACGTAGGTTTTGCTTTCGTATTCCTGAGGTAGAGGGGTCGCAATCGACTGATTAACCAACGCTTTGAACCTATCGCCGCGTCCTAGCTCATGCAGCTGCTCAATGATGGCATCAATGCTGCCAAGTACGGGGCTTTGTAGGTTTCACTCGTCAATCCTTTCTTTTAATTAGTAGTAGATGACCAATATCGCTGAAGGTTCAATACTGAGACTTGAATCCTTCCATGTGAGAGTAATGAAATGTTTTTTCTTCATGTTTTTATTTTGTTAGGTAATCCTCACAAATGATATGTAGTTGCTACCTCAGTGAGCTATCGTAATTGACGTATAACGTCCCCTCGTAATTTAAGGCGGATCATTTCTGATGTGTCGTTGATAGCTATTGCGCTAGTTAAATGTTATCTGAAATTCAATGGCAGTACGATTTTTTCGTTTCCGGAAAAAAGTTATTGATTAAAAGACTTTCTATAGCTATCAGCTTCCTTTGCGTATTTTGTCTGAAATTTCCAACTTCACTGTGTGTATGTGAGAACAAACGGTCAGTTGTAGTGTTTCAAGTATTTCATTCAGTAAATGTGTCGAAAGCTTGATCCATAGGCTGATTCATGCTCTAAAGAAATGGTGTACAAAAAAGAATGAATGAAGGTATTTTTGAACACTATTCATAAGGAGGCTTAAATTTAATTTTTCTCGCCAAGCTTTCTATTAGCATAAACACATAAATCTGTATCTATAATGTTCTTAACTTACATGATTTCCTGCTAACCCATTAGCTCCCTCCCTCAACTTCAGCAGGCGGTCGATTCCTCGCAGTCGAAGTTAGCTAACCATATTAACAAGTTGAGGCTACCACGGTTCTGCGTTGCATCATGCGATACTGACCCGTGTTAGGCTTACGTGGGCAGGAAGACTTAACTTCTGGCATCAATAACGATGGTTGTAGCCGGGCAACTTCCTTAGCGGAGGCTTGTGTGAACATAGCACGTGTCTTTGGGGTACGTGTAAATCGAGGGTTGGAAAAATTCCGTTGGTCGTATTTACCTATTTATTTCTGGAAGTATTAAATTGAAATCAGTCTACTCATTCAAATTTTTATTTCTCGATCTGTCCCACCATCGTGCGATAGTTATGTTGAGTTCTTTTATCTAAGATTGGTAAGCCTAGTAAATAGTTTTAATTAGTAGTTTCAGAAAGTATGAAATGGCAACAAATAAGACCAAAGCACGGTGTTCACTGATAGTAAACTTAGAAAGAAATATCTATAAGGAGCTAAATTTTTAGAAAGATGACACTTAAAATATTATGATCTTTTAAGAGTTGGAATGCGTAGCGCAGTTCAGCGCAGGAAAGTTCGCGTCAGTGCAGGTCACCGCAGCATCTTCGATTGCCGATACTGCCATGCAGCTGCGCAGCTCGGCGCCGCTTCAACGATATTTATGATGAAGGTACATAGCTACTGGAGCCACATTTAGTTTTTGAGCAAAATCTGTTATTAAAATAAAAAGGTATTACTTTATTGTAGAGATTCTTTAATAATTATGTTTGGAAATATGATTTGAACTTTTAACCTCTGGAGCAGTATTCTTGATGAGTGAACACCAGCACCCTGGAAGACCTACAGAACGATATTGAGGCTGAAATTGCAAGAATACCAGAAGACACGCTTGAAAGAGTGCATGAGAATTTCAGCAAACGTCTTCAGCAGTGTATGAAACGTGAAGGTAAACATTTGCCAGATACATTGTTTAAAACCATGCAATTAGAAACATCCATTATTGTCCGATTTGAGGAAAATAAAAATGTTAGTTTCTACATGTTCGTTGTTTTTGAATTCATTCCCAAATCAGTAATTTACCGCGCTCCACCCTGTACAATGCTAGAGCCGGGAGCAAAGGAGCTGAGAGCGCACCTGATAACTCTCACTCTTCTCGTTTACGAGAAAAATTCCAGGGTGTAAAATATCTTAACCAGTAATTATTTGTGCACTGTCTGTAGAATAAAAATTTACCTCGTATTAACTAACTACACAGTATCTGTATTTATACGCTATTTTCCTGCTTTTCCCAGTATCTTGTTGCCGCTTCTGTTTGCTGTTCATTTGACCACAACCTATATTTTTACTGAGAAAAGATATTGTGATATCGATATCAGATTAATCGATGCCCTGCATAGCAGTGATATTTTCTCGATGCTCTCGTAATGATAAATTATTGTTATTCTTTATATTCATTTCTTTTGTTCCGTTATGGGGGTTCCTCGGTGGTTAGTTTCGTAGTTTTAAAATTGCTGACTCGTTTTAAGGCGGCCGGTGCGAAGGACGACCTAAAATGCTTCGCCAAAATCTACATGTGGTTCGTTGTCTACCTAGGCTTTAAACTGGATTCCTTTTAAAGTCTTTTTGGGTTCTAACCGCTCAGAAAAGGCGAGGCAGAAACACGTTTGGTCGAGTTGTGCTTAATGATATGGTAATTGCTGTTGTTTTGGGAACGATTAGATAATACAAGGTTGTGTGTGATTCTATGGCACTAATAGTGAGTAAAATAAATTTGAGGAGTTATAAAAAACATAGAAATTCCTCCGGTAATTATAAATTTTAAATGACCTAATTTGTGAGTGTTATTTTATTTATTGATATAATTATCATGCAACATTGTATCTCTCATCATTTTCTTGTTAGATAGATTTCCCATTACGTATGTTATTGATTAAATATCCTTATTCGATTTTTTTTCACCTTGTTCCGCCACCACACCCCGTTAGGTCCTAGTATTGCAGCACACGCAGCCGTTGTTAGCCAATTTTTTGTTCAGGTTCTTTTTCTAACACGTGACGAGTACGTCAAAACTTACATAAGTAAACATTAGTTTTGAATGTGAGGTTAAAGAAATTTTCGAGAGTAACTGTAAGTTTAAGGTTAGGCTAATTAATGTTTCAATAAGAAGGGCTACACAGTTCCCTGATCAGGTTTCCAAGTAAAGGTGCAAAGAATTTCACCAGCCTAAGTTGTTCCTCTAATCCCTCAAATTCATGTACGTAATAGATGCGCAGTATAAGACCCGAAACGATTCTATATCCAGTGACTCACGCATGAATCAACTTCCGTCTGACAGCGATGGATTATCAGCTGCCCCTTCATTCTAATATTTTCTGTTTTATTTTGAAGCGACCAATCAGTTTCCGTTCCCCGAGACTGATATTATAGTTCGTTTAAAGAAAATAAATGGCTTGTGGCAGATGAAAAATACTGCACTTTGTACCTGTCTCGCGAAAAAAAATTTGTATGACACACACATTCGTTCCGAAACGTGTAGTTCAAAAAGCCAATAACAGCCGAAGTAAACAATTTTGCAGCTGCAACTCATCGATGGTGTGTGTTCATCGATGGACTAAAGGACCGTATACACTAGGGGACATTTCGGCCGTGAGGCGCGACACGTGTATACGAGGCTCACCACTGAGTCTTGTCGCGATACGTGAAAAGGGTTAATAATCACGTACGCATGAGAGGATTTTCAACCCCTGAATATATATAATGTACACCTTTGTGCTCGCACGTTACCCACATAAATAAGCATGGAAAATAATGAGCATTAAAAAATTAAACATTTATTATTTTAAGATGAACACGTGGATATGGTCACAGGGAAATATATATATGTATCGCCACAATAATTGCACACCAATGCCCTTGGGCAAGATGCTTATCATTAGCGACATGACAGTTTATCCGGCACAATGAGGTAGCTAAATCTTGGCGGCATAGAATTTCTTGACAACTATCAAACATTGAATTTCGCACTATAACAAGAGAAGTAGAAACATGAAATGAATATCCAGGCAAGCGCACACATGAAATAAAATGGATATGTCGAAGATAGAACGAACCTTGACTTACAGCAAGGTGTCAGAATACAGAACGCTTCGCATTATACACGACACAAGATCAGAACGTGAGCTGAACACCCTCATCTCACGAATCACATTTGATTGCGCGCCACTCGGAACGCACTATTCCATGTGCTGGCTGTACTTGAATCTTTCCACTTAAAATTACTTTCTGAGTTCCAAACCAGTGAATTGGCCTAAACCCTTTCTTGCAATTGTAGATCACGATGAATTAACACACTTCCAATACTGCTTGAGAATTCACGCAGTGCAGCTCAGACGATGAATTAACACACTCCCAATGCTGCTTGAGAATTCAAGTAGTGCAGATCAGACCGTCTCACGGTCCCAAAGTTCCTTCGCCCCGCGGTCCCGAAGTTCCTTCCTCATCAGCCGGCCGTAGTGCGGGAGCGCCATACTCAGCCCCCATTTCAAGCTCTGAATTCCGAGTCTGCTTGACCACTGCATTACTCGTAGTGGCGGCATCATTGTAGACTCTGAAGGCGGTGCGGCTTCAATATTTTCTCGCTGAAGTTGCTTGTGCCCCCGGAACTGATTACTAATATTCCGTATTCTCTCTGTGGCATGGTTGCTATGTTGATGCTGGACGATTCCACCATAAAGCTGAGGTGCTTCGAGCAGTCGTGTTGCAAAATTGGAGCTTCGACGATTTATGATGGCCGACGTTGCCTTTCTTGAAAATTTCGATGTGCTCAGATATTCGATTTGCTGATTATGTTGGAGGCACACCAGCAGTGCGCCGGCGTGCCTGTTTGCGTGCCCCTCAGATACGTGCACCTCTTCCACACTCGCTTCCACCAAAAAGAACCTTGATTATCCTCGTCTCACTCCTTTTGTGTGTCGCCTCTTTCTTTCTCGAAGGATCTGGATTCTTCCAAGCTACAGAGAAAGTCACTCGATTTTCTCAATTTTGATTCGTTGGAAACTTGCCGGTCCTGAAGTTTTGCCTATGATTGGTTCGCGCTCGACACACCTCCACGTGTGATGTCTTCGCGAGCTCTCGTGATTGGCCCGTGTGTTGCGGCCCTCTCTTGATCCCTCACCCCTTCGAAGTTCCCCCTCGCACTCGCGACGTTGTCTCCCATTGTCACGCCTAGTCGGCGCCGGCTTAACGGTCTAACATTCATTTGTCGTGGCCCAGCAGAATTTTATATACGCAACATGTCTTAAATATGTTGTAGATTCACGGGATTTAGCCAAAAAAGATTATCACGTAAAAATAAAATATCATCTAATATGAACATAGCTTTCCGTGATTTAGCCAAAAACATGTCATGTGCTATAAACATACATATTTCGTAACAGTCTCATATTTGTGTGTGTTTATACGAAGTTCCCTATTTTCCATGGTAATTATGAGGCTCTTGAGAGTCACCCATTACGAATTTGATCAGAGCGAATAGGGAACTTCGTATACACACACACAAATACGAGCCTCAGTAATGAGCCTCTTATACACGTGTCACGCTTCACGGCCGAAATGTTCCCTAGATAAACGGCCCTTTAGTCCATCGATGAACACACACCATCGATGAGTTGCAGCTGCAGCATTGCTTACTTCGGCTGTTATTGGCTTTTTGAACAACACGTTTCGGAATGAATGTGTGTGTCATACAAATTTTTTTTTCGCATGCTCTGATTTCAGAGAGAGGTACAAAAAAGAGACACTGTTGAGGTGTAAAATGAGGCTCGTAATGCGCTACTGAGAGCAAGGGGTTATGGCTGCAGGTTTTTTTCCGAGAATAATATCGAATAACCTAATAGTCCTCGTAATACATTGTTAAAGAAGGTATTTTAATTAAATGTACATCACAATTAACGAAAGATAAAATTTCTTATGCCGTGACATTTGTGAGAAGTTTTCTGGTGACAACTTTTTCTCTTTCATGAAAATTAATTACATCTAAATATGAAAAGATCTAACCCACTATTGTTCCATGAATAAACCAACAAATAAATTTTCCTTTTAAACTCTCGACACTAACCCCTTTCCTCACAACTTGAACTTCTTGACTTTCTCTTCATCGGACGTTTTCAAATTCTCAATAACTCTCAACTTGCTCTAAACGACAGCGACCTCCGCTGCCTTGCGTCTCGATTTTTCATTCCCTCCTGGTCACAAGTTTCTCCGACATTCGAGATACAAAATCTTGACGGTCTCGAGTTCGCGATCTGCGATCTTACTTCCTGTGAGGCAAGCCTCGGCGTGCCTGCGTCTCTCCACCCCTCTCGGCTCTAAAGGGTATTGGAAGGAGCCGAGCGTGCAAACGCATAGAGCCTATCCAAATTTATGAAGTCGTAACGCCTAAGGGAACCTGCGTCTAAACTAAAGCTGCACACGTCTAAACAAGGATGCGTTTTTAAAATGACTCTCCGGAAAACTGAAAAGGGGTAGGCGTGCAAAGGAACAGAAGAATGTTGATTTTGGTCGTCTTAGTTGTATTAATCTTGCGATTTCATACGCATTAATAAAGAAAAAATCATGCCCGTTAAGAAATCGTTTTGTCAACCAGTATGAAATTTATGAAGCGAATGAAGCTGAATAAATAAAAAAATAAAAAATGATGCGATGAAGGAACGTAGCAAAGTGAAGACACATGTCAATAGGAAATTATTTTTTTTTCGAAAATTTGAAGTATTTTTCCACATCATGAAAAAAACTTGCCTTTAGTCGAATTTGCAATTTATACCGAGCAGGAAACTTAGCTCGGAAAAATGAGACATTGTTGATATTGAACATTGAAAAACATATTTAATGTGAGCCGTCGGTGTACACGATAGGAATTTTCATAATTCTGATGACCGACCAGCGGTCACAAACTCAATTTTAATAAATACTTGATTAGAGTTAAATGAAACCTAGATTCAGTTAACGTTTGCTATTTTCAAAATTGTCTAATTCAATTGACTTGGAATTTGAGTTCAACAACTTACTTCAGTTTAGCCAACCGCATTCAGAGAGTTATATATCAAGAAAACCTGCAGAAATGAGTACCAATCTTTTGCAGGCGCCTCCGTAATATCGCTCAGCGACTAGAATATGTATGGCTGTAACAAGACAGTGCAGCTACGACCGTTCATTGGAAAAAAGAGGGTCCCTTGATATAAACATGAACGTTAGTGACGAAATGCAAAAGTACTTTTATCTCTTTACAAAGATTTTAATCAACATCCTGGTTCAGTGACCCCGTCTAAATATTGAGGAATGTAGTGAATTTTAATTAGCTGTTCTTTGAAAGCTATGAAGTTCGGTTTTTTTTCAGTCCTAGGACCGAGTTGTTAATTAGAATTTCATTCCGGTTTCTGGGACAGACAAAGTCATCTACGATTCGAAAATCAATTTAAAATCGAGCTCCGGCTTTGACAAAATGAAAAGGGATGGTCGATCGAGGACGAATGAAGCTGATACGTCTGCTGGCACTCGGTCTCGGATAGAAAACTGCTCTCGTGGCTGTTATTTTCATCAGACGAGCGTTAGCTGTATTTGAAACAGAATGAAAACTTTTTGAAGTTCATTCATGGAATCCAGTTGTTTGTTCATACACAGCTCCCTCATGGGGAAACACAAAAAACGAGTGTACATACATTACGATTGCTGTTGAAAAGTTGCAAGGCAGGTCAAGTTAAGGCTAAATATGTTCTTCATTTTCTCCAGCATGATCAATCATTTATAGTGTTTCAATAGTTTTACTTTGAAATGAGATATGACATCTTTATTGGGTATAATATGTTATTATAACTCTAAAGTGGTTACACATGCCTAAGAGTTAAACATATCTATTGAGTACGTCAATGTTTAGTCGCAATATTATAGTAATTCAGCAGCCCATTTACTTTCCAATTTGTACCCTACTCTACGATAAATGTAAATCTACTTTCCTATAACTACAGAGGTGAACCACAGGAGGCGAGGGGGTTGCGATAATTATTTTCTGGCACTGAAATATTTTTGTGAGCGAGACCACGACGAGAAAAAGGCCATGATGAGGGAGAGACAAGGAATTTTAGAGAGGCGTGCGTGGCTCTATCACGCTGAACGAGCATTACGGTTATGAAATGTGCCCCTCCCTGGGCCTGACACACACCCTCCGATGTAGCTACGACTATATTTTCTGTCGCAGCTGGTTGCATACAGGAATAAATTTCACTTTTTTGTCAACAATGTTGCGTTTGTACTTCGTGTCGATACACTCATCGTAAACTACATTAGGTGTTTTCAGTAGTCACTAATATTTTACTGAGCATATTTAGTATTGAAGCGTGAAAAGCTTTAGTGTTGTGGGATAAAAGTCATTCCTACGTTGAAAGAAAAATTCATAATTTTGTTCTCCTTAAGCTTGCTTAGTAACATTAATTACTGAAATGAATCTCTACATTCTGAGAAAACTCTACCATCGAGCTTGTTCAATATCAGGTAGTTGCAGAAGCACCTTGTTGAGGTTGGAACTTTACCATTTTTTATGTTTAGTTCAGGGACTCGTCGATGCACCCTCATTACCAATGATATATTCATGATTGCGATCATATATGGACCATCCTTGATATTCCTGAGAAGCATCAGGTACAATTTCTGAGTGGGCACACTTGACAGCCACATCATATTTTATTTCTCCAACCGCCAATGTGGAGGAGAGCATAACTGATAAATTAATTATGGGTCCTAAGATGTGCTCACCGCCCAGAACCTGAATTTTTTAACATCAGTTAAAAAAATTCCGGACATAGTTCTACTAAAATATTTTCCAGGATCGATGAGTGGCATGGGTAAAGTGTGATCTCCATTCTATGAGCATTTGTGAGACGGGGTGAACTGGCCCGCAGTGCCTGGCAAATCGGACTTTAATGACATATAGCCCTGCGATTACTTGCTATGCAGCAGCGATCTATGTTTAACATCAGTAATGGTTCTTTTTGTAGGCAACGACTAATTTGCAGTCTAAAAACGGAGTTACATTAGGGAACCTGAAAAGAGTAATGTGGCTCGGCACCAGTAAAACGTTATAATTTCATGTAAATGTATGTACTTCCTAAATAAAAGACCAAATTATCGGTTGATATAAAAATATCCCACAATGCGTAGCTCAGTCAGAATCGATTTGTTCCGTGCGTAAAATGGGACCATTAAGATAATCATCTACACCCTCTATAATCCCACTTTTACAGTCATATAATTCGCGTAAGGAAGAACGCAACGAATAGTCTTGCGACTTTTCACAAGGAACTTTACTAGATTTTGCGTTTTACCATAATCTGTTTTAAGCAATCTTTGCTCATTGCGAAGGCGTGATTTTTCTTCCCATATGCTATCGTCATCCGGAACCCTTGCTTCGATATCGCCTTAATATTTTTTGATAAATGGATGATGTTCAAATTCTCTAAAAATAATTTTAATGTAGAAACGCATGTGTCTTCCTTAAAACGTATTAATAAACGCATTGCTTCTTAAACTCTATCTCCTTCAATAAAACAGTGTTCAGGAATTAAAGTAGTTATTTCTGGTTAAAAATTCAACATCGTGGAAGATGCAGCTATTTTCAGCAATGGAAAAATTAATCATAATTATATTTAGATATGTAATATCTGATCCACAATCTATTGACCATATTTCTATATCATTGGAATTTGGCCAGCCATCGGAAAGATTTTGTTAAATGGTTTAAAAGATCGGAGTTTCTAGATTCTCGACCTCACTATGGCGTGTCTCTGCACGAGCCTCAGGATATGTTATGCCCTTTTATTCAGTTCAACATCCGGCTTAAAATGTGATTAAATTTCGAGCACGACTCGAATCGGAGCTTCAAATACCTATGGTAAGCTCATGCTGCTTAGTTCATGCCCTATTGAGCAACAATAATTTATTACTGGTCGCACTATCGCAGTATAGTCGGTGGATGTTCCGCTGTGTATTGCAATACACAGCGGAACCTGGCCAGCTCTCCATAAGCATCGTCAGAAGTTCAACTGCTAGTAAGTAGAAAGGGGACGCAGACACCTACTATTCTATGACTTCTTATTTTTTCATAAGTAAACTCGTACATGAAACTATTCCTGCACCAGGTTTTTCGCTTAGCTTAATGTTTTTCATACCCTATTCATATCTCAATTTTTCATTTGCGGTTTTTGGTGAAATTTTAGTTGCTAGGGTGATACTAATCGAATTTTTATATGAATATATAACTTCTTAGCTCTCCTCAAATTCATCTTCGTTATTCTAAGAATCGTATGTTAGATTTTCAAGATGTGAGGGTAAAAGCGTTTAGTTTTTAATTTTCCTATAGCTTTTGTTGAGATGGCTTAGGAAGAATGAACTGTACTCGGACTCTATTATGCAAAATAGATTTTAACTTTTGAAAAACATCATTGCGATCCATATTTTAGGATATTAATTCACTTTTTGGATAAAAGTTTCACATAATTATAGTCCTTGATATTGGCAATCGCTGCAGGAGCTGTTTTTTATGAATGTTGCAGTAATTTCTTCCAACTTCTCAACTCTACGAAATAGTCCGAGTTCTTCACGTATTAAAATAAAATGGAAGTCACTCACCTTATTTTTGCTCTAAAACTATTCAATGGAACTGCAGCCCAGAGGTTTGACACATACGCTCGATCAATAAACATGTAACCGGTGTGCAATATAAACTAGTCTGCTGGTGATCCATATTCCTGTAGCACAGAAAATACTTCCACCAATTTGTCCAGCAATGCAATCTTCTGTGTTTTTAATGATTCTAATTTTGTTTGAACAATTGATTTACATTTTTATCAATGTGACAGTAGCAAATTTTTCACTTTTTTCAGCCTGCAGATGATGATAGTTATATCGAAACCCTGCGTTTTATAGATTGATAGTGGTATACAATTTTAATGGTTGACATTGGTTCGGTAAAAAATGTTGAATGATCTCCGTTTAATTTTAACACTTGAAGAACTAGGAATATTGTAGCAGTTTAACCACGGATTTCACTTATTTAGCTCAGTACTATCTTAGTGGTACTAAATTTCTTAATGTTAGAAGAAAATTCAGTAAGAAAGGATGCATAATATTATGTGCATAATGCCCTGTAGGTATAACGTTTAAATACCCGCTATATGTTTCACAGTGGCACCACGACTTCTCTGTCTCACACCCCTTAAGCAGAGCTAGTCAGAACAAGGTGTCCAATAGATATACATTTTATTTGAGGTGAATGTATTCGTTGCACTCCATTACCCTAAGGCACGAAGAGGAAGATAATAGTCTAAAACATTCGAAATCGTAATCCAGATATTCTCGTTAAATCATGTTCGTTTATACGTAAGACAGGATGTAATAAAAGAAAATGGGTCTAATTGCAGAGACAAATTTTAACATAGTACATCATTTCATCTCGATCCCATTACCATTTCCAGGAATGTGATTCACTGAATCCAGGTTACACATTTATTTCATTACTCCTCGAGTAGAAGACTGTTAGATATTAGTAGCAAATATTATTTTGCTGCCAGAACATGAATTATCATTTCAGACAATACAAGACCTCATTTTCTTGTACACAGACTCCAACACTAAAAAAGTTCTCGGTATCACCCGTGAGTGCATGAGCAGCTTCGCTCATTATGTAAAACACCAATAATCCTGTTGAAATTTGCTCTTCCCAATGGTGGACATGTGGAAGATTTTAATTCTACTCAAGAATAAAACATCGGTAGTTTCGTGAATGATTATGACTCTCTGAAGTGCTCTTCGATCAAAATCTGAGGGCAGTTAAATACATAATTTGAATTTAAGCGACATGGAATATCAATTTCTCAGAATTTGACGCCTGGCTGTTTGGTATGAGGAATATTTAGGGGTTCTCCTCTCCTGTATTCATCAATATTCAAGACTTTGTAAAACATGGCTCTATAGAGTACTCCACTGTAGTCATGCGCCGTACAATGTTCTACTCAAGTGTTCAGTAGGGCTATTCTCGGCTGTAATCATTGGCGATATGATGTTCAGCTGGACATGAAAATTACTGACTAAAATATTCAGAGAAAGAAGAGTCGATATTCTCAGAACAGAATGGAACTTCTGACACTACATCCACTAGTTTGGCTGGTTTCATCATGCCAGAGTCGAAACTTCATGCAGCTTGAGTTTCCATTGCACTACGTTATCAGAAAACTTCGCTATCAGCCTTCTCGGATCCGATAGTTGTAGTTACGCGCCAGAACAGCCCTCTCGGAGTCAATCGAAGTTGTTAGACTCGTTCAACTTCAGCCTGAAAACTGGTGTGTGGGCTCTTTTACCTGTCGCTTCGAGTATTGTGTTTCTAGGACTCGGCACATTGAGAGAGTCTGTCTTGCATCCAATTTAGTGATCCCATGGAATGCATTCATTTGAACTTCTCTTATATTGCATGCTAGTGTCTTTGTGAAAAGATGATTCATTAAACTCTCTGGACATAGGACAGCTTTAAAAACGAAAATATTGTTACCGATGAACTCCGGATATCTCATCACTAATGAAATTTACAGAAATAACTCTTTCGTAAGTGCAATCTGTTTTACAAAGGTATAGAGAAAAACTAAACAGAATATCAGAGTAAAAAAGAGAATGTTAAAATGAAGAGAACATCACCGGTAACATGATAGCGGGGGTGAAGTAGATGAGATGAAGACCAGTATATACAAATCTATTCGATCACTCGTTGCTAAAATTATGGCTCAACAGTTCCGACTGCATTGAACGACAGCGTATAGAATAAAAGGGAGAGGGGTATTCCTGGACTTACTCATAGTGAGTCACTCAGCCATTGCCTCGCATAGTTACTCATTGCCTACATATCGCTAGTGGTCTTTCACGATATTGAGAGTGGAGATCTCGATCGCAGAAATTCTTAGAATTCACATTGTCGTTCCTGAGACCAAGAGGTAAACACTAGTTAGAACCGAGCCTTTCAACCTAACTCATGAGAACGATTGGGAAGGTTCCGACGGCATTCACGACTTAGTTCTAGGGTAAGACCCTCATTCTTGCAAAGTAAACAGTCACGGAACCAATGAAAAAATCTTTAAGCGTCAGTTGTGTCCTTGAATCGCGGTATTTCTTCCGGTTCTATGAAGCGTAATCGTTTCGGTGGCCCAAGTGGACAGATAAGAAAGTTTATTTTTCACGAGAACTACGTATGACAGGGCTTATTGAAGCGTGGAGGATAATCTCGTGCACTCTTTGGACAACAATCTTCCCCTTTGTTTGCAACTAGCAGCCATGAATAAGTGAACTGTTGTGAAATAAGTGATTTTCTTTATACTTTTTTTAATATAAGGGAATGCTTAAGTAGCTCATTGTATAAAAAGCGTTTAACGGTTGATATGGGCTCCCAGTAATACTGCACATCGGGATTCTGCTTCAATTTCAACGTGTTCTTTTCATTACAAACAGTGATATTAGATCTGTTAATAACAATAATTGCACTGGATCACATCTGATTTCGTCAATTTCTATCAATGATTACACTGCCCTTAGTAACCTAATTCTTAATATTACTCCAATGAAGCTACTGTTAATTGCTACATGCAGGTCGCAGGCTTAACAAATGCCTAGAATTATCGATAACATTCCTGGAAATAACTTTCACGGTATTCCAAGTCCTAGCTCTTTATTAGGATTGTGCATGCGAAGTTTAATGTCCATGACAGCTGAACAAACACGTGTCTTTGAACGTTGTATTTGATTGCTATCCCATCTGACGGTAGTATTTCTTTTGCACGTGATTGTCGCTACTGTTTACTTTCGCTCCGTGGTGATGAATGAAGTATTCTGGACTTTACATTCGAACGTAGTCATTCGCGCCTTTTGTAGATGATGGCAAATAAGCGAATTAAATTTCGATACCAAACCTACACGCTGTAGGGTTTCATTCTTAAAGGGTGTGCGACGTCAGAAGTACTCATATTTAGATTAGCTACGGGGTTTCGAAATCCGAGAAAAATTGGTCATTCAAGTTCAATTTAAGGGATTAAGTGCGCGTGCTGAAACGCGGCAGAGATGGCGTGCCGTGGGGCCGTAACCTGGCGCGTAGCTCGCTGCGAGGTGACTTATAACACGAAATAGAATCATAACCTCGCCCGTTTGCGTACAATTTTAAACCATAAATGTAATTATATTCAAATATCACGATTTAATTTTCCCTTCACTGAGGAATTTGGGTCAGTTTACGCGCTCAAAATCTTGCGCTGATTAAGAAATAGTACTCTACATTCATTCCTTCATTTGTTGTAATTTTACTGCTCTTTCACTTGACTGTTCGATGCTTTTTGAGCTTCACTGTAATGTTGCAGTTGAATAATTCATTCATTCGCGCTGTTATTCGACCGAATCTTCGAAGTTAAATTGTCCGCTTTCATTGCATATTGCTGAATTTGATATATTATGCACACTATTTGCTCTCCGCCATCGATATAAAATCTGTTATGCCTCTACCGTTCAATGACGTTCCATTGATCAGCTACGCCCCAAGCATTGGCATATTATGAAGATTTCAGAAAAATGATGATTAATGTGTCTAAGATTTTTTCAATATATATTTTTCAAGCCACCAGGCTCGTTCTTGCTTTTCATTGCACATTCCATCATCAAATAATGTATCTTAACAGTGTCTGACGCGCGCCATGCATCATCGTTACGCTCCAACATGTGCAGTGTTACCCTATACCTGTCCGGAGGCGAGCTGCGCAGAATACTGGGCCACATCGACCTGTTTGGTGCAGTCAGTCTTCCAGAGTTCGTTCAGTTGTACTGATTCTATTTTCGTCGCTAACTTCGCGGTGAGCCGAGCTGTTTGCCAATATTGTTTTGGACGTCGTCTTATTGCATTTGTGTAGGCCCGGTTCATAGTCACTACGGGAGGCATGCGCCCGATACTAATGCGATGACGGCAGCTGTTCTTTTATGTTACTAAGTTATGTACAATCATAGTTTATTATATGTGGTCAACTCAACTTATGATTTTCGTCAAATAGAAAATTTAATCGCAGCTTAACTCAAGTCAACCTGACAAACTAAGGCTACATATACACATAATCGTGATCCATCACTGAATCATAAAATAACTTCAAATTTGTGGAACAATTGTAGCATACGCGAATAAATTTGGCTGTCCGACTTGAGTGCTAGCTATTACTTATATGTTTGGTATTTTTGTTTGAGATAAATACAGACGTGAGTAGCAAGAAGGCGACGAAGAACCTTGATGACTTGCAGTCGCAGTAATTAATGATGAAGTTAAGCATCACGGTGTCGGTGCATAGATCCTACTTGTGATTGTTGTTCAACAGACTGAAATTGGGTAACATATTTCAGCAAAGATAAAGTGAAGCAATAGGTGTCAGGAATGATGGAGACAGGCTGGCAGCCTGTGAAGGCGTTTCTCACATTCGCAACCTCAGCGACAGGTCGCACAGACGCATGTAGCCCGATGGTCTAATGACTACCAAGACTATACTTTAACTAATACAATTCCAGAATTCTGAAAGCGTTGTTCTCATGTAATAATCTCCGAAAGCATAAGTCAAGGAGTACACGAGTCTTTTATTGGAGAAAAAAAATATTTACCGCACAAGTTCGCATCTAAGCGAGCGTTGGTGATTGTTGCTACGATTCAATTTCTCTTGGCTCAATGGAGCACTGGGAGCTTGTACATCACAGACAGATAATGTAGAAGACTGACGTAAGGCATACCAACGCAGTTACATGACAACAATTTTTATTCACATATGCTGAATCTTAATCATTATCCTTGAATTGGCAGGATAGTTCCTTATTGTGTAATATTTAATTCTTAAACTAGAAGATCTAACACTTCTACCACCACGTAGATCGACTTTTGTTTCCCAGAGTGTGCTGAAGCAGATCCCATGATAGAGCGAATATTTCGGGATTGAAATTCTAATAGCCATGGCCACGAAAAATATTCAAATGTTTAAGACTACACATATAATTCTTATTGAGCCATTGTCGAAATGGTTCTAAATGAGCTATGATAGAGCAATACATTAAAACGAGAGGCGTCAGTAAACAATATCTTGATCAGCGGAAGCTCTTATTTTCTGATATGGTTTGTAAAACATATTGGTTTATCGGTTTTCCTCCAAGTTACCTCTGATAAACATACAACGCGGCATGGCGGTAGATTCACTTAGCTTTATTTCTACATGACTCTGGTTGTGTTCAGGGATAAATGTGAATGAAGGCTGATTAGATCGTGCCTCCGTTTTCGTGCCATTTTAAATTTTTTCGAGCTTCATGATCTCTGAGTCACCATTTCGTATTTTCACGCTGTACTGGATTATGGAACTCATGTAAAATTGCACGAGTCTGAACAGTATCCATTGAAATAATGGGAGATGTAAGATTTATGATGTCATTTTCTCCATTTTGATATTAAAAACCTCGGCACAAATTTTTCGTATAACTCAGAGACTCAAAAGGCTCTTTATTGCACAGTTAACAACACTTATTCTCACCTTGTAAATGAAACCACTTCAGAGGCAGGGTTGTTCAATCACGTGAAAGCTTATGGGACTGGTAATAAAATAGAAATTACTTGAACAGACGTATTTACGTAATGTTACCTCAATAGTGGTGCCTAATTAATTCTGAGATTAAATTTTACGAATAAATTTTTTTAGAAATGAAATTTCATGCATGCAAAAAGGCCTCTTTAAACCGCGTACGTATCAATAAAGTTAAGTAATATTGGAGTCCATAACTAAAAACAATTATTTTTTTTATAGATATCGAAATATAACCGAATCAAATTCAATAGCACATTACCTGGAGGCAGTTTTTTTCCATAATGTTTATATTTTATAAAGTTTTAGGTACACGATAAACGGATACCTCAGTTTTATTATTTCAAAGCTTATCCGCTGTGAGCAAATGTACTCTCTGTATTGACGTGGACTTCACAAGAGATAATTTTAAACGAAAGAGACAGCAATTTTTATACTACGGTAGCAATAGATGTTTTTAGAATTAGATTCTAGTTCATTGGCCTATGAAATCAATTCAAAGAGCGTATGTGTTTTGTTTCAATATTTTGCATATTTTTCCATTGAAAATCTAATTGATATTCCATTTGCTAAAAATACTTTCTAGAATACAGTTCTGAAATCCAACATTCAATAAAGTTAAAATGCTCAGTGAAACTTTGATGCACTTATAGGTCAGAATTATCATTGGTCTTTTTTTTTTGTTGACACAGCGGGGCTCAAATTTATCTTCAAATTTAATTTGAAGCCTCATTTTTACCCTTCAAGCCCAGCACTAATGTGGGTATAAAAACATGAAAACTCTCCATTAAAATATTTAGGTAATAATGTTAAATTTACCCGACATTTGTCATGGCGGCACAGCGTGCAATGAAGTAATCAATTTTCTTTATTGCTAGTAATGTACATTTTTCTAAATTCATTGATCGTGAAATTCTTTCTCGATACTTATTTTTTTACACACTGAACTTACGTATATGGAAATTAGTGCCAGCTAAAGAGCACCTTTTATCTTCGTCTAGAAGTGATGATTAACCTCAAATAGCTCATCGCGAGCTTTATCACTCCATAAACAAGCAATTTGGGGCTTCAGAGATTGACTTTAGATAGGCTGTGAGACGACGGTGCTTGGCTACTCCATCACAATTAGTACGCAGAGCTGGCCTCGTCGGGTCAAGTGAGGGTTAGGGCTCGGTATTTTTGCGTTTTTGGGAATAGTTCGTCTGCTAGCTAATTTCTAAACGGTTCAAAATCTGTGCGTTATGTTGAATATTTTTTCAGGTTCTTGCAATTATTTGCCTTACTTCTGATGACTTTACTTAATTAATGCATGCCTATAACCTTGATTTTCTTCATGAAAATCATTTTGAAAAATCTTCAGCTCTATAAATATTCATTTCTCTGGGAGTGGACTTGATTTTTCTCATTGCTTACTTCATCACAGTTGGAACAAGAAGCTGAACTCTCGTGCGGCGCTGCTTGCAAACAAGTACTATAGTTATCATTTCATGCTTCTCTTAATAACTAATGGTGTTCACTGTTTTTCCTCCGTTACAACCTGGGAAAAAAGTCAATTACATTTCTAACTCATGAAATTAAATGTCCGTCATTCCTGTTTGTATTTTTCTTTCATGCTTAATGCATCCCTATTGCAAGCGGCTCATAAGAGATTTTTGAAGAAATTGAAATGTATAGATGTTGGGTTCGGTGTTTGTTTTCCTTAATCATGTCATGAAAACTACCGTCGGTTATTTGCATCTGTTTGATGCGCGGTTGAATAGTCATATTCTACTTATGTAAATAGACATGTTTAGTTCACTTGCTGGTCAATTTTTTTCAAGCTTAGGCAAAAACACTTGCCAATCGAAACGCAGACGAACACACCGAAGTAAAAATCAGAAACCAAAGGCTCATGCCAAATCCATGACGACCACTTAGCGCTTCAAGATCTGGAAACTAATTGCCACAACTGATCGATTCTCCATGGTCCACTCCCTTGGTAAAGACGATTTTCTTAGCAAACCTAGGTTGAGAAGGAAGATGACTTGCTAGCTAGTGCCCGACAGGAAATCAATAGCTCTTCAATACGTGTTATCGTATTCCTTGTCGAATGATGGTTAGCCGACGAAACAGTTTTATGCCCTCATATCAAATTTGGGGAATCCTGCTGATTTATTGAATTGGACTGTACTTGATGCGGTGTCGCTGTCAGGGCCTTGACATTCAACTTTCTCTGAAGTTCCCCATTGTCAAGGGGAGCTAGCCCGACACTATTCAGGCCCCAGTTTAAACTAAACGCATTCTCTTACCATTATTTCGATTTGATTGCTGCATATTTGATCTAAACGATCTGTTAATCCGGTCACACTCAAGGCTAGAAAAAGTTTTCATCTAACACAACCAACTAAATACTGATTACAGGTTAGTCAATATACTAAAATCTGTGTTAACAATCAGGAAGGTACAAAGGGCTTCGATATATTATCAATGTTATTGACAAGAACCACTTAAAACTCTTTGAGAATATACTTTAGATTGAAATAATTTATCGTGCTGTGGTTTTTTCATAGCTTGAAATATTTTTTGGAAGTAAAATATTAACTTCAACATTTATAACACACCTGTTAGTGAAATACTGTTTTCATTTTTACAAACCTTTGAACTGAGTACCGCCAAATTTCTCAATTATAATTGAAAAATTTGGCGGTACTCAGGCGGTACTTTGATAAGCAAAAAACAATTATTTTTGGCTTATCAAAGTTTTTAGCACCTCTTTTGTACACGTATTCTGGAAGGAAAAGGCCAAGGATTTCGTGCAACTCCAAATATCTTCCAATTCGTGGACCCAACGTAACTGATAAAGAAAAGGTTATTCCATTCTGAGTAAACAGGGTACGAGGGTTTTGGAGTGTCTGAACCGCGGTGACATTGTTCACATCTAGATATTTTCTCTCGCAAAGTGTTAATTTGCTAAAAGCATCGGTGCATGTTTTTGCTAACGCACAAAGTAATGAACACCTGCCTTTCGAGACACTAATGCATGTTCACACTAGATCTACGGTTGGCGCTTGTGTGCGCAGAAATTGTGGTCGCTATGATTTAGAGCACTTAGAAATTCATCAGCACTCGGAAATTGTGCACTTGCATTGCCTGATTTACAGCCGTCAGTGTGATAGAATCAATCGCACCGGCAACAAGACTTGAAGTGCCCGCATGATTTGCTGCAACTCGTCACCTCAAGTCCGTCACGCGTGTGACCGAGGGCATCACTTCCTTCTGACACGCATCCATTATTTCAAGCGCTGACCCCACAACGCAAGGCTGATGACCGTCATCCTGTAGGGGCTCATAAAGGCAGTCATCCTCGACAGGGTTACCTGACACGTGGTCAGTATGCTGTTTTTTGATGAGTTATGAGCCTAATTTTTCAAGTTCATGTTTGTACCGAGCTGAGTAGAGGAGTTTTTCTTACTAGGAAGCCCGAGATGAATGGCCAACGTTGCTCCAGTTTAGCTGTTCATTAAAAATTGTCATTACGCTTTTTTGGTTAGCGCAACGAAATTGCCAGTCTTGAGGTTCATGTGCGTAAGACGTCTCGCGAAATGTTTAAGCAAAACATACCGACGAACATTATTGTCGTTCATTGCGCACCATATTTTTACATGTGAGATGAACGTTTTGCTCCTAATAATTGCCAGCGGTCGAGTCAGTAACTCTACTAACAATTGCTTGAATTGCTTGGACTTGAATTCCGTAGAATAGTTAGTCGTTTTTTAGCTTCTTGCGAGAATCTATTTCTCCCACTTTAGTTTGACGCGAGTAGGATGTATATTTCTCTTACTTTGAGCATTGTAAATCAGTGTTCAACTTTTTTCTTCTTCTAGACGAGTTTTCATTACCCAAGAAGCCCTAAAGCTAAGGTGGCCCACCCGACGTGAAAGCATCAAAACGAAATGTAAGCCTCGCTAACTTTCTCATAATTCAAGAAAGAAACCTAAATGGTTTCATATGGTGTTAGCCCATTTGCTGCTTTCACTGTTATGCGTTTCTTATGAAAACAAGCAGGGAAAATTGCGAGCAGAATTATCCTCCAGAGAACAGCCTCGCGGCGAGACTCCTCTAAGGCCCCTGCAGTCCATTGCTGATGCATCACTGCTGCGAATGAATATAACAGCAAACTGAAGCTCGAAGAATGCAAGACATGCCAATTGCAGAAAAAGAGCATGAATGATCAACATCTTCATTCTCGATCGCTTGCTTCAAACCGTACATTTTGGCTCGCGTAATTTACGAGTGCATAGCTAACTCGAAAAATATTTGAACTTCGCTCACCATCGTTCATTCCGAGCCATTTGATCAGGAATTTTTAGTGTATACTATTTTTGGTATGCACTGTGCTCCGATTAGTAAATCTAAGTTGTAATTCTGAAAAACAAAAATTAAAAATTTTTTGCATTGAATGACAAGATATTTAATGATAAAAGTTGATTTTGAAACCTCATTTAGGCCAGAAGTCATTCCAGCCTCCCCTACATGCTTTGGGAACCAGGTCCATATATTAACGATCTCCTAAATTTGGGGGTGGTTGTATGAAGCAACGCACCAATTACTCGCCCTATCCGACTCCATGCCAGCGGTGACATCCCCTTTATTATTTTCCGCCTGAATTGGACGAGCCGCGTTTTTCTTGCATTGTTGCTCTCAGGCCCCGAAGGACGGCGGCGCAATTCATCGAGCAACAACTTCGCTGATTTATGGCAAATGCCGCACGGCTCCAGCTCTCCATCAAGTGAGTCCAATTCCAAGCTGTTTATATCCCTGGGACGTCCGCTATTCAACCTTACTGGCTTTGTGAATTCAGAACTTTTTTCATGGTTCGCCGACCTGAGGTTGACTATATTTTTCTCGCCGACCGATAGATATTCAGCCACTTATGTCCAAAAATCATCGGGAACTGATTTCCATGCGTGCAGGTCGGAATGACGAATGGCGGCTGGATATTGGGGTATATAACTTATGTAACAGGGGACGACAGTCGATGGACGCACGGCCTATCATGTTCTGTAATTTTAACATGACGTAAAACTTTCTACCTAATTCGAAAAAAAACATTTTTACGCACATTTGACAGTTATTCGTTTAAAACGTTAGATTCTAATTCTATATAAGTAAACACACACTTATATTTATATATATATTATTTATGTAAAATATATCAATCATTTATATTCAAGGTATTAAGACAGTAATCTTCCTTTAAAATACAGTGTATTACTTGGTTGGTTTGTTTATTGTCAGTTCATCATTTTAACTTTATTCCTGAGAGTTCCATACCAACTCCCATACGTGATTTTGAATAACTATCAGTAGTAATGGAACTACCAATCAGATCACAATTCACCACAATTAGCTTGAAATGGAAATTATTTAATGAAAAATTTTCAAAAAAAAATTATTCATTGACGAATTTCGACTTTTTATAAGTCAAAACTACTAACACAAACGACTAAGTCACTTTTAGATATAAATTTCAATTTTCGTAATCTAACCACGTGGGTTTCATCAATAAAAAACAATAAATAGTATGTTTAGGAATAATTCCATTCTCTGAAGTATTTTTTTGGAATATATAATTTATCAAAGTTTTGAAAGTACCTACCTTGAAGTGGATGTCTGTCTTTATTAATAAAGATAAAATTATATGGTTCTTTGTATGTGTTTGAACAAAACTCTTTAAATTCATCAAAGGGCATGTCCTGAGATATGATATCTGTGTAAATGTTCTTCATATCAGTTGAGTCTAAACCAAAAAGAATTAGAACGTTAGCATTTGTTCTAATTGTTTGTCTCTGTAATAAATAATAATTTTGTGATAAGTAGATTGAACAGCAGTTGTTGTGTCTACCTCTAGTGTAAAAGCTATCAGCTGTACTTTGATCTCTTTCAGTTGCTATATCGTCGGAAATAAAAAGATTTTTCTTTTTTGAATCTACGTCACTTGGATCGGGAATAGCTGTCATATCTTGAAAATATTCAATTTTAGATTTTGAGTTTCTTTTAATAGGTAAATTCTCAAGGAAATCGTCAATATTACCATTGCCCTTTTCAAAAATTTCAATTATTTCAGATTGGTTATAGCCTTTATCAAAAGCATTCTTCAACAGTTTATATTCTGGTTGATGTATTGATTTACTGTACAGAAAAGATGATTAAAATCGACAAATTTTTCTAACAGAAGCTTTATTAATAAAGAAGTTTTCCCACAGTTTGATCTCCCTACGATGAGACATCTCAAGCCAGGAGAAGGCAAAATGAAGTGATTCTTTTGATTATTTCTTTTACTGTCTTTCCACATATACACCATTTTATTTAACTAATAAAATACAACTGAATTTCCAAAATTTATTTTCTGTTTGTAGCAATTGTAAACATTGTTTTTTTAAATTTGCTACTTCATTAAGTTCAATTCTTCAATGTATTTTTCTTTCTTATTGGTTGTCTCGTTGGGCAATTACGAGAGAAAAAGCTACCATTGGTGTCATAAGAATCGTTACTGATTAATGTTTCAAGATGAATGATATCTGACTCTAATTGAGTTATAACTTCCCTATTTAATTCGACATCATTTTGAATTTGATCAACATCTAATTGCAATTGATTTATTTTTGCAGTATTGAGAACAACTTCTCTTTGAATATCTGTAATAATATCTTCCATTTATTAAGTTTATTTCTTCAATGTGTTTTTCTTTTTATGGTTGTCTCGTTAGGCAATAACGAGAGAATGAGCTATCTTTGGTTGTAAATAAAGTAAATACATCGAGTTTGCAATTTTTGCGCATCTATTACTTCATATGGAATATTGCTTTTCATTTTGATTAATATAAATTTTCAGAATACTTTAAAATTTACATTGGATAAATACATTGAAATTTTTAAAATATACTGAGAAAATAATTTATTAAAAATGGAATCATTTAATGTATCACATCTATCTAATACTAAGAATACAAAAAGGCATAATAATTTAAAGAAAATTTCAGTAAAGATGACTTCATGTAACAATTTTTGTAATATATGTAATATTTACATCATCAACTTGAGAAGACATGAGAAAAGCATGAAACACAATAAAAACGTGAGTAAACTATTAATCTCGGATCTGTATTTTGATGAAAACAAAGATTTCTGTAATATATGTAATATAAATGTCTCTGATCTAAAAACACATCTAAAATCTACTAGGCATATTAAAAACATAAATCAAGAATTAATTTCCGATTCATATTTTGAGAAAAAGGTGTGTAAAATATGTAAAGTAGAAGTAAAAAATCTAGAACAGCATAAGAAATCAAAGAAGCATTTTAGAAACGTTTATGGCTGTAAATTCAGAGGAAAAAAATGTGCTATAAATGAAAAATGCCTGGAATATATGTTCTCTGATATATCAGTTATAGATCCGACAGTTTTCATGAGGAATATGACCCCGGTTGTGAAATCAATTTTGAGAGAGCAAAAGTTTGATAATATGAAGATACAATTGGCAATTTTAGTTCAATTTTATAAATACAAAGAAAAAAATGAAAAAGTATATTCAACCGCATGGATGAATACAGGTAAGTTTGTAGACATATCGAAAAACTTTACAAACATTGATGATCTGTATAAAGAAGCTATTAGAAAGGTTGAAGAATATACAAAAAACTCCTCGGGCTGGATAACAGATAAATTATTAGACTTCAATGTAAAAATTATTGAATACAAGCCTATCAAAGGTTCTAGTTATATAGAATTACCTGAAAAGTTTCAAAAGTCGACTTATAAACTAATTAATATCAAAAATACCGATAATAAATGCTTTATGTGGAGTGTTGCGAGATATTATTGCCGAGATGAAAAAAACGGCAATAGAATATCTAAAAGATTAAAAACTGAAGCTGAAAAGTTAAATTTCAGAGACATAACATTCCCAGTAAAACTTAAAGATATCGATAAATTTGAGAGAAACAATAATGTGTCAGTAAATGTTTACAACTTTAATTACTTGAAAGAATTATGTCCTTTGAGAATAACAAAGGTAAAAAATGAAGATGTTATATCACTTTTATTGTTAACAAATGAAAATAAAAGTCATTATGTATTGATGAAGTCGTTAAGTCCATTTATGCAAACTAAAGATGGTCATAAAAAACATGTCTGTCCATATTGTTTATGGCCATTCACAAAAGAATGTTTATTAACAAACCACATTAATGATTGTTCAGTTCACACTCCAACAAAGTATGTTCTTGAAGGAGGTAAATTGAAATTTAAACATTACCAAAAAACAATTAGACATCCTTTCACAATTTATGCTGACTTCGAATCAACATTGACAAAAATAGATACGTGTCAACCAAATCAAAACTCGAGTTACACCATGAACATTCAGAAGCACAATCCTAATTCATTCTGTTGCTATACAAAATCTGAAGCAGATGAATATTCCCGTTTAGAAATATATAATGGTAAAGATGCTTCCCAAAAGTTTGTAGAATATTTAGAAAAAGAAACCAAGAGAATTTATGGTCTGTTGAAAATAAATAAGAAAATCTATTTACCATCAGATGAATACGAAAAATATAAAGAAGCCACAAGATGCTATGTATGTGGCGGAGAATTTACGGAAGATAACTATAAAGTTAGAGACCACAATCATTTGACAGGTCATTATAGAGGTCCAGCGCATTTAAAATGTAATTTAAAAATTAGGAATCCTAATTTTATACCTGTGTTTCTACACAATCTGTCTAATTACGATGCTCATTTGTTCGTGAAAGACTTGGGAAATATATCCGGAAAGTTGAACGTTATTCCACAAACAGATGAAGAATATATTAGTTTTACACAAACCATAAAAGTAGATTCCTATGTATGTAAACATACAGGAAAAATTAAAGATATCACCAGAGACTTACGGTTCTTAGACAGCTACAGGTTTTTACCTTCATCTCTAGATAAACTTTCGAAGAATTTATCTGAGCACAAAGAATTGTCGAAGTTCTTTCTCAATGAACAACAATTAGAGTTGATCAACAAAAAAGGTATTTATCCGTATGAATATGTAAATAGTTATGAAAAAATGAACGTTAATAGTTTACCAGCTAAAAGTGAATTCTACAGTAGATTAAATAATAAAAATATTTCAGAAAATGAATATCAGCATGCACTCAAAGTCTGGAGAGCTTTTAATTGTACAACATTCAAAGATTACCATAATTTATATCTAAAAGTCGATACATTATTACTAGCCGAAGTATTTGAAGAATTTAGACTAACATGCATGAAAACTTATTCTCTAGATCCAGCACATTATTTTACAGCTCCCGGATTGTCTTTCGATGCTCTACTGAAACATACAAAAATAGAATTGGACTTGTTTGAAGATCCTGATATGCTCCTATTCATCGAAAAAGGAATAAGAGGTGGGATTTCTACAATATCAACACGATATGCAAAAGCAAACAATCCATATATTCCAGAAACATTTGATAAAGGAAAACCAAATAGTTTTATCACATACATAGATGCAAATAATCTTTACGGATGGGCTATGTGTCGATCATTACCTACTGGAAACTTTAAATGGAAAAATCCAAAGTCGAAACTCAAAGCAGATAAAGGTTATATATTAGAAGTTGATTTAAGTTATCCGAAAGACTTACATGCTCTCCATAATGATTTACCATTAGCTCCAGAAAATATCAAAGTAAACGATGTATATAAATTAATTCCACATCTTGGAAAACGAGAAAAATATGTTGTACATCTTAAATCTCTAACACAATATCTAGATCTAGGATTGAAGTTAGAGAAAATTCATAGAATATTAGAGTTTGATGAAAGTCCATGGATGAAATCATATATTGATATCAACACAAAAATGCGTCAGCAAGCTAAATCTGAATTTGAAAAAGACTTCTACAAGCTGATGAACAATTCAGTATTTGGTAAAACAATGGAAAATATTAGAAATAGAGTAGATGTGTGTTTGGTAAAGTCAGAGAAAGAATTAATTAAATTAGCAAATAAACCAAACTTTACCAGTTTTAAAATATTCTCAGAAAATTTGATAGCATGTCATATGCAAAAACAAAGACTTAAATTTGATAAACCAATCTACGTAGGGTTATCTGTATTGGATATAAGTAAAACATTAATGTATGATTTCCATTATAATCATATTAAAAAGAAATATGGTAATAAGGCAAAGTTGTTGTTTACAGATACAGATTCATTATGTTATGATATCGAAACAAAAGATTTGTACAAAGATATGGAAAGAAATAAAGACTTGTATGATACATCAAACTATTCTAAAGAACACTTCCTATATTCAACTAAAAATATGAAAGTAATTGGGAAAATGAAAGACGAAACGTGTGGAATACCAATTGAAGAATTCGTCGGTCTCAGAGCAAAACTATATTGTTACAAGACGAAAAATTCCGTTAGTAAGAAAGCAAAAGGGGTAAGTAAAAACATAACTGAGCACAATATCACGATGGATGAATATAAAAGAGCATTGAATAATGAAACCATATACAAAACGATGTATAATATCCAAAGTGTTAACCACGAAATATATACTAAAGAAATAAATAAGGTTGCATTAAATGGTAATGATGACAAGCGACATATATTACCAGATGGTATCAACACACTAGCATTAAATCACTATAAAATATATTAATTAAATAATGTATAAAAAATGATTATCTACAACAATAATGACTTCTATAACCAAGATTTATTATCTGTTGAAAATGAACAGTATTTGAGTGATTTGAAATCAATAGTTAATGAAGAAAAAACTGGGAAGGGTATTGTAAATACATTGCCTAGAAAACTTCCATTACCTGAAATGCATTTGAAATTACCATCTAACATTCAATCTGAACAAGTCCCGAACGGTTCATTCAACAATAAACATACCTACTCATTTTGCGGTCCAGGAACTAAGGTGCAGAAGCGAATTCAAGAAGGTTATCGAGGAGTTAACTCACTCGATCAGGCTTGTAAGAATCATGACATATTTTATTCACAACATCAAACAACGAAAGAAAGAAATTATGCTGATGATATTCTAGCAAAAAGAGCCGCTGAAATTGCAACTGATCCAAATGAATCAGAATACGTTCGACAAGATGCTAAATTAGTTAACGCAATTATGGCAGGTAAGAGTTGGGCAGGAATGGGCCTCTCGTCGACAAAAAACTTTTAAACACGCTCACTGGTGTGAGCGATAAAATCTTGAATGACTTGTATTATAATCCAAAGACTGGTTATACTGGAATGAATCAACTTGTTAAAAAATCCGGCTTATCTTCAACTCTCATACGAAATTGGTTAGAAACTCAAAAAACTGACACTCTACATAAACCAATAAAACATAATTTCAAAACGAGAAGGGTGAAGGTATCAAAAATTGATGATCAATGGCAAGCTGATTTGGTTGACATGCAAAACTATAAAGATCAAGGAAAAAACTACATTTTAACAGTAATTGAAATTTTCAGTAAATATGCATGGGCGATTCCAATAAGTAAGAAGACAGGTGAAGAAATCAAAACTTCATTTCAAAAACTATTTAAAATACGAATTCCTTCTAAAGTTCAGACAGATAAAGGATTAGAGTTTACAAATAAATCCACTCAAGAACTATTCAAGAAACATAACATTCAGTGGTTTAGTTCAGAAAATGAAACCAAAGCTCAAGTTGTGGAACGCTTCAACAGGACGTTAAAAACTAAAATGTGGAAATATTTTACACACATGAAAACTAAAAAATGGGTGAATATTTTTCAAGATTTATTGCAAAATTACAATAATAGCTATCATAGAACAATTAAAATGACACCTAACCAAGCATCATTGGAAAAGAACAGTAAAAAGGTTTATGATAACTTATTCCCTCCAACCGAACCAACTTTCACATCACCGAAACTCAAAATCGGGGATAGGGTAAGAATAAGCAAGAAACGGAAAGACTTTCGGAAGGGTTATTTGCCAAATTTCACTAATGAGTTATTCATTGTATCCGAAATACTGTCTACTGAACCAATTACTTATAGATTAAAAGATATGGATGATGAAGAAATAAAAGGAAGTTTTTATGAACAAGAACTATCAAAATATACTAGTGATGTTTATGCAATTGAGAAAATTCTCAATAAGAGTAAAGGAAAACTTCTGGTCAAGTGGAAAGGTTATGATGAACCTTCATGGATCTCAGAAACTGAACTTAATGTCAGTTCAGAGTGAACTTATATTAAGTTAAAGTCTTTTTTGAATTTTTCTCTTTAAAAAATGGAGAAAGCAATTCAAAAATGATAGAATAATCGAACAAGATTTATACCATGATGTTAAAAAAGTTTACAAACCATTGATTGAACCTTTATCTAAAATTGTTGACGAAACTAAACAAACTAGGTTGGCAATAAAAGATATACCTCATGAAAAACTTGAATCTATCCAAGGAAAACCTGTTGAGAAACTAGCTTTGCCATCTTCTGAATCCAACACTGTAGTTGGGCCTATCGCATTGGATTTCTTGCGTTTTGCATGGAAACCTGGAAATGAGTATGATAAAGCTTATGGCATTCGTTGGGATGGAAGTAAAGTTATGCTAGGAAATAAAAAGGTAGATATTTTGGGTAATGATTTGAAAATTGGAGATAAAGTATACGAAGGCACAACTGGATTATGGGAATTATTAACAAAGCAAAATCCTATTGATTTTAGGGATGAAGATAAAAATAATTATTATGATATGTTGTATTCAACTGATGCTTATTTGAGGGAAGACGGTACCATAAAAGCAAATAGAGGTGTGAAATATTATAAATTTATCAAACCCTTCTATCGAATAGTTCAACGAAAAAATGCTCAAGCTGCAGTTGAAACAATTAGATCAGCAAGTCCATCAAGTCGTGAATCAAGTCGTGAATCAAGCCCTGAACCAAGTCCTTTAAGATACCCAAAAATAGTAGAATCCTCAAGTTTGAGTCGACACAAAATTCCTTCAACAAGTCAGAGACCAATTTTCGACCCGTCACTAAGGTCTACTTTTAGACCAACTCCTACTCGTATACCTTCTCCTACATCTTCTCCTATACCTCCTCGTCATCCTCACAGAGAGGATTCAGACGTTTCAGGATCAGGTATTATTGTATTACCATCTAACATCAATGATCTTGTAAAAAGACACCAGTTATTGTTCGGTTCGTTTACCGCTGGAAATACAGGAGTTTTTAATGAACTGCAAATACTTACGCATGAACTTTTAAAGCAAGGTCTATTAAATACTGCTGAAGTAAAGGTGTTTGATGATTTATTGTTTAAAAAATGGAATCTCAAAGCATTGTAATTAGTGAAAGAAAAAGTGACATAAGTATAAACTTTAGTCTAGCAATAGAATTGAACAAAAATAAATTTCACGAAATGGCACTGGTTGGGTTAGACATGTATCATTCTATTCCTAACATTGATGAAAATAATAATAAATTTTATTATGAATTAAATGGTGTTGAAAATGTAATTACACTTCCAACAGGATGTTATGAAATAGAAAGTATAAACGAATTCATTCAAAAAAAATTGGCAGGCTTTATTGAAATCAAAGCAAATACTAATACTTTGAAATGCGTCATAGTTCTCCATTCATCTACGTTAAAAGTATTTTTCAATAAAGAAAAATCTTTAAATACATTGTTAGGATTTGGAGGAATTATCTTAGAAGGTGTTGGAGAACATGAAAGTATAAATATAGTGAACATAATGTCTGTTAACGCAATACTCGTTCATTGTAGCGCAATTAACGGCTCATACCTCAACGGTTCTTTGCATAATATTTTATATTCCTTTTTCCCAAACGTCCCACCAGGATATAAAATTGTAGAAAATCCAAATAAACCAATTTATCTACCGATATATCAATCTTTACTCTATGATTTGAGAATTTGGCTTACTGATCAAAATGGACATGCTCTGAATACTAGAGGTGAAGAAGTAACTGTTCGATTACACCTAAGGTCTAGAAATTAAAATAATTTGATAAAATTATCTTTAAAAAATGGATTCTTTAAGATGGAATGAAAATATTAAAGTTGATGAATCAATTGAAAAAATTGAAACGCATAACTATGAACCACAAATAGGTACTGATTTGAATCGTGAACATAATGATATCAAGATCATTATCCAGAATCAAGATCAGTTTCTATTACCTAGTAAAAGTTTTATATATATAGAAGGAGCTTTGAATAATGAAGATGGAAGTGATTATAATTTTAAAGATGAAAAAATAACAATAATCAACAATGGATTAATGCATTTGTTTGATAGAGTTTCTTACAGAATTGGAGATGAAGAAATTGAAGGTTATAGTTACCCTGGAATTACAACAACTCTAAAAGGATTAGTTAGCTATCCCCGAAATGTTAAAGAAAACATGATATTTTTCTGGAGCGTCGATACTAAGAAGAATGAAAAATCAAACGAAGGATTTAGCGATCGAAATGGCTACTTAAGTTCAGCTAATGGGAAATTCAGCGCTGCTATCCCACTTGAACATGTGTTTGGATTTTGTGAAAATTATAAGAAGGTAATTTATGGAGTGAAACATGCTCTGACTTTGAGAAGAGGTGATAATTCTAATGCTATATTCAAATCAGATGAGAAAGATGCAAACCAGCAAGATAAAGTAGTTGATGGTAAAATTACTATTACAAAATTAATTTGGAAAATGCCAGCTTACAAACTGTCTGATGAGTATAAAATAAAGCTATATCGTCAAATTAAGGATAAAATAACATTACCTATTCCATATTTGAATAGACAATTGGAACAAACAATTGTAAACTCTCAACAGAAATTCTTAGATTGGACTTTAACTCCAAATTCAGGATCTCAAAGACCTCGATACATAATTTTAGCATTCCAAACTAAGAAAGCTAATTCACAAGCTGTAAACAATGCAATTTTCGATCATTGTAACTTGACGAATGCATATGTTCAGCTGAATAATGAACGATACCCTGATCACAATTTACAGATTGATTTCGATTCTAACAATTATGCTACAGCTTATAAGATGTTAATAGATTATGTACCTAATGAAAATTGTGCTATCGAATACAGACACTTTAAATATTTGTATCCCATCTATGTGTTTGATATCAGCAGACAAAATGAACGTATCAAGGAAAATACAATTGATATTAAAATTAAAGCAGAATTTAAAACCAATATTCCTGATGATACACATGCATATGCACTGATTCTATCTGACAGAGTAATTCGATTGCAATCTGACGGTGATAAAATGAGTTTAAACTACTAAAAATTAAAATATATTCACATAATAATGTTTAAAAAATGTATTGTGTAAAGTGTAAGAAGAAAACTGATACTGATAATCCTCAATATTTAATTACAAAGAACAATAAGATACTGGTCAAAGGTATGTGTATTATTTGTAAAAAGACAAAGACTTCTTTTGTTTCTAAATATACTGCGACGAAAGGGGGTTTTATATTTACAATTCCAGCTTTATTAGCTGGCCTTGGGGCTGCTGGCTCTTTGGCTGGAGGTGCTGCTGCAATAGCATCCGCAGTTAATAAGAAAAAAGCTGACGATAAACTCTTGTCAGAAACTAAAAGGCACAATGAAGCAATGGAAAGTAAAAAAGGTTCAGGTATACGGATAACTCCGAGAAAAAAAAAACCTTGTGGAAAGGGTCTCTACTTGAAACCACCAAAAAAGTAATACCTAACCAACCATTATCTAAACATGATTTAGAATACTACATAAATATATTAAAAATTCCGAATTTTCGAGGTATTTACATGAGAGATACTTTACCTAAACACCCTCTAGAAACGGAATGCGGAATCCTAAACTTAGACACTGAAAAAGGATTAGGAACGCATTGGACTTGTTGGTATAAGAAAGATAACATATGTTATTACTTTGACAGTTATGGTTTGATTTATCCAATTGAATTTAAAGACTACTTAACAGATTGTGTTGATATAATTTTCTCTACTTACAAAATCCAGAAAATCGGTGATGTAATTTGTGGACATTTATGTCTAGAAATGCTGAAGCGTTTAGAAAATGAAAGCTTTCATGCAATTCTTTTAGATCTGTATAAAACCCCAACTAGTTTTTAGAAAATGAACTAGAGTTAATTTTTTTTCTTTAAAAAATGTCTTGTGGAAATATTTATGCAGCAAAGTTGGTCTTTTTACCTTCCTGTAAAGAAAATCATGAACATGAAAATAGTGAAAATAATTCTGAAGGACTTTTGCAGAATGTAGAGCAAATAAAAAGTTTACTTGAAGATTCTAATATAGAATCATTGAAAGACACAATTGAAGTTCTCAAAAATGAAAGAACTGAATTGGAATCAATTATAAACGAGTATGATGAGAAATATGTAACTCTGAAAACAGATTTACAAGTGAAATTTTCTGATGTAGACTCAATCGTTAAATTCTTAGAGACGTTAATTTATGATTTATCTGAAAAGTTCGTTGCTCTTGAACCAAAAATTGTTTCAAATGATGAACGACTATCAAGCATAGACTCAACATTGATGAAGAAAATTGATGAAATTGATGATAAATTTGAAAACATTGATTCAAACATAACCAACCTAACAGACGTAAAAATTCCAGAGATTGGGGACAAATTGAAGAGTCTAGAGTCAGGTATTGAAACTAGAATTGATGAAAAGCTGTTAGTTAAAGAGTCAGCATTAATCGATCAGATTAAAGGAGTTGAAGCTAAATTTGAGCTTGTGGACTCTAAGATAACCAATTTGATTGATGTTAAAATTCCTGAGATTCTAGAGAATTTTAAGAATCAAGAGTCAGTTATACAAAATCAAATGGATGATAAACTGAAGACTTTAGAAACTAAAATTAATGATCAAATTGATTCAAAGAACAAATTAATAAGTAATAAAGTTGAAGAACAAGAAATTAGTATAATTAATGTTGTGAATGAAAAAGAAATGAGCTTGCAGAGATCACTTAATGATCAAATTGAAGAAAAGCTGAAGAGTTTAGAATCAACACTGAACAATACTGTTGAAGAAAAAAGTAAAAGCTTAGAGGCACATCTAAATGATTTAAGTGATAGAAACCTTTTTGTTATGGAAAGAACAGTAGCCTTAGCACCCTCGTTTGTTGAAGTTGACAATAAGCTGAAAAATTTAGAGTCAACCATAACCTCATCCAGCGAAGAAAAATTCAATGGTCTTAACAAAATTATAATGGAATTACGAGCAGAGTCAGTCCCATTAAGAAAAATAGAAGAACTAGCTAAAAACTTGAGTGATGTAGAAAGTCTTTTCCAGGAGTTTTCAAGAGACATTATTTCAAATCAGAATGAAATCAGTCAGTTCAAATTAATGCTTCAGAATGAAACTGATAAAAATGTAAAATTAAACCAGGAAGTGGAAAGTTTGAGTGACCGAGTAAATAATTTGATATCTATGAGAGTTAGAGAAAATTTAGAGAATTGAAAATTCTATGTATAAAAAATGATAGGCGTAAATATTTTTGGACAACAAGGAAAAAAATCATTTTTATCTTCACAACCAGGACCTCCTGGAATAGGTTTTAAATATCTTGATGAAGATCAAAATTTTGATTTAAATAATAGAAGGCTTGCAAATATTTCTTTTCCAACTGAAGAATTTGACGCTACGAATAAAAAATATGTTGACGAAGTTTTGGAAAATTTGAGGCTTCATCTCAGAAAATATATAGAGGTAAGAGAAAATCTTATCAATGAAAATTATCAGTTCAGAAGTGATTCCATCCAAACATCTATTGATGAAAATACTACAGGTTTTCAAGAAAAACTCAGGGAAATTATGACAAATCTCGATGAACATAGTAGAATATCTGAGGAAAAAATAGAGGTAATTCGAACAGGTACTTTAGAACATACAGACTTTTTGAAAAATGAGATTAAGAGGTTGGAAGAAGAGGAAATAAAAAGTGTGAAATTAGACTATGCAAATCTCGAGAGAGTATTCAACGATATGAGTTCATACATTGAAACTTTTAGAAATAATCTTCATGAACAGGATAGAGAAACTATCATAAATACAAATGAAATAGAAAAATTGAAACAGTCATCGCAGAAATTGGAGGATGGTTACGCTGATATAAAAAACAGATTAATATCGTTAGAGAATACTTTGAGACGAGAAACCGTTGAACCGTTGAACTAAAAATGGTTTTCTAAAATGCTCCCGAACAGAGTACAATTAATTTCGTTTGTTAAAATACAGGTAGATTGAGAAAATTGATATTTATATCTAAGAGAAACTTGGTCGTTTGTGTAACTGATTTCTGGTTATAAAAAAGTCAAAAATTCGTCAATGAATAAATCTCTTTGAAATTTTGCCCTAATTAATTTTTATTTTTAGGTAATTGAAATATTTGACTCTCACTCCATTTGCTTCGTGACGCTCTCTCCAGTTCGTGCGGGGATTCTATTGCAGGTCCATGTAACCATGAAAAACCCAGCCATTTTTTTCCGGAATCGAACCCTCAGCTCTTAACCATTTTCATAACACAAGCCAAACGCGTTATCCACTCGACCAAACAGATCTACACTACTATGGAGAATTTTAGTCTATTTCCGCTAACTTTTTTCCTAATATTGAAGAAAAATGCTTCGATTTTTTACAATTCATAGTCATGTTAAAACTTTCTTTACTTTCATTCGTTAAAGAGAAAAAATAGAAAATATTTAATTTACGTATCAGTCCAACGTTTTCTGAACATAAAAAGTGTTACATTTGGCGAGGCTCGAACCCGTGATGTCTTAAGCTGGCCACACACTAGCATATCTGATCGGTCATGACCAACAGATATGGAATGCAACAGATGAAATCTGTCGCTCTAATCGCCACTAACTGCAGCGACTATAACTGCAACTCCAGTGCGTGTTCAGCAGTGACGTAGCAGGCGGATGTGAGATAGATAAAATTAGATTATTAGTTAGGTTAAGCCTCCCTATCTTCAACAAATGAGATCCAAAGAGAGGAAGGAAGCAAGCACCATTTAGTATGCAGTTGAGGGAACGCAGAATCTATGCACAAGGTGCATAGAAACAGAAAGCTAAGAAAGAAGATCGTGAAACAAGAAAAAGTTGAAGAAGAAAGCAGGAGGTTCTGAAAAACAGGACAGCAGTGAACGGAAAAAAGAGGGTCCGTTACAAAGCAAAAACTTATGTTATTTTAACGAAAAGAAAGCCTACCTAACCTTAAGCTCAGGCCCTCACATTGTACCCCTGGGAGCGCTAATTCCCATAGATACAATAGTTGTATCCCCCTGAGGGGGGCGGATGTGAGATAACCAGTCATGGACGATAAGAAAAAAAAGTTTTAGCAAGCTTTGTGCTATTAAGTGTTATGAAGAAGCCCGGAAAGCGGAAACGATCGCGTTGGTCAAAGGAATGGCTTAAAAAAATAATTTTTCCAATATGACACTTTTAAAAGAATCAAAAGAAAATAACCCATACGATTTTAGAAATTATTTGCGAATGTCCAATGTGGTATTCCAAGAAATACATGCCACCATTGCCCCATTCATACAAAAGCAAAATACGATGCTCAGAAAGGCAACAAGTTCTGTGGTGGAGGGAAAGAACCGTCACATTTGCCCGTACACTGGGCGCTAAAATATGGAGGCGGGTAAGGAATTCCAACATGATGGAAGATCAAAATGAGCGATTTGATATGCCAGACTTTATCTGTATCACCCCACACACTGGCAGATATTTGAGCGATTTGGTCTGTACAGATCAAATCGGCAGAAACTGACCGATCAGATATGCTAGTGTGTGGCCAGCTTAAGCCTTACGTTCTTGGTGCCATGCCTCAGCCCACTACGCTATCACGCTACGAGAAATTTTCGTGAAATTGTTGTGTATACATTTTAAATGTGTCTTCATCATATAAATTATATTGTTTCAACATCTCTGTTCAAGATTCTATTTATAATTTTAAATTCAATTTTGTTTGTTTTCAATAGTTTCTTATGCAATAGTTCAGACGTAATCAAATCTGATTGAAATTTGACAAGTGTACCACGAAATCTCAGTTCATTTTTTATGTACGCTTTAGAAAAAATAGTTGAAAGGGAAACTAAAATTAATTTCGAACAATTTTTGCAAATAAGGAAAATGATAAAACGGAAGTAGTTTTTATTGATGAAACCCTTGTGGTTAGATTAAGAAAATTGAAATTTATATCTAAAAGATACTTGGTCGTTTGTGTAACTGATTTCTGGTTATAAAAAAGTCAAAAATTCGGCAATGAATAAATCTTTTTCGAAATTGCTATTTAAATAATTTCCATTTCAAGCTAATTGGGGTGAATTGTGATCTGATTGGTAGTTCCATTACTACTACTATCTATCTATCACTACACTGATAAAACTCTGTTAGTTTCGCTTGTCTGTATGCTTGGTTGCGTCGTCATCGTTCGTGTTCCGTTTTCTGTAATAACAAATAGCACAATTGAACTCCATGTTTCCGGGAATGAGATCGGGTAAAACTCAATTTTGTTTTGATATTGGAGATATTCACTGTTTTCTTAGTACAGCTCATAATGGTGACCTCATATGCTCTTTTGTATACACGGTCTGGTACGATTGTTCAGCTTGCGATTGTATTTTATTTATTCATACAGTATTTTTCATTGTTTCTGTACCAAGTAATTCTAAAGAACCTTTTCCACTGAATATCATTAAACATTTGACGTCAAGTATTTTTATTGAATATATATGCGAAATATCATATATTGAATATTCTATGTTACAAACATACACCGCGCTTTTCCTCCTTACGGGAGGGTAACCGACAGCAAGCCACAATCATCCATCATCAAAGGACACTAGAAGGTGAGAGAGACAGCATATACCGCATCAGAACTGCCCGGATCAATAGCAGCCCAGCACACCCTTTTCCAAAGTCAGGCCCGATAGCCAAAGCTGGTATACCCCGACCGCTTCATTGTGCGCAGCCAAGCACATGACAGGACACACCATATACCCCATCACATGCGGACCGGCTTCCAGTGACCGCGTCAAATTATTACATCATTATACACTGCTTTCTCTCACTCCTGTTCGCAATCATCCCTCTCGCCACGTCCACAGTCAGACCCCTCTCATACAATGCACGTTTCACCCTATCTATCCAACACATCCGAGGCCTTCCTCGCGCTCTAATACCGCTCACCTCCGGCGTATAAATCTTTTTTACCAGCGTCTCAACACTCATTCCTTCAACATGCTCAAACCATCCAAGCGCTCTTTCATCCACCCGCCTACTCATCTTCTTGACAACACCCGTCTGCTCCCTAACCTACTCATTCCTAATCCTATCTCATCTTGTTACACCAAACATTCTCTTCAAGCCCTTCATCTCAAACACATCCAGCTTCTTCCTCTCAGCTGCTCTCGAATCCCAATGCTCTGCTTCATACAGCAAAACTGGCAAGATTAGGCTTTCAAGCAGTAACTTTTTTACACTCATATGTACTCTTGCATTCAAAAACTTTCCTCATTGCACCCAATGTTTTTCAGCTTTCACTCACTCAATATCTCACTTCTTCTTCCATACTATCATTCACAGCCACGTCTGACCCGAGGTACCTAAAATACTCAATGCTGTGAATTATTATTACGTTAAAAAAAATTTCGGCTCAAAGTTAAGCTTCAAATACAAAATTTGTTAAGAAACAGCCATTCCCGACCGTGAACGGGCAATCCATCGTAGTATATTTCTAAAAGTCTTAAGTCTTGTTTGTTTCGTTTGGTAGGTAAATTGGTTGGTTACCCGATTGCTTGAAAATTTTGCGTGGCTTGATTGCCACGTAATGCTTTAAAAACAGAATAGCATCGGGTAAAATTCAACACCCTCTTCTCAGTAACCAGATTGATTAAATTTTAATTTCCTCTTTTATAGAACAATATCTCATCGATTAAAATGTAGGTAGAAATTGCTAGTGAAATTTGCATTCTTCTCGGGCTAACTTATTAGAATTTCCACGGTGCATTGTGGATCCTGTCTGTTACACATCTACATCCTGCGAAGGATTAAATTTACCCAAATTTTTCAAATAAATATGTTTAATTTGTGTCGGACTGTCTTACTTTTGCTCGAAGCGTGCTTACATATCTGTAACCTTCTATGTGAACAACTGGAACTTAATAAATCAAACGGACAACTTGAACTAAATGGGTTATGGATGTTTTATGTTTTACGTAAAAATATTAGAAAAAGTACTGGCCGTCGTTTATCCATAGTAGTTATAGCCTCGTCTAGACAGATTAGACGCGTTTATCTGTAGCTAATTATTTCCAAAATAGCTGGAAATACTTAATGAGTGTGTCTGGGACATGCATTAGATTAGGGCACGGCTGGATGAATGAAAATCATCTTACGACTATAATCAGGAATAATATTTTTGTTCCGCGTTTTATTCTGTGGAATTAATGAGAGAGCTTGAGTGTAAATGATTATTTATGAAAGGTAGTGTAGCTTTATCGCGGGTTCGCTCATTACATGCTTTCATTTGTTTAATTGATTGACCACAATTCTTGAATGTGTCACCGGACTTTCGGGTCGGTGCGTGTATTTGCCCTCCCTTCAGCCTCGTAAGAAGGAATTGGCTCACCTCCCCAAAAACTATACGAATGATTGAAACTATTGAAAAAGAGACATGGTAAATTTCACACAAATATGCTATAAAGAGCCTGTAAATAAATAATTAGTGTGACTCACCAGGTTTATGTGCACACTCTTCACTTGCACTTCACGGTTATTTTCTTTTATCAACTTTTCCTTCTTGTTTGCTTCATCTGTGACGATTACCTTTACAATTGCGGACAAGCACACTTTGCGTCCTTCAAATTCACATACTCGAAAAAATATACCCAATACCAAAACTACAATCGTATACAAAAGTAAAATCTAATGACCGCATAATCTATTAATAGCTCAATTTCATCGATCAAAGAGCCCCACTACCAAAATAAAATACTATATTGACACTATACTTACTTTTCAACGCACATGAATCAAGCGACATCAAATAAGAGAGATTGTTTATTTAAAAGCCCGTTTAATCAATTCTGACGTTGAAGAACTACTTTCAAACTTCACTCCGAGTCAATATAGAGCATTATTGACGAACAACAAATTTCATTCACCTGAAGTAAGTTGACATGTAACTATAAAACAAACTATGATAACAATTTTTAAGCACGTTGTTTCACTTCAAACATTTTGTGTTGCATATTCTTAAGTTCTCATTAACTTCAGTTCCATTTTGGCCATCAGTTCGTGTGTGACGGGTGCACCACTCTATTCACAAGTGCAGAACAATCGTGAATTGACACGGTATTTTAGCCCACTTCTAGTGTACGTTGCGGCGATTTTACTTGTAAAAATGGCTTATTCGAAAAGTTTTCATCATAAATCAACAGACCCTCCACCTAACCGCAAAATAATAATACACTGCTTAAAGTTTTCACTTCGTCAGCTAAATATTCCCATTGATATTTGCAATCAATTTTGCTGTTCAAAGTCATGTCATGTATTTTGAGTAATCATTTATTAACTATACATTCATATAATCGCACGTTTTTCGTTACTACGACTTATCGCTGTCTACATTTGATTTCTACATTTCCGGCATCGCTCTCTTTGACATTCTCCCGGTAATTATTTACCTGTTAACAAATTAAATCCTCCCATTAATGCCCCAAAAAAGCTATAAAAATTATTACCGGCATTCCTAAAATTTCGCCTACATTTAAACTTGTTTCAAATACTTTTTTCCACATATTTGCATATATTTGTCACTTAACGCTAGATTTAGTAAAAATTGAAGCTGTCATTCAACATATCACCAATTTAATATGAGATTAAATTAAATTTCTGTATACCTGCTTACTAATTACAGCTCTAGTGACCTAAGCACTGGAAACACTCTACTAACGATATTCCATTAATTTAATCATCACTTTTCATAATACAAGCGCGCCATGACGCGGCTTCTTTTTCACCAACGGGTTCAGCTATTTGCGCCGGTAAAAACGATTTTCGTACATCGTACCTTTACTATTTTTTTCCAGCAACTGCCTCTACTTTATTTCGACTTGCATTCTCTCCTTAGAAAGGCTGCCCACCACTCGGTGCATTACTGTTTCATTCACCCGTTAGTTCCAACCATAAGATTTGGATTTGTTCAGCCATTAGTGGTTTGTCACGCTGCTGCACTGATTACCCAATTGCAATGTCTGGGAACATTATAAATCATTTGAATCGAACCACCTACCTCGTGCCACCTACGGAGTTGGTCACTTAAATTTGCTCAAGCGTACCTTTTTTCGTTTTCGGAAAGCTCAATAAACCTTACATTGCCTTAGCTTAATACTGTCGGCACCGTAAAGTACATCCTCGAGATGAATGATGTTTTTGTGTGCCTCTCGTTATGTCAACACCTACCAGCGAAGTTTACCCGTTGACAGTGTGACTTGACAGAAGAATAAATGTTGACAGCATAAGAGTTGGCAGCATATAAGAGTAGACAGTTTGGCAGGTAATTTTTTTAGTTAACTTTTTTTGCTAAGTGTTTCCATAATTTTAGATTAGTATTGAAAATCTTTAGGATTCGAAATATTTATTTAAGTTTTAAAGACGTATCACATGACGCATCAAAATAGTTTGAAAGATGTAGTAAAGTTCTTTATATATATTTCATATTTTTGCAAATTTACGATACCTTTCCTATTGTTCATGCCACATGCATGGGACAGGTACATGATATTGAAATACTTGGTGTGTGTACCAAACAGAAGGGCTGATGTGAGAAAAGTTGCAGAGGGTACGCCTACATCACATCTCTGCTTTTTTCACTATCTCAGTTATACAAATAATCTGAGAAAACTGATCAAGTTCACCAAATCATGACAGAAAACTTGCTAAGAGAAATTTAAAAATGCTCAGCTAAGAGAAATGTAAAAATGCTCAGCCAAGAGAAATGTAAAAATTTTCAAACGTGGAAAAAACTCCATAAATTAACTTAGGGTTTTTTTCATTTATGTTTCTTTTCTTTTTTTCATCAATATGTTCAAATAATCATGTCATTGTTTAAGCAATATCAAGTTCGGTAAAAAGGGTGAATTAAAAACCTAAAAACTTTCACGAAATTAAATACTTCAAACCCTCTAAGTTTTCAAGAGACAGAGGTTTGAAGTTTCAACTTTTGAGTCCAGATTGTCTCATTTTGGTGTCTTTAAAATGTTAATTCAAAATTAAACATTACGTTGAAATCTAGCAATATTCGAGTGCTTGGTGTTAAACGAATCTGTTCACGCTGTGATAGAGTGTTAACATCATGACACATCCGTCATTTGAAGAAATGGCGCTTCCGCGTCTGGCTTAAAGCGCTGTCAACGGCAATACTAGAGGAGCTGGTAGGTTGTATGAGCTTTTTCCCAATCGATACTCACTCGAACGTCACATATTTACAGACATGCAGTGTCGTCTCCGCGGGCATGGGAGCTTCATCATAGACAGGAAAGATTATTGTAGGCACTGGTAACTTCGCGATCGATGCAGTTGAGTTCAAAACACAAAAATACTACCATGAGAGACCTCATGCAAGAACAAAAGCTGCAGTAAATGATTTTCAAATACGAAACCACGTCGAATTATGGCATGCTGTCAGTGAAAACAATCTTCTTCCTTACCCTTTTCAGAAAGTTTAGGATTGGCTCCCGACTGCCCTCATCCGTCATGAACAGTTCGCATCTATACCTGATGCAAGAACAGGACGATGAAAATATCATGAAGCAAGTTACCTAGACCGACGGAGACACTTTTACACGCAACAGAACGTTTGACATACATAGATTGTACAACTGGCAAGAGAATAACCCTCATGAATTATTTCGGTTCAAATACCAACATCGTTACAGTGTCAATGTATAGGCTGGTATTGTCGCCGACCATCTTATTGGACTATATTTGATGCTGTCCCTTGGGGTTGGACCAGACTATTTGAGGTTTATGAAGTGTGTTGCTTGAACTAGTTGGAGGATGCGCCTCTAGGTATTCGCCGTCAAGTGTTATTCCAACACGACAGAGTCCAGCCCATTTCGACAGAAATGCTCGCTAATATCCGTACGACGCCTTTCCTAAAGGTGGATGGGGCGTAATGGGCCTATGGCATTGCCTCCAAAATCTCCGGATACGACTCCTTCATGTTTCTTTCCATACGGCCAAATAAAACCATTGCATGATCATCGAAACACCGTCGAGTCCGAGAACGACTTTGTCGCACGGCTTGCGGTCGGTAACATCGCGGAAGCACTTTGACTTTCGTATCGTGTCTAGCAATCCATTCGAATGAATTCCAGACCTGCATTGACACAGGGGCACGCATTTCGAGCAGTTGCAGTAATGTTTGTTTGATAAAACATTGGTTTGTCATATATGCGTCACTTTCCCGGTATGACATATCTTTGAAATTAAAATGTTATTAAGTAGGTATCAATTTTAAACTTTAATCCTTAGTGTCTTGAAAACAGAGAAGTTTGGGAATAATTGATATTTATGAAAAGTGGTTGTTGAACGTGTCCCAGCCTACTGTAAAAGTTGATTAATTTGTTAACACCCCATATGTTACCCTTAACACATCCATGTTAATGTTCTCAATTGTAATATAATATACGGACCACAATCTTGTATAGAATGAGCACACATGCTACTTTTACGCACGCCTAATGAGAAATGCAGAGGACGAAATTCTTAATTTCCAATACAGAACTAAATGGCTTTAATAACATGTATTATAATTAATTACTTACTTATCCGAAATATATAGAGATAGCATTGATAAAGAAACAAATTAGTAAATAGGACTTTCATCACCCATTGCAAACATAAGCACGTGTCGAGAATCTGTTAAGAATAATCAATTTTCGAATTAGAAATGAGAATTTAGGGAAAATCTTAACCAGGTGTGATAAATTCGAGTTTTTGATCATGTGTAACAAATTTACGTGTAACAAATTTTGTACTTTAAAAAGAAAAAAATACATCAGTGGGCTTTGCTTTATGTGTTGTTAAAACATTGTAGGGTGCGCATTCAGCAGTACAGAGAGTGATCGAGCCCACACGTTCGTTGAAAGAATGTTTTGGTAAGGCCAATCTGAAGAGCATCGGGCAGTTTTGTATTTATTTTTACCACGAAGGAATGTGTGAGGGAACTTGGTTACAAGATCTCTTACAGGGCAGAGAAACCTTTCCACAAAAGTGTTTGTAGACAGGGCGATCTTAAAATAACATGAGGAGAAGAGGCCAGCGAAACTTGAGAGGGTTCGGCTGAACCACATGGAGAGAAATTTATTGGAAGCACTTGTAAGCGTTGGGGCTGAGGACGCTGGACAGAAGAGGGTGACAGATTTATGACACACCATGGTAGGCTTAGGAGGTCCGTGAGAGAGCGAGCGATATTATCGAAAAGCAAACAACCTCAGAAGAAGGCGGAGATTACGGCGCGCTTGGCAAAACATTTCAACAGCAAATAAGAAAAGGACAGCCTCAGGGAAAACCAATGGGAACGTTAGAGGGAAGTCTAGGAGGACGCTCAAGAAGCCCGTGAGAACATGATTGGTCTCACTAAAGAAAAGGGGGAGTACAGCTTTTGAACGGAGGGACAGAGCTGATTAGATGCGAGCAGTCTAACGCGGTTCATCATCATAGAAAGAAGTACGTGTAACTAAGTGTCATACTGGAAAAGCATTTTGAAAAATATAAGTGAAAATATTGAATATATTGAACGTATAGAGGAAGTTGAATAAGTTGTTTTGAGCCCGTAAATTAAAATGAAATTAAAAAAATGTCACGTCTATTTTCCAGAAATGAAAACATCGTAACCAAACTGTGCAGTATATGAAGTAATAATTTGAACGACAGTTGGGCGGGTAAGGAGTATTTCGGATCATAAGATATACAAGTCCTTTTGAAAAGAAGTTTTGAAATAAAAGTCATGAAAAATAATGTCACATTAACGTAAAAATTTAAAATAATTTTTGAGCACAATTTTTCGGCAATTAAAAGAAGTAACGAGCTGGTAAATTATTTGCAGGCAGGGCGGTCGTCGCAGATGTCTAACGTGATTGGAGGTTACGCGCTAGAAGTCAGAAGTGGAGATTTGGAAGGTGGTCGTCATAAATTTTTTGAACTGAGAATCACTTGTGGAGACTGAACTGGATTCATGCCTTTGAGAAGGAACGTGTGAACGAACGTTATGACCACATCTGTACTGCTGAACGCCACAATAATTGAGGGGTATTCTGTCATATTCATGTGTGGGAAAGTGAGGGAAGGGCTGGCCAGCCAAATTTCTGTGTAATTATGTGCAGTAGGTCATTTGACGTATGCTATTTGCTTTCATTACTTAATTAGCATTGTTCCTAACACCAATCATTGTGTGTGCGCTCATTGATGTTTGTATCACGTATAGCTGGGAATTATAAATGTTAAGCATAGTTCACCCTGTGTATCATGCCCCACAATATTAGAAGCAATCCATCGTAATGCAACGGAGGGCGCCCAGAAAATGCGCTGCGTAAGTGGGTCAGCGATCCCCGGTGAGTACCTTTCCTTTTTTAGTATATGTGCTGTAATTGCCGATATTTATTCATTAATTTGTGTTGCATATGTATACTTTGGAGGTGGGCCATTCCTCAATTCCGAGAGCCGAATCTTCCTGTTAATGAAATGTTAACAAGGAGGTGAAGGGACATTTCTCGTGACAACGTAATTTGGTGAGATCAACACGATCGCTGTGTAATAGTTTGCGAGTGTGGTATAGCAGTTGCATTGTATTTTTTTGCGTTTGTTATTTCATGTGCAAAACGTACAGAAATTCAGTAGAGGTACATGTCTCGTAGTGATGATTTTCTGTGTTCCGGTGTGAGAAGCCAGCAAGCACACTGCCGTATAGATCAAGAAAGTGAAAGTGGTTATAAAAGTGATAAGTTTGAGTGAGAAAATTCTGGTGTGTTCACTCAATTAATTTCAAAGTTTCAGTAAAAGTTTTACAGTGAGTAGGTGTGGAAAGCATTTGAGTGATCGCAAATTTTTGAGTTTTGGAGAAAGTGAATTGGAGAAGATCGACAATATGCCTGCGCGCGGGAGAAGGAATCACGACCGCAGAAATGCGCCAGCAACGCCACCACAACCCGAAGAGGAAGCAGTAAACATGCCCGTGGTAACGAGTTGCGTGGGGGCCATTGGTGCTAAATTCAGGAGGGGCGATAATGTGGGGGAACATATGGCAAGGTTGAAGTTCTTGACGGGTAATCTGAATAACAGTGAGCAGGTGAAAGCCTTCTTCCTTTGCCTAGGTCCACAAGAGGCAAAGGAATGCAATCAAATAATTGATACACTAACGAACCTACGAGAAGCAGAAAACTGGCTGCGCTCTTACGCCGACCAGGTCGAACATCCAACTCAAGCGCTGTTTGAAATAGTAACCAAGAAGCAAACAAGCCGGGAAGGAGTTTCAGAGTACCTGACGCGCCTGGAAAGGCTGTACAACGAGAATTATCTGGAACATCCGGAACGAATCCTTGTAGATTTGATGTGGCTCGGATTAAGGGAGAACATCACAAGACCATTTCGAAGTGATGCGCGACCTACGACAGTACAAGAACTGAGAGACATGGCAATCGAGGTGGAAAATCGACGGATAGTACCAGTGCCAAGGGAAACGACAGAGAAGAGGGAACCGGAGAGAGAAAGAGCGCAGCGAAGCGAGAGGAGGCCACAGCATGAGACTGCACGTGTCGGCCATACGATGCGGCATTCACCACAACGGCCTAGAGGGTACCGCCATGAAGTGCCACCCTGGAGAGAAAGGAACAGACAGATACGACACTCTCCTTATCATCGAAGAGGAAATTATGAAGCACCCCACTGGAGCGAAAAAGGCAGGCTTAGGAGTCATCAGCACCAAATATACCACGCAAGAGAGCCACAGCCGCATCCGGAAGTACCACCTGCACCTGCGGTGGACTTAGCCCAGTATAGAGCAGTGCCACCGCCGTGCGTCAACTGTGGAAAATTTGGGCACCTAAGAGCTGATTGCAACAGAGTGCAACAGTTTGCAGGACAGCCAAAAAACGGAATAGGAGACCGTTAGCTACACTAATAAATCCCAGCGTGATACTCCAAGTGAATGGTACACCTGTTACCGCACTTCTTGATACCGGAGCAAATATATGCTTGGTAAAAGAGCGTGTGGTTGCGGGGATCAAAAATGCTAGTGTGAAAGGAACATCGACTGCATTAAAAACAATTGGAGATGAACCCGTACCTGTGCTGGGAAAAGTTAATGTGCCAATTAAAGTTAACGGTCAGAAAATTGTTCAGAGATGTTTTGTTGTGCGGGAAAATGCATTCCCAGGAGACCTGCTAATAGGAGTGGAAGTGATGAACAAAGTTAGACTTCGGAAAATGTAGGGCATCATTCTTTGGCACTTACGTGAACATGTTTTCAGCACCAGGACACGCGTCTCCGAAAATTCTGTGTGTAACGAGGGACGAAACATCTGTAACTCTGGCTGAGGACATTACAGTGAAGCCTCGCACGCAAGCCATGGTAAAGTGCCGAGCAGATGGCAAGTTTGATGGAAAGGAAGTAATTTTAGAGCCTAGAATTAAGTGGGCGCCTTACGTCGGAGCCACCGCTGCAAGGGTACAAAACGGGTATGTTTTGATGCCTGTACTTAACCCTTTTGCCGAAGAAATCGCTCTGACCGAAGGAGCAATAATTGCAACATGCCACGAAATCGCGAATGAAGATGCAACTGCAGAAGAAAACAATGCGGAAAATAGCGAAGCAGAAGATCACCGCAGAGAGAAGCGCTTCCAGCAAATTGATGAGCTTGACCTCAGTCACTTGGTTACTGAAAAACAAGAACAAGTTAGGAACCTGCTGAAGGAATACCACAAGACGATTAGTGCAGACGAGATGGATATTGGCAACATTAAAGGAGTGAAATACAAAATTTTGCTGAGTGATTACAGGCCAATTCAAACGAAAGGGTGGCGTATTCCGTACACCAGCCAAGAAATTATTGATAAAAAGGTCTCGGAGATGATTGAAAGTGGAGTTGTACAAGAGAGCACAAGTGCTTGGAAGAACCCCCTCGTGGTCGTGAAGAAGCCTGGAGGAGGTCACAGAGTTTGCCTTGATTTGCGAGCTGTAAACATGCGGGTAATAAACGAACATTATCCGATTCTACACATTGTAGGGACACTGGAGGAGGTGGCTGGCAAAGAATACTATTCCATTGTCGATGCAAAATCAGCCTTCCATCAAATTGAGCTCGATGAAGAAAGTAAGCAGTACACGGCATTTCAGACTCGACAAGGCAACTTCGAATTCTCTAGGCTACCTATGGGACTCAAGTGCTCAACATCAGTGTACCAGAGAGTGATTTGTCATGTTCTGAAAAGGCAACTTGGAAAATTCGCCGCTATTTACTTGGATGATGTGTGCGTTAGCTCTATGACTTTTGAGAGCCACCTAGAAAATTTAAGGGAAGTGTTGCACGAGTTTCAATGTGCCGGAGTAAAAATAGGCTTAGACAAGTGCAAATTTGCGCAGAAACAAGTGAAGTACCTAGGATGTTACATCAGTCGTGAGGGACTTATTCCAGATCCCAAGAACGTGGACGCAATGCAGAATTACCCTAGACCGACGACCGCGCGCAAAGTCCGATCCTTCGTCGCAGCACTCAACTTCTACCGGCGGTTCATTCCGCATTTCGCTACAACAGCTGCACCCCTTAATGCTCTGACAAAAAAGGGGGCAAGGTTCAAGTGGGAGGAAGAACACGAGCAAGCCTTCTGCAAACTTAAGCAACTCATGATAGAAGCTCCAGTTCTGAAGAAGCCTTCTCTAAATGAGACGTATTACTTGAGCTGTGATGCCTCCAATGAGGGCGCGGGCGCGGTCCTTGCTCAGAAATGTAATGGTAAGGAACAACCGATTGGATACTTCAGCAAAAGATTCAATGATGCTGAAAAACGTTATTCAATCACTGAACGTGAAGGATTAGCAGTAGTAGCGGCTGTGAATCACTTTTCACCTTACCTGTACGGCAATAAATTTGTTGTGATTACGGACCACACGGCTCTCAAATATTTGTTCAAAGGTAAAAATACCAAGAACAACAGAATTATGAGATGGGCCCTTACACTCTCTCAATATGATTTTGAGATGATTTATCGGCCAGGAACTCAGAACGTGGTGCCCGACGCATTGTCGAGAAATATTGCGAACGACAACGAAGAAGAAAATCCAGACGACGAAGCACCTAAAACAGTGTTCGTCACGACGATGATAGATGAAGCGCCCAATGTACGAGAGGCGGAAAGCAGTTTGCAGAAAGAAAATGTGAGAGCAGAACAGTTGAAAGATCCCGTTTGGGGGCCAGTTCTGAGGTATCTTGAAGGTGACAAATCAGGGGACGCACCAAGTCTCGCTCTGAAATCCGAAATCTTCACTGACGGAGGCATCTTGCATTTCAGGAAAACCCAACGAAAGCCTAACAGAACAAGGCACTTGATCGTGGTGCCAGACGCTCTGAGAGAAGCAGCAATAACGTTAGCGCATGACAGCACAATTGGTGCACACCAAGGTCGTGCTAAAACGTGGAAAAAGCTCATGGAATTCGGGTACTGGATTAACATGGCGCGTGACGTTAACAAGTACGTCGATTCGTGCATGCAATGTCAGAAACGGAAGATCAACAATCGCATTTGTGTTAGCATGGGTTCATTCCCTGAAATTGACAAGCCTCTGGATAGAATAGGAGTTGATTTAATTGAAATGCCTGTCTCGAACGAGGGCCACAAATACATCCTAACGGTGGTCGATCACTTTAGCAGATATGTTGCAGCGTTTCCGCTCAGAAGCAAGACGACTGAGGAAGTAACGAAAGCGTTGACTAAGTTCGTTACTACGTAAGGCACAGCTAAGACTCTCATCTCAGACAGGGGCACCGAGTTCACGTCAGCTTTGTTCAGAAATGTGTGTAAAAAATTGAAAATAAAATACTACAACACTTCAGCATATCATCCCCAATCAAACGGAATGACCGAACGTCAAAATCAGAATATCAAGACTGTGTTATCACACCTTGCCTCCAACGATCAATCTTCGTGGCCTGATGCACTTCCTTGGACATGCCTGGCACTGAACACCAGCTACCAGAGCGTCATTGAAGAAATTCCGTATTATTTATTTTTTGGTAGGGACGCTGAAATTCCTGTGGTTGACTGGTTAAAAACCCCTCGCATGGATTACTCTCTAGGTGAGAATTACAGTGCCGAGGTAAGCTTACGACTCCACAATGCGTTCAACATGGTGAAGGTAAAATCTAAAGCCTCACACGATAAATCGGTGCAGTTAAAGGAGCGCGGAGTGAAAAACAGTCAGGTGCAAGTGGGCGATATTGTCTTGCTGCATAATCCAACGGGAAAGGCGGAAGTTGCAAATACATGGCCTACCGATTGGGTCGGCCCCTACCGGGTTACAGTAAAAACAGAGACGAATGCCACAATAAAGGCGCTCTATAGTAACTGCGAGAGAAGAGTTCACCTCGATAGATTGAAAATTGCCCACTTGAGAGGTGAAGCTTACCCCTGCAACCAGAATGCCGCGGCGCCGCCAAATGCCGGATGCGAAGCTATCGACAGCGAGGACGAAGATATGCCAGAAAACGCTGCGAATGAACAGGCTACGTCGGTGACTCAGCGAAAATATAACTTACGTTCTCGGTGTAGGTGAACCGCCAACTAGAAACGAACTACAGAGGACTGAAATCAGACATCAACTTGACTTTGCGGGATGTGTTCTTGTGTGTTTAATTTTTGAAAACTCTTGCGTAGGAGTAAGTTTTTTAGCGTTGCATTGCTTTAATCTAAATGCGTTCTTTAGTAGAATTGTGTTATTCTAGCTGTGATTAAATCTAATCTCACTCACTAGAGTGTGATGCTTTGTTCAATAGGAATATGCTCTAGGTTATGTAACTCCAACTTGCTTTGCTCACAAGAAATTTCGTTTGGACGAAAATCTTGTTGAGTGATCTAATCTTACACTATGCTTAGTTCTCATTTTCTCTCTTGCTAAGTAAAGGGAAGTTGAGCGTTTATTAGGTTAACGTCGTGTGTTTCTCAAGAGGAGTACTTTGTTTCCTTTGTAGGATGCTTATGTTCTCGCCAGCTTCTCGTGAAGCGTGCTCGCTTCATACGAAACAGCTCTAGCGAATGAATTAAGTCTCATCAGAAGTACTTAGGCTGAGGCTATCTCAGGCTAGCTGATTTTATCTATACCTTTAGACCGTTCATTTTCACAACGGGGAAAATAAGTTTAGCGCCTTATTGAAATTTCGTATTCTTTTGTACTGTAGCGTTGAATTTCTGACTCTGTGTCTTACTCTTGCCCTGAAAGAATATCATAAACACGGTATTCCGGAAGGAAGTATTCTCCTCTTACTCTGTAGAAGTATAGTACATTTCTTTTCAGACTTAAGGAATTAATTTCTTGATAGATTAGCGTAGTATGTACTTCAGCACAGAATAGGCCGGAACAATTGCATAACACGAATACGTCTCGTATGAGCAGCAAATTAAGGAAGGATCACGTGGAATATAGGTAATTATTTACAAGAACGAAGAAGATAGAACAACAACACGACATGGGGGACACATTGCACCTGCGTTGGAGATGTTTAAAAGGATTGCCCAAATTCAAGCGTTGCAGTGAGAGGCGACAAAGACGAATGTATAGCTGGAAATGTCACATCATGCTTAAGAAGGACGCCGGACGCACAAGTAATTACCTCGGAGCCGCTTGTGGTTAAGTGTAGCTGAGCCAACTGGCCACTAACAAGCTAGAGCAGGAAGGAGTTCTCGACTAAACTAATTAGCACTCATGCTTCGAAGTGGAAAACACCACAGAACGACGCAGCATCATCGTGAGGAAGGAAGAAAAACGAAATTAAAGCATGAGATATTATTGGGTGCCTAGATGTACTAGCGTTTAAAAATGCTTTTATACAGTGGGCACTCAAATGAAACAATAACAATGCTTTTATGTGCTTGAGTGTTGATATTTACTTAAGTATTTTGGAATTTGCGTCGTGACATTTATGCCTGGTGAGGCATTCCTGAAATTCGACTGCAAGTGTCCTGTGACTTTACTAGGCAAATTATCACATTGGAATATTGAAGCCGCATTTTAGGCATCTCTATTTATACGTGAAATAAAAATTAAAAGAGATTACGTCGGATAGCCTTTGAATGATACGTACGGTCTTCAAAGAATATTAACCCATGGAATTCTCGCACTAATAAGAGTGGTTACTAGGAGAAAATAAAATATGAGCTGGTGTCTGCCAGAGTTTCTACGTCGATGTCAAGGAATACTGAGATTCTACGTCGAAATCGAGGAATACTGAGAGGAGTTCCACTGGATTCTACCGCGCATACAGGATACCACCGCCGGATATACCTCGGACTCTTCAGGATTACTTCGTAGGATGCAGAACCCTATCGCGAAAGGAAACTGCAATGAAGGAAATTATCGACGATTCGACTCGTATTTTCCGCCAGATCAATATAACTTACTGACGTATCGATTTGTCTGATCAACGAATCGACGTTCATGAGTAATCTGGCGATTAAAAAACTGAGTTGAATAAACCTCATAAAATATATGTGAAACATTGCACTTAACATGATTTGGTGGTAATTTGAATCGTGATAATGATACATCTTACAGAATGGAATCGTGCAGTTAGTGTGGTGTATAGAAATTTCATACGAGTCTGAATATGGGGCTCGCAATTCTTCCTCCTGAAATTAAGTACCCATCTTCAACGCGTGTGTGAAGCTATTGAAATGGCAGAAGAGAAGCATGGAAAGAGAGCAAATGCGTCAACGGTACCAAAGGAGTCGACATCGAACCGTCAACTGCAGCGGCAAGGATTTGGAGAACAGAAAACGCAAGCGTAAATTGAAACTACGAGACATAAAATCATCGATACTTTAGGATGTCTGAGGAGTGGGAAAGGTGCCCGTGAAATTTTGTGAATGTTATTAGGGTTAAGTACTCAAGTATTTAGTACGCACTTTACTTCGGCGAAAAAAAAAACAGATACATCGGTTAGAAGAACACGACACAATATATCACGCTGTGGCTGATAGTAATGATTGTAGTGTTAATTGTAAGGTACCCTGTTTCTGCGGAACAAAGTTTAGATGATAATGTGCTTAAGTAGAATTTACCATGTGTGTCTTATATTGGCTGCATACTGTAGTACTTATTATTCAATAAATAGCTGAAAGCTAATTCAAAAAAATTGTCAGGCCAATTTTTTTAACTCTAGGAGGGCCGTCTGTCGAGAATCTGTTAAGAATAATCAATTTTCGAATTAGAAATGAGAATTTAGGGAAAATCTTAACCAGGTGTGATAAATTCGAGTTTTTGATCATGTGTAACAAATTTACGTGTAACAAATTTTGTACTTTAAAAAGAAAAAAATACATCAGTGGGCTTTGCTTTATGTGTTGTTAAAACATTGTAGGGTGCGCATTCAGCAGTACAGAGAGTGATCGAGCCCACACGTTCGTTGAAAGAATGTTTTGGTAAGGCCAATCTGAAGAGCATCGGGCAGTTTTGTATTTATTTTTACCACGAAGGAATGTGTGAGGGAACTTGGTTACAAGATCTCTTACAGGGCAGAGAAACCTTTCCACAAAAGTGTTTGTAGACAGGGCGATCTTAAAATAACATGAGGAGAAGAGGCCAGCGAAACTTGAGAGGGTTCGGCTGAACCACATGGAGAGAAATTTATTGGAAGCACTTGTAAGCGTTGGGGCTGAGGACGCTGGACAGAAGAGGGTGACAGATTTATGACACACCATGGTAGGCTTAGGAGGTCCGTGAGAGAGCGAGCGATATTATCGAAAAGCAAACAACCTCAGAAGAAGGCGGAGATTACGGCGCGCTTGGCAAAACATTTCAACAGCAAATAAGAAAAGGACAGCCTCAGGGAAAACCAATGGGAACGTTAGAGGGAAGTCTAGGAGGACGCTCAAGAAGCCCGTGAGAACATGATTGGTCTCACAAAAGAAAAGGGGGAGTACAGCTTTTGAACGGAGGGACAGAGCTGATTAGATGCGAGCAGTCTAACGCGGTTCATCATCATAGAAAGAAGTACATGTAACTAAGTGTCATACTGGAAAAGCATTTTGAAAAATATAAGTGAAGTTATTGAATATATTGAACGTATAGAGGAAGTTGAATAAGTTGTTTTGAGCCCGTAAATTAAAATGAAATTAAAAAAATGTCACGTCTATTTTCCAGAAATGAAAACATCGTAACCAAACTGTGCAGTATATGAAGTAATAATTTGAACGACAGTTGGGCGGGTAAGGAGTATTTCGGATCATAAGATATACAAGTCCTTTTGAAAAGAAGTTTTGAAATAAAAGTCATGAAAAATAATGTCACATTAACGTAAAAATTTAAAATAATTTTTGAGCACAATTTTTCGGCAATTAAAAGAAGTAACGAGCTGGTAAATTATTTGCAGGCAGGGCGGTCGTCGCAGATGTCTAACGTGATTGGAGGTTACGCGCTAGAAGTCAGAAGTGGAGATTTGGAAGGTGGTCGTCATAAATTTTTTGAACTGAGAATCACTTGTGGAGACTGAACTGGATTCGTGCCTTTGAGAAGGAACGTGTGAACGAACGTTATGACCACATCTGTACTGCTGAACGCCACAATAATTGAGGGGTATTCTGTCATATTCATGTGTGGGAAAGTGAGGGAAGGGCTGGCCAGCCAAATTTCTGTGTAATTATGTGGTAGGTCATTTGACGTATGCTATTTGCTTTCATTACTTAATTAGCATTGTTCCTAACACCAATCATTGTGTGTGCGCTCATTGATGTTTGTATCACGTATAGCTGGGAATTATAAATGTTAAGCATAGTTCACCCTGTGTATCATGCCCCACAATATTAGAAGCAATCCATCGTAATGCAACGGAGGGCGCCCAGAAAATGCGCTGCGTAAGTGGGTCAGCGATCCCCGGTGAGTACCTTTCCTTTTTTAGTATATGTGCTGTAATTGCCGATATTTATTCATTAATTTGTGTTGCATATGTATACTTTGGAGGTGGGCCATTCCTCAATTCCGAGAGCCGAATCTTCCTGTTAATGAAATGTTAACAAGGAGGTGAAGGGACATTTCTCGTGACACACGTGAAATTGACAATACTCTTGAGAATACGCAGGAAGTTAATAATGGCTGCCAATATCACATTTCATCATTTATGACACTTGTTCAATTGATCGATGCAAGTTGATTCAGAAGTAGTAAGGTATCAGTTGTGTCATTAAAGTTCCCTGTGGCACTCCAAGTTGGTGGGGAACGTCGATTCAAATCAAGTGAGCGACTCAAAGTTTCTAAAACTCGTTTTCTGTATTGCTAATGCAAGGGTTCATGATTAGTTTCCTAGTAGTCCTTCACTAATTGACGCAGCTAAGTATGGGAGAGCTAGCATTGAATAATATTATGCGAATGAGTCTAAATTTTCGGCTTGATGGTAGCACAATTACCTTATATGACTGGTAATAGCAATGAGTTGCACTATATACAAGTTCTTTTCATTTATTGTGAAAGTATCAGCAATAAATTCGACTTTGTAATGACAAAGTTTGATTGATATTACCATACCTTTCATGAAGCAACACGAAGTCTAAGTCACGAATTTGACAGTTTGCCTTTCAGTACATCTGGTTAGAATTCTAAAACAAAATGTGATGTGCTGCTATTCCTTTTTTAATTTGTTCAATGAGTCGTCATTGGAATTTCAAATATGAGCAGAATTTTCTATGAACAGTTACTGATCATATTTTCACTTCACAATGCTATTAAATTTTGTAAGCCATGGGAAAAAGTGTGTGTACAGTGAGTTACATATATTTGCCGAGAAAAAGAAATAAAAGGTAAATATCTAGCACAAACCTACACTTTTTCCATCTTCTGAATCGATTGAAGTTTTAGACGCGAATTTAAGGTATGGTCCTTCGTTACTGTACAATTAGATTCAAGAAATAAATCGTTAACAATGAATCAATTAAAACGCAGTGACTATCATTTTCTACAGAGTGATGAGAACAAAAGTTGACGCTTATGATCGTACGATAATTATAATCAAAATTGTGCTGTTATTGTTCGTCTGTATTTGTTATTCACGTGTATCAAGCGTGTGTTCTTTGCACTGAAAACCAAGAAAAGCCTACAACTCTCAAATTGTTGAGCGAGACACGTAAGAACAGGAATGTTGCATATCAGGAAAACTGATCACTCTCCAATTGTTGACCGAAAGAAGCAATAACAAGAGTCTTGCATACCGAGAAAAACCGATCACTCTCCAATTTTTGACCGAGATTTGCCTTGCGTGGACATTACTTCCAAAGTTTGGCTTACATACATTCCGAATATACCAAAAGTCTTAATGCTTCCTAATGTCTGGTTATGGTGCAGTTCGTTATCTGCGTCGAAGGAAATACCGCCCTACTGAGCAGCATGTAAGTGCTGAAATATTTGCAGAAAAATCATTTAAATAGAAAAATTCTGCTCCGGTACATTCTTCGCTTTTTTATGTTTCGATGGCCAAATCTTTTCTTAACAAAAATTCTGGGAATATTTTATTTAGAGTTTAAATGAATAAACTGAGCCGATATGTTGAAAGCGACGACTCAAAGTTCATAGCCGTTTATTTTCCGAAAAAGTCAAACACGCGCAAAAAATTAGAGAGCGCTAAAGTGCGGCTTATTTCAGCTGGGCGGCCCTCGGCACTTGTGCAAACAAGTCCTCCAACACTTGCTTGCTGTAACAAAGTTCCATTTTAACGTGTTCCGCTTGTACGCATGCGATTGTTCCACCAACGGCCAGTCTCTCTCGAACTTATCACATAAACTTTCGCATAATGGCCTCTAATTTAATGCTAACTTGGCTTGGAAACCTGATTTATCTTTCCAAAACATCGCTAATATTCTGGAATCTTGTGTAATTGCATCAGAGACAAATTGCTTTCGAATTCCTGAATGACCGTATTAAATCCATGAAAGCTTAGGCAGGGCTGTTCTTTTCGTAAAAGCTGTATCGATTTCAGTAGACGGAACGATTTTGAATATTTTGCGAGTTGGGGAGACGATTCAAAGCCACTCTTTAAGGTTGCATGAGTGAATATATTTCTTTGGAAAATAACATAGACTATTTCATTAATTAGCTCGATAATTTCCTCTACTTACTATGGTAATATCAGCTGTGTAATAGAAAATGTAACCTCTTGTTGCGATGAACTGATTTTTTGATATGATTAACTGAAACATTAGCAGTGCTTTATTCCCTTCATTTTTAATTGTACATTAATTGATTTGCTTCCGTGATTTTGATCATAAGTTAGACGTGGTCTTGCAAAATTCTTACTTTCAAAGTGAGATTTTGCCCAGGATATTGAGGAGTGCATTTCCATCTCTAAGTTAAGTTGCAATCCATTAAAATTGAAGTATTACTTTCTCTATTCTTTAATTTTGTTGAAAAAGCCTTACTGAATCTTGCACAAAGTTACGCACTCTTGTAGATGAGCTTTGCGTTTTCGATACCTAAAGAAAGATTTTCCCGAGCATTCAAGCGCGTTGTAAACAATAAACGTTGTGCATGCCTGAAACAATTATAACAGTTCTTTTAATTGCGCAAGGAAAAAGGCTGAGTTATGGCACACTTCATTAGAGCAGCGAGCTCTTAGGAGTATACAGAGTTGGTTATGAGGACCGCCATAACTCACAGCAACCTTCGCCAGGGCTCCTCGAGGCGGCTGCAACTTTATGTTCACGAGACTCTATTGTGTCGACCGCCGGCCTTATGAAGGACGCGCCCGGGCAGCCTCTGCATTGGCGCAGAGCGAGCGAATATGGCTTTGGTGGTCTTACAAGTGCATCATCAAAATGTTTGTGGACTTCCAAAGCTTATGTGACTAATTTTTTCGTGGGACTTGCTGTTTTATTGTCAACGCGAGTGCAAATATCTATGTTCGTCATCTTTGTACTTTTAGGAGTAGTTTCACATTTACAAGAAGTTCCTGCTTGCAATTTTGCTGGCTTCGCCGGTGAGTATTTCTCCGCATGCAACCTTTCACGAGAATTATAAGAGTGCTGAACTATCATACCATGTGTTAATATTAATGTTTTAAGTTATAAGGCAGAATAGCATAAAAGTAAGTTCTTATTACCAGCATATTTTGAGTCGTCAAAATAGTTTCCGTTGATAAAATGAAGACTCGGAAACTTGCTTATAAAACTGCATAGAAGCAGCTCTTGTCTCTAATGGCTTTGAACTTATAATGCCATAGATTTCATTGGTGTCGTAGACACAAGTGAGGGACTTAGCACTCGAGTTCATTTTATTCCTCTTTGTTTGTTCACGTGAATGTATTCTTCGTTAAGGTGAATTGAGTTTGAGGCGCTAGAGACAATAATTATGGCAACTGCTCGTTGCTTTTTGTTAAAGCATCGGAAACAATCGTTCATTCTTCTTCAAAACCGTGATTAGGATTGAGAGTCCCAGAATTAATAATAATATTCAGAAAGTGAGACAGTCGGCTAGACTGCATTTAGATCAATTCGGTGACCTGCGAGCCTGATTTTTGTACTCAGAATAGAGTTTTGTGACCGTCCGACCTGCTCAGTGGTTAGTCTACTCATTGAGGTTGCCCTCCTTGTGCAAAGATGAAACCAAAATACAGGAGAGTAGATCTATGTATTGGAATAAGCACGTAAAGGCGATACCAGTAAACACTCCATCTCTTTCGTCAACTATCAAAAAGAGGTACTAGAAGCATTTCGTAGACTGGCGGAGAATTACAAACGAATCCTTTCACGAAATATCATGTGACTCTACAACAAATGCACATACAAAAGCATAAACGAAATTAAAGCGGTCAACAATTTAATACCACATTTCAGTATGAAAAGCTCCATTATTGCTTAAACGCGTGTAACATCTTATATTTGAACGAAGTACGGTACTTAGACTTACAATATTATTAATATGCATTCGCATGGGTCATAATAATTATACACCTACCCAACTAGCGTAGGATAAATTTTCTAAGTCTTATCCACCCCACCCAACGGGCTGAGATTTATTTCAAGTGACCTGGGTTCGGATGAAGCAAATATAACATTCTTACTGCTGCCGCATCTTGCAACATGCAGACTTGCAGTTATCGTCGGTGTCCTCTGCGAACTTATTTATTCACGAAACGCTGCGGATAGAAAGTTTAGTGCACTGAAGAGTTTCTTCAGCCAAGGGCACAGGCAGGACATTCAAATTTGGGTTCGGACGCAGGATGTATGTTAATTTGTGGATGTTTTTCCATTAGATATTCTGCTCCAATTTACAGAAGATCAAATTGAAGTTTCTGTTAATCGTCTTTCATGAAAAAAATTAGCCCTAATTTTGAGCGAAACTTCAAATCAATCAATTCAAATGTAAATTGTGACCGCATTTTCATATTTGTGTCAAGTATCTCAGTACATTATTTTAAATGGCAATTTTTATTCTCAATAACTCGAATGCAAAATCCATTCGTTCTAGTGTCATCATAACGTGATTCAAAAATGACTTCTATTCAGCGAGTGAAATTACAGAGGAATGCTACAGAAAATACTAATACATCGTATTAGTGGAAGAGGGGATTGCTTTTCCGATGCTGCAGTGCTCTCTCAAAGCAAAGAATATTTTGCTCGCCGGCAACGTTTCATTTTCTCGGCGCTTGTAAAGAACAGTCCCTCGGCTCCCCAAAGTGGACTTAAATCTCTGACGACGTTGCATTTTTGAGAAGAAAGTCATAGTAGAGAACTGCGTCACAGCTGAAGTGAGCTGTGAAAAGTATTTCTTTCACTGGTGCGAAGGCATTTTCGTTATTTATCTTGAATTTAGAGATCAGCAAAGAAGAGAATGAAAGTTATTGGTATATCGAAAACTTGAGGTCTGAAAGTTAACAAAATATGAACAAAGATACAAACATTACTTCAAGATTGATAATTCCTCGAATGAATTCTACTCAGGATCATTTTTCAGAAAATGTTACTGATTAAAATGATAATATGTCGCACCGTAGAGTTAAAGGCCCCTTTCACACGAGGCAACTTGTGACAGTCACCGATGACGGTCACAAGTTGCCTCGTGTGAAAGTCTCGGCAACCATTGACCGTCACTGCTCACAACCACCCTAGGAAATCCTCTATCGCAAGAATACCTTCTTCAAGTGCTGAGTTACTTCTATTGGCTTTACTGCTCAAGAAAAAGAAACGCTCTCGAAAAAGAAGAATGCAAACTCATGAGAGGGTAACATCAAGAATATACAAAGGTGTACATCATATACTTTATGATGATTTACGTGCAGATGAGAATAAATTTTTTAATTACTTTCGTATGAGCAAGCCTTCAATTGAAGAGTTACTCAGCCTCATCGAGAATGACATCAGACGGACTGATACAAACATGAGAAGAAGCATAAGTCCAAATGAAAAACTTGCAGTAACTTTATGGTAAAATAATTATATTTAGAAAATACATGACTTTTTAAAGAAACTTATGTGAAGTTCATATTCGGAGCCCACAAACGTTATGGGTCTATTGATTATACTGCTAGGATTTCAAAATCGACTTTTTCGTGTAACTTTTATTGTAGTAAATAGCTAGTACTTATTCATCAGTATATAACACAAATTGCATCATTTAATTTCACATTTTTTGGCGCATAATTACTACATATTTAATTTTTCACATCTTACAGTATTTGTGTAGTTTCTTGTAAGTGAAAGTGTTACTCAGAAAATCCGAAATCGATTATACTGCTACTGTCAGAAAAAGTAGGAGGCGGTGTAGGTGTAGGACAGTGCATAGGATCATTTCCAATAGCTGCTGTCGTTGGCTTCATTTGTCAATAATTGCGACTTTGATCTGCTTGGGAGATGATATTCAATATGCTTGCTTTTACTTTCTGCTTCCTGTCAGCAGGTACTTTCTGGAGGTCTGCTACGAGGGATAGTCAGAACAACCTATCCTCGTTCGTTTCATCCGATTGCTGTTGGTTTTCCTCAAGTACTTTGGCCTTTAGAACTTCAATAAGGTCATCATTTCTTTTATTTATTTTAGATTTTTTTGAAGGATTTTCTTGTTCTTTTTCCTTTGGAGTCCCTACGTTAATGTCATTGTCAACATCCTCATCTTTGTTTTCGTCCATGCTGCTTGTGTTAGGCTACGTGACCGTTTCAAGAAAACTGGGGTATTCGAAATGCACGTACTGCTTTCGTCTATTCGCACCTTATCCACTTTTTTCGTATTTTTTCATCAACAGCTCTCTAGTTTAACTGGCTCGAATTCCCTTCCATTCTTCTGGGCATAAGTAGCTGAAACAAAGGAAAATAGAAGATAGTTACATAAATAAACTAGAATAGAGTGTACAATTGATTTGGTAACGGGAATAATAAATAAAATCCCTTGTTGTTACAGATACCTTGGCTCCGGAGGTACTATGAGTGATCTGCATTACCAGTACAGACTCGGCATATCAACAATTTATACAATCATAAGTCAAGTCTGCACGGCCATTTGGGAAAGAGTGAAGCCAATTTCTTTTCCTGAACTGACAAAACATTTGTGGATGGAAAACGCAACTCAGTTTTATGAAAAGACAAATTTCCCTCATTGCGTAGGGAAACACATCAGGAAACACATCAGATTAATCAGGCCAGTGAATAGTGGTTCATTATCCTATAATTACAAAATTATTTTTCCATTTTGCTTGTTGCTGTATGTGATGCATCATAGAATTTCCTCTTTATTGACGTGGGTGCGTATGGAAAGTCCTCAGATGCAACTGTGTTCAAAGAAAGGGTATTTTTCGAGGAACTTAAAAACGGAACCCTAAACATTCCTCCTGCACACAAATCTGCCACTGGGTTTGAGACACCTGTGCCTTTCGTGTTTGTGGCAGAAGAAGCCTTTGGCGTTACTCAAGAAATTATGCAGCCATGTGCTGAAAAGTTCTTAAGTGAAATAAAACATATTTAACTTTCGGCTTTCACGGGCTCGCAGATATATTTAAACAATTTAACAATTTTAAACAATTTAAACAATTTATTTACCACAGGAGATACAGAGGTAGAATGTTTCTTAAGTCTAATACAATGGTCAGAGTTGAGTATAGCTACCTGTGGGCCCGAATAAGTTCAGCGACTTCTAGGGCATCCTACCATTACATTATTCTAGGGCGTACAATAATGTTTAACCTAATTCACTTAGCCTAGTTTCGCATTAGACTGATCAACAGGATAATGAACTCGATATTGATGTTTAATTTTACAATATAGGTCATATGGACAATATTTAACAGTATATTCGATAACGATTTGGGAGCAGACTGAAAATCGGCGATATTACTCATGGCAAATTACATTATTAGGACCAGACATGTAGGAGGCAGGATTTGACTTGGTGATCTTACACGACTAGTATTCTGATAAGAAGTGAGACTCAAGATTTCTTTTAAATACCTTGTAAGAATTACTTTCACGGATCTCCGCAGGTATTGAGTTCCAGGTTTTAGTTCCAACGAATAGTATACTATGTTGCGAGCGGGCCTTTAAATAATAAGGAAGCATGAATTTACTTTTATTTCGTGTTAAATGGTCGTGATGACCAGTTTGCGCAGTTAATAACTGTTGAAGGCTATTGTCGCCATCATTAGCTAATGTTTTGTAGATGAAATTGCAGATGGAGATTTTGTAGAGATCCGAGAGTTTAAGTATTTGTAAATTTTTGAATGAATCATTTGTGTGAGCATTATATTCTAGGTTCTTTACCGCTCTGATGGCTCTTTTTTGCAGAGTAAAAATTATATTGGTTTTATTTTTATCAGTTCCATGCCATGCTTCTATTCCGTATTGCAGGTATGGTGAAATGAGCGTTCGATAAAGCATTAGTAAGGCTGTTTCAGGCAGGAAATTTTTAACTTTATTCAGGATTCCGATGGATTTTGATAATTTAGAACTAATATGAGTGATGTGCTCTTTGAAGGTCAGATGTTTATCTATTATGATGCCCAGAAATTTACATGAGTTGGTTTCTTTGATTTCACCTTCGCCAATTTTAATGGATGGTAGAGATATATTTTTCTTGTATGAGAACGTAATATAATTTGTTTTATCGATATTGAGGCTTATTTTATTAGCTTTAAGCCACAGTGAAACCTTATGGAGTTCATTATTTATACTCTCCGCAATCGTAGTGGGATTTTCGTTCGGAAGGACCGCAGAAAGCGTACTGTCATCGGCAAAAAGTATGAATTTAAAAAATGATGTAGATTTAATAATATCATTGATAAAAATCAGAAAAAGGAGAGGCCCAAGAACAGATCCTTGTGGAACTCCATGGCTAATTTTTTGTGGGTCCGATTTTGCGTCGTCAATGACAACGTATTGCTTCCGATTTGTTAGGTATGATCTGAACCAATCATGGGCAACCCCACGAATGCCATAACAATGAAGTTTCGAGAGTAATATGTTATGGTCCACACAATCGAATGCCTTTCGAAAGTCAAGAAATACAGAGAAGATAGTCTTTCCGTTATCTATATTAGAATAAAGGAATTGTAAATGATTTAATATTGCCTGTGTTGTTGATTTTTTACAGCGAAAGCCGTATTGTTTATCATAGAGAAATGATTTTTGTTCAAAATAAGAGTACACTTTTTTATACACAATTTTCTCGAATACCTTGCTAATAATTGGTAACATGGAGATAGGTCGATAATTGTTTACACATGTTTTTTCACCATTTTTAAAGATAGGGGTTACTCTAGCAACTTTGAGGGAGTTCGGGAAAGTGCCTAGTAAGAGAGACTGGTTAATAATATTGGATATCAGCGGGGCCACAATATCAGAAATTATTTTAAGTATTTTAGTTGGAAACGTTTGTAACCCACTCGATTTATTTTTCATGTTGTTTATGCACGCAATTACATCGGAGGAGTTTGTAGGCGTAAAGAAAAAGGAGTTGTGTTCTCGAATATGATCCATAAATTCCAGGTGATCAGTAGGTTCACTTGGAATACCATTGGCTATAGTTTTCCCTACGTTTACAAAGAAGTTGTTGAAGAGATTAGCAATTTCATTCTTCTCATGGTATTTTACATTATCTTGAGTGATATAACCAATTTTCTTTTTTTCAGCGTTATTCGGTTTATAACAAGAGTTAAGGAGGCGCCAAGTCTTTTTAACGTCAGCTTTGAATTGAGTAAACTTGAGGGTAAAGTAGCTCTTTTTTGATGTTCTTATCTGGTTTGTCACATAGTTTCTGAATCGGTTATATGTTTCTCTAGATATTCGCCCTTCGCAAAGGAGGGCTAGGTACGCTTGGCGTTTCTTTATATTTATCACGATGTCTCTAGTAATCCAGGGCTTTTGTTTATTTTTCGGGGTAACTGTACGAGTTACAATTGGGCAACACTGATTGTATGCACATTTCGGATACTTGCAAATAAATGACGTATTTTTCATCGCCCACTTAATGTGAACCTAGAATTGGCAGAAGACATTGTCAAAGTGTGCTGTGTTCTGCAATACTTTGTCCGAGCAAAAGATGGTGTTTAAACTGATGAAAGTTTCTCAGTTGAAGGAGTATTTGAAAGGGAGTGTGTAACAGGGCCAACCTCAAGACTTGCCAGCAATCTGAGAGATCAATTTGCGACTACTTTATAAGTGATGAAGGTGCTGTTCCCTGGCAGATAGGTTATTTCTAAAAAGGTGTAATAAAACTTCGTTTTTTCCGTCTCTTGCAGAATTTTTTTTCGAAAGATCTGTTAGTGGTGATACAGTTTTAGCACTGATTACGATTATAATATTCATTTATCGAATAAATTAGGAAATAGATTTTGAGTCATTTGCCTTTAGAGTAATTTTGTGCGTGCCATAAAACGGAAAAGATCCAATGTTCCTACTTATGAATAAATTAAATATACAAATGCTTGCTTTTACTAACCTACATCATTCTTTTCAGCTGGAGTTTTTTCTTCAAAGTCTGCAATGAAGTGCAGAATAATGGCATTCCATGTTTACCTATTTTCATTCTTGTTGCTATATTCATCAGAGGATGAATTCCTCAATGCAGGGTACTTCTCCACTTCATGGATGAATTCTTCGGTGTTAATATCGTCCATGTACACAACAATGTCACACATGCATACACGAGGAAAGCGCGTTGAATGATGCGGGTAGCACGCGCAGTGACGAAAGTGTTGCGTCACCGAGTGACTCAGTATGAAAGCTATTATTAGTATTATACCCAACAGTCGGTGACGGCAACTGCTTCCAATGGTCACTAGCTACCTCACGGATAACTGCAAAATGATGTTGCGCAACTGGGCAACCGAAGTGACATCGTATGAAAGGCTGCTTTCGAAATAATAGCGGGTAACCAGTGACTGTCACCGGTGACGGTCACTGAGTGACTCGTGTGAAAGGGGCCAAAGGTGTGGAGCGTGACGCGACATCTGCACTTTACTTATAGTTTGTACGCGCATTGCTAAAAAAATACCAATGTGAGATTCTAGAAACAAGCTTTTGTGATCAAACCTCAACGCTTAAAAGTTATTTCTAGTTATTTTCCACTGAACTTCAAAATTGCTATTCACAGAAGTCAATGGCAAATTGTGTATCAGCAGTCTACAACTGAACTGTTTATGAATACAGTTAAAAAAGAATCTCAGGTATACAAAAAGTACATTTTTAAATGCGGTTGTTCGTACTAGTTTTCTAGAATTCAGTCTTTTCTTTATGATGTAAATGAAGTAAATCTTAAATATAAGTCTCATAATGATTGTAGCTGTTTGCCGCATCACACTGAGCATCGAAATTGGTTCATTAATGATAAGCTCATGGTCTTGATGAAAAATTTTAAGAATTTTTTTACAGTTACGATTTCATATCGACGTTTCAACCTCATTTTTCTTTGACTCTGATAATGAATGAGGTTCAGTATATTAACCGTGCTCCGAGCGTAAAAATTATCAATCCATTTCGAAAGAGAATATAATGGATTTATTTGGCATTTGTAATTCAATTGCGAATGCTTAGAAATGCTTAAAAATAATTAAAGATAAAGGATTTTACTGTGTTGTTTACGTACAGTTCCCCAGGGCTTAAGCGCACTTAAATATCAGTGAAGCGTCAACAGGATGGGAGTTTTTTGCTTCAGTTGATTTCTTAATTGCGCTGTTGTTTGACTTCTCTCTAATTTTGTTGAAGACGAAAGTGTTTACCTTACTCCATATCCATCATTTCATAGGATTAGATGTTTCTGACTTTCACCACTCGAACCAGTTGACTATATTTTATGTCAACAGAAATCATCGGTAGTGAACATACTTCTTAGACTTTCACTGCAAAAAACGTTAATATTTGTTCAGTATATTAAACAGTGAAAGATCTCGCTAATTTAAATTAACACACAACAAATACAAAGGAATTAATGAATAATAAATTCAGACCGTTTAATTTTCACTAAGTGTATTTCATTCCCTGGTCCATTCTTCGTTGACATTGTGAGTAATTAAACCAAGAAGAGCATTAAAATAACCTGTAACCTCAAAATTCACCTTGCAGCGAGCCTCTTCTTTAAAATGCAACCAGCACAAACACACTTGCATGAGTGAGAACGCGTATGTTACCTACTCTCTTTTGCTTAAGCTGGATGTCAAGGTTCAAGTGAGCCTTCGTCAAGATCGTCACTGAGGATCATGTTCTGATGCTTGTAATACCATTATAATCTGATGAATACCCGAGAAAACAATTGAATCCATCACTACAACACAGGCGCAACATTTAAGTAAGTATTACTGGTATTGCTCATCGACCTCTCGTCACCTTCTTACAAAGACGAGGTTTATTGTACCCCAGTACAGGATCCGATTGCTGTGAAATGCATAGCTTCAGTTGAGTTCGCTGCTTACGTTCGTATCAGGAGTTAGTAAACAATTGCCATGTTACCGTTTTCTTCCAGGAATGATCTTTCAGTAGGTGAAACACAGATTTCTCTTATTATTACTCTCTTTTTCTAGCGTTTTTCATTTTACCTAAATAGACTGGAAATAAAGAAGAATATACTTTCCTCTACGTGCACTGCAAATCGCTGAATGAGAAATCATACTAAAGTTCCTGGTCAGGGAACTTTCCTCACTTAACAAAGGTATACGAGTACACCAGCCTGAGTGAGTACTTGATATTGTACGGAGAATTTGAAATATTTTTGACGGATAAGTTGAAGCATGTTCTGATTGCGAAAAATTTAGGAGCTGTGTTTTGTTTTATCTAACTATTTATTATAAATGAAGCTCTTTCCATGCGTCCATTGCAAATTTGAAAGCAATATAAACGAGTTTCCCAAATTTTACAATTCTCTGTGTATTCAAAGTAATCAACTGAACTTCCATTTAAGAATACTAATGGTGGAGCCATTATGGACTTAATTTACTACATATTTTCGTTACAGTCAAATTCTAAATGAAGGTCCAGTAAAAAAACATCCTAGACTTTGTTTCTGAAAGGCGTATGAGATGTTCATAGGTTATGATTGCATGCACAAATTTGAGATTCATATCAAGATATTCCAAGATAATGAGAGCAAAGCTCATTAATTATCGTGGTTTGGTTTTGAGCCTCGGCTGCCATTCCCCATAGGATGTTACTGTGACTTACATCCATTAATTTTTCATGGAAATGGCTACCGAGAAATTTTAAGGCTACTGAAGAAATTTAGTGAATGAAAATGAATGAATTTTCAGCTGGACATCAGGTCATATTGAGCATAACTGCTGCAGTAACGATTTTTGATCATAAATATGAAGCAAAAGATCTAAAACTTGTTTTTTATTGGACTAATTTGCCCGGAATTTTAACCCTATTTTATCCATTTAATTTGCATTCATAATTATTTAAAAGGTGAAAAAGATTGTGGTTAGAAGTAAGACACGTAAGTCATTTTGAACTATTTTAAAACTCATACGCGTTAAACGCTGGAATGTCTTTTTTAGACCTTAAATAATCTCGCTACAATTACCTACAAGCTGGTCATCATTTTCACTTTTCTCGCATTTTAGTTATAAATAAGGTATTTTACGAACGAGAGGTGATATCATGAAATACCTACTTTAACAGTAAAACAAGCCGTACATGAACGGAACGAGTGTTGCATAACTCATTAAAAACTCAGTTTAAATGTTCCCCAGCTGAGCGTGGAGTCGGTCTTCGAGTGAATAGTTTAAAGCAATGTTACTTTGAGCGGTTTTTGTGTAAAACAACTATTATTCATTCGCCGAGCGTATAAAACTTTTTATCTAAGGGGATGCTTCAGAATTATCGAACAAAATGAGGCTGACGAATGAGCCGCATTTAATGAGCGACATGTGGCTGTGTCCTCGAACGCTCTTATATATACCAGTGGTACGCTTCATGGATGCTCGAAATTCGGAAATACATGCATTTTGAAATCACATGCTGTTCATACATAAGGATTCCTATTACTGAACTTTCGTTTTTACACGGATGATTTGCTTTAAAAGTTAGCTGCATGCCGCACTGCAGGACCTGGAGAGTATTGAGTATCACAATATGCTTGCCCGCTCATCTTCAGGCTACTTGAAAAGTTTTCATGTAGACATTCAAACTCCATATATAGAGCGTCAACAATTACTCTGTGTTTTTTTCGAAAGATCTATAAATTTCACATCTAATTATCTTCCTAGATGACGAATGCAATTAATGAAACAAATGAACATCACTATTATGAAATTCAAGAAAATTCACATGAATAATAAAATTATTATTATTCTTGAAAATCTCCGAAGAGATAATAGGCAGACGACATTTCAGAATAAAATTCCGGCAAAAGAGGCCACCATGGATAGAAATGTGTCCAACCGCAATAGAGAAGTAGCAAGACTTCGACAGCAAGAAAAACGCCGAAAATGATCGGATGAACAACGCGAAATGGCAAGATGAAGCAATGCTGTTCGCCAACGAGAAGCTAGAGCTAAATTGACCCTTGAACGGCGTTTGGAAATCCTACGGAATAATGCAAAGCCACACTTAGTAGCCAGAGAGAGCTTAACACATGAAAGAAGCGAGGAAATTCGGCATAACGCTGGGCATCATCGAGTGGCAGTAGAGAATTTAACTAAAGGACGAAGGTATGAAATTCTTCAGATTAATGCCGACCAGCACGTGTGCACTAGTGTTTCTAAAAAGTGGGTGGGAAAGTTCTCTTAGATTTTTAGAAACGCTCATGGCTGCAGAGCAATTTAAATATTAGGAGTAATATCCGTAGAGTATGTAGTATGTCAATCAATTTCAATGATTTACAGGTGCAACATTGAATGTATCGCCTTTAAGCAGAATATTTCTTTTAGATTAGAAGTGAGTTTTCATAAAAAGACATAAATTAAAATTTAACACATTTGTGTTGCAATTTTTCCATTGCAAGCCATCATTCCGACGCTACCAACTACTGTAAATTAGCCAGCAACGGAGCTACAACTGGGAAAAAAGATCAAATATCGACATATTTAAAAAAAAAATTGCATACTTTTTACTCCTACATACTTCAAGAGAAGATGATTAATTCCAGCAGTGCATGAGACGAGGATTTTCACGCCTTCAAAAGTGATGCCATAACAAGTTTGTGACGCCGGGTGCTGGCAGATTAGAGCTGATATCCTCAATTTTGTCCGCCAGTGAGAGGGTGCCAAAGATTTGCATTACAAAAGTCAACAAAGATTACACAGCTCGTTATTAGAAAATTTGGCTTTATTCTTAATTCTTATGTGCGTGAGCACCTGGAGGTTGTTTAATTTTGGCAACGCTCGGGTAAGAAAGAATCAAGAGTGTGAGAACCATGTTTTTTTTTCATGCGATGAACATCTTTTATAATTGCGTCTAAATGCTTGGATCTGTGATTTAACCGTATATACTTTAATTTAAAATTATTATAGATGACTGATCTGCTAATATTTTTGTGGCGGTTAAGAAAAACTTCTACATTAGATGCAGTTTAAATTCATCTAGATTTATCGTGCACAAGACTAGTTCTTTTTATAGTTCTTTTTTAAAACATTTTGTTTCAGAAGGTATGGAATTGAAATTGCATGAAAAACTGTTTTTAAACATGGTGAGATGGGCCATTATATACAGGTAATCGTTTGTCAAATATTGGAGGTAATTAATGGGTTTGTCTACTTAAGCACGGATATGGTTGTGTCATTACTAATGGTCAGAAGTGAGATACATTTGATAATAGAGCCAATGTTTCAAGTCTTAAATTGCTCAAAATCAGTATTGCTACTTCACAATCGGTGAAGTACTACTGCATTATCGGTGTGAAGGCCGTGACATAAAGTGACTGAGGCTGTGCAGCAACGCACGCCATGTCTATTTTAACAGCATTTTGATTGCCAGTGCTACAGTATTTCCGTCACTGAACTCATCTGCCTGCTGCACTGTCTCGGACAGCTGATGGCCGCAATTTATCTCAAGTGGCTTCAGTCAGGTTGTATGGCAGTATCATGCGTGCGTGTTTCTGCTCTAAACTGCCAATGCGAACCATCAGTTAACTGCAATCAGAACCACTGGGGCAATAATTTGTACTGTACCGACTCTAAACTACTCGTATAACATTGAAGGGCAGAAAAAAATTTTAGATATTGCGGTACATTTCAACTTTGTGCATAAATGCTTGGATTTTTCCAGTGCCTTAATTTTAAATTTAGAGAGGTGAACAAAGGCAGCAAGGAAAAGAAAATATTTTGTACTCTACCTTGTGTTTTTCCTACTGGTCACAGAGATTACAAAGTATAGAAGTGAATGCTAAAATACAACGGAAGGGTAGTTCAATTTTCTTGTTTCCACTGACAGAATTATTAAGTGACCTAATGAGAGGTATTTACACAATCATTTGATTCTAGATGAGGCTTTCGAAAGATTAGAATTGCCGAACCCTGCAGTTACTAGATCACTTAACTTTCACATGATATTTTATTGTACTCTCTCACCATGAAGTTCATTTCAAGGCTCATTCTTGGCTCCAGTGAAGCATCCAAATATCTCATTGTCAAACAAATTTGTTATTTTTTGGTCGAATTTTTCGAAAGCAGTCGAATTCCTGAACAAATATTTGTGTTTGGAACGAAATTTTCATTATATGATTTTTGTGGAAATATAAACTGTTTTTCAGGTTAACAATAGTAAAAAAAATAAAACAAATTTAATTGTTCCTGTGAATCACTTGGGTAGCCTTTGCTTGAAAAGAATGAATAACCATGAATAAGAAATTTCACATTGGTTTTGAAAATTAACATTTGATTAGAACAGAGCTCGACGGGTATTTTGATTTTGAAATACGATGAGACGGTTTTGAGTAAACGAGTGAAGCTGCACTAGCGGGAGCTTGTTTGCTTGCTTACTGAGTCTTCATGGCACTAGACTTCAAACATTGTGTTTTCACATTATTTTCATCGATTTATTTGGAAATTAGACAAAAATAATATATATATATTTCGCTCGACTGACATTAAAACTTCATGACGATTTAAAAAGTATTCTTTTTACCTATTCATTTCCCAAAATTATCAACAAACGCTCGCAACTTTAGAGAAGCTATGGCTGTTTTAATGGTACATTTAGTTAATTAAAATTAATTACTTGGAGTTGAATTCACAACATTAAAGTGTGAAATGACGATGTTCTCAGCCATAATTTTTCCATTCAAGAAATCCAGAAAATGAGTTTAACGCGTACCAGACTCCCATGTTTAATTTGATAGGCAAAATTTGTAAACCTTAGCTGAGAGAATACGAAACCTTGTTAGTTTATTTATGAAGTCCATGATCAGCTTCGCGTTGTGCAAAGTTAGAACAGGTCATGCATACGTAGACGGCACTCATCTAAGAAATTCGATTAATGTGATGGACACAATCTAAAAACACTGTTAGAGTCAACTTGAAGTGGGTGGGCAAATTGACATTCAAGAGACTTGGAGGCTTACAATAAGTGCTCAGTCACAGTATGCACTCAACCACACACGCTGTGTCTGACGTAAGTAAAGGCTGCGGCGGCCACTACACAGTAAGCACACACCCACTTATTCTGCGCCTTGCAGCAGTAAGGACAGACAGCACCAGTACACAGTAAGCACACAGCCACACATTCTGCGCCTGGCAGCAGTAAGGACAGACAGCACCAGCACACAGTAAGCACACAGCCACACATTCTGCGCCCGGCAGCAGTAAGGACAGACAGCACCAGCACACAGTAAGCACACAGCCACACATTCTGCGCCTGGCAGCAGTAAGGACAGACAGCACCAGCACACAGTAAGCACACAGCCACACATTCTGCGCCCGGCAGCAGTAAGGACAGACAGCACCAGTACACAGTAAGCACACAGCCACACATTCTGCGCCTGGCAGCAGTAAGGACAGACAGCACCAGTACACAGTAAGCACACAGCCACACATTCTGCGCCCGGCAGCAGTAAGGACAGACGACACCAGTACACAGTAAGCACACATGTCGTGTCTGGGAGAACTAAGGAGTCATGTAAGCGCCTCACAGTACGCTGTGCCGATGGTGGTTCCGTGATATCGTGCGAGGCTTGCTCTGTTATTTCCTAAATGAGGCCTTAATTGCTGCCCTAACCGTCTGCGAAAAATTATTGTTGCTTTCGCCATGTTATTCTAACGGGATCAGAAAGATATGGTGCATATGGCTGCGACCAGTAATCAAAAAGTCGGAGCCAGGTCAGCCTTGTCTTAATAATAACACTTGCATTGCATGACTTCCTCTACTTATAAATACTAATGACGTTTCTGGTTTTATCCTACGGAACACAATCTGCTTCTTTTTTTGCACAAATTTCTGCTGCGCTGGAACAAGTGGAAGTCCGTCTGTAATTGTAACTGAGGCTTTTGAGCGATTGCTGTAGATAATTGTACTCAGGCTTATGACTTTGACTGTTTTTGTGACGAATGCAATGATCCTGAGAGACTGTTCAAAGTTTTATGATATGTGCAAATTCATTGTGGAATATCCTCACATAATCATACATTCTTAAAAGATGTCAAAGCATTTGATGTGCTCACTTCTAGTACTCATTTAGTAACTCAACAATACTATAATTTTGAAGAGGAATTTCAGAAATGGGCGCATCTCGACAGACATTTCACAACACAACTTCTTTTTACTTTTTGCGAAGAATTTTTTAGCAAAATTCCTGGTCAGTTAATACGATGAGCTTGGAACGACCGCCAGGAGAGAAGAAGTGACGTTTTCTACACACTTCACAGAGGTTTTGTGAGTGACGAGGTGGCCAGGCTCCTCCAAAATATTGTCTCTGCGCGCCGCTTAGAGCCAGCATCGACTCTCAATCTGCATGTTTACAGAGACGGAGAGGGAAACCTTCTCTCAAGTGCTGGCCAAAATTTACTCAGTTTATAAATCAGCAAAGAAGGTACCGAGGGAGTTTACATAAATAACTTGTTGGGTTAAAGGTTAGCAGGACCATACCGCCGCCGAAAAGAGACATAGACCGGTGAATTTAGTGTCCAAACCTGCACAGGGAGCTCGTTATGGGCCTCAACGATACTATACATGCATCGTGCGCAATTTCATTTGCATTTTATAGCATGGAACACGTCTCTTCGGTGCTCACTTCAGTGTGCAGTCAAACATTTCTTTCGTGGAATATTGTGAAACGAGAATCTGGGAAGAAGCCTCTTCCTTTTCCAGCTTTCACACAATTGCATTTACAGCTTCCAGGTACATATATCATACTTTGTAAATCGATAGCCATGTATTTTTTAGAGCAATGAATTTTGGTCCTCCAAATGCAAATTCGACGAGACGAAATTTCTGAAATCATTCATTATTTAAGGTTTTCAGAGGCTGGCAATTACCGCAAACATTACGAGGGTAATGACGCAGTTTAAATGTACGTACGGCGTACTAATAACCACAACATAATCAATGTAAAATGTGCGCGTTGATTTCCACAGCACTTTTATATTTTAAATCAATTCAAAGAAGTTAACCAAAGGAAATATTTTGCATGGAGCCTGGACCCATTTCATGCTTCGTAAACATTTTGCAACGTTGCTGTAACAGGAACATTTTAAATTTTGATAAATTTTTACAGGAGTAGCTCATCAAAGAAATCAATCGCTTTCCCTCAAATGAACTCCTCGTTTTAGCACATGCTGCTTCAAAACGCTGTGTCATAACTCTAAAACTCGTTGGGCGTGAATTCGTTTGAAATGAAAATCAAAATCACGAAAGGCACAGCTAAAGGACTTTTTCAAATTTTTACGACAATCCATGTTCATGAGAGTGAACTGGAAAATCGTAGGAGTGAGATGAATATTTTCTTTTTATAATTTCATACTCGTTGCGGAGATGACGAGTTGCGTTTTTACGAATAAACCCGCATAGTATGTATTCAAACAAATGCAGCTACACAAAAAGCAGTTACAAAGTTTCTACCAGAACAAATCGCAGTTTCAGATAATGTAGCTGAACAGATAGCAGTTTTGGCATACGTAGATGAACGATTGCAGTTTCAACTTATGTAAATAGATAAAAAGACCTGTATAGGTGACTGAAAGGATAGAAGTTTCATATCGAGAAACAGTTAACGGTAAACTCACTCATGAAACCTTGTGAGTATTTCGGTGGATCGCGTAGTTAAGCAATTCTCATGTTCATTTGGGAAAATACAGAGAATAGTGGTGACCATGGAACGTTCTATAATAAAACAGGGCTCCAATTCAATTTTGCCAGCTCCTAAAATGGCCACTATTATACTAAATCGTCTGTAGGCCACTATAAGGGCATCCTGAAGTTGAATATTCTCGAAGCTGAAACTTGACACTACAATAGACCCACTCTTCGATGCAATGAAAAATTAGTAAAGTTATGATCTGAATAATTGATTGGTAAATTATTTCTGCTTAGACTGACGTAAATATATTTAATATACTTAGGCAAAACAGACCTGCTGCACTATGACAAAATGGAAGTGATGTGTCGTAATAAAAGTATCTGATAGACTATGACAACTGCACTCAGATTTGGTTGAATTTGATGTACTCTGACAACATAAACACGTCATTGGAGATGGCGCAATGAAATTTCGAATCCTACTGCCATCGATTATATCATAAAAATGTTCTTAGTCTCGAAATTATATCTTTGAATCACCCGCCACCAACTTATGGCCGGATCAGGGGTAACTGGTTTCGACTATTTTGTTAATCCTGGGATCTCTCTATTTAATTCATTTATCAGTAAAACAAAACGAGAACCTCGTCTAAGACAGTTTACAATCTGTAGTGGTGTTTGACATGGGATTACTCATCATAAGAGGGTTTATAAAATAAATTTCTGTCACTATATGTTCGTGTACAGAGAGAGAAAAATAAAAAGCGCAAAACGATTGAATAGAACTACAATGAAATATTTCTGAAATCTGAGGTAACGAAATTATGATCGGCATGAAAAACATTTATTATATATGAAAAAGTATCTCCAGGTTAAATCAAGTAGTTCGATTCAATAAAAAGAATTGAAAAATATGAACACTCTAATTATTGATCTGGTTATTATTCAATTTTTTGTCCTGGTAATTTTAGCAGACAAAGTCATACTATCAGTGCAATTCAGTCTTTGTTGCCGTACTATTCGAGAAGCGTTCGGTGTGCAGTCGATGCGTGTCCGAGTGTGAAAACACTCGCCTCTACATTCGCCTGATTTGGTACTATAAGCGACTTGCTTCTCGCGAATTTAAAAAGGCCAAACTTTTAGCTTGTTTTTGATCATGGGGTGGAATAGTGCGTTAAAAATTGTTTTCCTTTGATGTAGTTAAAATAGCAACTACTTTGCTGCAATGAATAAAAGAGGAAATATGTTTCTCTGGATTCCCGCTAATGAGAAGAAATTTTGTGAAAAAGCAGGGAAAAGGTTGCATGAACACGGAACGGAAAATCAATTAATTTACAAAAGTGTAACATGAATATTTGATTGCTAATTTGCAACTTTTGTTGCGGAATAATATTAATAATATGTTAAAATGTTGAGTTTCGAATATTTTTTTTGAGGAAACCATTAGAAAAAACTGTAACGTATACGAGTCGTCTCTTCTGGTAAATAACCGGCGTGTCACTTTTAGATATGTTCTGATACACAGTCTCTTCTATCGGAAGCCCTCACAGAATTTAACTTTCATTGTTGAACGGGGTTGCGACTGAGTAATAATTTTGGTAAAAATGAATTCTTAGGCTGACGTTGCTTGTGCAGTGCAATATTTCACTCTTCCTTCTCAATTAATATACGCTCATTTTGAACGTATTCTGTGAGTGTGGAGGTAGGAACGATAAAATGAATTCTTACTGTTCTAATGAGCTATCATAAAATTTTCTCACTCGTGTCTTTAAACAAGTATGTAATTTCAATCAGTTATGTATCTTGTAGACAGTACCCTTTGCTTTTAGAAGAAAATCACCATAAAATTAATGTTTATCGTGTTTTATTCGTGGCTTCTAATTAAATGTGATAGATTTTATGAAAACACATCTGTGGGAAATACAATCAATTCTGTACATTTAGGTTTCATCATCCGAAGTTGGCTGAATTTTTCAATGTGAAAATTAAGAAATCAAGAGCCATAAGTGCCTATGCACATAAAACTTTTTCAGCGAATAATTCAATGCATAGAATTATATTTATGCATTAGCACTTCATTTCGTTGTGCCATCACGCCTATCTCTGACCTTTTTAAGCTGATGAGTTATGACCCTCTTCTTCAGAGACCCGAATAGAAAGCGTTATCTGGATAGATATCAAAAAGGAGAGGTTTTTATAATTTCACGTTATTCATCTTGAAACATATATATATATATATAGTCACTTATTTCACTATTTTTGCATTGGTCTACACAATTTAATTCTCAAAACTTTTATTACATATTTTCAGTTCTAATTTGCTGAGTTTTTTTATAAATAAATACTTGAGTCGTATTTGAGTAAGAATTCAAATAGTTTTAAGTTTACCTCTGATCACAGGTGTGACGTCATTGATTTGATGCCACGTTTAGGAGCAGGAATTGGGGTATAGGAAGCATTGCTGTAGCCACGGTACAATAATATTGATCTGGCCTTCACATGACTATAAAAATTGTGCAATCCATTTGATTTTACAGTCACTTGATATTTTTTTTTTGGGGGGGGGGATAAAAACTGCCTTCATATCATTGGATGCTGGGTCCCGAATTAAATTTAAATAACTCAATCTATAATCCAGGTAACAAAGGCTGCCCAGCAACTCTGTAGGTGACTTCCAGCCTCACGCTACCGACGGCGAGCTCATAACGCAACTCCCTGACTCAGGTTGACCGAGAGGCAGATCGCAAAGCTTAACTTGTCTTCTATCATTTCTCACATAATGTGTCTCTTTAGGGCATTTTCTACAAGCTCTGCTTTTCAAATGAAATTGTTTTAGTTCTACCAGAATCGTAAATGTGAGTTATGGTGACTCGCCGCGCAGTATTGCGCATTTACGACATTGCATCAAGACCAGTGTGATTCTCGATCATTGTGTTTCTGGCTCTGAAGTCGGAACAGTTGCCTCATGTTATTCAAATTTCTAAATATCCGATTCGAGCAACAGCATCCCGTACTCTGAATTTCATGAAACTCATTGCCTCGCTTGTGGTTGTGTAGCGACCTGCGACGGTTCAATTCGCTGCTGTGGACCAAAAGATCATCAAATTTGCAAGGAAAGCGAGTCATGCTCATCGACACGGCTCATTATTTTGACGCAAGGTTGAGTGATTTCATACAGAAGTACATCATCTTTAACCACCCGAGTAATGGTTGTCGATAAATACTTGTTAAAATATCATTTGTGTATTCTATTCAAATTGACACAATAGGTTTATTTTTCAGTGTTCAAAATTCATGGGTATTAAATCATGATCCAATATACCAAACTTTCCTCGTAAAACTTTCATAATTCACGCGCTACAACTTTGTATTTGTAGTTCCCGAAGTCAGAGAATAACTTTTTAGTTCCTCTATAGGATTTCGAGTGATTGCATTTCTTTTGGTGCTCGTGAGTAAATGCGTTATCGTACGCCTACTGTTTTTAAAGTATAGTTTTCAGACACAGATAAATTTTTAATTTTATATTCAACAGTGAGCCCATTTAATTTGCACAATAATATGAAAAAAATCACATGAAACACACCTTGTGAACATATTTTGTTCTTAAATCTCTGTTGCATGAACGAATCCCGCCCAATTCCAACCCTTTGCTGTGTCGTTCAGTCTACCATAGAGGCTAAATATTTTTTCAACAAATGCCAGTGCTCGTGGCCTTTGCTGCAGTTTTTTTCTTCCCAAGCCTTCGTTGGATTCAAACTTTTACAAAAATTACCGAGCAGTATTCGTATGTAAGTACAGGGCACGCATTGCTCACCTAGTAATCACTTTTCCAGCTTTTACAGACCCTAGAAATTCAGGGGCTTTCCTGTTTCAATGACTCTAATTTTGCACAAGTGAACTAGTTTTAGGAGTTTGTAACATATTTTTGTCTTCTCATTTGACGATGCCTCATGCGGTCACCTAGGAATCATATGCAGTGTAAAACAGGACAAATTGATTAAGTGCAAAAACGTATTATTTTCTTTTTATACTTTGGAAGTTACATTTCCGCAGAATGAAGTCTCTTGTCCTTATCACTTACTTCCAGTTGCCCTAGACCAAATTGCCTTTGTTGGCCTGCCACTGGGTAATTCTATGATCACCATGTCAAAAAATGTGTGTTGGCACACCGTCACGATAATGGCGCTGTACTCTCTTTTATAATGATCTAAGGTACGGTTACGAGGGAATAAATCGCACTTACGTCCAGAGGTCAGGCTTTGTTATTCGTTCCTTTATTGTTCCTTCCATTGTGCCAGAAAAAATAGATATAGCGTGTCCAATTTCGAGGGATCAGGCCCTAGCCTATCAATTTTTTTGTTGAAGTCTGTCACTAGACACAGCTGACTCCTCGCAGTAGTCAGAGTCTCGAAGCCCTGATAAAAACGCCATTTTTTCCTCGGGCGTTGTTTTTACCAATTGACAGAGGTGAGAGCTTGGAAGAGACGCCTGGACGTTCTCCTTTTGTTTCTTTTCCCACAGTGTCGAACCAAAACTGAATGTGATACGCGCAGTTTATTTTCAATCATTGGAAGTGAAACTCAAAATTTATTTTTTGCCTAAATCATTATATCAGTCGGTGAACTGTAGCTAATACAGTGAAAACAAGAACCACGAAAAAATGAGCATTTTGGATGTGTTAGACCAAGCCTTAATTCATATCCTATTTTCAATTTGTCGTAGATGAAATTTAAAAATTTGGATTGAATATGATCGATTTTAATAATTAGAAGAACAACTGCAAAAGGCTGACTAAGTTTAATGTATAGATAGTTAATTGCTTTGTTTGAATGACTATAATGAAAATGTACTGATCTCAAATGCAGTTTAGAACGACTATTCATATTAGAGTATACCATTTTTATTTTGTTCGAGTACTAATTAATTTTATCACATTTTCAAGCGTGAATAATTTTTTTGTAGAGTATGTTAAAGTGCTTCATTGGATCACATCGTTACTGCTTAATTAAAATAACAAGATTAGAGAAATATACTGTGTTATCAAAAATTTACTGAAAATATTCAAAATGAAGTTATGTCTGCGTAATTCATTTTGAAACTATGCAATATAAATCGAACTGACAGATTGGTCGACTACAACTGGAAACTCAAGCCAATTCGACGCAATAAGTTTTAGGTTCATATTCAAACGCACAAACATTATTGCTCTATAGCTCGAAAGATTAAAGAATCAGCTATTTTGAGACCGAAGGCCGAGTATATTGTTTGAGAAATTGCAAGTTTAACCGTATTGCATCGAGAACGTTGTTTCCTTTGGATTAGGGAAGAAACTTTTTGCACAAAGTTTTTAGCAACCTAACATATACGTGAAATTGGTCGAGCATGGCGAATTTCCGGCCGGGTCAGATTCTTGTTCATTTCAAAAGAGAAATTTATGCTATAGTGTGAAGTTTGGTAAGCGAGAAAATACTTTCCGGCATCAGAAAACCAATGTGCAAATTATATTGTATGAGTTAACTTTCTACCTTGACTAAATCGGTGAAGGGAAACTACAAAAATGAGACAGCTTAAGTTGGGTTTGTGAAAATAAAATGTAACAAAAAAAAGTGAATAAAGTTGGTAAGAATTATAGAAAAATACCAGCCAAATAACTACCGTGAAACCAAATGTACTACTAATGAGAGTTCTAAATTATACGGTTCAACTCAGTTCCCTGAGCATATAAATTGTCAATTTACATTAAAATCTCATTTTTCCTATGTACATAGAAACCCATATCGATTTGAAACCTTTAGATACCATCAGAAACTAAAAGGTTCAATGACTATGAATCTTTTTCCATTTTTATTTTCAGTGATTCAAAGTTAGTTTTTGTTGAAATGAAATGCTTGAATTGCATTTCAATATCGGCGTCTCGATTAATCATAGAAATGTGTCTAGTTTTTGCCTTCATGGCATTGGAATTTCTTTGGTAAGAAGCCTAATATACAATGTTATGTCAACAAGATTATCAGTTTTTCTTAACACAAACAAGACTGTTGATGACTCTAGCCATATCCGTCTCATGAACGGTCATACGACGTCTCGCTTGAATGTTCCTCAAAAACGACTTACCGTCAGCGAGGGTATCACCATGAGTCTATAGTCTGATGCAGTTGTTAACTGGCTGTGACTTTTTGAACATAAGGGAGGTGATACTGAGCTTATATACTCGACATAATTTTCTAAATAACAACTATTCAACTGGCATCGGTAGGAAATGCTACGAATGGTCTGTTAGTCTATGTAATGCTTTGCTATGAGTGTAATAATTAATAGTTAGCAAAAATCAAATAAGCAGACCACAACTTCAAACCTATTCACTTTCGAATGATGCGCAGATAGGATGTGTCTGAGCGGTCTTGAAAGTAGCCTTAGAGCATTCAAAGGCGAGAGTATCAGAGCATATGAAAAACTAGTGCTTGAAAAAGGGAGTGATTTAAGCCCAATCGCTCACCCTGCTTTCTCGTGTATTTGCTGCCCCTTTAGATGTTTCATCGTGATTTCTTGTTTTGAGTGTATTTCAAGGCAATTCCAATTCACTTTTGATCTTTAAATGATTTATTTTTTGTATACTCGTGTACTGTCAGCTTTTACTTATTGCATACATTTTTGCTGCTGGTGCTTTATTTTCAGAGATGTTCATCTTCATATGCGAAATGTTTTTGTTTTCTCAGGCTTTGATTATGCTAGACCCCAGAATAGCAGCGTCAAAACACAGGATATTTTCTGTTGAGAACGTTCAACGCTGTACAAAGAATAAAATACAGGCATTTTTATTAAGCTGCATTTAATCATGGTGCTACTTGAAAAGACTAGAAAATTTCTTGGTTGAAGGAGATTAATGGTGGGTGTTGTAAATTTCTCCATTAAGTTTATTTAGGAAAATTTATAAAAACATGAGTTACCTGAATTTACGTTTAGTCTTTAGAGATATTTGCAGAGAAGAGATTACGCTTCGCACGTTCGTGTATCGGCTAATGAATCTGATCTAAACTTCTAAGCCAAGTCGCTGCTCTGTAATGTTTTCGTGAGAAAATGTTGAAGCACAGGAAGAGCAGGCGTCACGCAGCCCCGACTAAGCCTCTTGGTGCTGACATCAAGCTCTGTATTTTTCTGCAGGCACAGCCGCATGGTGCATTAATTCCGACATAAAGATTCTGCTTGTTTTTGCGCCATGTAAGACCTGAAATGATAATAACGCTTTATAAAAGGACCTTCGAGAAAAGTTTACATGCACGCATAATGCCACCTGAGCTTATTATTGTTAATAAAGAACAAGACAATCCATTTCAAAAGGATCATAATATATTATTAAAATGTGACAATACATGAGAAGAATGGCCCGCTACTTCGGTCATTTTCACCTTTAGGTTAACATTAACAAATGCAAAATAAATCTTAATGAAAGTATATACAATTAAAATAAAAATACAATATTCAAAAATATGTTCAAAAGGAATAAGAAAGAACAAAATAACTGCGCTGTACAAGGAATGGCAAATTAAGCGTCACACTAAACAGATTTATCTTCAAAAAAAAACAATGCATGTTAGAAGAGGAGATTTAAGAGATACGAAGAAAAAACAACTCTACGTAAAAAAAGTCCGTTATTTATGGATGGATTTCTCTGAAATTTTCACAGTAGGTGTGAAATGATGCAAAGATCATTTGTTATTTCGACAAAATTTTCGTATCAGCACTAGATTTTTTTTATTTTCGAAAAATATGATAAAATAGGTTTTTTTTTTAAATCTATCTTATTCTAAAATTTTGAAGTTACAGACCCAGTACTTCGTTTTTAGATTGCTTATATGTCTATATAACCACGCGCAATAGGGAATTTTGATAACTTCTTTTTGTGGATTTTGGGAATAAAAGAAAAAAAAATGACTTTTTTTTCATTTTTTTTTGATGTCGTGTAATTTTCAAAATAATAAATGTATCAGAAAATGCTATTGCGTGTGGATACACCTTGCTAAGCCCTATCGAATGGTATATAAACCATTCTCCTAGCTCTAAAATTGTGGAAGGAGATAGATTTGAGAAACCAATATCAAGTTTCCAGAAAAACGTGTTTTTTCACAAAAAAAAATTTCTTTTTATCTTTTGAACTACAAGGTTTTCTACAATGAACTCTCGAGCGTCTGTAGCTCTTTTCAAGCCCTTTCGATTGATATAATTTACATTGCTGTAGCTCTGTAACTCTGGGAAAAAATATACAACAAAAGAGAATAGGTGTTATTCATGAAAACAACCAATTTTTTTATTTTTCATTTTTTTTGACCAAAATACGTTTTTTTGTCAAGTCAACTCCTATGTTTTATAGCTCTTTTCAAGCCCTTTGGATTGGTGTGCTCGCCATTGCTGTAGCTATGATACTGCAGCTGTCATCGAGCTATGAATGAAAGCTGCGGTATCATAGATACGGCAGAACAGCTAAATTCTGAAATTGTCAAAAATTATAAAAAAATATTTACTCAGCGTCAGAATGTTTCGTTTGAATAATGGAAGCCCTTTGAGTAGCCCATTAACGAACTATAATGCCATTCCCGCAGAAAAACACGCTCAATTGACCCCCAATAATGAGGGGGGGAGGGTTCAAGGTCACTCCACCCCCATCGCTTTCCCCCCTCTGGTGGGCGCACTATTCGGAGTAGACGTAAACGGAAAGTACCAATGGAAGCGCAAGAAAATCCTCTATAAGATGCATATAAAAGCAGAAAATCAACACATATCCTGATTTCTAGGTAGACGGTGTCCTTAATCGTGCTGGAAAGTTTCTCTTCTGAGCACCAAAGTGGACGGCTGTGTGAGCAGATATCAGATGGAAATGAGTGATCTTAAAACTCGTGCCAGCAAGCTCCGCAACACGAATGCATGGGGCCGAGTAGTCAAGACTGCGAACGCAGTCAGATCTTTCGTGCAACGACATTCATGCTTGATGTTATGTGCATGCCTGCAGGACTTTTTTGTCTTTATATCTGAAATGCTTCTGAAAGAAATGTCAAAGAAATGAAGGCTTCTAAAAGAAAAGCTTCTCATGACTGACTTTGTTCTAAAAACCTATTTTATAGGTGGTAATTAAGAGTATTTTTAAATTAACTTGCATAAACTGAGTTGCCGTAAATGATTAAAGGTTTTTAATGCGAAACAGTAAATAAAAATGGACAGCTTTTTATATCGCGTTAAGGAAGGTGAGTTAAATCAAAATTGGCTGTGGGAAAGTTCTTTGCGAAAACTTTACGTTTTTGGAGTGTTTTTCATCTGAAAAATGAATGCATTTATTTTGCTCAGTATCTACCGTAAGCAAAATATTTGGGGCTGCGAACTTAGACGAGCTAAAATATTCAATTATAAGACATCTTTTAGCTTAATAAGAAAAAATAATTAGCATGATCGTTTGTGAAACACCAGTTTAACATCTACACTGCGTCGAGAGCTTTTATGAGAAAGATGTTTTTGAGGGTGAAATGATAACTATTGCGATTGCTGATGTTTTAGATTAATTCGTCAAAATTGGCACCAATTATCATCCTAAAATTGAAAAATCTATATGAGAATTTTCGCTTGTAACCAAAAAATTAAAGTTTGTCTTTTATTTCAAATTGCTCGTTGTGAGTGAATTTTATAATTGGTTACTCTAATGAAAGTAAATAATTCACTTCTAGTTCTTGAATCGCTCCGATAACCTAAAGAGCTCGTGAAGGTGATATTGCTGAGGAGACGAAGCGTGACGCTCAAAAGTTAAAAAAGCCTTCTAGATTTATATTTTACCAGAAAAGTTACCAGCGACAACAATCAAGTTTAGAAATTGTCTAGAAATATGAAAAAAATTATGATCATTGTGCCCTTCGCAGTACGAGTACAATGAAGTTATTCATTTTTGAAGCAGCTGGCACTGGTGGAATTTGTCTTCAGACACATTGTACCATCGTAATGAAGATGGAAATGCATAAATTTAACCAAAGTCTTCAATTTAAACCCATGCTACCAATATTGTAGCAAAATAGGGCGAAAAGCGTTCCATAAGTTAAAAAATGCATGAATATTACTTCATCGAGGAAATTTCAATATGCGTGTGCCGCGCTACGATAGACGGACAAGAAAGCTAGTAGAGAGGCTGGATTTTTACACAATGAATCGATTCTAGTGAGGCCCAGGGGACAACAGGGCTAGGAGAAATGTTCTCGGCAGAATTAGTAAGGGAAAAGCAGGTTGTGCTGTTTAGAGCAGGGGAAAAGTTCAACTGAATTATGCATTGAATTTCTGAAAATCAACTTCATCCAATGGTGCCAGTCAAAATATAGGCTATTCTTAACAAAAAGTCATTTGTTGTTTCAGATTGCTTTGCTCATTCATTTAGGCTCATGAAGAATTATTGTGCTAACGTATTCGTGAATATGGTTTTATTGAGTAACCTTCTGCATTCCCTCGACCTCTTTTACTTTGAAATTAGTGAAACATGATCTAACAGAACATACATCAAGGTGGAAAGCAATGTGTGTCTCAAGACAGTCAATGACTCTATGTGAAGAAAAATTAGAGCTAACTGTGGTTACTCAGATCCACCTTTTATTATAAGACTCACCCTGTCCTAGGGCAACGTGTACTTTATGGTATTTGAAAATGAAAACTATTACTCTAACGAATAAATCATGCCCAGAACATATATTCTGTTCACTGTGTTACATTTTATTGTAGCACAATAACTATGGAAATTACAGTAATTTGAATTACCTTTTCTCAGGAAAAGTGCATCTCGCAATATAGTTCTGGAAACGTAATTATCGGATTTGTCATAAATTTCAATAGATAAGTTCTGTGTTGTCATTTAAAGACAATCTCATCACAGCTTTGGACTTAGTACTGATGACAAAAATTTGGCTGCTGCTTATCATCGTCCTGGGTCTTCCAATTAAAATATTTAGGGAAGTAGAACACATAGGACGGCCCATCTCCGATACATCTAGTTTTGAAAATTTATTGTCTTTCTTAAATTATGAACATAGTTGTTCCCAACTTGCAAGCCGGCAGGAATTCTAGGACCAACCAATACCTTTCTAAATTTCATCATTCAACTGTTCGCTCCTACGTGGAGAAAAGAGTGACGTCCAAGTACGATCAGGTAATTTTAAATTGATTTATTTTACATCGGGTCCGATCAATTTTTGCACATTATAATTAGTGTTCATTTAAAAGATGGATATGTAAGCCTTATAGATCTGGTGTCTCATAGGATTTAGTTCACTCAAAATTCAACGAGACAGCTGTTTTGTTTTTCTTATTCCTTTCACGCATAAGTTTATTTTCAGACGCTTGTTTTTAAATTAATTTCATATCTACAATTTTTTTTATAAATATTGTTTGGTTGATTTCCAGGAATTGAAAATAATCGCAGTGGTAGGAATCAATACCACGAAAAAATTTTTCCAGCACCAAAATCGCTCTTCTGACTTATTTTCATATGATCTTTATGACCAATCTAAAAACAATTTCCTCAGCTAGTACATGGGAATTTAAGATTTTGAAAAATCAACTCTACTACGTAAATTCACTGTCATGACGAATTCATATATTCCACGCGTGAATTCTTAATGTAAGATTCAGGCATCGACTGACTAAGCAGAGTAATAATACAGTAACGTATTGCCAGAAAACTACTTCGGACACTACTCGAAATATGTTTATAACTGTACGGTCAGCTTATCTTCAAGTGTGTTATTTCCCGAACAGTTTGAAAACATTTGTGTGTGCTGTTAAGGTCAATAAATATCGCGGAACACTGTTGCTCTAATTTTTGAACGGTTTTCTGTCATCGCAGGCTAAACTTCTCATTGTGATCACTACATTATGTACATCGAGACTTTGTTCTACGTACAATCAAAGGGTCCACGCATAATTGGATTCCTTTTTCCGCTTTAAAAACGTTGCATGCGCGCTCAATAACGGGTTATATGTCTCTTTGAACTGCTCATGATCACACGAGAGCGCTTCTACGACCAACTGCGCCGCGCCAGGCGAGGTTTGCTGCAGCCATTTGGCTCCAGTGACCATCATGTACTGCTTCTATTTTCGGTGGCATTCATAGTGCCTTCGGGGCATTTGCAAGCACTATTCGTTCCAATATTTTGCCCAGACATGCAACGTTGTTGCAGCGGTCGTTTACTGATTCATGCAAACGTATATGAGATTTCGGTACGCTTGAATGAATTTTAATTAAAAATGTGAACAAGTGGAATTGGAGATAACTTAATTTTTTTCCCACCGATACTATATTGCTACAGAAAAAATTTAATCAATGAAGTTAACATCATTGTGAAATACGTTGGAAATTGCTCTATCCAGGATTACTTTCTGCTAATGCATATGCGTGTTCATTTCGAGATAAAAATCCAGCGCCATTTATAAAAAGACTTATATAACGAGTTAAAAGATACAATCTAAACTCAAGGAAATATGTTTTCAAATTATGTTTCATGAGTTAAATATTACTCATGACTCATTGTGATTATGAATGATGAAAACACGAAAGACATGGTCTAGACTTAGAAAAAAACAAGTGTGAAATACTGGCTACAAATTTTGCCGTATGAAGTTAGATGGGTTCAATGAAAAATTAAAGTCAAAGATTGTCATAACATGCAATGTTTTTGTGAATATTCCAGCGTACTCTTAATCATCAGTAGCCCTAATTTCATACCCTATTGGTGAAGTTACTTCAAAAGTCTCAATCTTTCGATATTGTGGACCCATAGACCAACTTCATGCTTGCTTCCCACCGTCAGAAGCCAAAAAGCAAAACGAAACTGAAATGTGTTTCATTTTTAGCGACGCGTGCCTGCCTTGGCAGTAATATTCAATTTATGACGTAATAATTGTACAGTTTCCTAATGGGGAACCTCCTCCTCAAATTCAACGGATTCAACAATATAACGGCTACGCTATCTGTTTCTTAACGTTCAGCCCTTACACTGGGACGGGAATGGCTTATGTCACGAATTTTAATTGAGTAGAAATTTTCGTTTTTATTTAGCTTAGGCGAGGGACATAAAAATTACAAATCACTTTTATTCGTAGACACAAATATGTTAAAAAGAAATGGAGATAAGTAAAATAAATATATACATTTGAATAATTAAGGAAAAAATAAAACGCTATTGAGTGCTTCACTTGATTCACTCAGTCATAAATGACGGATGAAGTCTATCAAAAAACGTACTTCAAGCCGGCCGGCTTCCAGGAGTGAATTTTTTGTCAAGTGTATAGCAAGTTCTGCCGTCGACATCCCATGCGAGACCGTAAAATTAAATATTTCAAGTAGCACGAGATCGCTCCCACGGAGAGCACAGCATTTGTGCTCTGTGAGCATTAATAATATTTGTCTTCTTAATATTTATAACCTAATATTAAGAAGACTGAAACACTGTTCGCGAGAACGTCAAGAGAAAACTTTTAACGCACAAACTAAAAAAAAATTGTGATAATGTTAAATGCATAAATATCGAGCTGAACGTACAATTTAGAATAGAAAGCTTATCTTAATGAACGTATTTGTTCGATCAACAAGTTTTTATAGAAGCATAATTGTATCCTCGATAATATAGGTGCTTTCAACTTGGATCACGTACACGATGTCTGCAACAAGCTACGTACGGGCTGTATTAAAAGAAATCATTCCGTGGTCGCAACGAAATGTTCTCTTCATGATCGGTCTCAAAGGCCGTATTAGATTTAGAAGGATTGTCAAGAAATAAATGGAGCTAATCAAGAGAAACGCATGTATTCTCAGCGGTGTTCACACAAAAGTTTATTTGCGTTGAACTGAAGAAATTACAGGAAGATTGTGAAATGAGGACGAAAGACTTGGAGGAGAGAGGTGTCACGAAACTTAAGCACAGTGTTGGCCACGGCGCTGATCAGGCGCCTCCACTGTGTTAGTTCGAATGGAGGACTCGAAACCTCCTTAGTAAGAGGGGAAAGATGAAAATACAGAGCGGAAAACACAGAAAGAGAAAATGGTAGAACAGTTGGAAAAATAGAGAAAGTAACTACTGATCTGCTCACCCATACCAATACCTCAGTTCAACATGGGGAAATGAAACACTCAGTTAATGGTACATTATTGATTTCTTTATTTCAAGTTAGCTAATGAACACGTGATTAGCATGAGACATTCTCGGCAAGCAAAGAAATTTGCGACACACAATGTTAGCGAATGTTACTGGCGCGCGCACCTTGTAACGCCAACACAACACCCTAGCAAGAAACATATCCTACACAATCCTGGGCGATCGCAGCGCGCGCGAAAAAGAGTCACCTATGGCCTATTTTCCCATGATTCCTCTTACCCATGCAGTTCCAAGCATGACGATGGAATAACCCGAGCTCTTCCTAAGTTTCTTGTATCCTGCCCATCTGCTACGTTCCTTTCTTGTGTGACTTTCCTTACAGCGTGCAGAATTTGCGGTAGGCCATGACGCCCAGCTTGGTGAGCGCCATTTGGTCAGGTTGCTCTGCAACCCGGAGTTGCTTAGCCCACATCGTTGAAAACTCCAAGCCGCTGAATTCACCCAATCCCTCCTGGGAACAAGGAGCATTTTAAGTGACTAGTTTAATTTAAGTCTTTATTCCCTGTGATGCACCTATTTCAAATTGATTGAACTAATTTTTACTCCCCTTTAATCCCCAAAACCATTTCAAATCATACTAAAACAAATATTCATTTTCCCTCTGAATGTATATCGAAGGCGAAGTACAATAATTCCAAAACATTTTACTTGCCACACTCTAGTCTTTCACCACATTAAAGTGAAACTCTAAACACGAGAACAATTCGAGGATAATTTAAAATGAAAACCCAAAGAGCAAATTCCAATATTAACAATGAAAATTACTGCGCCCCACCTAGACAATAACTTCAATTGCAATAAAAATTGTCAACCATTTCTACTTGAATCACTCCACACAAATTTAACACGCTGCATGAGATTAGGATTCCCTTCACTTTTCTTACAAAGAACAAAGAACAATATCTCACCTCCCCATTGAAGAACTCGTATCCCTACATCCTGCACTGAGTCAGTAAATCGGCGAAATAGACCGGCACGCGAACTCTCTGCGTATTTATGGTCCCCTCGAACAAGGGACGCGCATCGGCTAAGCGGAATGCGCGCGAAAATCCTCGCCCTGTAATTGGTTCGTTCTTAAGCGTCACCTCACTATACTGACGTGTCCCTTACTTCACAATATTGCTATGCATATATCTCTAAAATAAACCCAGAAACCCCTGATTTCCTAACTCATATGAAATTGGATTTTCAACCCACTGTTTTCTGTGCTATGTATTCAAGTTGCCCTCGTCTTATTCTGTATGCAATTTAGCGCACTAGCTTTTCAATCCAGCCTCTACCCCCTATACGTACTCCTCCTTGCTCCTGATGTACGTACGTACGTCACACCTTCCTATGCCCCTCGGCCCGCATAGCGTCGACCGGCATGTGAAGTAAGGGACACGTCAGTATAGTGAGGTGACGCTTAAAAACGAACCAATTACAGGGCGAGGATTTTCGCGCGCATTCCGCTTAGCCGATGCGCGTCCCTTGTTCGAGGGGACCATAAATACGCAGAGAGTTTGCGAGCCGGTCTATTTCGCCGATTTACTGACTCAGTGCAGGATGTAGGGATACGAGTTCTTCAATGGGGAGGTGAGATATTGTTCTTTGTTCTTTGTAAGAAAAGTGAAGGGAATCCTAATCTCATGCAGCTTATTAAATTTGTGTGGAGTGATTCAAGTAGAAATGGTTGACAATTTTTATTGCAATTGAAGTTATTGTCTAGGTGGGGCGCAGTAATTTTCATTGTTAATATTGGAATTTGCTCTTTGGGTTTTCATTTTAAATTATCCTCGAATTGTTCTCGTGTTTAGAGTTTCACTTTAATGTGGTGAAAGACTAGAGTGTGACATGTAAAATGTTTTGGAATTAATGTACTTCGCCTTCGATATACATTCAGAGGGAAAATGAATATTTGTTTTAGTATGATTTGAAATGGTTTTGGGGATTAAAGGGGAGTAAAAATTAGTTCAATCAATTTGAAATAGGTGCATCACAGGGAATAAAGACTTAAATTAAACTAGTCACTTAAGATGCTCCTTGTTCCCAGGAGGGATTGGGTGAATTCAGCGGCTTGGAGTTTTCAACGATGTGGGCTAAGCAACTCCGGGTTGCAGAGCAACCTGACCAAATGGCGCTCACCAAGCTGGGGCGTCATGGCCTACCGCAAATTCTGCACGCTGTAAGGAAAGTCACACAAGAAAGGAACGTAGCAGATGGGCAGGATACAAGAAACTTAGGAAGAGCTCGGGTTATTCCATCGTCATGCTTGGAACTGCATGGGTAAGAGGAACCATGGGAAAATAGGCCATAGGTGACTCTTTTTTTCGCGCGCGCTGCGATCGCCCAGGGTTGTGTAGGATATGTTACTTGCTAGGGTGTTGTGTTGGCGTTACAAGGTGCGCGCGCCAGTAACTTTCGCTAACATTGTGTGTCGCAAATTTCTTTGCTTGCCGAGAATGTCTCATGCTAATCACGTGCTCATTAGCTAACTTGAAATAAAGTAATCAATAATGTACCATTAACTGAGTGTTTCATTTCCCCATGTTGAACTGAGGTATTGGTGTGGGTGAGCAGATCAGTAGTTACTTTCTCTATTTTTCCAACTGTTCTACCATTTCCTCTTTCTGTGTTTTCCGCTCTGTATTTTCATCTTTCCCCTCTTACTATGGAGGTTTCGAGTCCTCCATTCGAACTAACACAGTGGAGGCGCCTGATCAGCGCCGTGGCCAGCACTGTGCTTAAGTTTCGTGACAGAGGTTTCACCAGCCAGATTGGCCAAGAGCTCCATAAGTGGTCCCCATATATCAGTAAGAACAAAGAAGGGGTTCATATTATTCTCACACCAAACTTCTACTTTGACCATCGACTAGCACTGGTGAACGTTATGTAACTGAAACAGCCTGCTAAAGAATTAATACTTCATACTCCTTCACAGAAGGGTAAATTCCTAATATTTAAGAAAAAACTCACAAAATGATGAAACATGGCCATCATATCGGAGCTGACAGACACGAGGTGAGCGGAACAGGGAGTGGCGGAGTTGAAGACATTAAGGCCTAGGTAAAGAGAACAGCCGAAATCTGCGCAAGCGGTCTCCGGCCGAAAACTTAATCTTACTGGAGAAAGAATGAATGAAAACTTAATCTTACTGGAGAAAGAATGAATGATATCTAATTTTAACTCACAAACGGATGTTACTTTTTAATCAGACGTCACATTTATGAGACATAATTATTGTCCATCATACAAAATTAAGAGAACAAATGATATTTGCTCACTAATACACGTGGCTCTGTAAAGGGTTTCGAGAAAGCTAAGACGAGAAGTTGAAGAAATAATGGTGTTAGAGCGACCTAAACCTAAAGATTAAGAAGAACATGTGTGATAATTACGATGATGGCTTTAAGTAGGCTTGCCAGATCAAAGAGAAGTCAAGGATAATCTTTATCCCAATAAGATGGTGACCAGCGTCAGCAAATAAGTCTGATTACAGATAATGACAGCTGAAGCCGTTCTATTCCTCCAAACTACTAGTTATTAAATATACCCATGGAGGAAATCCCATTCCTTAATAAGGAAGACAGTAACAGGGTCAGTAGAAGAAGAGCGTCGTCATCTCTTGTAACATCGAAAAGTATGATAGAAAGCAAATGCCTCACTCCACGCCGCCACAAGCCACGTGCAGCATAATTGGCTGCGCTAAGTGCTCGTTAATTAATGCTAGTATTCATGACACCTTGCGAGAAAAACTCGTAGTGAGTTAGTCATCCAATATGTGTCGGTATATTGATTGAAAAGTTCAGGGTTCTGCTGCAATTAAGATGCAGTCTTGTGTAAGTGGATCTGGCGCTTGCTTCTCTTGATCTCACCTCACCCGAGCGATGGGACATTTATAGTGGATGTCATGAATAATTAACTGTTACTAATTGATACTCCGGAAAAGAAAAAAAACATGAGCGTTAATTTGCACAAAATTTGTCGCAGCCTAGCGCTATTTTTACACATAACTAATCTGCAGAATTTAGTTTCTCCACTCTCAATACTGAGCCCACTAAGGGGAAAATTGTGCGTTCCACAGGACATTTGAAGCCTGAATAGTTTATGTCAGATATAATAACTGCTTCAAAGCTGAACACTCACTGTGATGCTGAGTATTTTTAAGAGCACACTTGCCAGTAAATCACTCCAAAATTTAGGTTCATGTTGATTAAATAACGTCAGTAAATCCTATAATTCTATCAGAGTCTATATGTATGTGCCCGTTCAGGAATCCTTAGCCTATTTTAGGGCAATGGGGGAATGTTGCGTTGCTTAAAGTTCAAACGATTTACACAACTTAATAGAGCAAGTCTAAAATTGCAGACGCTTCATTGATGGTGATAGTATCAAAATAATGTGAAACCAATTTTTGAACGGTATTTCATACGATTAAAAAGTATGTAGAATAAAACTTTTTAATGTGAGGAATGGTGACAAATTAGTAGGGCACGTGTATACTGTGTGGAATAATTTAGCAATGAATAATTAAAATATATTATTTCAGGTATCGCTCTTGCTTTCAAAGTTTTACCCGCTTTTTTCAAATGAATCGAATGAAATTTCGAATGTAATACGTCAACGATATGTAAAATTTCGCTTCCTATTTTGGGTAAAAATTTTACCTATTTGAAAGTTTTTAGCTATGAAAATGGAGATAGTACGGCGCACATCAATGATTTTTTTTTAATAATTGCTATATGGCACACCTAACGCCTTTGACTCTTGCTGTGTAATTCTTTACATGTATCAAATGCTGGTGTGAATCTCAATTTGATGCGGAAGTGCAACTATGAGGACGAAGTATTTTCGACCAATAAAAACATGCATTTTTCAGGATTTATCTCAGCCCTTTTTTGTTTTGCATGAATAATATGTGAACGACCGAAGCACGAAGGATCTAAAAAACCATGCACACTGCTTCAGAGGATGGGGTACACGGTTAATATGGCTTGAACTACTAAAGAAGACATTAGCTCGTATTTGCATTGTACACCTAGTGATTAGAAGATCTTAAGATCACATCTAATTACTGTTCTAGTCAAAATTGTTTTTAGCTTCACAAGTCAACAGAGAACGTCACGTTCCTCACAATGGCTTAAGAATAGGAAGTACTCTGTAAACGCCGCCAGCGCGGCGTATCACGTTGCGCTGAATAGTTAAATTAAGTGATTCGTAGAACTTTTGGACAACATTCATGCTGTACGAATACTATGCTGTACTAGTTGTGTACGCTCCTCCCATGCATTACAACTAAGGATATTTTCATGCGCCGTGGAAATTAAATTAATTATTCTTGGATTATGGCGGACGTTAAGTGAAATTACAATGAGTTCGGTTTAAGGTGCACATGAGGTCCATGTGTGGTAAGTGAATGTTGACGAGTTTTTCAAGTCGGGCTACGTGCATTATTGCTGATAGTTTGGCATATTAAGGTCGAGCTTAAATTATTCATTTCCAGCTGAAGAGACGTAATTCCAACGGTCATTTGAATTGGAAACGAAGAAGAAAACGCTTCACCTCATGAGTTTGAATTACAAATTTTTAGTTTTAACAATGGTGGGGATCTCCGTCAGGTGTCTTATAGAACATGTCTTTTATTTTGCGTGTCTCTTTTTACTACGTCTAGTGTTCACGATGGAAAATTGTATTTTTATCTATCGCTAGTAATTTTTTAGAGCGATTATGGTACTGGTGAGCTATGTCTTTATTTGTCAGATGTCTTGTGTTTTCTAAGGATACAATTTCGAAGGAATAGAGTATTCGTTTGCTGCAAGCCATTTATGCTTACGTAGAAATGAAAACGCTCCTCTATTTATGTAAATAATTTTCAAATTTCTTACCTACAACATGCGGTACATATGTAAAAGATATTTCTGAAGCAAGCGACGCGTACTTTGCCCGCACAAGAAGCAATGCTGGAACTCCCACCGCGTTTAATTGGGCCACTTTTGATAAGAACTCGCCGCGTACCTCGCGAACTTGTCGTCCGATTGCTGTGGTATTGAATCTATTTCAAAAGTGTTGTAAAATCCAACACGCCTGAGGCTCAGTATTACGATTAACACGTTTCAGCTGAAAATTTATATGTACCGGGGAATGTTGCTTCTGCCGTACGTTGGTGTATAATTAGGTGCCTCAAGCTTTTGACAGTTGGACGCAATCTAACAAGTTGTTTTTTTCCAAATACAGTCAATTCACATTGAGAGACGTTATAACCACGAGGAAATACTAGGGAGAGAATTTCACTTTGTCTTTAAACTTGATCAAACAATGGCTGATGGAAAATTTGCTCGCTTTAAATTTTCGTTAGATAAAAATTTGCTAGCATGCACGAAGATAACTTTCTGAGCGTGACTTCAGTTTTCATGCTAGATGCACGAGGGAGGGAGGAGGCGTATGTAGTCGTGCATTGCAGTCTTATGGTTTGGAAGTCTCTTGTATGCTTTGAATCGTGGAGAAGCCATTCACCCTATCGAAGTTCCAGAACCTGATTAGCTTGGGCTGCAGGGGATATTATCTAAGACTAGTCCACCCCCATTTATTTGAAATAAGTAGGTTCATAAAAAATACAAAAAATTCAATCCCTCGAGAATTGATGAGGCCGAGTCCACGTGGCCCGTCAAAAATGTATAATATTGTTCAAGAAATCACATGGCACACGTACCTATTTCATAAGAATTCACGTGATATACATTTCTACTCGAATCTGATGTATTAATGCACTGTAAATTGTGGAGTTGATGAAGCTTGTACAACAGCTACGCTCACCACACACTTTTGGCTGGCTTCTGACAGACGGACACCCCTCTTATCATGGTATAGATTGCGGTAACGGAGAGTGTCCGCTGAGTCGTCTGCACCGTTGAAAAACTTCACTGTCCTCGTACCTTTTCTATTTTTTATGTGGCTGAAATCTCTCCTCAACTCAAAGTTTTAACTAACCTGAATTCATTCTTACTATTTAGAGATAGCACATTAGGTGAGGATCCCACAACAGGCCCAAACTGGCTATCCTTGAACAGACTTTCGCTGCTATTCTGTAACAGACCCTCGCGGGCCATCTTGTAGCAGGCCTTCGCTGGCCTTCCTATGACCGGCAATCGTTGGCCATCCTGCAAGAGGTGATCTTTTACCAGACTATAGCTGAGGCCTCTAATTTTTAAAAACAATCAATTACATTTCTGCACCAACAACTCTCAGAAAAAAAGTAAGTTCGCACTAAGACTAACTTTTTTTGAGTTAAAATATTTTATTTTATAAATTACATAGTTTCAATTGATTTTTTTACTAACTTTTCTGAGATATTTCCATGAATTCTACTTGTAACACATTTTGTCGACTCTCAGTATCCTCTCTGATCATCTCTTTAGGCGGCTGCCAAATTAGTCTTTGCTGAAATTATTTGCACGGACGTCTTTCCTTGAAGTTTGGCTGGCGTGTTCTGCTACTTCGTCTGCACCTAAACAAAGTCCTGGTAATGTTAGGATTTCAGCCAGCTATTCAGAATGTAAACTTGAGACTGCAGCTTTGGTATGAAATTACTGTTTAGCTAAGTTAGATTACATATCTTAAAAAATAATATTTCTTGCCATTAGTGCGTGACGATTGGATTTTCAGATTACAATTTTTTCAAACATCTTTCACTTGATCATCTGATGTTTTTTGGGGGTTCGACTCGAAGAATATTGAACTATTTCCAGCTGCACAGCTGATGAGCCTTGGGAAGGATGCTGTTAGCTTCAATATTTGAAGATCGATATTTAGCGTCGATATTTATCGGTTGCTCTGAAACGAAATGAACTTCAAGCGAAATTCGTAATACTCTGCAGTGGGGTTGTATGCGTTAGAGTGATTTTTTTATACTAAACACTTTTCCCCTCTAAAGAGTTTGCGAAAATATTTCAATCAGTTTTTTACTCCTTAAAGGCTCTTTTACATTCATGCTTCGTTGCGTAATACCTGACGAATTCAAATAGACGATTGGAATCGACCCTAAGCTCTGGTCTGCATCCTCACTTGATCGATACATCGCTAATTCCATATCCTTGAAGACGACGGCACTTGATCCTTTGACTGTTGGAACGACTATCAGAGCCACGTCAGATTAATAGCTTAAGACACAGTGTGAGCGAGGGTCAGTCGTCGATGTCATGACGATTGGAGGTCATAAAATTGGCAGTTTATTTATTAGCAGCTTGTTTGACAAGATGGGCATACCCGAGGGACTCCTGTTGGGCTTACTGTGGTTAGTCATTGATCTTAGAAGTTCAGCTTATTTCTCAAAATCGAAAAGCGATGGAGAATATAACCCTTTTTAGTTAAATGTTCTACACAAAACTGTCAAAGTGATTCGCTTCATGACTTCGTTAAGCTCCAGATGCTCTCAGGGAAATAAGTAAACAAATAATCGACTAACCATTTTAATTAAATCCACAATTAATACAGCGTTTGAATTTCTGTGAATTAAAAAACAGCTTTTGTAGACTGCTTAAAAGAGCATGTTATGAATATATTTGAAAACTTGAAATATGCGTATTTCATATTGAACTGATGTGAATTATTAAGTTCAAACATTTGCAGTCAAAACCATCGTAATTCTCCAATTATTTAAATAGGGCGTATAAGCCGAATAACAGCTTAGAAAATTATGGAGTAGTTTGAAGAGACAGATTTCGTCGCGAAGGAACCAGGGCGCTGTCAAATATAGGAAGTGAGCTGACATCCCAGCTCACCAAAAACACCCAAGGGGAATTGCGACGAAGCCGCGGGGCCCTGCAGAAAACTCGCTGAGACATGGGATGGCAGCATGTCTTCAGTGCATCGAGAGTTAAAGTTCATGGGAGCAATAGCGTCGAAGTTCATGGGAGCAATAACGTCGAAGTTCATATGAGCGTGAGTGTTGAGTGGAGTTTCACATCCTTGATCGAATTTCTACTGGCCCGCTGACTAACTTTGTGTTTTTCGAAGAGATGAAATTCGACGTCTAGCTGGACGTGAACCCAGAAAATGAATGAGTACTGTGGTTATCAAGTTCTGTTAAAGAAAAGGATGTGACTCGAAGCCAAAACCTCCAGTCTATCACGGTTTGAACTGGTTTGGCCTGAAAATCTTCCTTCGCTTTTCTACCCTCGGAAAAGAAACTTGATGCACAGCGCGTATTTCCAATATTCCGGAAGTAAATTTATTCATTAAACATTCAAAATTTGTTAGGAAGCTTTCGTGTGCATTTAACGCCATCAAATGACTTTAAATTGATTTAATAGTATGGTAAATCTTTTAAAATATTCCATTGTTCATTTACACACGTGGCCTGCAATAAGTTGTACTTTTAACCAAATGTATTAGTTCGTTTGTCCTCATAGAGAAGGAGGGAGTCTCAAGCAATATTCGCACGGGCATAACTCAAAACTCAGGATGTGGCGGGTGGCTGCATACCTAAGTTAGCAATGGGTTTTGATGTCGTTCTCATTCTAACGTGTGTCATGGGATTTGTACCTAGGCATGAGACTGCAATTCGTATCACAGGTTGAATTGAACGAATGAAAGGCATGGTGCAGTATTTGTATGCTGTTCACAGTTGCATAACAATAGGTTACAAAATATTTTACCATTTATTTCTAACTGATAAAAGTTTCAAAATGAACAATTTAAAATGGAAAAGTTTAAATGCAAAGAATGAATTCCGAAAAATTATGCAGAAATACATTTTTGCGGGGCGCTTTTCATACCAGGAGCAAAAAGTAATGAACTTAAGAGACAGAAGCTGAAGTCTGCAGTTTTAAAATCTTTCAAGGTTTGATTTCAATTCATATATTGGCTAAAAATCTTCTTGGAAAAGTTGGATTACTTTGAAAATTAGAAACGTGAAGCACTCTCATCTGTTCCTCAAAGTATTTTGAACCAAGGTGCAAAAAGACCTTTGCAAAATATTGCACGTTGCGTTAAGCCACAACTTACTGTGAATGTCATGATCAGAATTATTCCCTCAACTAGTCATTCCCTTATATAACTTATGATGAACTTCGTTTGATAATTGAAAATTAAAAATTATTTCATTGTCGTCAAAAAGCTGGGCTGTACACACTGCCCCAGGTTGTGGGCTACACCTTCGTGAGAAGAGAGGCCTCATTTAGCAACAAACTAAAGTTCATGAATAAAATGTCATCCAAGATGGTTCTTTAATTCAACTGTGTGTCTGTTATTTTGGTATTAACTAGATAAGTCAATTACCTATTTTTCACATCAGCAACGCATAAAAATGGCAGTACTAGTCGATTTTCTGCTACACATTCCTGATGAGGAGTTCAAAACAAGTTGAAAGCTGAAAATGATAATTGCTTGGGTCGATGTTAAAGTTTACCCATTTGAAAAATTATTTATAGGTAAAAACGTAGGTCTATGAAGGCAAACATCTCTTGTTTGCTGAATTGAATAAGAAAATCCGGTTTTAAGTTACTTAGCTGCTTCTTCGCAGATCAGAAATTAATGATCGATAAATCGAAAATTAAAAAGCACTTTGTAACAAGATCGAAGCTAACAGATCAAGAACTTAGGAATGAGTCATGCCTCCTTTTATGTTGAAAATGTCGAAAATTATTTGCAGCCAGCTTGAAATGAGAGTTTCCAATTGTGTTACGTTAAAATGATTTCGGGTGGTGAAAATGGTATCACAAAGATCATGTAGTCTCAAAGTATCATCAAATTTTGTAAAAATTCCTTGTCATTTATTTCCCAAGCGTTCTTTATCAGATTCAAATGTAAAAAGTGTCTGAGTGTCGAAAAGAGGGACATCTTTCTCCTGAAAGAAAGTATTGTGGATTGCTGCGTCATCCCTTTGAAACGACTTTCCATCACCACAGAAACATAAACTATTGAAATAGATGCTCAAGGTGTCATTTTGTTATGATCAGCAGCTGTTTGAGGTCCATGCTCAATGTGAAGTTAAAGCCTGTCTGTGACGTAGAACACACCCCACACCATGACGGAACCTCCGGCTACTATGCTGCGTCGAAAATGGAAGCAACTCGTTGTAGAAATGGGCTCGAAAATTGGTCCCATTCATTTTCGAGCCCATTTCAACCCCATATAAAAAGAGAAGAAATGGGAAATAGAAAATTTCCCCATTTGATTGTCTTAGAAATATTCTAAGAATTCTAAAACTGTCTTTGTTTTTGTTCTAGCATCAAAACTGAATGAGGAGATACATCTTGAAATATCGATACCAGTGAAAGATTTTGGTCCCCTTACCCACCCCCCCCCCCCTGGGGGGAATCTATTTTCCGTAGCGCCATAAAATTTTAGGACCGAATAGTCCACCACCTAAGGGTCCTTTTCCTACAAAAACATGAGAAATGACCATCGGGGCGACAGGGGCCTGGCAGGGACCTGAGATGATCTCCTTAAGATTAAGTCTTTTGCCTCAATGCATCCCTCCTGAAAATTTTTAACTATCTAATACACGAATTAGGCTCTAACTGCTTTGAAGAAAACCTTATGAAACTCACAGGATTGATCCAGTGTCTAGCTACAGTAACTCATAAATTTAGTCGAAGCCTTCGTAGGTCCCAAAACTCTTTAGCAGTTTACAACAACATTAGCAATATTAACTCATGTTAATCAATCAACTGAGTCTTGAGCAACAGTGTTTCATCGTCCAACGCTGCTGATGATATCTGAAACAAGAAAAAGAATTAGGAATGGAGAAGCTCCTTTATGCCAATACATGCTTGGAAAATCAATGCTTGGCTCCTACAGAGCCGAGTGACATTTGCTACTCGAAGTCAGTCTCGGGTCTCCAGGTCCGAGTGCGGAGCAGAAGCCGCGCTCATCCTCTCTAATGCCACTTGCTCTCATTCCTCAGAAGGAACTTAAAGGCCAGAGGGGCTGAAAGAAGGAAATAAAAAATGCCGGTGCAACGATTACATTTAACTGTTTCGATGACATGGAAAAGGGAATAGAAGACACGCTGGATAATAATGATGTGATACAGTATATATGTAGCTCAACACAAACAAATATTGCTAATGGTAAGTAGCATATCAGAATCTGTAGAAGCTAGAGCAAGAGTGCTACAGGTAATGGCGGATTACATGAAAGGTGAAGAGGAAATGAAGCAAAGAAACAAAACCTACAGATGTTTGCAATACGAGTATATTGCTGCGAATTGCTGAAGAGCACCAAGTCTAACTGCGATAGGCATTTCATTCCAGGAGGCATATGACTCAAGCAATGAAATATTTTCGAAAGTTATACTTGAAATAACACGCCTTGATGAAATTTTTCTTATGAGTTCAATCATGAAGTACGTTCTACGTTGAATTTCCCGAAACAAATTTACATTTACAACGTTGTCTACTATCCATCAGGATATTTACAATATTTTAATGATACCTCATTCCAGGAAAAAAATAGGCGTTGGATAATAAATATCCGTGATAGCAGGTTACCATTTATTGGTCTCGCAAAATCATTAACGTTATCCACTTTAATTAATTATTTCTAGAATGGGACGCCTCGGAATATCATGCGCTTCTAAGTAACAAATTTAATTTTCGAGGCACCTGACTAGCCAAATACTACAAAGTTGGGTACAGGTACACTGAAGAATAATTATTCTCTTCTTCGAACACGGCACGTTGCGTTAATTATGTTCACTCAAGTGGTTGAGTGCAATCACGGCAGTCCACTTCCTGGTATATTAAAGCTGTCAACGCTCTGAGTGGCGCAAGCTCGGTTCAGTCACCTCGAAATTAGGAGCGACTCAATCATTAGATTTAAAAATAACTTCTTTCAGTTTTGCTGTTCCCAAACCCTGCCAAATCAAAGTTTTGAACGTTCTCATTAAGTTCAAACGATAACGCGTGTGAATGGCGCTTTTCATGACTATGAAAAATTTTTAACATACAAGTAGATATGGGTCGTACACCCTAAACACCTTCATCGATTTCTCGTTAAAATTTCATTTAATTGATAACAATTATTGACAAAATTGATTCCTTCCCTTACTCTCAAGGCAGGAATGGGATGATACAAACGAAGAAATGGGCATAATGGCACGTTTCTAGTTATCTAAATGTGTCATAATCGAGACCTGCACTGTTGGTCAAGTCAAGTCTTACAGCGAGGATGTACCCAACTCATGGGATGTAGTCTTGTTAAGATGGGGATCTTAACTTGACCTCGCTCATTCGGAGAGGTTGGCCATGTTGACATTATCATTCAGTGGTCACATTTTTGAACATTTCACTTCTTCATGTGGTCTATCCGACCGCAAAAGTTCCACTGCCCATTTGGCTATATTACGATTTTTTTATCGGGCCAAAATCCCGAAGTATTAAGTTTTTTTAAGTAGACAACGGACACCTGACATATTGCAATATGTATGGAATTATTGCAATATGTATGGAATTTACTTGACAACCCTCAATTTTTACGATTTTGGCAAAAAAAATATATGGAGTAGCCAATTCGTCAGGGGGACTTTTGCTGCTCTCTGCATCACTATGATAATGAAAATATATATTTTTTGAAAATCCGGGCACTATCCGCTAGTCTTTTGCTCATATAATGAACGTTTCTTCTAATAAATACTAATTGTAGTAATAATAATACAGTAGGAGTAGTACAATATACCATAAAATAATGCAATGAACTTTGCTCGTGAAGCAATTTTTTGTAAAATCGATTCTGATGAGAAGCCATAGATATTTCTATGTATTAAAACATCAGCCTCTCGGGTAACTGTAGCACACATGAAACTTTAGTCTTTAAAAAAAGTAAGTTCATTATGCATATTCGTAGGACACTTTCCTTTGACGGAATGTAGCGAAGAACCCCGCACCAATTACATTTCATCAGCATTTCTCTATCGGTTACGTATATTTAGTAAACTGAGTTCTGCAACAAGTTCGGGAAATTTGATGACCAATATTTTCCTCTTTTCTTTCCAGGGATGGTGATGTGACTTTGACATCGACTGCCCTTGGAATAAACTGACACTGCTGCACAGTATGGAATCCAACAAGTTATGCAAAAATGTAGTGGGTGTGCAATTCCACGCTGATGGTTGTGTTCATGGCGATTGTTTGATCGAAAATAGCTCCCTGAAGAGCCGGTGCACTCGAGAGACCTACAGAAATAATATCGTGATCAAATGTGACAATAAAGCGCTAACCAAGCGAACAATCTCGGAGCAACACGTCTCAGGCAGCTGTGGAGTAACTGTGTGTCAAGTTTCTAATTTATCAAGGACACCAGATTTAAAATCGCTGAACTGTGCTGAGGGAATACCTTCCTTAGAGTTGCAGAGCAAGGAAAAGTCTAAAACTTTCCGTAAATTCTCTAACGATGGATGTCCTCTAAATCAACTTTCTCTTCTAAAGCGCCAAGAAGTTTTCGTCCAGAATTCGAGGTGGTTCAGATGAGGCTTGTTTGCGAAGCAGCACCGGTTCTCCTGTCCCCAGGCGCTGTTCTTCGCAACGTTATTTAGGTCCAAATTAAGAAATTTAGGCTACGCAGGACGCACTTCGAGAGACAAAAGAAAAGGCTGGTTGTGCTGCTCAATGAAAGCTCCATTTGTTCTCTCCGTTCTGCTGATGTTTGTCTTCTCGGCCGTGGCTGGTGAGTACTGGCAGCGAATGCCGACCGATAAACTTAAATTTACTCTTTTTTACGTTTACTCAATAAATGTTCCCGGCTCAAAATTAGAACTAAGCTATAATATTGAACAAATCAAAGTCACTTTCAATGAATTGCGTTGTATTTGCCAATCCTCATTCAGAAAATTTTGAAATTTGTATCCACCTGTTTTCTTTATGTATCTGATGCATTTGTTTCCCTCTCATTCATTTCATTTTGTGAAGATGTGCACTCATTTCTAACCATCCGTATACCGTCTCTCTTTTTTTTTGTTCTCTGTATTTTATGTTTGATGTGCATTTTAATGTGCGCGCAAAATTATTCTTCGGTTGTTAAATAGGAATTAGCTGTAAGTTCTTACATTTTTTAATTCATTTGCATAGTTGTCAACCATAATTGAAGACGAAGGCTTGATATTTAGGCATTTTGGAAACAAACCAGTTCTCCTACATCCGTACACCAAAGTAATTCCGCTTGAACCAGTTGTGTTGAGTTTCCCAAGCAGGCTAATCATATGAAAGGAGTTTGCGAAGTTTAGTTTGAGGTGCGTAGTTTAGATACACTCGAGTTTAAGAGACTAAAAAGTTGCCAGAGACAGATGAAAAATGAGACGAATGTTTAGCTCGTTTGACGACTGAAAGCGTGACATTGCATTATGAAAGTGATCAGAAATTGAAGGCTAGTAGCTGCTAATTTTTTTAACAATTTTTTGTGAACTTTAAGTTACTTTATTGAAATACACTCCCACTAAGTGGGAGTCTCACTTTTTGCTTGCGTTTTGTTGTTTGATTTCATTTTAGTATTTCACTGCTCACTCTTACATCCAGTGCTACTTATGGGGATGTAGGGATAAACCTCCTTCATCCTTCAAATTGTCTCCTATCCTCATTCAAGTTTGTCATTATTTATTTATTTCCTGATGTTACGAAACTTGATGAGCAATAAAAACCGAAATGTTCCAATTATCTTCAGACAATTTTATTTCTGTAAGTAGGTTAGTCTTCTGTTCATATAAGGCCTAATCTCGTGCTCATTTGAAACTGAATAAATGTGGTAGCCAAAACTAATAGTAAGATGATAAATATCTCTGAAACACCATCATTTTTGCCAATCGTCTAATGTGACATTTTTTCTTTACTCGGTTTGTAATGACGTCTATGTTTGCGAGACCTCCAAAAAAATCAATACTCAAAAATTTTACTGAACGTCATGCATGTCATATTGAAGCATTGAGTTCACTCAACAGTTTCCTCAAACTTAGGGGTATTTGAATAAAGTTTGTGACGTCATTTCCTCGTAGTCAATGCTTTCGCTTATTTCTGTTTGTTTGCTACTTGAATCTCAAACGATAAAAATCTATACTATAATAAGAGCCGCGTCCGTCTGTCTGTCTGTCTGTGTGTCCGAAGCCAGCCAAAAGAGTGTGCTGAGCGTATCTGTGATACAAGCTCGGCCTCATCAACTCTCGAGAGATTAAATTTTTACTTCTTAAGGCCATTCTTTCATATCGCCTTCTTTCTCATTTCAAATAAAGGGGGAGTGGACTATTCTTCTATACTATAATAAGAGCCGCGTCCGTCCGTCCGTCGGTCGGTCTGTCCGAAGCCAGCCTGCAGTGTGTGATGAGCGAATCTGTGATACAAGCTCCAGCCCTATATATTTTGACGGGCCGTGTTCACGCGGCCTGATCAACTCTCGAGAGATTGTATTTTTTAATTTCTTTCGGCCTTTCTTTCATTTCGCCCTCTTTTTTATTTCAAATAAAGGGGGAGTGAACTACAGCTTTTTAACTTTAATTTAAAAAAGCTCAAGTTCAATTTAAAAAAGCTCAAGTTTAATTTAAAAAAGTTAAAGGTCAATTTAAAAAAACTCAAGTTTAATTTAAAAAAGCTCAAGTTTAGTTTAAAAAAGATCAAGTTTAATTTAAAAAGTCCATCATTGATGCTTCTCAGCTTGAGAATAAAACCTCTTACAGAACACCTCTTACAGAACAGTACCTCCTACAGAACAGATCTGCGCCTTCTCGAATTTTTGTATATTTACAAAATGAAACCTGCTCTCAATGAAACTTTAAGTGCTTTCCCGCTTCATGTTGCCAATACGTAATTCAGTTTTTCCTTCATCTTTTTCATATTTTTTACCGTTGTTTGTGTTTTTTCAAAGTTTAGATTTTGTATGTATACTACTTTAGTGCTTTAATTTCTCTTATTTGGTTTTGTTTTACAGAAATTTTCTTGCCGAAGATGGATAGTTAGTCCGAAACGTTGAGTTTTATACGATCATTTTTAATAAAAATGACTTTACGAGTAGCGATTTTTGCCTTGCTTTTAAATTTGAAAAGTCTAAAGCAAGCTCTATTTAAAAACGATGAATTTCAATTTTGAAAAGCTTATGTTTCTAAAATTCCATACTTATGTAATAATAATATAAGTAAAGTTTATTTGTCAGAAGGCATATTTATTTAAAAGTACTGACCCTGAAAATAGAGTAAATCGAATATCAGACAAGGCAAGCTGCTGTGTTGTTGTACTTAATTTGGCATTCTTTAAGTTTTACCTATGATTCATTTGCTAAACAGATCATTGGTACTTATATCTATTGATAAAAATGATGCAAATAAACTTTATGTCATAAGTAACTGTGGGACAATTAGCATTCTGCATTGACTGAAAAGTTGAAGCTCAGTAATGTTCAATTTTTCAGTCAGTGTAGTTTGCTAATTGTCCTACAGTTACTTATTACATGAAGTTTATTCGCATCATTTTTGCCAATAGATAAAAGTACCGATGACCTGTTTAGCATATGATTCATAGGTAAAACTTTAAGAATGTCAAATTGAGTACAACACCACAGCAGCTTGCCTTGTCTGATATTCGATTTACTCTATTTTCAGTGCCAGTACTTTTAAATAAATATGCATTCTCATGAATAAACTTCAATTATCTTATTATTACATAAGTATGCAATTTTAGAAACATAAGCTTTTAAAAATTGAACTTGATCTTTTTTTAAATAAAGTCTGCTTGAGACTTTTTAAATTAAACTTGATCTTTTTTAAATTAAACTTGATCTTTTTTAAATTAAACTTGATCTTTTTTAAATTAAACTTGAGCTTTTTTAAATTAAGCTTGAGCTTTTTTAAATTGACCTTGACCGTTTTTAAATTAAACTTGAGCTTTTTTAAATTGAACTTGAGCTTTTTTAAATTAAAGTTAAAAAGCTGTAGTGTGTATAACAAGTCTACGACATGCTGATGAGGGTCGTACAATCACGAATCTCAGGAAAGTCTCGATTATATTCTTGCTTCATGTGGAAAAATTACGCTTGGAAAATTTCAGCACAAGACTCTATTGACTAATTTTTGTACCTCCTGTTTATTGTCATTTTTTCTTTCCATATACTGTTATTTTGATTATTTTTACTAGTGTACACGGATCATCTATATTCTACTTGTTCCTTTCTTAGTTCCTGAGTTCCTTAGTTCGTCCGTCCGGTACGCTTTCGTCCGAATCTGCAGTATCACTGATACCGAATTGCTGAGTGTAATATTAAAATATGACTTTTACAGGCATTCATATGCTTAACATTTATCAGGATAGGTTCGGTACGGTTAGGATAGGTTAGGTTAGATTAGAATAGGATAGGATGGGTTGGGTTAGGATAGGTTTGGATAGGTTGGGATTGGATCTGTTATGATAGGATAGGTTTTCACCAGTGGAATTTCCACGGGTCCTGCTAGTCAAAAATAACGAAATTCGATATTTTCTTTAATTAATATTTTTCCTAATTGTGGATGACAGACAAATATATCCATCCTAGTGGTACTCGCCATTAAAATATTCTTGTACTAGTGCACTTTTGCAAATCTTACCATTCAGGATCCTTAAATAAATATGTATACGAGCGCGGCCGAGAGACGAACCAACCAGCCAAGCAAGCAACAGCCCTGTATTACACAATAGATGTAACCATAATAATACCTGAATCAATTCGTACTTCACTGTCTTTGTCTGAATGTTGCGAAAGTATTTTTCTGGAAAGTATTTTTCTGGAAAAGGCCATTTTACCCTCTCATCGTATCAGAGTTAGTACAGGGACGACAGGGAAAACAATGTCCTCACACGCATATTTTTGGCTTTGAGAGTCGAAATTTCAAGCAAAGAAAACGCGAAGTTTTACGTCAACATCTGATTCATCGGCTGTTACAGAAAATAAACTGAAAAAATTCCAAACCAAATAGATGAGAAGATACAGTACAGAGTTTCACTCTTGGTTGCAGTGTGGTCAAGAATGTGTTACTGCCATTTAATTGAATTTTGCATTGACTTTTTGAAGCGCCTTCAAACATGTTTGCATTTTTCGTACAGTAGCGTTACCAGAGTGAAATATTGCTCCAATCGAGTCCTCACAATTTCTCAGGCATGAAAGATAATACGATTTTTCAAAATAATCTATACATGCAAAGTTTTGTCTTCTCTACTGAACCAAAAATTCATTTTTTGCAGTAAAGTTATTGTAGTAAATTCCTCCTCATGTCATTGTGTGGCCAAACCATTTTAATTAGTATTTAAAGGACTTTCTTTACAGTATCGAGCTTAAAGAAGTTATATTAAAATGCGCATGGTAAATAACTATGTATGGAAACAGACATTGCAGTCATCATAGAGTTCATTAACTATTTCTAATGCAGCCATAAGGAAGTGCTCGCATACATATATCGTAAAAAGTGCCCACCTCAACTTCAGTGACTATGACGAAGCAGAGCTCATAATAAGACTGAGATATTTCGACCCTGAAAACCTGAGCGAAAAGTTTAGTAATGAGGTGGCAAAAATTTCACTTGAGTGACACGGCTGCCTTGCACGAGACTCTCTAATCTCAGCCTGGAGGTGGCGGGGACCAACCAGGAGTAATTAATTATGAGGTGTCATTGACAGAAACCATTGTAGGACGGAGCCACCTCGGCATATGATCATCAATCTTGCCTTGCCTATTCATCACACAGAATGGAATTGTTGCGGCTCTTGTTGCAACAGGGCGTTGGTGCTGGGACTGTTGTTAGAGCAGGGTGTTGTTTTAACGGCTTTTGTAGCAGCAGGAAGTTGTTGTTGAGACTGTTGTTACTACTGGGCACTGTTGTTAGGGCTGTTGTTGCTGTAGGTTGCAGTCGAGGCTATTGTTGGCGCAGAATGCTGTTGTTGCCGCAAGCTGCTGTGTTTGTAGAAATTGTTGTTGCAGGGCAAAGACTGTTGTTGAGGGCGCTGTTGCTGCAGGGCACAGTTGTTTGTTCTGTTGTTGGTCTAAGGCTAGGTTGGAGCGGATGTTGTAGCTGTTTTTGTTATAAGACGCTGTTGAAGTAGAAAGTCGCTGCAGGCGATAATGTTGTGGCGGCTGTTGTTTCTGCATGGTGCAGTTGTTGAGAGTGTAGTTTGTGTTAGGCTCTGTTACAGCCACTGCTATTATAGTAGGGCGCTGTTGTTGGAGTTGTTGCTGCAGTGTGCAGTAATTGAGATTGTTGCATTGTGCTTTTGTTGGGGCCGATGTTATACAATGGCCAGTTGCTGTGGGTGTTGTTTCTGTGGGGCACAGTTTTTTAGGTTACTGTTGTTGCTGATGATCGTGCGGCTGTTCTTGTTGTAAGCAGCTAGTATTGGTGTTTTTTCATGACACTGTTGTTGCGGATATTGTTGTTTAAGAACGTTGTTGTAGCGGGTGTTGTTGCTGCAAGGCTCGATGCAGTTCGTGGTGTAGCAGGTAGAGAGAGTCATCATAAAATACAGCATGGGAGTTCAGAGTTTGAGAGACTCATGCATCCAGCCGGATGAGAGACTTATCATGAAATACTGCAAGAGAGTTTGGAGTTAAAGAGACTTATACAGCAAGATGAGAGGCTGAGAAATACTGTTAAGGAGTTTGGACGTTAAAAGACTTGTGTTGAAATACTGCTTAAGAATTTATTGTGGCGAAACCTATGCCAACTTTGCTTACAATATGACTTCACGATGTCGTCTCTTTGTGTTTACTTTCCTATAAGGGGAGCAATGATTGATGAACGAGAGTTTGTGATAATTAATTAAAATTGTAGAAATGATGGCTAAATACGGTCAGAAGCTATATATCCAATACAGATATGAATTATACGGGGAACTTTTTTGGTATTTTCACTACTAAAAATGTAAACTGTTACAGTTTTTTTTTCGTAAATGTTAGTTCTTATTTTATGCCGCCTAAAAACATTTGATGTAACGAGATCATTGTACGTTCAGCTTGAGTCCATTAAGGCCTTTTGTACACGTACAATGACACTCAATTGTTGAAAAACAGTTATGATTTCTGGGGTAGTTCGGTTAATAGGTGTCATTGCGGTTTAGATAACACTACTTTAGTTATCCTTTTAACGATAGAAAGTATAACGCATCCATGCAGTAAATGGCGACTCCACAACGTTTTTGCTCGTTTTTTTTTGCACGACCAGATTCGTATGCATTATTCATAATTTTCGCACCTTATGTTCCTAGCGTCTAATCGAAAATAGTGTCAATCAATCAATAGGCGTCGCAATATATTCAAGTGACGTCATTCGTGACACTTTTAGAATGATGAAAATAAGCTTGATTCAAGCGAAGTCTGAATGTGAATTTCTTCTTCTGCAAGCTCCAGTGAGTGGAGACACTTTTCGTACAATCTTCTTATGAAAGGTTGTTTTGTTAACTCTTCAGAAATATGATAAAATCGATTTTTTATAAGGAATACAGTATGTCTGATGATCTAATATTCTATTGTTTTTGAATTTCGAGATGGAGTGATGAATGTGGAATTGAAAAGAAATTATTTATTCGAAATGAATAGTTCTGTGAATACTAACAATATATGCGAAATTATAAGCCCTAATATTATTATTCGCTAAGGCTGTGCTAAGAGACCACAAAGATGTAAAATTAAAGTGTTGTAAAGGAGAGTGGTGAATACAAACGACCAAAAGCAAAATTATGAAACATAAGCACACGACTTTATGTAAAAAAAATTTACTAATTTTCATTCAATTAACAATTGATGGCCGATCACATATCACAACAATGAGCTGGTCATGCACGCCTCTGGTGGCTGCTCCGTTATCGCACGAGGAATGATAAGTTTGGGAAAATAGGGCGAGGAGTAGAGCATACTCGTGACTAGACGCATGACAATAGGGCGAGGAGTAGAGCATACTCGTGACCAGACGCATGACAATAGGGCGAGGAGTAGAGCATACTCGTGACTAGACGCATGACAATAGGGCGAGGAGTAGAGCATACTCGTGACTAGACGCATGACAATAGGGCGAGGAGTAGAGCATACTCGTGACTAGACGCATGACAATAGGGCGAGGAGTAGAGCATACTCGTGACTAGACGCATGACAATAGGGCGAGGAGTAGAGCATACTCGTGACTAGACGCTTGACAATAGGGCGAGGAGTAGAGCATACTCGTGACTAGACGCTTGACAATAGGGCGAGGAGTAAAGCATACTCGTGACTAGACGCTTGACAATAGGGCGAGGAGTAGAGCATACTCGTGACTAGACGCATGACAATAGGGCGAGGAGTAGAGCATACTCGTGACTAGACGCATGATAATAGGGCGAGGAGTAGAGCATACTCGTGACTAGACGCTTGACAATAGGGCGAGGAGTAGAGCATACTCGTGACTAGACGCTTGACAATAGGGCGAGGAGTAGAGCATACTCGTGACTAGACGCATGACAATAGGGCGAGGAGTATAGCATACTCGTGACTAGACGCTTGACAATAGGGCGAGGAGTATAGCATACTCGTGACTAGACGCATGACAATAGGGCGAGGAGTAGAGCATACTCGTGACTAGACGCATGACAATAGGGCGAGGAGTAGAGCATACTCGTGACTAGACGCTTGACAATAGGGCGAGGAGTAGAGCATACTCGTGACTAGACGCTTGACAATAGGGCGAGGAGTGGAGCATACTCGTGGCTAGACGCTTGACAATAGGGCGAGGAGTAGAGCATACTCGTGACTAGACGCTTGACAATAGGGCGAGGAGTAGAGCATACTCGTGACTAGACGCTTGACAATAGGGCGAGGAGTAGAGCATACTCGTGACTAGACGCTTGACAATTGGGCGAGGAATAGAGCATACTCGTGACTAGACGCTTGACAATAGGGCGAGGAGTATAGCATACTCGTGACTAGACGCATGACAATTGGGCGAGGAGTAGAGCATACTCGTGACTAGACGCTTGACAATAGGGCGAGGAGTAGAGCATACTCGTGACTAGACGCTTGACAATAGGGCGAGGAGTAGAGCATACTCGTGACTAGACGCATGACAATAGGGCGAGGAGTAGAGCATACTCGTGACTAGACGCATGACAATAGGGCGAGGAGTAGAGCATACTCGTGACTAGACGCATGACAATAGGGCGAGGAGTAGAGCATACTCGTGACTAGACGCTTGACAATAGGGCGAGGAGTAGAGCATACTCGTGACTAGACGCTTGACAATAGGGCGAGGAGTATAGCATACTCGTGACTAGACGCATGACAATAGGGCGAGGAGTAGAGCATACTCGTGACTAGACGCATGACAATAGGGCGAGGAGTAGAGCATACTCGTGACTAGACGCTTGACAATAGGGCGAGGAGTAGAGCATACTCGTGACTAGACGCTTGACAATAGGGCGAGAAGTGGAGCATACTCGTGGCTAGACGCTTGACAATAGGGCGAGGAGTATAGCATACTCGTGACTAGACGCATGACAATAGGGCGAGGAGTAGAGCATACTCGTGACTAGACGCTTGACAATAGGGCGAGGAGTAGAGCATACTCGTGACTAGACGCTTGACAATAGGGCGAGGAGTAGAGCATACTCGTGGCTAGACGCTTGACAATAGGGCGAGGAGTATAGCATACTCGTGACTAGACGCATGACAATAGGGCGAGGAGTAGAGCATACTCGTGACTAGACGCTTGACAATAGGGCGAGGAGTAGAGCATACTCGTGACTAGACGCTTGACAATAGGGCGAGGAGTAGAGCATACTCGTGACTAGACGCTTGACAATTGGGCGAGGAATAGAGCATACTCGTGACTAGACGCTTGACAATAGGGCGAAGAGTATAGCATACTCGTGACTAGACGCATGACAATTGGGCGAGGAGTAGAGCATACTCGTGACTAGACGCTTGACAATAGGGCGAGGAGTAGAGCATACTCGTGACTAGACGCTTGACAATAGGGCGAGGAGTAGAGCATACTCGTGACTAGACGCTTGACAATAGGGCGAGGAGTATAGCATACTCGTGACTAGACGCATGACAATAGGGCGAGGAGTAGAGCATACTCGTGACTAGACGCTTGACAATAGGGCGAGGAGTAGAGCATACTCGTGACTAGACGCTTGACAATAGGGCGAGGAGTAGAGCATACTCGTGACTAGACGCTTGACAATTGGGCGAGGAATAGAGCATACTCGTGACTAGACGCTTGACAATAGGGCGAGGAGTATAGCATACTCGTGACTAGACGCATGACAATTGGGCGAGGAGTAGAGCATACTCGTGACTAGACGCTTGACAATAGGGCGAGGAGTAGAGCATACTCGTGACTAGACGCTTGACAATAGGGCGAGGAGTAGAGCATACTCGTGACTAGACGCATGACAATAGGGCGAGGAGTAGAGCATACTCGTGACTAGACGCATGACAATAGGGCGAGGAGTAGAGCATACTCGTGACTAGACGCATGACAATAGGGCGAGGAGTAGAGCATACTCGTGACTAGACGCTTGACAATAGGGCGAGGAGTAGAGCATACTCGTGACTAGACGCTTGACAATAGGGCGAGGAGTATAGCATACTCGTGACTAGACGCATGACAATAGGGCGAGGAGTAGAGCATACTCGTGACTAGACGCATGACAATAGGGCGAGGAGTAGAGCATACTCGTGACTAGACGCTTGACAATAGGGCGAGGAGTAGAGCATACTCGTGACTAGACGCTTGACAATAGGGCGAGGAGTGGAGCATACTCGTGGCTAGACGCTTGACAATAGGGCGAGGAGTATAGCATACTCGTGACTAGACGCATGACAATAGGGCGAGGAGTAGAGCATACTCGTGACTAGACGCTTGACAATAGGGCGAGGAGTAGAGCATACTCGTGACTAGACGCTTGACAATAGGGCGAGGAGTAGAGCATACTCGTGGCTAGACGCTTGACAATAGGGCGAGGAGTATAGCATACTCGTGACTAGACGCATGACAATAGGGCGAGGAGTAGAGCATACTCGTGACTAGACGCTTGACAATAGGGCGAGGAGTAGAGCATACTCGTGACTAGACGCTTGACAATAGGGCGAGGAGTAGAGCATACTCGTGACTAGACGCTTGACAATTGGGCGAGGAATAGAGCATACTCGTGACTAGACGCTTGACAATAGGGCGAAGAGTATAGCATACTCGTGACTAGACGCATGACAATTGGGCGAGGAGTAGAGCATACTCGTGACTAGACGCTTGACAATAGGGCGAGGAGTAGAGCATACTCGTGACTAGACGCTTGACAATAGGGCGAGGAGTAGAGCATACTCGTGACTAGACGCTTGACAATAGGGCGAGGAGTAGAGCATACTCGTGACTAGACGCTTGACAATAGGGCGAGGAGTAGAGCATACTCGTGACTAGACGCTTGACAATAGGGCGAGGAGTAGAGCATACTCGTGGCTAGACGCTTGACAATAGGGCGAGGAGTATAGCATACTCGTGACTAGACGCATGACAATAGGGCGAGGAGTAGAGCATACTCGTGACTAGACGCTTGACAATAGGGCGAGGAGTAGAGCATACTCGTGACTAGACGCTTGACAATAGGGCGAGGAGTAGAGCATACTCGTGACTAGACGCTTGACAATAGGGCGAGGAGTACAGCATACTCGTGGCTAGACGCTTGACAATAGGGCGAGGAGTATAGCATACTCGTGACTAGACGCATGACAATAGGGCGAGGAGTAGAGCATACTCGTGACTAGACGCTTGACAATAGGGCGAGGAGTATAGCATACTCGTGACTAGACGCATGACAATAGGGCGAGGAGTAGAGCATACTCGTGGCTAGACGCTTGACAATAGGGCGAGGAGTATAGCATACTCGTGACTAGACGCATGACAATAGGGCGAGGAGTAGAGCATACTCGTGACTAGACGCTTGACAATAGGGTGAGGAGTAGAGCATACTCGTGACTAGACGCTTGACAATAGGGCGAGGAGTAGAGCATACTCGTGACTAGACGCTTGACAATAGGGCGAGGAGTAGAGCATACTCGTGGCTAGACGCTTGACAATAGGGCGAGGAGTATAGCATACTCGTGACTAGACGCATGACATTAGGGCGAGGAGTAGAGCAAACTCGTGACTAGACGCTTGACAATAGGGCGAGGAGTAGAGCACACTCATGACTAGACGCTTGACAATAGGGCGAGGAGTAGAGCACACTTGTGACTAGATGCTTGACAATAGGGCGAGGAGTAGAGCTCACTCGTGACTAGATGACTAAATATTTTTGTGTGGTCGGCCAATAGAATCTTATTTATTACAGCGTAGTTTAAAAAAAATTAAAAACAATTGCGGAAGCATTTGATGTCTTTCAGTAAAATTTGATGTCAGTAAAACTAAGGGGTTCATAGTAAAAGGTCGTACAAAATGTTGAGCTCATAATAAAAGTGAGCTTATAGTGGAATTGTTGAGGAGAGCGCAAGGCTTAAATTGGGTATTGATGCATCAAAATATCCGCTTAGATTGAACTACATGACTCTAGAAATTAAAATAGTTACTTTATTTAACGCTCATATGTTCAGAAAAACCGACGCATGTGTTTTGACACATGTGATAAATATCATCATAAATGAAAGAGTGTGATTTTGGTTTAGTAGAGTTGGAACAGTCACTTATTTGGGTTAATTCTGGCATATCTTGGCTGTGTCCTAAATTTTCATGTGCAATGCCAGAATATTTTTCAACAGCGAAATTCAAATTCTTTCATAAATGTGAACATTTCCACCAGCCGGAGGTTACTTAGGGTGTACCATAGAAGAGGAAATATGTTTGTTTTTTTACCGTGGCGTGTTGCATTTACTGAAAAATTCTCCGGCGTTGTAAATGCATTGCAAAAATTTAGAAAACTTCTCACGATATTTGCACGCATCGTGTAATGCAATGCTTCGTGTGGCAAATTTTACATTTTAGGATTAAAACAACATGGGAAGCCAACGCAATAAAGCCACCCATCCCTCAAGGAGAGACGTGAATCGCTCGGCACGTGCAATTCATCTGAATGTGTATCTGGTATTCATTTATCTTCCCTCCACTAATGAGCTAAATGAGGAAATAAACAACTTTTGCAGCTCTAACTTTGAAGGTCAAATATTTTTAAACTAACTGTTTCTTTATCACGAAACACGCGTAAATATTCGGTGAGGCTTTAGAGCATTGTATTTTTAATTTGAATTCACAATTTATTAATCTATTTGGCGAAGGCCATACAATAAAGAAACTAAAACAAATATACGGTGAAAAAATTCAATAGAACTTTAAGATCACCAAGAAACACAATAAATCCCAAGTGGGTAGGATTCTTTCGAAAAAGCCGAAATTTGGCACACCTTGAGAAAAACAGTTCATTATGATTAAACCATGAGTGTAACTATTTCACTACAAATTGATTATTAGAAGCTGACTCCTATTATTTTAGGAACTGATTTGCAGAAACTGTCGCGGGATAGGATCTGGATTATATTTTCAAAAATATTTATTGAATTACGATGTGTTTTATTTACAAAAATGGAATGCAGGTACAAACTGCGCATGCCTGTGGTCCGTGGAGTATTCAAGCGTCCTTTAATTCGAACTTTGGATGGTAAGAAGTGAACAGGAAAAGAATTGAAGCATATTCTGCATCAATATTTTTACAGTGATTCTTCGGGAGGTGATACGAAATTAATAATAAAAGTCACAAGGTTACACACTTCTGCTCCAAGCATAAACAAGTTAGTCATACAGATAACAATGTTCATCGTGAGAAATTGAGCACTAGATATATCGCTTTTGATAATTATCGACAGTAATGGTTAGGATTACAATCACGCCCAGTGAATGAGTTAATCAACAATTGTCTTTCTTTGGACTCGGAAACAGGATGAAATCGTGCTGAGATGCAGGCTGAATTTTGTGCTGTCTGAATCACTGATTGTTGAGTCATTTACAAAAGCCTACAAAGTATGGTTACTGCCGTCATTTTTCATTGCGTTATTCTTCAAACACACAGCATCAGTTGCAGCTGCTGTTAAATTCCAGACAATGTCCGTTTATTTTGACTATAGCGTTGACGGTACACGTCATTGTTCCTGGTATAGGCATAAAGTCAGTCATTTGGGACTGTGTTCCTATTTTCAAACCCATAAATGCGAGACATAACTTTGCGTCAGCAGCTACAGAAATTGTAATCTTTCTTGTCCCACGCCTGCGGCAGACGCGGCAGCTGCAACGTGAATGTGTCAGCGGAAAATTGAAAATGTCATTTCATGTCACAGTTCTGGTAGTGGGTGACCTCAGGCCAAAAAAGTAAAGGATTACATTTTGTAGCGAAGTTTTTCAGAAACTCACAGACGAATTAAAAGTTTCGACACTGTTCGGGTGAAGTAAGGTGAAAATAGGCAAAGTTTCTTGTCGTTTCTCAGCAAGAGATCATGAATTATTGTTCAATATCAGAAAGTGGGTCCACTCGTAAGGCAGCGTTCAGATGAGGGTTGGGGCGAGACCATTTACTTCGCTGAGAGAGAGCTGTGTGAAAAATAAAGAAGTTTATTTTACGCTCAGTCTGCGTCGGAGACTTTTAGTTCTAGGGCAGTTTGTCTTCCTTAAACACTCTCGTCTGGGAGATGGTTCATTTGTAAGCATTTGGAGACGCTAGTGGGTTTTTCGCTCCAAGTGACTGTCGACCATGAGTGCTTCTTTTAACGTAAATTAGCACGTTTCTGTCAACATCTGTATTGAAAATGAAGGTACATCAGTTACTTCGTATTGCCAAAAATACTCGCAATTAGATGCAATTTAGCTAAATCGGTTTTCCCAGTTGTAAGTGATTGAGCATGATGTTAGCGTATTTTTTTGAAGACATTTCAGGGGACATATCTGGGGTGTTTTAAAATTTTCAAAACTATTCAGACTTCTAACGAATTACAAACAAGAGTTCCCATGCGTCACATTCAGCCCTGCAAGCGCTCGAGGTCCAGCGTAAAAAGCGTGACTTGCACAGGGCGGCAGCCGACTTTTGCACGGAGTTGCTGCATGACACCCAAGCTTGGAAATTTTTCTCGAGACGCCGAAATTTAATCTGAAACTTTCACTCCAAATGTTGCATTTTTAAACACTTTTTCGTGCTATAACGAAAAGCAAAAACTGTTCCGGCAGCGTGGAAAGTTTCTCATTTGAATGCAGACCCTGAGATTTCTCTCTTCGTCATAGCTTGGTTTAATTTTAGAGCCGAAAGCTGAAGTGCCACTGTGTCTGAGTTCGAGAGCATTTTATTTTTGAACACATGAGTTGGTATTCTTCCGAATGGAAAATTATTCGCTCAGAAGAAGATCCAAATGATATCGCAACGGATATTTCTATAATAAAATGAAAAAATTAAATTGTTTCCAGGTATTTATTGGAACGTGTTCCTTTACAATGAAACTATCCGCGTTATACAAAGCACAATTATGAATGAAAGTGAACAGTGAATTCACTTAATCATCGCAGCGTATTTTATTTCAGCAGTGTTTTAAACTGATTTAATATCGTCAACATATATGACCGAGGGCCGGTAAAATACCTGTGAAGCAGGCAGAAAGTTTTTGGTGAGTTTGCGATCATTGGTAGGCGATGATACAAATTATATCTACTTTCTTCAAAAGCTGGATCTTTTCGCGAAACAATTCATCAGTGAACGCGTGCGAGATCAATCGCATAACTTATCTAATGATAGACCACCACTGGCATCCACGGAATGAACTCATTCTTACTGATCAAAATGGCAGCGACAAGCTCGAAGACATTGTGGTGAACCAGAACATCAATAAGAAGCCACACTGACAAATATCAGCGGCCAATGATTGAGATTTGTGCGGGTCATATATCAATCTAAATTAGAAATTATTGCATACCTACCACTACGGACGCTGAGAGAAGTATTCTCTTGATCAGACGGACAGTGTAGCAATGGGCAATAATGTTTTTTATTCTTTAAGAGTACTTCGGAAGCTTGATTATCTTCAGTTTTATTCTGGCGTTCATAAAAATCATCTACGTTATTTCTTTGTTCCTTTTGATAGCTATCTACCATTTTGTTTTTCCTAAAATTTAAAATCAAGTTTCTAGCGTCTAGTTTAGATTTATAGTATGTGTTTTAATAAAGTTAATAAATTGGAGCGAATGATTTTCGAATGGAAACCATTCTAGTTTAGTTCCGTATGCAATCAAACTACCAATGATTTTAGAATTGTCGCATATACAATCAATAAAAATTCTCAATTCTCGAAGAGATTCTTTTGGATGTTTTTTCTGTCTGTGCTTTGATGAAGGCTCGATATCATCGGGTAGAATTCTCGAAGAATTTAATTGAAAAATTTTGAAACAATTTCTCAGAGCCTGCACAGAAATTATAAAACACAAGCGTCTTTTCTTGTCCTAGACTAAATAAAATACTATTCGCATGGAGTCTCACGTCAGCCTGTCTCTGTCAGCAAATGTTGTTATGCCGCTGCGTTGGAAATTAGTTGAAACACAAGAGCTTTTAACTCAAATTGAAGTCGATGTTAGATATTCTCAATGCTTGGAGTTTGGAGTTAAAAACATTTTCTTGCTCATTTTTGTCATGAAATTAATCTTGCAGAGTCACACAATGGAAACGACACATTATAAACTTTAGCAACACTTTTTCAACTGTTGATATTCTGTAGAACTGAAATCTGTGAAATACTCATTAAAATACATTTTTAAATACATTATGGAAAACAAGCTTATTCCGGCCTCAGTAGTTATTCTCAGCTCCAAGAATTACTTCTGTGTAAAGTCGCTACTTTATATGTGCAATGATTAGAGTTTGTTCCGATTGTACACTAATTCTCGCGATTTGTAAAGGAAAAAACGAGGAAAACAATGAAATAGTTTTTTCAAATTGCGGGATAATTCTTCCAATTTCAATATACAGCTTTAGATGCATTTTATGAGGGTTCCAAATTATGTTCGGCTCGAACAATTTCAGAAGCCAAATACACACTAGCATATATATCAAAGGTCTCCAAAAATGGAGAAACGTATCATCCATGCCGGTTTCTGAGGGCTTTACATTTGATATCAAATAAAAAATTGAATTATTTCTTTCGGGCCATTATATTTTTTAAATGACAAAGTTTGTCTATAAACTAAAAGAAATATTTGATTAAAATGTTTCCATTTGCATGTGAATATGTGACCAGCTTCATGTAGCGTATTCTCGTTCAGATAAAGAAGTCAACTAAACCATAATGAGTGGCAATTAATTGAAAAGAACTGAATTATTTTCATTCCTTAATGAGAAATATTGACTCTTAATTAAGCTCCAAAACATCATATAATATTATTTATCAGACATGCACTATTAAGAAATAACGAACTATTCATAATCGAATTGGAATAGCGTCTTAAGAATATAGACTTATTGCTCTCGTTAAAAAGGAATTCATCTGCTGTTAAATAACATATCACACACTGTTTTACAGAATTTTGTTCATGGATTGAACTCGAAGAACTCCGAATGCATGGTCGTTAAATTGAAGAGAAATCACTGAGCAACGAAGTACGAGAAACTTTGCATAAAATATGTAAAATCACAGAATTTGAGTTATTTTGCTCTCGAAACGTCATTATTAGTTCATACGTAACGAAAGTATTCCAAAAGCTATAAATCTCCTAAGAGATACATATTCGCTGCAATAATTATTCTTCGTAATTGCTGGGCATTTGTTTCACCATAGACGCTCTTGTCGAAAATTTCGCAAAAACTTTTGCTGATAATAGAACTATGAGGTAGAGGACAAGTTGACCAGGGGCCAGATTTTAAACCAACTTACCTCGTCGTAGCTGAACAGTTATCTCTGAATGGTCTCTTGTCGACATACCTACAGCTCCATGCTCTTTGTTCTAACCAAAATCTTCGTATTTTAGTATTTTCAATACGAATTACGGATTTCAGCTTGAAATAGGGCACGTAGCGTAACCAAGTCAACAGAACAGTTTGCGTTGCCAGATATACTACTATTACGACTTCGTAAATTGTTTGGAAGTTTTGCTCCTGTAGTGACGAAAGATAACATGAATCCTACTTAGTTAACAAACATGCCGCCAGCTGTTGGTCTGACGTTCGTACGCGCCTGGAAGAACGTTACATTCATCTCCGTTCAGTGTGGCTGAATGGCACAAGACTATCGAATTTCTCTCTTTTAATTCCTTATTATGTAAGAAGTGTAATGCATTTAAAACGATTTTAACGATGTTTGCATGCAGGATATGTTTCGTGGGTTTTTAGATCAGGTGTAATATTTTAAAGCCCACCGCCAATCAGGACATCACTCCTTGTGTTTTTTTTATGGAGTCTTGGCAGAGTCAGCAACACGAACATTGATATTTCCACAGGAGTACAGTCCGTTAACAAACTCAAGATTTAGAAAGATGCTTTGAAAACAACTTTTTGGAGATACAGAGCGTGTCTCGAAGCATGTTGTTCTTTGATTTGCACATACTCACCTATAATTTTTAATTTTTATGAAACTACGCAATCATCTCAAAAATAGTTAATGGATACATACTGTAAGGGAACTGACATATAAAACCTATCAGCGCTAATAGTATATGAAAGAGCTTCCAAGCACAGTTCAGGCCTTTTGAAGAATTTCAGCAATAAGAAACCATCTCCAAAGCCCACAAACCCATGTTTTTACAATTTAACTTATAAACTAATTAAAATACTATAAATATGTTGCCATTTTTTAGAGTTACTTTTATAGACAAACTAGAATACTAAAAATATAGTATAATGGTTCTATCTTGAATTTCAGCTCAAGAAAATGATCTCCAACAATAATTTCAAACAATTATATCACTTCAATAACACGTTTAAAATATATTTTTGAATGCTTACAATACCAAATATGCCAATATTTAGCATATAATACCTCAAATGCTTGAATTCCTGTGTGAGTGTACTTATTCACGATACCTGTACTGTGCTTGCTCCCTCTGGCTCCAGCTGGCTCGTACTCTCAAAGGGCAGAATATAGCTCGTAGGCAGAAGCAATTATCTGATACGCTGCAAAAAACTTATCGAGGTCTCTTTCACTTTCACATATACCGCATCCGCTGCACAGCAATCAAATCAAGTGTTTTTTATTGGCACTCCTATGCAGGATTTCTAGCTAATTATCTCCCTAAGCAGTGCAAACTGAATAATTCGGCAAGAGAAACGTCAATTAACAGAAGTGAAATTCACCTTGGCCAACCAGTTCATGTACATAAATGCAGCAGCCTTCAAAAATGCTATCACTCAGAAATCAACTTTCCTGCAAGCAAGTAAACATCTTTTAATTTCCTACAGTACAAGGAAGCTGATACCTATCACTTCACTTCTACGGTTTCTATTAGACTTTTAACATAATATATATACTTCTTCAATGTGCTAAACCGTATTATTAGAACACAGTATTGATACAGATATAATTTCACTTCAGATGAATGTTTGACATTTGTTCAGTATTTTGTAAGTTGTTTCTTATACTTTGAAACTATATTCTAACACAATTTTACTCCCTTCAGCTCAGCTTCTATAACGCAAAAAACAAGAAGAAAATTCAGTCGAATTCAGGATGAAAAAGCAAAGAAGAGATCAATCAAAATCAACGAATGAGTAACATACACAGGCTAGCGCTAAATCTTACATCATATAATATAACATTTATTCAAAGATGTTAAATTTTTTGAAAAGACTTCTTATTAATTTCTTTTTCTAAGAGTACTGAAAAAAACTTGTATTACTTCTTACTGAATCTTAAATAAGATTTTGTATTATAACTTAGAATGAATTCACAAATTTATGTTGAAGTCCTTTGGATATATATAACCATGACTTTTTTCCAAATTAATAAAATTTTTAATGTAATAAAAATGGTAGATGGCAAATTGTCGAATGTATGCCCATTATATAACAGCAAAAATACACGATAACGTAAAAACTCGAAAAAGTACATAAAGAAAATATTGACTTCCTGTGGTCCTGGAAAAAATTACCTTTAGACGTAAATCTTTTAAAACTGAATAAAACATGCAATGTACTTTGCAACGCCTGTAGCTGTTGAGAACTGTCGCAAACTTGAGAAAACATTGAAACCTATGGAAAACATCAATAATATGTTAATATCTGTCAAATTCTTCCCGATACGTAAAAATAAGCTTAAAAATATTTTGACACATGTAACAAAAGTATGACAAATATCTATAGTTATAGAAAATCTTTAAAATATTTCCCTCATGTGTATGTATGAAAATTTTAAAAAGAGACGTGAGCGATAAATGAAACGAGCTCACAGTAAGATTACTGAGATATTTCAATTAAGAAAGATGGGGATTTCTCAGCAACATTATACCTGAAATTAAAACGGTTAAAAAACAATGATTTGACAATATCAAGTTACTACTTAATTTGAAAGTGAAACTTATAAATAAAAATTGGGAAAAAAGAAAGATTATAGTGAAGCTTGGTTTAACTCCAGAAAATTTATCGCTGCATCAGAGGAATACATAGGTATCGGAAATTTCATCAAAAAGGTCGTTATATAAATAGATGAATTCACAAGATATTCATCTAGTTGGGTAATTGAAAAATTATCAAAGTTCAGTTTGAAAATAGTTGAAACAAATCAATTAGTGGGTCAAGCTGTATTGAATTGCCTGAAAAGTTTCGAAATCCTAATTAGAAATTAATAAACATGCACAAACACCGACAACGAATGCTTAAATGGTGTATCGCGAGATATTTCTGTCTAGATAAAAAAACGGATAACGAATTTCTAAACTCAACGCAGAAACAGAAAAATGGATTTGTTGCTATCGGTTTTCCCGTGCAACTAAAAGATAGTAGCAAATTCGATAGCAACAATAATATTTCACTATTCGTTTTTAGTTTTAATTATAATAATGAATTGTGTAAACTTAGAATTTTAACATGTTCTCATGAAATCATTAAGTCCTCTTCATGAAACAAGTAATCATCACACAAAACACATATGTCCATACTATTTATCAGTTTTTAGAAGGCCAAATATTATAGATAAACATAAAAACGATTGCTTATTTCACACTGGAACAAAGTATTTACTTGAAGGAGGTAAACTAAAATTTGAACAATATCAAAAAACAATTAGGCATCATTTTGCAATTTACACTGATTTCGAGTCAACGTTGACAAAAAAGATACCTGTCATCCAAAACAAAATTCAAGTTACTTGATGAACATTTAGAAGCACAATCATAGTTCTTTCTGTTGCCAATACGATACGTGGAGTAGATAAATATTCCCGATTAGAAATATACAATGGAGTAATGCTGCCCAAGAGCTATTGCTGCCTAATATTTAGGAGAAGAAACCATGAGCATTTATAGTCTCTTGGAATTAAATAAGAAAATGTATTTACCATCATATAAATTCAAAGGATATAAAGAAGCCACAAGATGTTATTTATATTGTGAAGAATTAACGAATGATAATTATAAAATTCGAGATCACAATCATTTGACAGATCATTACAGAGGTCCAGCTCAAATAAAATTATATTTAAAAATTGAGAATCCCAATTTCATACCGGTGTTTTTACACAATCTGTCTAATTACGATGCTTATTTAGTCGCGAAAGACTTGGGAAATATATCCGGAAAGTTGAATGATATTTCACAAACAGATGAAGAATATATTAGTTTTATACAAACAATAAAAGCTGATTCTTATACATGTAAATTAAAAACGTTATGAGGGATTTGAGGATTTTGAATACATTTAGATTTGTGCCATCATCGTTAGATAAATTGTAGAAAAATTGATCAGATCATAAAGAGTTGTTGAAGTTTTTCCCCCATTAAGAACAATCAGAATTGATCATCAAAAAGGGTATTTATCCGTATAAGTATGTAGATAGGTTTGAAAAAATGAACTGGAACAGTTAGTCAGCTGAATTTTACGGTAGTTTAAATATAAAAAATATTTTAGAGGAGGAATATCAGCATCACTCAAAGTGTGGACAGCTTTTAATTGTAAAACATTTAAAGATTACCATGATTTATTTCTAAAAGTCGAAACATCATTGTTAGCAGAAATATTTGAACAATAATAAATTATTCACGCAAACATGCATGAAAATTTATTCTCTAGGTCCAGCATATTGTTTTACATCTCCAAGATTGGAGCAGTAATGCTTAACTAAAACATACTTTTCTTTACATACTTTACTTTACTTTCGATGGTTTACTAAAAGACAGAAAAATAGAATTGGACTTGTTTAAAATCCTGATATAATCCTATTCATCGTAAAAGGAAGAAGGGGTGGGATTTTTACATTATCAACACGATATGCACAAGCAAATAATCTGTATATTCCAGAAACATTTGCTAAAAGAAAAACAAATGGTTATATCACATAAATGAATACAAATAACTCATACGATTGGGCCATGAGCCAAGCATTACCAACGGGAAACTTTAAAAAGGGACTGATTCAAAGTCTAAACTAAAAAAGTTAAGGGTTATATTTTAGAAGTCGATTTAACCCATCAGAAAGACATGCGATGCATAATGATTTGCCATTATCTCCTTAAAATATCAAAGTAAACGATGTAAATAAATTAGTTCCACATCTTGGAAAACGAGAAAAATTTGTTGTACATCATAAATCTCTGACACAATACCTAGATCTAGGATTGAAGTTTGAGAAATATTAGAATATTTGAATTTTATGCAAGTCCATGGATGAAATCATATATTGATATAAATACTAAAATAAGTCAACAAGCTAATCCTGAATTTGAAAAAAGATTTCTTCAAGCCAATGAACAACTCAGTATTTGATAAAACTACGGAAAATATTAGGAATACAGTAGATGTGCATTTAGTGAAGTCACAGAAAGAATTAAGTATATTAGCAAATGAGCCAAACTTTGACAGGTGTAAAATATTCTCTTAGAATTCAGTAATTAGTCATTTGCAAAAACAAAGACTTAAATTTGATAAACCAATCTACTTATGGTTATCTGTATTAGATTTAAGTAAAACATTGATAAAAGTTTTCTATTATAATCCAGTTAAAGAAAAAATACGGCAATAAGGCAAAGTTGTGGTTTACAAGTATAGATTCTTCATGCTATGATATAAAAACGAAAGATTTGTATATGATATAGAAAGAAAAAATGACTTGTATGAAACATCAAACTGTTCTAAAGAATACTTCATACATTCAACTAAAAGCATGAAAGTAATTGGGAAAATAAAAGACGAAACCAGTGGAATACCAGAATACGTCGGTCTCAGGCCAAAACTATATTGCTACGAAACGAAAAATACAGTAAGTAAGAAAGCATAAGGTGTAAGTAAGAATTTAACTCAGAACAGTATCACAAGGGATAAATATAAAAGAACAATGATTAATGAAACAACTTACAATTCGACGTACAATATTCAAAGTGTTAACCACTAATTATATACACATGAAATAAATATGATTTCATTATATGACAATGATGATAAGAGGCATATATTAGCAGATACTATCAATACACTAGCATTAAATCACTATGAATTATATTCGTTGAATAATGTAGGTATGAAAAATTATTGTCTACAATAATAATGACTTTTATAGCTAAGATTTATTATCTGTTAAAAATGAACAGTATTTAAGTGACTTATAATCACTACTGAACGAAGAAAAACTGGGGAAGGTATTGTAAATACAATGCTTTGAAAACTTCCATTACCTGAAATGTATTTGAAATTACCATCTTAATATTCAATCTGAACAAGTTCATAATGCTTCGTTCGACAATAACCATACCTACTCATTTTGCGGTCCAGGAACTAAGGTGCAGAAGCGAATTCAAGAAGGTTTTCAATAACTCGCGCGATCTAGCTTGTAAGAATCATGACATATTTTATTTACATCATTAAAAAAACAAACACAGGAAATTAAGCTGATGATATTCTGGCTAAAAGAGCTGTTGAAGTTGCAACTGACCCAAATGAACTAGAATTCGTCCGACAAGATGCTAAATTAATTAACGCAATAATGGCAGGTAAAACCTGGGCTGGCTTCAGAATTCCAAAAAACGTCAAAACTCGCTCACTGAGGTGGGCGATAGAATCTTGAAGGACTTATATTATAATCACAAGATCGGTTATATAGGAATGAATCAACTTGTTTAAAATCCGGCTTATCTTCAACTCATGTACAGAATTGGTTAAAAATAAAAAAAAACACCCACCATTAACCAGTATAACCTAATTAAAACGTTAAAAACTGATATGTGGAAATAATTTAAACATATGAAAACGAAAAAATGGATGAATATTTTACAAGATCTATTGCAAAGCTACAATAATAGCTGTCATAGGTTAATAAAAATAACACCTAACCCAGCATCATTGGGAAAAGAGAGTAAAAATATTTATGATAAGTAATTTCCTCCAACAGGACTAACCTTCACTTTAACCGAAACGCAAAATTGGGGATAGAGAGAGGATAAGTAAAAAATGAAATGACTTTCGTAAGGGTTATTTGATAAATATCACTTATGAGCTATTCATTAAATCCCAAATACAGACTACTGAGCCAGTGACTTTCGAGTATAGATTAAAAGATATGAATGTTGAAGAAATAATTGGAAGTTTCAAAATTAATATGAGTGCTTATGCAAAAATATCGTAGTAGTGTTTATATAGTAAATATAGTAGTAGTTAATAGGAATGCATTGAACTTGTCGGTAGAAAAAAGAAAATATATGTTATTACTTTGACAGTTATGGTTTAATTCATCCATAAGGAATTTAAGGACTATTTAACAGATTATTTTTTTTCTGTTTTCTATGTTAATTACAAAATGCAAAAAATGGGTATTGTAATTTGTGAACGTTTAAGTCTACAAATGCTAGAGCGTTTAGAAAATGAACGTTTCTATGCAATTCTCTTAGACCTGCATAAAAGATCAACTAATTTTTGGAAAATAAATCAAAATTAATTTTTTCTTCGAAAAAAGTCTCGTGGGAATTTTTATGCAGCAAAGTCTGTCTTCTTACCTTCCTGTGAAGAAAGTTATGAACATGAAAATAATTCTGATGGACTTTTACAAAATGTATGTGAAATAAATAGCTGACTTGAATATTGTAATCAAGAGTCATTAAAATATACAATTAAAGCATTCAAAAATGAAGGAACTGAATTGGAATCAATTATAAACGAATACGATGAAAAATATGTAACTTTGAAAATAGATTTATAACAAACTATCTGATATAAACTCACTCATAAAGTTCTTCCAGTCGTTAACTTATGAATTATCTGAAAAATTTTGTGCTATAGAACCAAAAATCGTTTCAACTGATAAGCGACTATCAAGTGTAACCTCAAAATTCATAAAGAAAATCGATGAAATTGATGCTAAATTTGAAAACATTGATTCAAACATAACCAACGTAGCAGATTTATTGATTCCTGAGATTATTGACAATTTGAAGAGTCTAGAGTGAGGTGAAAAACTGGCAATTTAAGAGAAAAACTGGCAATGAAAAACTGGCAATTTAAGAGTCAGCATTAACTGATCAGATTAAGCTAAATTTGAAGTTCTGGACTCAAACAAAACCAATTTGATTGATATTAAAGTTCTTGAGATTGTAGATAATTTCAAGAACCGAGAGTCAGTCATAGAGAATCAAATGGATCAAAAACTGAAGACTTTCGAAACTAAAATAATAATCAAATTGATTCAAAAAACAAATTAATAAGTATCCAAGTTGAAGAAAAAAAAACAAATAAAGTTAATATTGTGAACGAGCAAGAAATGAGCTTGCAGACTTCACTTAATGATAAAATTGAACAAAAGCCTAAGAATTTAGAATCAACACTGTACCCTAATGTTGAAGAAAAAAGTAAAATCTTAGATGCACGACTAACTGAATTAAGTGACAGAAACCTGTTTCTAATGAAAAGAACAGTAGCCTTAGCACCCTTATTTGTAGAAGCTAACAAAAAATTAAAAAAATTAGTGGCAACCATACCTTTATCCAGCGGAGAAAAATTCAATGATCTTAACAAAAGAATAATTATGGAACATATGAGCAAAGTCAGCCCAATTAAGAAAAATAGAGGGACTAGTTGATAACTTGAGTGATGTAGGAAGTATTTTCCAGGAGTTTTCAAAAGTTATTATTTCTAATCAGAATTACATCAGTCAGTTAAAATTAATGCTTCAGGATGCGACAAATAGAAATGAAAAATAAACCAGGAAGTAGAGAGTTTGAGTGAACGTGTAAACAATTTGAAATCGACGAAAGTGCGAGAAAATTTAGAGAATAGAAAATACTGTGTACAAAAAATGATAGGCGTTAATATTTTTGGACAACAAGTAAAAAATGATTATTATCCTCACAACCGGGACCTCCTGGAATTGGTTTTAAAAATCTTGGTGAAGATCAAAATTTTGATTTAAAAAATGAAAGACTAAACATATCTTTTCTAATCGAAGAATTTAACGCTCCGAATGAAAGATATGTTGACAGAGTTGTAGAAATTTTTCGGTTTCATTTCAAAATTTACGTAGAGGGAAAAGAAAATTTTATAAATTAAAATATTAAGTTCAGAAGTGATGCTATCCAAGCCTCACTTGATGAAAATACTACAGGTCTTCAAGAAAAATTCAATGAAATCACGCAAAACCTCGATGGACACAGTCGAATATTTGAGGAAATAATTGAGGCTATTCGGAAGGGAACTTTAGATCACATTGCATTCTTAAAAGAGAAATTAAGAGATTGGAAGAAGAAGCAATCAAAAGTATGAAATTAATTACGCTAATCTTAAAATAATGATGAACGACATAAGTTCATACATATATTGAAACGTTTAGGGACAATCTTCATGTACAGGATAAAGATACTATTATTAATGCGGAAGAAATAGAAAATTTGAAATGTTATCACAGAAATTGATCAACGATAATGCTGATATTAAAAACAGATTAGTAACGATTGAGATCACTTTGAGACGAGAAAACGTTGAAATATTAAACTAAAAATCATTGTTTCAGGATTAAAAACTATAAGTCATAGTTGGCATGTCGTTCTAAAACTATAGGCATGTCGTTCTAAAAGCGCCTGAACCACGCAAATAACTTTCTAAAAGCAGAAGTTAAAACTTTTGTTTTTAAAATGAGACTCAATGATCAATACGAAATATTTGATGTGTAAAAATCACAAATTCATTAGCCCGGATGTTAATCGTCAAAGGTAAAAAATAAAATAAAATATAGCAAAATGCAATGTTATTTACAATAATGGGAAGCTAACCTTTGTAAAACGAAGTCGATTTTCCCGATATTACCCACTTAGTCAACCATTTAAGAAGCGATCTAAAGTAAAATATGTTATATAAAATCTAAGACTCTATTACAAGCGTTCAACAATATGTTGTTTTTAACTCAGGGAATATGAACCAGCTTCTCATCGATGATGAGCGAATTCGAGAACTTATTAATAACCTGATGTATGATTTATATGAATTGAAGATTCAGTGTTATCAATTACGATCAGAACTAATTTCGAAAATTCTCATCCAATGAAAGTGTTATATAGTGGCAAGATTCTAATAGTGAAAACAACGGAATCACTTTATTTTTCCTTCATCTTCCTTACGATGTGTAATAGTGGGTAGATCAAATTGTTGTAAAACCTGTCGGTTGTTTAGGAAAATATGTCGATTTTAACGAACTGTTTCTTTAGCGTAAATCGAATGAACCAGCAGAATATAAATTACTCTAAAGTGTTTTTTTCCAAAAGGTTATGAACAGTCTGAAATAATTGAGCTTTTTAAAATCGGTAGTGTGAATTTAGATATATTTGTCAAAGGTTTACCTGTGAAACGCAATGCGAAGTTAATCATTAAATATTTGAAAATAGCGCTTCTACTTCTGATCCTAGTGAAGTAGATGCATGGTTAGAAAAAAATTGGTTTATATATGATGCTATAGCAACTGAAAAGAATTAGGCACCAGCTTTTAATATTTACACCAGAGGCAGGTATAGTAATTTCGGCTCTATTTACTTACCTAGAAATTATTATTTGTTACCTCGCCAGTCGATGCAAACGAAAGCAAACTCCTTGATTCTATTTGAATTGCCGATTAATGATTTAAGAAATATTCACATGGACACTGTCTCCCGAGAGAGGTCTTTAGAAGAATTTATAGAATTTAGCAGTGATACTTTCAATATTCCTTATAGCTACATATAAATAAACAAAGACGTTCACCCATTCCAGGAAAAATATTTTAGAAATTTGGGCCCACTTAATATTCCGAAGAAGTTTTTGTAAAGACTTTCTAGATGCTAAGAATTTGAAACAGCAGCCTGTACTAACTCAGAGATTTAAGTATTGTGAGTATTGAATGTATTTTAAACGTGTTATTGAGATCATATATTTGTTTGAAATTTAATTGGAGATCACTGCGGAAATCATTTTCTTTATCTGAAATTTAAGATAGGACCATGATAGTATTTTTTTAACATTCAAGTTCGTTAATAAGTTAAATTGTACAAACATGGGCTTGTGGGCTTTTTGAGATGGTTTCTTAAATACTGAAAACCCCCAAAGGTTAGAACTGGCCTTGGAGGTTTTTTATACGCTACTAGCGTTGATCAGAAACTCAAATGATAAAGATGTTCCTTTCCCCTCCAGCGTGTTAAGGGCAGCACTTAAGTCGCTGCAATAGCTCCTGCCGAGAACAGAAGCAACTTCAGTATTGTTCGTAAAATATTGCGCCTTTTGTCCTCTTAACACAAATCCCCGGCTCAGCATTAACTGATATTAATTGTTGACTTCCTCAGATGGCACGCAGGTGGTGCAGGGCGTGGCAGGCGGCACTGCGGAGCTGCCATGCCAGCTGGCCCCGCCTGACCCCCACGACCGGGCTGTCCTGGCGCTCTGGTACAAGCAGGGCCGCAGACTGCCTGTGTACAGGTGCGTGTTGCGTGTTGCGTGTTGCGTGTTGTGTGTTGAGTGGTGCGTGTTGTGTGGTGCGTGGTGCGTGGTACTAGCAGAGTCGCAGGCGGCCTGTGTACAGGTGCGTGTTGCGTGGTGCGTGTTGCGTGTTGTGTGTTGAGTGGTGCGTGTTGTGTGGTGCGTGGTGCGTGGTACTAGCAGAGTCGCAGGCGGCCTGTGTACAGGTGCGTGTTGCGTGGTGCGTGTTGCGTGTTGTGTGTTGCGTGGTGCGTGTTGTCTGGTGCGTTGTGCGTGGTACTAGCAGGGTCACAGGCGGCCTGTGTACAGGTGCGTGTTGCGTGGTGTGTATTGCGTGGTGCGTGGTGCGTGTTTCGTGTTGTGTGTTGCGTGATGCGTGTTGTTTGTGCATGGTGCGTGTTGTGTGTTGTGTGGTGCGTGTTGTGTGTTGCGTGGTGCGTGTTGTGAGTTGCGTGGTGCGTGTTGTGTGTTGCGTGGTGTTTGTTGTGTGGTGCGTGGTGCGTGTTGTGTGTTGCGTGGTGTTTGTTGTGTGGTGCGTGGTACTAGCAGGGTCGCAGGCGGCCTGTGTACAGGTGCATGTTGCGTGGTGCGTATCGCATGGTGTGTGGTACGTGTTGTGTGGTGCGTGGTGCGTGGTACTAGCAGGGTCGCAGGCGGCCTGTGTTCAGGTGCGTGTTGCGTGTTACAAGAAAGGGTGCTGACTGCCTGTCTATGGGTAAGCGTGGCTTACGTTACATGTTGCAGAGCGTGGCTTCTATAACGTGTAGCGGAGCGTGGCTTCCGTTACGTGTTGAGGAGCATGACTTCTGTAACGTGTAGCAGAGCGTGGCTTCCGTTACGTGTTGAGGAGCATGATTTCTGTAACGTGTAGTGGAGTGGCTTCCGTTACGTGATGAGGAGAGGGCTTCTATAACGTGTAGTGGAGCGTGGCTTCCGTTACGTGTTGAGGGGCGGGGCTTCTATAACGTGTAGTGGAGCGGGGCTTCCGTTACATGTTGCAGAGCGTGGCTTCTATAACGTGTAGTGGAGCGGGGCTTCCGTTACGTGTTGAGGGGCGGGGCTTCTATAACGTGTAGTGGAGCGGGGCTTCCGTTACATGTTGCAGAGCGTGGCTTCTATAACGTGTAGTGGAGCGGGGCTTCCGTTACGTGTTGAGGGGCGGGGCTTCTATAACGTGTAATGGAGCGGGGCTTCCGTTACGTGTTTGAGGAGCGGGGCTTCTATAACGTGTAATGGAGCGGGGCTTCCGTTACGTGTTTGAGGAGCGGGGCTTCTATAACGTGTAGTGGAGCGGGGCTTCCGTTACGTGTTGAGGGGCGGGGCTTCTATAACGTGTAATGGAGCGGGGCTTCCGTTACGTGTTTGAGGAGCGGGGCTTCTATAACGTGTAGTGGAGCGGGGCTTCCGTTACGTGTTGAGGAGCGTGGCTTCCGTTACGTGTTGCGGAGCGTGAGCTGCTGGGATGATCAAGTCGGCCCCACAGGAGAGTTTCTAGGAGCGATGAAGGCACTATTAATGGTCACTGTTTAGAGGCTGGTAAGAGTACTGAAATTACTGTTAATGGCAGTGTAAATGGTGCTGTTGAAATTACTTAACGCAATGTTAATGGCACTGTTGACGTTAATGTTAAGAGTAATGAAACTACTGCTAGTGAAACAGTTAATGGTGCTGTTGAAAGCGCTGATGGCAATGGCTTTGTTACAGGAGCTGCTGAGAGAACTGCAGCCCATTGGCTCTGTTATAGAGGTGCTGCGTAGAGTACTGTATAGATGACAATGGATTCTATTGGAGTTCCAACCGGGGTTACCGAAATTGTTACTGATGGATGGAGTCTGAAGTGCTTATGGGAACTCTAAATAAACTGCTAATGTTACGTTCTTTTTTTTCTTAGGATTTTGTAGTTACACTGTTGTGAAATTTTGCCTAAGTTATTTCTTCGTTTCAAAATATTTATTTTATTCTGCTTTTGTGTGCTCCGGCATGGGTCTTTTCTTTTCATCGAAAAAAACACGAAAAAATCACATCCGTTGACTTATTTAAGCAGAATTTAATTTCTTTGTCTTGAGGGCAAGCGACTTGTAATTGTTTGTAAACTTCCGATAGAGTGGCGTTATTGCATCGTGCATTTCGGCAACTCCGCAAATGATATTAGGCTGATATTGCCCGATAACGGACGTTGAAATTTTGCAAAGAGTAGTTTCTAAGTAAGTTATTTTCTGGTAATTATCAATAGAGAAAAGAGAGCTGGTATACATTCTGAGTAGAAGTTAAAATCATTACGTGGTGGTAGGAATCCAAAATTCGATCATTGACGAAATTGTCTTTTCTCGTGTTCCTAAGTATCGCTTTCTTTTCTGAGAAGGAACTTCTAAAATATCCGAAATATGAAATTAGACAAAAAGGAGAACCAACGTACATATATACATTTTATTTTTTGATTTAGTTCTTTTAATGGCAAACGTTTCGGAATTTTTCAATTCCATCTTCAGTGCTAAAAAAATGCATGGAGATCAAAAAGATCAAAAACTTAAAATAAAGAAAGTTCATAGAAGTTCAAAAAATGTTTTAGCAAACAAACATCTATACAACTTGAATCCTACTGATAATTTAACTACAGTAAAAACGATCATTCTCATCGGCTCATTCACCCGCCATTTTACCAGAACATACATTCATACATTTACACATGGGAACCTAACGAACAGACGCCCGCAAACACACTCCACATTCACACATACGCACCGAAAAATCTCAGTAGGTTGACGCAATGTTCAGTTTCACAGCACTCAAGTCTTCATTTAAGTAAAGTTTATGAGCACTTATGAACAAAGATTCTAAAATGCGAAGATCTTGTTCGTTGTTGGTGGTACACAGAGTGGAGAAATTTTTTGTTCTGAATGGATTATTAAATTGTTGACAATGTTCTCGGATTGCTGAATGAGAAGGAGAAGAAAGTATGCGACCAGTTCTATGGGAAATTCCTGAATGTTGGCTGTGTCTAATAAATTGTTGAAGTTTAGTACTACCAATATAAGTCTGCATGCAGCAGTCACACTTATAACAATAAACACATCCACTCCACAGGCACTCCTCCAGACGTTCTTTCCTCCTTAAATATGAACCAATTTTAAAAATATTTCTATAGTTTTAAAATCCAGTCAATCTCCTCCTGTCACTTTCTTTCTGTCACTTTGAGCGTAGCAAAACAGAAATTGTATGTAGAGCTACCTTTTTTGGGCTATTTGAACTCGGAGCTGGAAAGAGAAATTGTAGCTCTCGTTACTAGGTTTTTCACTTCAGTTGACGTCAGAGTGTTTAATAGAAATAGTTTTAAAATCGGTTCATATTTTATGAGGAAAGAACGTCTGGAGGAGTGCCTGTGGAGTGGATGTGTTTATTTTTATAAGTGTGACTGCTGTATGCAGACTTATGTTGGTAGTACTAAACTTCAACACTTTATTATACACAACCAACATTCAGGAATTTCCCATAGAACCGGTCGCATACTTTCCTCTCCTTCTCATTCAGCAATCAGCGATAACTGTCAACAATTTAAACATCCTTCCAGAACAAAAAATTTCTCCACTCTGTGTACCACCAACAACGAACAAGATCTTCGCATTTTAGAATCTTTGTTCATAAGTACTCATAAACTTTACTTAAATAAAGACTTGAGTGCCGTGACTGAACATTGCGTCAACCTACTGAGATTTTTCTGTGCGTATGTATGTATGTGGAGTGTGTTTGCGCGCGTCTGTTTGTTAGGTTCCCATGTGTAAATGTATGAATGTATGTACTGGTAAAATGGTGGGTGTATGAGCCAATGAGAATGATCGTTTTTACTGTAGTTCAATTATCAGAAGGATTCAACTTTTATAGATGTTTGTTTGCTAAAATTTTTTTTAAACTTCTATGAACTTCTTGTATTTGAAGTTTTTAGATCTTTTTGATCTTTTTGTATTTTTTTCAGCACTGAAGATGGAATTGAAACATTCCTAAAAGTTTGACATTAAAAGAAATAAATGTAAAATAAAAAAATGAAATATAAATTTGTGTGTTGGTTTCCCTTTTTATCTTACTCGCGAGATTCCCTAAGAATCGACATATTGAAAATATGAAAGTAGATATGATTGGATATATGCTAATGATGCGATATGTGTTTAAAGTAAGGACGACTTTGCACTATTTCACATCATGCAGTAATAACGCGTGCCTGTCGCAACGTATGTCATTTTCACTTGAGAAGACATATTCGTAAATAGATGCGGCATTCTGGAACCATGACACTAAAGACTCAGGTAGAATATACTATATCAGCAGGAACGAATTTGTTAATCCCTTCTTGGGTCGCTTAGTAAGTCGGCCATCATCAGAAACTCATTACCTGCTCGCAGGAACGAGGGTAAACGTAAGAGAAAATCAAGATTCCTATACACACAGACATCAATCATCACGCTCGAGCATCAGTGCATTTGATTGAAATCCAGAAAGAGAACGTTTTACAGCAGTGTGATCTCATGATTTGACAGGTTTTTATTCGTATCGTCAGTTTTATCTCTGCACTCAAATGTTCCTTCCTTTCATGGGTCCTTTTAGATGAGGCACAATCCAAGCGAAAACAAAGATGAAAAACGACTCATGTATGAACAAAGAAAGATTCCGATATCGTCGGAAAAATTCGGCTAAAAGTTCTGTTGACGATAAAGGCGCTTGTATTGCTGATGACGTAGGGAGGGATGCTGGGTAAAACGTTGGATGCTGAAAAAGTTTTTAGAGTACTTTGGAATGCATTGCTGAAAACTGATCTAGAGGCTAAAATATACAATTTGAGTCCGAGATTCGCCGCGGCTAGCGATGGAGCTGAAGATGCGTAACGAATAGTTTAAATGAATGCAATGAGCTATCTGTATGGTTCCTTTTGGTCACTCAAAGATTTATCCAGTTACTCGGGATAGTGTTGAGGTACAAGAAATTTATCGTGAAAGGGTTAGAGCATCACTGTGAGCAAAAAAGGAAAGGTTTGCGTAACATTACGGGTTGGCGCACAAGTAATTGGGATTTTTTTGCACTGTATGGAAAGATGTTTTACTGGGTGCTCCATTGAAGGGCTGAAATAAATTGTAAAAAGTCTGACTATTGTAATGTTAAAATAGGTGTGGAGGTAACATTGGAGAGCTAGGAGGCAAGTGAATGTGTTGAAAGTTTACTGGGGTGTGCGTATGGTGCAAGACAATTTTGGGTTTTACCGAACCAGTTCAGGTTTACGAGAGAGATCGTCAAAATTTCATGGAAGATATTGACAGAAATAATGTTTTTTTCTTAAAAAATATATACAAATAGAAAAAACGAACAATTAGCGCTTCAATTGTAACTCAATTCTTATTCATTAGGGATTTGATCGTATCAATAAACAGTATCTTGGATTACTTCTCAAGATTTTCACAAGCTCGCAAAAAAATTAGAAAGAGAAAGCGTCGCAATTACGGATGCAAGTAAAATGATCACAATGACACAAAAAAATAACAGAGTCTGATACAACTACTCCGTAATCTTTTTGAAAATCTTGAGCTCTAAAAACCGTCAGGAGCAATGTGCTATTCAATTATAATTATGTAATTTTCTAATAATTGCATGAACTTCTGAAACATTACCTGGCACATCCCTAGCAGGATAAGAATTTTAGTGCTCTAATTAATTACAATGATTGAGTTAGACAACATATATTTTGAATATTTCCAAAAAAACAGAGTGTTTGTACTTTCTATGTCGTTCCTAACAAGCAAAATAATATGGCATTTTTGGTAAAGGAGTAATTGTGAAATATTAGCCAGTTTTGTAAGGTGTTATCTCTCATTGTAGCGCGGACACGTTTGGCCTGGCTGTACAGTTCGACTGTACTGCAGTACCCATGAGAGATAATCATTGGATGTACTATTAAAGTGTGAAGTTTTGAGTTGAGAGGTGATACGGTGTTTAGAATGATTTAGGGCTCTTGAAGTAAGAGTCTTCCAAGAAGTTTTCAAGAAATATTTATCTTCGGAAACATATCAATATCGCTTTGATTATTTGATATTTCCGGTACACGTGGCCATGTACTTTATGTACTTTATGACATAACGTACTTTCTGCCATTTCAAAATTCATGACCGAAATGCTTTACTGTTCATAGGAAGACACTGATTCCAGCCCTCAAGTCCGGATGCTTATTTAATTAATTGCGGTGGGGACAGCCAGGAGAGGTTTCGACAATAATTGCCGTTTAGGGCATTGTAGCATTGACAGAAAGCTTCTCCCCGATCTCAGTTTTTGTTTCCTTCTCTCTCTCTTGCCTGGTGCGCAGTTCACTGGAACACTAGCCATTGGCGGCTTTGTATAGCCATCTTAGTGAAATTTCACCTTTGTTTCTTATACAGCCTTGCCCCATGTCGTGTAGGCTGAAATTCAACATTTTTCTTGTGTGAAACTTCTCATCAGGTGCCAGAACAGATATGGCTCATGTCATATAGGCCAGTATTCGCTTATGACCGCATTGGATTGCCCTCTTAGGTGAAACTTCGCCTTAGGCCACTGTACAAATTTGCTCGGGACCTTAAGTTGAGATTCGTCTTGGGCTATTTAGGATTGACCCTGCTGAAGTGTGCACAGTCGTCGGCTCTAAGTCGTCCTGTATGCTTCCCTGCTGACTGGGGCGCCCCACTTTCGTTGTTTTGCCGACACCATTTAAGCGTCCTTTTTGAACGTTATTTTAATGGAAAAATGAATAAACGTAATTAAAGTTCAAATTGAAAAAACAATGTTGTTATTGAGTTACGTTATCGTTGCGCAGAAGCTAGACAATAAAAAAATTGCTTAAATATTATACAGTTTTTATTTTCAAAATCAAGGCATATTGTGTGGTAACCACTAGTTCTCGTAATATACTTGGATAGCAAACATTAAAAAACATTCCTGTGGCCTCACTTCCGTCATCTTTTATTCACCATGAAGTTAGCCGGGCACATTTGGATGCTCGTGTTTACTACGATACCACCCCGCAATTTGTACGACAGTAAAATTGCGAATGCCGAAGCGAATAAAAGCTAACGGAGTTCACCTGAGGCAGACGTGCAGCAGCAATGCTCAACAAGACATGCGTCGAAGGCATCCATCTCTGCCATTTATCCCAGCAGGACTCGATGGTGGGCTCATTAGGCTGGCAGATCCAAGCTTAGATCTTCCTTTGCCGTCATTCCCGGAATATAAAAGAGGCCAGAATATTTTAATATTTCTACTTTGATTCTCGTAAATTGCCCCCAAGAATCTTGAAATCTGTCTCTTCTCATTCCGGGTTTGCGAATAAATGGTATTTGAAGAAGCCTTCTGCATGACTACCCCTCTTTCATTAGAAATTTATGCAATATATTCGTATAGATTGGGATCTTTTTATGTTTTACTGCCTCTCAACGATTATATCTGCGAAATAAATGAGGGTATAGACTTCAATAAATTTATTGCATCATGCTCAGCATTTCAGTAGTTAAGCTTGAAAAAGAATCGACGAACTTGTTATGAGTTAAGCCAAGCGGGACAAAACCGTAACAAGTAAATTTTATGCTCGTAGTTTATCGAGCTAAAATAATGCTCGTGGAAGATAGACCGTCAGTAAAAGATATTTTCCGGACATTCTTCGATGTTCCAAGAAGAGCAAATATTCGCAAGACGCGAACACGGTTACTTTAATTAAGCGGGAATAACGAAGAAACTGCGAATGACTAAGAATAGCGTAGAAGGCGCTCCTGCCTCTCTCAAGGTTCATCATGTCTTTAGCACCACACATGCAAACCTCGCGTTCTGGCCAAATGGTAGAGCGATAGAGGGAATGCCCGACATTTCAGACTCGTTTGCCCGTCGATGATAGGAGGCAGGGGCATAAAGTCATCATATCTAGCTTTATGGTGGCGGTAGACAACCACTTACAACTTGCTCTAATTTACTCGAGAACAAACGTTACGGCTGGGTTCTCCTACACGGTCATGTAGTTGTGACGTTTATGCAATACCTACCTTATAGTAATTTTCATTTTCAAAGGAATCAGTAAATGGTCATTTACACGGAAATATATTTGAATTACCTTCAACTTTACAAAATGCATTCGTATCTAGGGAAAGAAATATTCTGGTTGTACCACGTTTTATTGAAAAAATAGTTTAATTATTGAGACGCGTGTTCGACCTTAAGAATGACTCGACATTTAATGGAAAATCATCTTATTACCTAATAATACCCCTGATGCATTTATTTATCTAAATATTTGTTAGGTGTCCGCTTCTTCCGTATCTTTGTCACGCTCATAAAGATGCTTAATGACCGTATCTGTTGTACGAGTTGAATCAGTGCATAAGACAATAATATTTTTATCGCTGGTACTATTAGGCTGGATACATTTGTTTGTCATCCATATCTGGAAAATTTATTCAAGGAAAATATCGAATCCCATCTTTTTTGACGAGCCTTGTACATTATAGCCAGGAAATAATATCATACCTATTTATGAGTAGGTTGGGAAAGTTGCGCTTCATAAATTACTTTGATGGTGTGAGAAGATGGAAATGAAATGTTTATTCAATAGTTGAAATGAATAAAGTTATTGCCCATTTATGTTTAAATTTGCCACAAACGAAGGAAATATGGGTGGCTTTTTATAATTTACATTTTTTATCGATGTAAAAAATGTCTCTCAAATAAAACAGCAAAAATATAAATAGTATAGAGACGGTCCCGTACATGTATACTGTTTTGCGTACGTAGGAGTTCTGAGCATGGAATGGTCATAATTTTTATACGTGGTAAAACTAATGTCAAAACACAAGTGTCAACAGATACATGGTTCACGAATACAAAGAATGTATTACGGAGTAGTCTTGTAGAAAATATGTTACGTATATGATACATCTCAATTTTTATAGAACCGACTTCGAAATTTGTTGATATTATAACCTTATGAGAAGAAGCTTAAGAACTATTCATAACTATTTTGCTCTTATGTTTGCTAGCATTAGATAGATAGTGCACGTTGTCTGCTGGTGAAATTGGGAGACGAGTTAAAGACTGGCCAGCTATTTCTTTAGTTATCTCCGAGGCTTTCAATGTAATTCAAATTTGGAAGCCATGATAGCCATCTGTGTGGGAGAAAAACTATCTCTCTGTCACGTGAGCCCCATTTAAGTGCAACACACCCAATGTAAATACGGGACTTATAATCTCTGAATATATTATATCATCAGTTGAACAAAATCAATCACTCAGTCGCCTGAACTTCTGGCATTTTTACCACAGCCAAATTGTCATCACTCAAAGTTGCGGGTGCTAGTCCCAATGATATACTGTAAATGCTGAACTGTGTGATTCAGTTGATCATCGACCAGAGTCATGAAGTTGTTGCCGTCTCACTCCAACTCGGTCATGGTTGTAGAAGAAGCTCATTCTTGATTTACTTTACGTCATGTTTCCTCCAGGGTTGCATAGCAACACTGATTGCTCTTTTATAATTGCAATCATTTTCATTCGCAAATCATAAATTTCGTGAATCAGCAGACTTACTTTAATGCATTTTTTCCTTTCATCCCGCGTGTGGTAGGGTGATAGTTTTTTTCTGACTATTCGTTAAACATAATGTTCGTAACCGGTAAAATGCAGTTGTATACCATAATTGCTTCAATGCGGACCGTTCAATGAGAGTTTTACAGCAGAACTTCTGATACAGCAGAACGGATTGTCATCACCTGTGTCGAGACGCCTTCTTTCAGTGGCCCGATGGCTTCATCGCGTGTGACGCATCTGTTTCCCAGCTGCTGGCCTGTATGGTAGACGTACAGACTGACTGCATGCCTTATAAGGGAGACAAAAATTTTTACATGGGGATTAATTTCAGTATCTTATTCTTTGTTTGGTGAAGTAGACATCTTTGGTACCGGTCGTCGGTTCACTGAATGTAAACAACTTCACCTTATGCGTTACGCCAAGATTTTACGCGGCAAATCTCAAGAGAGGTGTTCGTTACGCAGAATTTTTGCTGGGACATTGCTCTGAGCATGTAGTAACTTCTCATACGACATTCATATCTAATGTACGTGGGCATTCAAGAATTACCGCGGAACGTAAATGTTCATCAGGACATGAGCTGTACTAAAGTACACCCAAGCAGCCATACTGAACAAAACGCCGTCGTACATTGCATTGTTTGTACAGGAATACTTTTTCCCAACACAATTCGTGCACATTCATGTTGTGTTTCCCAAGACGTAAATAAATAGTAAATATTCTCGGCTAGTAACTGATGTGTCCATGAAGATCGTACATCAAGTGTATCATGCGAGGTGCTTATGATGACTGGCTATTCACGCTCATTTGCAGTGCCCGTGAGGTGCGCACTTAATCTCCATCCCATGAAGTACTGATGTGAAAGCAAAGTATGCATGTCCGCTCAACACTGGAAATATGACGACAAAAGGAGCTGCAACGGACCTTTGAAGAGAAGCGCTGTTGACATTCTCGCGTAATTTACTCCAACAAACGGGGCAAGTAAACACGGCAGCGAAGAAGACGTCCAATTTTAGTTTGACCCATAAAGGGCTCAAGGAAAGGAGCTACGCTCGCCCATTGCGAGCGTTTAGTTGCCTTATCAGGGGGGTAAACAAGCGCTTATGCCTTGTCTGCAATTAGCTTCTATTTGTGGAGGCGGATTACCATCGGCATGAAGAATAAGTGCCGTGTTAACCCTTTAACGTCCGAATTTTTGTACTCATATTACCATTAACACAACCACCGTCACTAAACTGAAGCTGGCATCAGGCAGTCACCGATATCAGGATGGGAAAGGAACGCCACCCGGCAGAGAACTTCAAAGAACACATTAGGGAACTAATTGAACAATAAATACAATATATTGAGGGTATTTTTGAAAGAGGACACTGGTGTCCTCTGGAGCGTTAAAGGGTTAAGCGCGGTCATTCATGTTATAAACTAGGAGTGAAAATTAGTTTCCTTGGAAAATAAGCAGTTGCATGGAGGTCTTTGAGCGTTGTCTCGCAGTTTCGTCTTAAAAGTGCCCCTAAAACTTTCGCCCAAACGCTTTGCTGCGCTTCGTAAATGGATCTTCTTGACGCTTTGTCCTTCTTTGTTTTGAAATGCGACCTTTCTTATAATTGCGGAACGCGCTATTGAACCTTTGTTGATCCTTCATTCAGAAGTTGGGTCATTTTGTTTTATCGTAGATATTACAAACTTTAAACCTAATTTACGACACTTATAAACCACAGCCTTGACACACGTGCCAGGATGTCCCATTGTTGCGTTTAGACGCACGTGTATTTCAATTCAAGAGTGGTGCAGAGGAAACGCATGTTTTTCAATATTGAATTACTGGGACACAATGGGTTGAAAAGAACAAAAACAAGTATTAAATGATATGTTTTTTAATGCAGTTTTAGAAATTACATACCATATTTAGGTTCGGAAAATAATGTCTTTGATATGACGTCCTTTATGCCTTCAATTTCCTGACGAATGGAATTCTTAAGGTCATCGAGTGTGCGAGGCTTGTTGATGTACACTTTTGATTTCAAATATCCCCGCAAAATGAAGTCACATATCGACAGGTCGGGTGAGCGAGGGGGCCAGTGAACATCACCAAATCTTGAAATTACATGTCCTGGGAACATTTGTCGAACCACTTCCATGAATGCTCTCGCCGTGTGAGCTGTGGCACCATCCTGCTACTAAAACGGCATTGTATGGGCCGTTTGCCAACATTCGTTCAAGGTCAATACCCCCTCCCGTCGCCGCGTACTAGCGGTTCTAAAAACTTGCGTTTCCTCTGCACCACCTGTTATTTGAGAGCGTGTTTTCAACTGATTTTTGAATAGCGACAGAAAGAGCTGATATAAATATTGTGACTGATCCTTTAATCGACTTTTTTAGATATTGTTTAAATTAAAATTAAATTTAAATTTCTGCATAATTTCATCGTTTCCAACGCTGATAATTTTTTCTCTGAATATTTATATCGATAGTTTATGTTTTGAAGAGCTAGACAAGGAAATTGTTACACAATTTTGTTTTTATTTTTGCGAACGACCATTACTGTCACAATACTTATAAAGAATGTCATAACACCGTGCTGCTGATTGTTTTAAAAACGAATTAAGCTCGGTTGAAGAATATAAAACTCAAAACGACTCAGCTTATGGTTTCTTGGATCATTTAACAGTGAAGTATGGACACAAATGCACGAGCTGTGAGCGTTGTTGAAAAATATTAACAGTCTCTGACGATCAAAGGAAGTTTTCAGCTCCTGATACAGATCCATCCTGTGATGGATAAATCATGGACTGAATGATGCAGGGATTTACTCATTAGCAACAGAATAAGAAAAAGTTTTTTGTGTTGTACGAATCCTTCAGAATTCAATTATTAAAGGGAATATGTAAGTTACTGTTTTACACAATGAAGTTCCGTGTATACGCCACTACTACAATAGCAAAAAGTAAGTCTCATTTTCCACTCAACACTCGTTTATTGTTCCTAAATGATGCTTTAACATCAGTAATTATTTTTTAAGCATAGTTTGACTTCTGACTATATTTTCCCCATGCATGAATAGGACACTTTTCATTAGTGTTTTTTCAGCACCACCTGCAATAAAGTAATTTGTGGTGAACATCATGAAATTATTTTGCATCTTAGTTTCGCTTCAGAGCCCATACTAACTCGCCAGTGATACTCAGAGTCTCGTTACTGTCACTCTTGAAATAGACTTCTACTTACTTATGAATCGTGCAATTCAATGAGGCAACGCCCGACAAAATAAATCTCAATATTGATAGTCAACAGTACGTTAAGAGTTTCATTTTTGTGTATACTGCGACTGTTAGTTTAAATAATATTAGACCCATGAAATTTAATTTTATTTGTCTTAAACTACATTGTTTATCTCTGTGTTCAAGAAAATCAATTCAAGTTATGCTGTTCGACAACATGCTAAATGATAAAACGGCCATGAATAGGTTAGAGCTGCAAGCAGAAAGTCAGGAAATATTTTAGGAAAATGAATATTTCCACCTCAAAAACGTTTTTTAGATCTGATTAGGAAGAACTGTCAGTGGAATTGATAACTTCATATATCAATCAACATGAATTAATTTTCTACTGTTATTCAAAAATTCCTCAGATTACTAACTGAATATGAGTCGATATTGATTCAAAAAGGGATTTCTTTTTAAAATATGGTAAAACTACAAGAACTATAAGTGAAATCACAGAAACAAAAATATTATGAAACAATATTTATTATATATATATAGTTTCTTTATTTCTGGAGATAGTGAAAGCAAAGTTTTTTTCCAGGACACAATTTCTGTCTGGCAGGAGTATATTCACCACGTCTTTCTTATAATTTGTTTGAATAGTAAATATTCTTTCTCGGTAATTGCTGCGTTCATGAAGAACGTATATCATCTCTATCTTCTGAAGTGATCTGATGACAGGCTGTTCTCTGCCATTTCCTGAGCCTAATTGGGGCGCACTGCAGTCATTTCCCATGCTGTATTACTGTCGAGTGGAAGGAAGTATTTGCCACGTGAACGAATATTATTGGCTGGGTTGCATTTTACCTCGTATGAGAGTTGGGCGAAAGAAAATCAAATTGAAACATGATGGTCCGTCTGTGTGGTTCGATGCTTCTTTCCTCGAATATTGATGATTTTAGGGTGCGACGCCCTTACTTGCATGTACTGACTGTGCGTTGATGTTCTCAAATGTATAGCTTAGTGAATAATTTTCTCATAGACCGTTTCAGTTATAACATTGCACACATATAACATGTTTTGAACGGAAAACTCAATTGCACATTTTCCTCTCTCAAAACGTATCTTCACACTGCTCAGATGCGGAAAAATTACCGATGTGATGTTCCATTTTGATTTCAATTATCGGTAAGTTCTGGGTGCAACGCAACTTACACGTCGACAATTCGTTACGGCCTTATAATATCAATATATGATTGTTTGACCAATATAATTCAGTGTAATCCCTTTTGGTCAACTACACTTTGGTTTGTACAACTGCATCTTTACATTGTTCATCATTTATGGAAATATCGGTACAATTATATTTCTGTTTTTTAGTCCCATTTAATGGCTTACCTTTCCCCAGGATATTTTTCACGCAAAGCTTGCAGAAATTTGTCGGTATTTCTTCGTAACTTTGTTGACTTAGTCATTTTTCAACAATGACGGGTTCAAGATGAAACATTTATAATAATCTGAAAATGGACTCTTATAACTTAAGGGAAAAATGTATTAGTTAGAAAAGTAAATTCGGTCCATAGGTAAAACTCGGTCGTTGCAAAACACAGTTCTTTGAGAGGAATTAGAGACACACATGTGCATGGTTTGGGGTCACGATGAGAATTAGTATTTCATACCCTATCACCTTTCCAAAGGTCTTCTAAGACGTGCGCATCTGAACTAATAGTGAGCTAGCGGGACATCTTTTCTGCGTTTAATCACGATTGAATTTCTCAGATATGTTTTGGTGCAGAAGGAGAGGAAAAAGTCGCACATGTCCCCCTAGCATTATGATTACAATGTCTTGTACGGCAATCTTTTAAAACACTTTGACATTTGCCTTGAGGAGTTCAGTAATATTGATGGGGGATACATTTTGTTGATTTCTACGCCGTGGGATTTTCGGAGGGTTTACGTATTGTTGACCGTTGTTGGCTTCTATCAGTTTACTTAGTTGTGTTCGTCGTAGTTAGAAGCGTCATTAAATTCGTATATATGTGCAATCAAATTAATCAACGAAATCGTTAGTTCTGAAACGAATATTTGAATATGTGTTCAAGAATGCTTAATTTCAATGAAGGTTGTTGATATAACCCCATACAAAGCTCAGCTAGCTCTCGTTTGGTCGTCGTGTACTGAACGCCCAAATTTGAAATCATCCATGGAATATTTTCGAATAAAGAACTTGAGCGCTTCAATGTTAATTCATTTTCAACGATGTCTGAGAAAATGAGGCCTACAAAAGCCGTGATCCCACTGGCAGTGTTGATTTTGTGGGTGCACGTCGGACCTTTTTTGCGTATAACACAGTGCTAAAATTACGGTCTGTCGAGCTGTCTGACGAAATTGATGAAAGCGTCGTCTTCGTCTCATTCTCGTGTTTCAATTTTCAACTGCACTCTACGCAGATTTTTTAAAACTTAAATATTTTCTGAAGATGTTTTCTGGTATTCGCAAACTATTAATCACAATCGATTACGTATCTCGTGAGAATTTTCGGTTCAAAAATTAAATTCAATGGAAGACAATTTTATGAATGCGCCTAATTTTACATTGGTTGACTCAACAATTTTCTTAAGAGTGCATTAATGATTTCAGTTTTTTTATTTAAAATTCCACAATACTGCATAGCTTCTTGAGTTTCTTACTTGAGTAAATTCTAGTTGGGCAAACACTCTGGCTAAAAGTGATTTTTTAAGCCTTTACATGTTACATAATTCATAATTTTGATTCCAACTTTTATTAGAAAACTAAAATTTTTCTTCTGCTTTGCTACTACATACATTTTAAAATTCCCAATGTTTTTTCTATTAAGTAAATAATTGGGTTTTGAAAAATATTTTTTTCGTCAGTCTTGATGTTTTTGTTTTATTTTCAAAATTAATTTTTTGATTTTCCTATTCAGCAAAATGTCCATCAGCAGAGATTAGTATGATTTTTTAAGTAAAACTTTTATAATTTATTTGCATGCTGTCGTTGCCATTTGAAAAGATTGATTTGAAAGAGTTGAGAGTTGTTGTTTTTATAAAATATTAAGCCACACTGCTTAGAGGTATTGATTGGCGTTACGGAACTATTTCGTTGATCACTTCAATTAAAATTTGTTCATCTTATGGAATCCCCAAGATACCGTGTTGTGTATGCTTACTTTGCCATCCTGTTGACTGAATCTAGGTAATCTGTTCAACTATCACTATTTTACAACGGGTATTATTGCTTTACCCGACCGGCAAACTTTGTTTCATTTCTTATCGGTAGTGACGCGAGAAAAGATATACTGGGATCTATCAAGTTAACTAAAATTTAACAAACCAAATTTTTTTGTGAAAGTTTAACTCAATTTTGGAACTCACCTAATCCACGTTATAACTACAATTGAATTTAGAGCCCAGTTATTGGGTATTAAAGCTAAATTTGGCGCTAAATTATTCCAAGTCATAACCAAATTTGAATTAAAAGCATAATTATTCCGTGCTAGAGTATGCTTCCGTGCTAAATTTGGATTTAGAGCTTAATTATTCTACCATAACCAAACCTGGAACTTCATAATTCCATGTTATAACGTAATTTGAATTTTGAGCTTAATAATACTGTGTAAAAATTAAATTTGGAGCCTAGTCATTCCATGTTACTTCTGAATTTGGCTCCCAATTTCCCCAAGATTTTACTTAAATTTGGAATACTTCACATTGCAGCTACGATGCCCGGGGAGAGTCAGGCACCCACCAGCCCAACAACGAAGTACTAGGAGGCCGAGGCACGTTCCTCACCGTCGGCGCCCCCGCCCGCCTTGTCCTCAGCCCCGTCACCTCGGCGGACCAGGGCATCTACACCTGTCGTGTTGACTACCTCATCTCGCCCACACACAACACCATGGTCAACCTCTCCGTCATAGGTGAGCCTCTGATTATATTCCGTTCATGTGTTTTCCGCATTTCGTCGTTTGTATCGATCGAGAAATGATTTCAATGGTCATAGGTGAGCCTTTGATTAAATTCCATACATGCGTTTTCTGCGTCTTCTCACTTGTTGATATTGAGAAATGATCTCAATGGTCATAGGTGAGCTTTTGATTATATTCCGCACTTGTGTTTTCCGCGTTTTTTTCGTTTGCTGCGATTGAGAGATGATGACATAGTAATTGTACTGTTCTTGATATGTTATAATTAAATTCATTTGAAGACATGCTTTTAATGTAATTTAGGTAGTGCATGACGGTAAAATTACCCCTTTGCAGTTCATTATTTTTTCTTTTAAAAATTTGAATTAATATCCCGCGAAACTTTTCTCTTACATTTACCAGTTTTTCAATCTGTCTTTACATCTTCTCGTTCTTTACGTGAACACAATATTAAACGAACATTAGTGAACGTTGTTAAAAACTTATGTAAAAACATTGGTCATTAACTAATGCTGATTGAAATTTCGATTTTTAAAATTTTCCCACGTATTTGAGTGCTTTTTCTTCATCATCTTCATAATGTGAAGTTTATTTGTGTTTTCCATGACTTGAATTGAATTTGGACCTGCTTAGCAGATAAAATAAAGTTCATGGAAGATAGCGAGCAATATGTCCCTAGTCATACGTTTGTTGCTAATTAGAGTGTTGTCTTGATCATTCTTTTTAGAAATCACATTTCATGAGCAATCAAAGCAATTTTGCAGCTAAGATAAGAGAGAGGATGAATGAAAATAAGCACCCATTGTGTGGGATCATTTTCCCTACAAATTATTTTACCTGTCTTAGAAAAAAAAACCGTCTTATTTGTTTGGTATTTAAGACTGCTAACAGATTTTGTTTGGTATTTAAGCTGGGCACTTTTGACGCGCGTATTTCGAAGTCATTTTCGGAAATCTAGTTTTGTATAAGTTACAATTTTCAATTCCCATCACCAAGCTATAGGAGGGGAGAAAACTGAGGCGAAGCCTGGGCGCTGCAGATCCTGTTTCCTATGTCTAGATTATGTTTTTTACGTAATTTTTCCCGCGCAACACTTGTTCTCCTTGGATCGGTTAAAGTTATTTACGTGAAAATTTCATGGTAACAAATACTTTCAAAGGCTAATTGCATAAGATTCACCATTCATATTCATTCCAATTTTGAACGTGAAATTGAATTGATATATGGTAGTCGCTCACATGATCGATGAAATTTGTATCGTTGAAAAGTAAGTGTGTAATTAGAGACATTGGAACTAGGTTGTTACAAGTCGCTTCGATTCGTGCGCGGAAAAACGGGGTGAAAATATAAATTCTTGTATCAAAGTCATTTTATCTTTGCTAATTCCCCAGTAAACATCAAGCTTTGGCTCTGTGGATGCTATTGTTCGAGATCTGAGGTGTCTCTGGTGTGCGTTAGCGACCTTCATTTGCTAATCCCGATCGACATGCAAACGATCAGGGAGATAAGGGTCGTTTGCAAGGGAAGCAGCAGCATTGTTGGTTTTCCCTAGAGTTTTACCAAATCTTGGAGAGCCAGACAAAAGGCATAGAAAGTAGAATCAAACAGATACTTCAATTTTAATGAACAACAGAAATAACTTTTACTCAATTTTTTCTCGGGAGTGTTTTCAGGGAGGATGACGGTTGCAGCTGTCAATTGCAATAGTTCAGGTTTAACGCTCGGAAAAAAGGCCTAGGCATACATAATGTACTACTATGTAAATTTTAATAACATATTAGCTCATACAGTATGCAGCAAGCTAAGCCGAATAAAGAGCTTATTTCTCTGCTGAAATTCATTTTCACGAATTCTCATGGGACTCAAGAATTGTGAACACAAAGCAATTTCATCACAGGCTTTTGCTACGTACAGTTTGTTTTATTTCCATGAATAATTCATAAAATATTGCGAAACTCATTAGCGAACAAGGGCGTTGTACCTATTTTGCTTAATTCACATTGAATCAAAATGTTGAGGTTTTTTCGTTATTGTAAGTTCAAAGAAACTCAGCAGATTTTTAATTTCATAGCGACTTAACTACCTACTTATGCAATACACAAACGTTTGTTCTCATTTTGTTTCCTCGCTGACTCCGATCACATTCGTAACAACGTTAATTATTACAAAAATAAAACTTTTTGGTATGAGGAACCGATCAGTTCGAGAAAATGAATGTAAAAGATGTAGAATAATAAAATAACAATACTAGATGCATAGAACTCTACCAGTAAATCGGCAATGAGTAACAGTAGGAAACATTGTTGAAAAGCGCAGGAATATTGACTATGTTCAAAATCATTTTCATCATTCATATAAGCATTGACTTACGGCACACAATAATTAATCTGAGGATTGCGAATCCTCTTAATGAGCAGTCCATGTCATTTACATCGTGCACACTAAAGTTCTTGAAATGAGTTCGTGCTTGGAGTTGTATCGCGGAGCGATAGTTGTATCTAGTTGTATCTTTTTGAACATAATGTTTATTTTAGCGCCACTTCTAAACTCACTCAGAACTTCCAAGCGTTAGCTCTCAATTTAATACGATACTTAGCGTTCACTGCTGAAATTTTCTATAAATGAGATGCAATAATAATTTATGTGAGAAGAATACTAATTCATTGAGGACACTTTCACGCCCTGCTCATCAATATATTACCCATCGTGAGGATAAAATAAACAGCAACAGCTCCATGGTGACTTTCAGATAGTGTAAAATTGAATACAGCAAACAAGGACAGGTAAATTTATCGCACAAAGAGATTTTTCTGTATTCTTCTAGTAAATACAATTCACTGGATTGTTCACAAGCTTATTTGCAATTGTCGCTGTTTTTTTAAGCATCGTGATAAGTTTGTGGTCCTGTTTCTCTCCCCAACTGAATTTTGTTCCTTACCTACCACATTTCCTAGCTCCAAATAAGACGTTGCTCAGGCACGGCACAGACTCTAAAATAAGGAAAAATCGCTTATTCGGCTCTTTGTCGCAGCACAGGACTTTATACTTTCATCATAATGAAAAGAGCTGAATAAACTCATACAGAGAGAGCAAAAAAGGATTTTGTAACCCAAGCTCAACCTTATAAATATTTAATTTCAAGCTATTTCCTTTCAGAATTACGTGTTATGTATCTCATAAACATTAGGTCATTTTGGATTGAATGAAATATTATAGCTCTTCATTTATTGTTGACGAACTATAATGAATTCTAGTTAGTAAATGACCATGCGGAACTATCGCTTGCGTAGATTCGATAGGTTAAAAGTGACAAAGCCTTGCATTTTCTACAAAATACAACATTGAAATTCACTTTCATTTCTAAAGCCTCAAAAATTAATCTGTTCTAGCGTAAAATTTAGGTTGAAGAAATCCCGTGCAATATTTAATGCCTATAAATAACCAATACAATTTCCAGCGAGCAGCTGACTTTTTTATCGTCGGCATCGTCTCATTTCTCCCAAGACGGCGCATAAATAAGACAGTCTTTGCATAACTAGCGCGATATACGCGTGGGAGACATCGTACCTTAACGCGGAGGTCTTCATTTATCAGGAGCCGTAATGTAGCGCATCATGGAGCGCACGTCTGCGACGGCAGCTGTTCCGGCAAGCACTGCAAATTCTGCAGCGTCCTATGAAAGACCTGTCTTCCTCCTTTACGAAAAAACCTGGCTAAAACTTGCTGTCAGTTGAATAAAAGAGCCCGTGAAATGGCTAAAATTTTTTCAAGATTAGTGCTTCTTCAGTGGAACGAGTCTTAGCAGCAAAACAGTTAAATTAACGACGTCAAATTTTCCTTCATTGAGTTGAAAAAACGAGGTTAAGAACCGTGCGCTTATTGCACCGAACGCAAAAAAAACAAATGAAAACAACCAAATGAGTTGCCTTTGAAATCATCATAATACAATGCTCCAGGGTAATAGAGAGCTCGAGCGACAGAAAAGTCTTTTCTATCCAAATAAGACCTCCCTTTACGAGCTTCAAACATTGAAAGTGTATGAAATCTAATTCATTAAGAAGTTATTCACATAATTCTTAGCTTTAGAGATTCTTTAATGCTCTCATGCACTGTAACTTAACTCATTACAGGAAACAAAGATGGAAAATTTGGAAGTTTTCCTAAGAATTATAATTAGCGCGTAGTCAGCATTGCTAGACATTTCTAACAACGCGAGTTAAAGGGACTGTGTACGTCGATGCACACAAGAGACGCGGATTTTTCAGTTGCATTTCACAAGGAGACTCAGAAAACATACGAGATTTAACTTCTACTGTAGATCAACATTATGCGCCTACGAGCAGGTTGAAAGCTATCTATTTTAAGAACTTTTCTATCTGGACTCTACTTCAGCACATGTTGTTTTACGTTCCGCTATATTGCACTCATTCCGAGCGCATTGCAAGCTCCGAGCTGTTCTCTCAGTGAACTCCACTCGCTATACCGCTGATCATCAATTTCTTGCATGTGCCATGGCCATCATTCTGGTACAATTTTGTGCATGAGAGGCTCTTTTATAGAATTTATAGCGTGGGGATTAAAGAAATATTTAGCTGTTCGTTTATTAAGTTCGCAAAATAACATTTGCAGCAATATTTTCGTTTGTCGCGTTTAGTCTGAACGATTTTAGATTGTTCAGCGGTTCTTTGTTGTAAGGTTTGCTCACAAGAATGTGTTCTATTTTTGCAGCTCACATTCGAATTGAGAATAAAATCTTTCACAACGTCTAGATCCTACGTGAGTGCTTAAACTTTGGAACGTTTCACGGAATTTGAAAAACATGCGTCTTTTTTCTGTCCAAGAATAATTATGCGTAACTTTTAAAAGAAGCGCTGCTGATATAAAAGTTATACACCTGTGGTACGTTGAAAGGATGCTGACAGTTGAAAACAAGTAATTATTCATTCACAGGAACTTCTGCAGCAGCTAGAGTGACGGCAGCACAAATTTGGTGTTTGAACCATTTACTGCACCAGATTGGCGTTTCTGAGAATACCTTTTGATCCTATTCATAGATTTCTGGATTGCCAGCCCCAAAATTCTCGATACCATTTGTTTGAATAGAACTTCGATTGTCGTTAAGTTGAGACTAATTGTTTATGATATCTTTCTTTGGAAGTTATGAAAAAGCAGAGAATATTGAAATACGCTCATAGAATTTGAGCTGTAAATTTTGTTACTAAATGCTTCAAATGATGTTACAACTCAGAGACCAAGGGTCCTCATGCAGCCATCCATACTAGAATAATTCCTAGATATTTCCGGTGGAATAGTGAAACATCACCAGCAAGCTCGTCGTCGATTTGCTTTGTCGTCACTAGTTGTTTGTCTCCATTGGATATTCAGGTACATGAAGCGTCTGTTTTCGCTTAACAATGCCATGTTAGCGTGTTCCAGCTCAGAAATTTTTGTCCTAGAACACAATTTCAGAACAAGGAAATTCCTATCGCGAACATGGAAATGTCCGAAAACATCTGACAACGCATTTGACTCTAACTGCAGGTGTGTATAGATTACTTTACTCAAAAGCCATTTGTTCGTAGTGTCTCAGGTAAAGCTCACCCTGGTATCTGTATGCCGATTAGCGCAGTGCAGTTCACCGTAGTAACGTTCGCGTTAGGGTAAGTTGCCGCAACATCTCAAAAGACGGCAGAGGCTGCCATGCGGCTGCGCAGAGCAGCGCCGCTTCACGCAGTATTAATGATTTAAATGCATCTATTGCGGTAAATTGAACATTTCTTTTGAGCAGCCGCAACGCTGCGCTCTTGCTGCCAACTGTATCGCTGATTAACACCAGCTAGTCTGATCACTGCTTATAATTTATTAGGGAAGCTTTCGAGGCAATATAAAGAAAATATAAATAAAACAATATTGGTGTACACTAGAAAATGAGGAAAATGGTATCATCAAAACTGATCATTATTAATGACCATTACCTGCTAGCACAGTCGTGGATTTAGCTTTACATTTCCTTTCAAATTTTTCAAGAATACTACATGTATATCATTTTTTCGTTGGTGATAACAAAACCCAAATTCAAATCCAGTGAGAATTTTTTTGAACAGGACCCATCAGTTTAAGTTTAAACTCTGAACTCTGACTGAATACAGTCTATATGAATCTGAGAATCGGAAAAATATGAATATTATTATATTTCAATGGGCAAAAGATTGATAGATAATTAACATCGCGTATTTCGATGTAGGTTGCTGCAGAATAAATGATTGTATGATTCAGTTCATTGAACTCGAGTATTGTTACAGGTTCATTGATCGCAAAGCGGAATCCGGCGTATGCAATTAGAGCGTCCTATTAAAAATCTCGGAGCCCACGCGAACGAATCATCGCCCTAGAACAATAATTATTATTATTTGCTGATTCATTCGTGCGAATACCGCTTTAAAATCCCGATATATTTAGGCTGTGGGTGATGAAGCCTTTCGTGTTATCTTCTCTACCAGAATTACGAAGTAATCTCTGCAGCTTACAAATTCAAATGCATAGACGATGCTAGGCTATAATAATTTTGTTGATTTATGATAAATAATATGAAGTCCATTGCATCGAGCTTGATTCGAGTTAATCAAGGAAGCTTTCACCAAGTTAGACGTCTGGATATTTACTCGTTACTGTTTTAAAGTGATGGGTTACACAAACCCATCTCTAAAAATATAAACGATTATCCACAGTTTTGAGATGCAAAAATCTGGGTCATTGTCACCCGCTACTTAATACAATTCAGATTTTTTTCCCTAAGGGATTTTTGGTTTTCTGTTCAATGTTCTCCTTGTAGTCAGGCTTTCTAACACCTGTTTTCGCCCAAAGAAAGGGTTTATTCACGTCAGGTGTGGTAACTTTTCTAGCTGTGCAGCAGACACGGAGAGTGAAAGAGTTAGCAAGCCATTTGTCACCCAAAACTGTAAGCGCGAGGCTAACGATGCTCCATGTCTCATCAAAAGTATGTTTGTAGACCACATGAATTGAGAAAAATCGTCTCCACCTCTCATCTTGGCTCGCTTTACAGTGAGGTGTTCTTTAAATTATCGCTTATTTTGCAGAACCCCCCGAACGTTTGGACGTGTACACGGGGGAGGACGAGCTGGTTGCCGGCGACATGGTGGGGCCTGTGAGTGAGGGGGCGCCCTTGCACATCTACTGCCTCGTCAGGGGAGGTCAGTGATCGCTTGTTGCCAGAACCTCTTGTTGATGATGACTTCAAGAGACAATATCGAGATATCAGGGCAACTTTAAGTGAATAGCACAATAATTATTTAGGAGGACGTCATGACCAGCCGACTTGTAAGTTGCATTCGTGTTGATTTGAGTACCACAAAATGGGAGTCGTGATGCGTTTGAAGGACTTGCCTTTACTGAACAATCTTCAGGGAATCATCGCCCTCTGTAGAATAATATCTCATCCATGTGACTATGCGAACGAAAGAAGATTGAAGTTTGTCTATATATTCAGTAATTACAGATGTAGTTATACGTGTAGAATCTTTGCTTAACCGTTTGGGCTTTCATTGAAGACTTATGCAATGTAAAATAAGGCATTACATTGAAGATATGACAAAAAAAATCACCTTGTTCGCAGTTTATTTAATGATAAAATTGAATTGCTGCGCTTTCCCAGCTAGTTGGTTATAATGTCGCTTTCATTTGAAAATACCGACTCAATACTGAATTCATGAATACTGAAACGTCTTTTACGCTCGAAATATATGTGAGAATCTGAAAAATAAATTTTTTTGGTGAAAAAGGACTCTGCTGCTTTTTATACTCTTCTTACTTGAAGAAAATGTTCGATCAGGAGGCTTCAAGCTTGTAGATACGGGCAAAGGGAGGGCGTGTATCTCAAGCATCCACTTGAGTCTGATAAACTTGAGTTTAAGAACATGTTTCAGTGCAGATTGAAAACGCAAAATTTTTTACTTTATGGAAGTATACACTAGTATACATATACATACATATACATTTATTTCTACACAGATATTGATTTGTGTAGAAGCATGAAGAAGAATCTAAAAGACGAATTCAAACGAAAGCTTCAATAATATTAATGTATTGTTTTGCTCTATAACATTTTGTTGGCTGCTTCAAAACTGTTTGAGAAAAAAGTTTTCAGTCAACTTCTTGTGATGAGATGTTGCAATGCTATTGGAGTTCTGCTCACTAACACTGTCACGAATGTTTACAGTTACTTGACTTGAAAAATTCGATAATTGCACTGAAAATATATGTCTATTGATGTTTAATATTTTGATCTAACACATGGTTTGTTATATCATCCATAAATCTCGGCACAGAGGATTCAACACGGAAAACACTGTGTTATAATGTTTGAGGTAAATTCTTGGATGTTCGAGAGCTGCATCATGAAGTTCATGTATGAACTGAGAATAACTATTGAAAATTTGTTGAAATAAATAAGAGGGGGAGAAACGTGGGATAAAATTTTTTTTATAGGTAGAAATTACGAATTATTGAGAGAAATGAAGTAGAGAATGATAGGATTACTTTGCTGAAGATGACGTTCTTACTGCTGCTTGTTGATGCTCGTTTCTCCGCAAAGGTTCTACTCCCAAAAATGAATTTCCCCGGCGAATTCATCACTTACTCATTGGTCTCTTATGCTGATTAGATGGGAAGGACACCGTCATTGCAGCACGGTAACATTTCAGTTTTTAGAAATCTTTCATTGATAAATTTTATATGACCGCCCCAGTCCCTTTTAACGACTCCGGATAGCGTAGAATCGAGTTACGTACGTTTTTCCACTCAAAAAATTTTATTTTTTCTGACTAGATTATTGTAGGGTAGATTTAGATCCATACAATATAAATAAAAAACTGTAATTAACTTATTTGCCTAATTTTCAAAAGCGAATAAACCTCTAACTCGCTGGTCCTGTGTCCCTCTCGAGACTTTGAAAGGTAAATTACAGGTGCTATTAAGGCTTCACTAGTTAGGAAACGTTCAAATCTATACTTATACGTTTATTCTTTCTCGTCTAGTAGCTCATAAGTTTGAAACATTAGAGACCAAAACGTAAGTATAAGCTGCAAGAATTATTATAGATTAGCATTCTCATTGTGATGCGCTTACAGTGTGAGGATATTGTTTTTAGTGTAAGCAAATAAGTGTATGTTTTATTTCGGGGAAAACTGGCACATTACATATGGGCGTAATCAAGATCTTCCCCCACATAATGACCAACTATAATTCAAAGCATCCTTCTCAAAATCACAGACTCGAGTCACCTGGGAAACTCTTAACCGTAATACGTGCTATCTCTTGAAGAATTTTTTCCCAAGCCTTTTTTCTGGAGGTAAAGCTCAATTCTGAGCTTCTGTTGTAAGGGAGGAGGCTATGGGCTTCAGAATGAACTTGCACAAAAAATTCATAGGGTCGTGGTCAAATGATGGGTGAATAGGATCAAATTTCGTAGTTCTGATACCATTGAAAATAATTCAAACAAAATTATTGTGTCCTGTTTGGTATGGGGAAGAGTCCACCTAAAGCTCGGAAGACCAGCGGATAACTTTTGAATCTTTTTCTTTATCTCAAGTACTGAAGTAAGAATTTGTTCGGTTAGCAAATTTGCGTTTACTTTCTCATCTTGTCAAACAAAAATGAGCGGAGATTTTAACTTTTACGAACGGTGGTTTTCAGCAACGCATAGTCAGCAATGTCATTCTAATAACTGAACTCGTCTGAATGCTAAAAGCATCACTTGAAAGTACTATGTCATTTGTGAGCCACTCTCTTTTAGTTTGTTCAGAAAAGCCTTTGCTGATGTGCGCAAAGGAATAGGTAAGACCAAAGCCAGTATGGTTCGATAGAACATGTCAGTTTTGATCACCGCTGTGTCAGAAGATCAATCCAACATCGTGTGTAAATGAATCTGAAAAGGCTACCTCGATGCGCCGATATGAAGTGCCTGCCCGCTCTGGTCTTGTAGAAGAAACAGTTTGGTGTCAGGAAGAATTAAATGAAATTAGTATTTGAACATGAGAGGAAATCCACAGATGAAAGCCCGTTCACCTTAGTCAGACGAAACTGCAAGATAACTCGTCGCCTACACTGATCTATCCACATATAACTCGCGGACCACGAATAAAACAGTGAGACTTCTGCAAGGTATACAACAGTAGCCTCATTTACTCTAATGGTAACGAGGGCAGAAGTTGACTTTATGGCCTTTCGAAATGGAACCACTGGTCAAGGGTAAATTTAATTTGAGTTTACTTTTCAAAATCCTTTGTGTGCAGATTTGCTCCGGGGTCTCTGTATTCATACTCAGTGATGGTAAATATACAACAATTTGACGTGCACTCAAAGAGTACTGGTGTTTGACCATCTATGAAGAAACTAATATTACTTCTGTTCTTGAAGAAAGAAAACAATATATTTTATTCACGGACACTGATTCGCATCGTCTTTGAACCATGGAAAGAGAAAGTGTGTTCATAATAATAATAACATGTCCATGTTATGAAATATTTACCTACTTAAAACCTTGACGCCGAGAAATAAGTGTATTTACTCACTAATTACAAGGGCTTTGCTTTTGTGTTGTAACGTCCGCATGATGCCGCCTCAAAAAGACTGTTGAACATGCATACGTTTTACGTTGACCTTGCGTTTACAGCGTTCATGCATCGATTACATGAATCCTTTGTAAATCCCATTGTCTAAAATAAGCAGTGAATAATGACACTTATTAGATATTTTATAGCTGATGGCTAGCAAACGTTACTGATTATTTTCTTTTTACGCTATTAAACCAGCATTAACCGATCTCCTTGCTTAGCACATTGTCACAGTTTCGACGAAACTGATTCATTCTGGTCAATTGCTTTCTTGATTTTGGGTGGTTGGAGTTTGACGAAACACAAACGCGTTTTGTGACGGGCAGAAATTACGGGTCGTGTTTAAATATTAAAGTCTTATACAGTGGAACCTCGAGAAACGAGTTTAATTCGTTCCAGAACCGAGCTCGTAAGTCAATCAGCTCGTATCTCAAACGAATTTCTCCCATTTAAAATAACTGAATTCGATTTAATCCATTCCGGACCTATGGAAAATCCCCAAACCATTGTAAATTATGAATAAAGATATGTTTTCAAATAACAAATAAACATGCATAATTAAACAATACATAATAAAATATGAAATAAAGAAATAAAGAGTTATTTAGCATAATAGTCTTACCTTGGAGACAAACCAGTGCGGCTGTGGCTATGGTTAGAGTGGATCCGAATTCGGACGAAAAATTATTCGTCCGAACTCGTCCGAACTCGTCCGAAAAGATGCTGCAGTGTAACCACTTCCTATGTTTTCCTTTATTTTGATTGTTTGGACAAATTCGGACGAACAATTTTTCGTCCGAATTCGGATCCACTGTAACCACAGCCTAAGGAAGGTGAACGGCAAGGAGGAGGGAGGGGGGAGGGATGCAGGCACTCTAGTAGGTACGTAAACGGCGTTTTAGAAATTAAAACAATTTTTGTAACTTTAAAACTAAAACTACACTTTCCCTATTTTCAATGAAACAAAAAACGTAAAACAATACACTTAACTTTAAATTAACATTTACGTAAATTTAATTATGTATCACTTGTTTTTCCTTCTTGGCTACACTTTCTGCACTTTCACAAGCAGCTCTTTTCAACAAAAATGTACCTAAAAAACTTTGCTTTTGCCTGCCTTCCAAAATGTTTCGAAAATGTGACAAACAAGTGTCATTAAAGCGAGTCAACTAGCAGGACGCTCCGGAAACACGGCTCGTATCTCGAATTTGGGCTCGTATCTTGAACGAAAATATGGCCCGAGTTCGGGCTCGTATCTCAAAAAACTCGTATATTAGGCTACTCGTATCTCGAGGTACCACTGTATTTTCTATATTTACGACATCACACGGGTAAAAGGTACAAAATTTTTGTGATTGTTACCTATCATGTATTTTTTTTGTTAGTATTAGTAGGGATCACACCAGTTCATTTAGCAGGCAAAACAGTAGTTCCTCCTCTTGCCACTGTTTTATCGTTGAAAGAAGAACGATGATACGAAACCAGTAATTTCGATTCATCATTCGTGTATGCGTATCAGAGGCTGATAGTTAAACGTAAGAATCTGACGAGATGGAACAGAGTTAAGGGGCATGAGGGTGGGCACAAAAAGCATATTTTGCAGACTTCATCTTTGCTAGAAAAATGATAGACTAGTGTTTTTCTTTCATACGGCGACACTCATTTTTGAGCATAATAGGGATTCGACGAAGTTGAAACTTGGGATACGCCTTGAAAGAATAAGGATCTTGCCGGAAAAGGGGGAAAATACAGTAGATTATATTCGGAATCAGAAAATGAGTTTTAGGGTTGAGGAGTACGTCACACTGACTTTTTAGAATTTAATTTAGCTTAGATTGAACTGTTGTTCAATAAGCTATTTTTTTACAGTAACTTATAATAATACCTCCAACGAATGTTAAGCTGATGAACCGGAATTTGAGAAGAACTATTGCGTAAAATTTCTTTCAACTCACGCTTTCACAGACACAGATGTCATATAAGACTTACGATACTAATTTCATGTAAGCCCTAGACTGATAAATGTCAGAATTGACCACTTCCAAGGATTCACAGTGGGGAAAAAATTCTTCCAATTCAGGAAATTTTACTCTCATTTTGAAATTAGCATCAAGGTTCACCTCCCTGTACAGCGACTACTGGAGAAAATAATATATATAATAGTTTAAATCTCAAAAAAGGCCTAAAGTGATTAAATGTGGACGAAATGATGTTTCACACTCCTGAAACTATTCAAGAAGACGAATTCGACTCAAGCCGCACTTCAAACGCTTTTGAACACGCTGTAAGTTTTCCATTATAAAACATTGGAGTATCGTGATGGCCTAGCGTACTTTGACGAACAACCCTTTAATAGGGTTCAAGGTACCAATTTGATAAAGGGTTCGGGTGCAGCTTAAAGCTCAGAGGCTGAACGGAATATGCTATTCAATTTCCACTGTGAAGAGTGTACGATCACAGTGTACACTACAGTACTTTGTACACGTACAATTTCTACGCAAAATTGTACGTTTTTGTAATTTTAATTGCAAATCACCGCGTTATCATAACTCAAATTTCTGTTTCTCATCATAGACACACACGCACACACACCCGCACACATTCAGCTTTTCTCCTACTTGATGTGAAAAAAATTCTTTTCTCCTGGGATGTTCTGTAACCCTGACGTCATGTATAAATTTTGGATGTTTCATTCCCATATTTTTTATTAAAATCGAAAGGACTTTTACTTAAAAACAAGACTATAAGAATTCTCATAAAAAAATGTTGGTGCATGTATTTTCAGTGACAGAGAGGAATGAGTGTTCACGAATTCTTCTTGGTATTACCTTGATCAAATCGTTTCACGTGCATAGCAATAAGATGCTCATGAGTTTCATCACTTCGTAGTCCATGCTTACCTTAAGACTTCGAGAAAAAATGGGCCATATTCGCTTGGTGATTCATGTATATTTAACTAATAGACATATCTTAACTATGTTTGAAAATATTCTTGCAGGTTGATATGTATAGGAATTAAGTTAACCCTACAAATAAATTTCCCCTAATTACATTTCGCTTCTCCATAATTACTTGCTCCATAATTCCCCTCCCATAATAATTACGCTCGTCATAATTATTCCTTACTTATCGATGGTCACCTAATTTTTTGTGAGACGCTCGTAAAAGGCGATTTTTCAAAAAAGCCCCAGTCGAGGTGGGTGACATTGTTATTAATTCCGTGCAGGAACTCAAACTGACACATACGTATACCATACGAAAAAGGAACTTTATGCACAAAGTTTTTGAGCCCTAAAAATATGTCCATGCGAATTTTACTTGTATTCGTAAAAGTCAACGTATTTCTGCTCATTTAGATACTGTGGCGCAAACTGATGACGATCTGTGAGCCTCCTCCAGATGTATTGATTATAATTCTGGGGGAAATCCTGAAGACATCGAGTTTTCATCTCAGCGATCAATTTGCCTCTAGTTATATTAAATGTTTGCCTTAATTTTATGAAGAATATGCAATGCACTAAATTTATCGAAGTGGACATTTTGATGTGTCCGGCTTTCGACAAAAGCCTTAGCTCGCGTGTGTGCGGCATGCAGGGTGGCAACAGTGCTGACGTCTAGCCGGGTGTTAGCGGCGGAGTCCGTTTGTGGTGTGCGAAATTCCCTTTAAATTTCTCCCCCCAACACTCCCGGCCACTCATGACCTTTCTTGTGGTGCTGTCATTTTCACGAAGGCAAACCTAGAGCCGTAGCGGCAGAATGATTTTACTTAAATAATTTTGAGCAATGTATGTATGAAAAGTTATGAACGAACGTCATCATTTTGAGCAGTGCTGAGAACAATAATAAGCGACAAACCACCATGGAATGCTCTTTTAAGAAGTGATTTTTTGTTTGAAATAGTTAACTGCGTAATAGTTGTTCCTCGTCAGTTGAACTAAAAAAGAAGCAAAAATAAACATGGTAATCAAAACAGAATCCTAGAGACATCGACAAATTGGTTAACGCGGCAGTACTTTGCATCACGTCTGATGGAATAATTATACACAACGTCGAGAAACCAACACAGTTTTGATCGATCTGCCTTATTATCATGATCCTTTTGTGTTCACTAAACTCTCCATGAAAGTAAAGTACCACAGTACCATTTATCTGCTCTGCACAGGTTACTGAATTTCCTTTACCGCTCATTTGCTGCCTCATCACTACTCGCCTCGTATCAGTGTTGTCGCCCGTCAATAAAATTAATGAGTCCCTCCTACCTCTCGGATGTCAACAGATAAAATATCACAGAATTAAGGGCCTCATTCGCCGACGATCACACGTTTACAAAGGAAACATCGGCAGGCCCGCCCATGGGGCAGGTAGACACAACCTTCAGGAAATCTTTGCCGATGAAAAACATTGGAGCAGAACATGTGCTTGCAAGCTCGGAATTAGCAGTAAGCTTAGATCACTGAAATTCATTATTATGAAACTAAAATAGATTGAAACATTTTTCTTCCCTAAGGAGCTATTGAAGTAAAAATGTGTCAGAATCAAGGCTTATCTAAGTCATATTTTTGATCAATACAACATCTTCTCCATTTTAGGACACTTAGGTGAACTTTTTTGAATTCAAGCTTGAAAATTTATATTTTAGAATAATAACACTGTTAACGCTGATAAAATTATAAATCACAAGACCTTCTTCTCATTCTATTCATCATTGATGTGAGAACGTACCACTTGTTGAAATGAAATGCATTCGAGCATGATACGATTCATTTCAAGCAGACGATTACATGTTAAATTTTTTTTCCTAGCCTCAAACATAAGACAGAAAAAAAAGTACATTATGAAAATGTTTTATTTGATGTAAAGTTAGTCGTGATTCTCGGATACTCAAAGCTCACTATCGGCTTCTACCAAACTTTTAAATTCATTCAGGTACAGGTACATGTTGAATTTTTTCTTTATTTTAAGGAAAAATATCTTTCGGTGATTGCCCGTATTTCCCTTATCTGCTGTTGTTGAGTATATAATTGAAAATAAATTAACTTTTCGGTATCTTCCGTATAGAAGACGAAAACATGCTTTGAACTAAAAGAACACAATAATTCGCATGGTTCAAAATAGTTTTGATTTCAACCCAGCAAGTATCATCAGCGAGGCTCGTAACAAGAGTCGTTATTGGTTTTGACAGATTTTAGAAACTAAAACAATGTCACACTTATTTAAGTACGATAGGAATTTCAATAAGTTTGCAAGTCAATAACTAAAATTTTGTTTCTTTAAAATTTCATCAGTTACCTTTCGCTGAATGTCAAATACTCAGCCATTGATACTTTTTTTGCGTCCTTCTGCCAGATGAGCGCTCTGTGCTCCGAACTTTTGCAAGGCAGCAATATTAGAATTATTCACTAATGAATAAATGTTGTAGAAGCACATTTTTTAGCTATTGAGTATTAGATCGTAGAAAAAAACAACTAAGAAATAAAAGAGCCGATGGGACGCACAATACACTAATGGCCTTTCAGTATTAACGTATAAGGATGCGTTATTATGTTAAACAACTTAGTTACTTGAATTCCCTACATCATTAAAAGATTATTAGTTTTTGCTACTTTCAAAAATTTCACGTAATATAGAAATATCTCCCGAAAAGTAAATGGGAAAATTTTCCAATTCAGCAAATAATTTTGAATTGAAATATAGTCGTCCGTTTTTTATATAAGTTGTTTTCCCTAAGACAATTCAAACTTTCTGTGCATTACAATCATTTTGCGATAAAATAGATTTTAATTCAATCGATTTCTCTTACGCATGGAACTGATCGAACGATTCCAATTTGCTTTTAACAGTGGTACTTAGAACGAATGTAGAAAAAAACGTTTTCCCTTGTAACCAATTCAAAATGCTATACTCCACAAACTGCCTTGAAAAATTGTTAATGGGCACCAGCGATTTGCTACAACCAGAGATATTGGTACAATTTTCAGCTCGATAACGCTCTTACCTGCACTTACTCACCTTCAGAAATCCTTTGGACACGTTTTACCAATTTATAATTGGGTCATGAGAAAAAATATTAATCCTTTACGTATCTTTAAAGGAGCACTTGTTTGAGTCCAGGAGAGGAGCTCGATGTCCAGAAAGTCTTAGGTAGCCAAAATTCTCTGAGTTACCCCTTTAACGCCCAACTGCACTATTCGGTCCTCTTTCAAAAATAACAATAATATATTGTTATTTTTATTTTTATTTTATTTTGTTATTTTTTAATATTCAATTTGTTCACTAATGTGTCCTTTGAACTTCACTGCCGGGTGGCAGTTCCTTCCCCATCTTGATAACAGTGACTACCTAATGCCAGTGTCGGTTTAGTGATAATGCTTGTCATGACGGTAATACGAGTATAAAAATGTGGGCGTTAAAGGGTTAATTGCGTATTTTCGTTTGATTGTATTTTAATTGATTTATTTTAGTCCATTCATGTGTACACACAAACATTTGTTATTTTTTTCTCACTTAATAATTGAAAATGTCCGCCGAACGTCAAAAGTGAATCACTGTATAGATGATATCACCTGCAGGTCTTAGCTGATGGAGTCTCATCTGAACTAAAATCTATCTTGAAATGAAATTCTGGTCATCAAAGTCCTTTTGCTAGTGGTTCCTTGAACATTTTTAAGGTATCGATATTTATTCAACCTTTTCAATGAACTTTTGCAGCTCAGTAAGAGTAGTTAAGAGCGTTTTCGAGCAGTAATTGTAGTACCAATAACACTGGTGGCAGCAAATCGATCGCGGCTATTAACAATTCAGTACAGTTAGACGTACACACGCTTACTTCTGAAGGACTCGCTGCATACAGCCACTGTTGGCAAGTGGATGACGTTAGCGGTTCGCTAAGTTTCGGGCTGCTCTGAGTCAATTACTGACGGATAACCTGCAGTGGTGTACGCGAACACAGTGAAGAAAAGGCCTTTGCAATTCTGAAAAAGATAACAAAATAAATCTAAAAAAACGGTCTTCTTTATCAAACGAAGCAGAGTTCCGTTGTCACTTCTGTTCATTCAAAACATGACTCCCATAGTCAATTCGTATGTTTCTCGGCACTTATCACGGTAATTTTTATTTATTGAATACAAACTTTTTAGGTTATCCTTATTGATACCCATTTTATAAGGTTTCGCGTTAAATAAATGACATTTAATAATAATTATTACTTTCCTTGAAACGATTATTGACAAATGAGAACGTAAATTACAAAAATCAAATTAGGAGATTTTTTTAAGACTATGTACATAGTAACAGCAGTAAAAAATTTATATTCTTTCAATCATAAGACTGTAAAAAAATTATAAAACATTACATCAATACATACACCTCGCTGAGTTGCTTCATTTCTTTGTCCATATTTCAGACCAGTCTACTTCCTATGTGTATCTAAAGGTTTGCCACATTGGCTGAATCTTATTTCAAACTGAAAACCGAGCTAGGAAGTCCAAAACGGCCTCACGACTATGTCGTCACCGGTACTGCACGCCGTGTGATGTACGTCTGAGATCACTATCTTGTTGAAAGATGAAGTTTCTGCTCAATGTTCCCCTTGCATAGTGGTGCATGTAGTCTATACTGAAGTATGCTTTCATTCTCATTATGATTCTTTGGACTGAGTATAGAAGTACTGGACTCATTCCAACAACGTTGAATGCACACCAAAAAAAGACACCGCATAAGCATAAAAACCTCAAATCTATACTTTAATAAGAGCAGTGTCCGTCCGTCCCTCTGTCTGTCCGAAGCAAGCCGAAAGTGCGTGATGAGCGTATCTGTGATACAAGCTTCAGCCCTATATATTTTGACGGGCCGTGTTCACGCGGCCTCATCAACTCTCGATAGATTGTTTTTTTTTATTTTCTTACGGTCTTTTTCTCATTTCGCCCTCTTTTCTATTTAAAATAAAGGGGGTGGACTAATCTACACGATTGAAATAGTAAATACTTCCGAATGAACAGTAATTATACGATTATCTCTCTGTCTGTCCGAAGCCTGCCGAAAGTGCGTGATGAGCGTATCTATGATTCGGGCCGTGTGCACTCTGCCTCATCAACTCTCGAGAGATTGAACTTTTCTATTTTACGACCTTTCTTTCGTTTGGCCGTCTTTCTTATTTTAAATAAAAGGGGTGGACTAGTGTTAATAAAAGAAAAAGACTGAAAATAAGCACGAAAAATGTTTTACGAGTCACCATCTTCACGGATCGGAAAGATGATGGAATAATTCCAAACCGTCCGAAAATAACTTCTAAGACCTTATTTGCGTTAAGCAGTACTGTTGTTTCCCGTATCATATAAAAAATTTTCGTTGTTTCCAATCGACGATATTCAAGAAGAGTAAGCTAAAAAACTATAAATTCATTTCTTTATATGTTCGAAACTTTATGTTCTGGAGTTTGTTCAAATAATGAATAATGTTTTTCATGTATAATGAATAATGTTTTTAACCTTCAGTTTTTTCGGGATGTTTGTGTTAAAAATTTGTTCAATAACATAAAAAATGTTTATACTCAGAAAAACTACATATTAGAAACGCATAATACAAATTAAAAGTTTTCATAAGAAATATCTTGGAACTATGTTATCAACACTGAGTCTCAAGTTAGAACAGAAGGTGTTATTGTAGCTTTAAAATACCTCACTGACTGCATTTATATCACTCTAGAAATACGACGACGATTTTACGATTATTGTTCTCCTCTGCTCTGTAAAGACTGCATTGAAAATCCGAAGATGAGGTGATATGTGTAAAAATTACTTTCACTCAAATATATACCTAAAAATATCTTGAAAATCGACTTAGAGTTCATTTGCTTTGTAGAAGACAATGGCAACGATGAGACATTACCATATGCAGAACAATGCCAACGTAGCAATCTTTAACAAGTGAGGTCCTAATCGTCGCAGATAGATGATAACTGTGAACTGAAAAAACAGATTTTGACGCAAAATTTAATTGAAGCAATTGAATAATGAATAATACAACGTATCTACTAAATATAATTTATAGAAAAAATGCACAAGTTATATCACACTCAAATTTATACGAACAGGTAGACAAAATTCGGTGAAAAATAAATAACTCAATGTTCTTTAGGGATCACAACGTAACTCATTGAAATACAAATAGAAAAATGTCCTAAGGATACTACACCGTAAAATGATTTAACAATATTTTTTTTCCTTTCAAGAACCTGTACCCATGATTCATCGAAAACCGCAATTTTTGGGATGTTTATGAATTTTGCATTGAATGTTTCACTTCTAAGGATATTAGCTACAATGGAATCGATGAATTTTAGCTACAATGAATTCAGTTCGCACCAGTTAAATGCAATGGACGCGTTACAGCTCACATGAAACAGAAATAGAATTTGACTTCGTGTTCATCTCATTTCGGTTGCCAATCTTCACGCATCGAAGTTAGGCTCTTCGTTTTTTCGAACATTGAACACACGTTTTCCGTTATGAACATACGAGTAGTTCATAACGGCCTTTGACTATTAAATGAAATCTTGTAGAACATTTCTGAACGAAGTACCAGCTGAATCCACATTGAGGAAGTGCAGTCGTTTATTTTTCTGGTGAAAAATCATTTTTTTAGGTCAATATGGAGTCTGTCATAAGCAAATACATATCATTGTGCGCGTACAATGAGTTTGATCAATCGTCAATGCCAGACAAAGAGCCATGTGGACATTAATTTGACTTATGAGAGTAGGTCGACAAGTTTGATTTATTTTAGTTTGAAGGCCTCAAATTTTCAGCTTTTGTTTCTTCAATATCAATCTAAAATTTCAATCTATAATATCCGCTAATGTGAAATGATGATCGTATTTTTTTGTCAAATTTATTTTTATACAAGCGGTGTTCGTCGTTATCGCGACCAGACCATGCGTAGCTTTCCTGGTGCTCAAATTACCTATATATACACGTAGATATGAGCTGTTACCACGACTGCATCCAATCTATAATCAATATTGCCCCAATTTTTACGTGAGTAGCTTACGCTTTTTCTAGCGTTTGTTATCTATAGTGTCATTTCTGATATGCAAACTTAAGTTATTTCTAGCGTGGACTATTTTGCGTGCAAATTCTAAGAAAAACGAAATTTTTTTGTGTGCTGCTAAAATTCCAGCCTATTCCTTGTGTGTTATCTATTTATTTTTTCTTTCGTCAGTATAGAGTTCAGAAGAAATACTCAGGAAGATTTAAAAAAAAAATTTCTTGGAACTTATTTCGGATGATTATGAAACATTATACGCTACTGGTCCGTAGTTTCTCTTTCAGAGTCAATTTTATGCTATGCAAACAATATTCTCTTTCGTGCTAGTTCAGATGCGTTCATTTGAAATATCAGCATTTTTTGTTGCAGCTGCTGTACGCGGTCATAAGATTTTATTTCTATTTACTCTGCTTTTCTCTGCCACTAAAGCATCTGACTAGGATATTCTCACAGAATTTGTTCGCAAATCAGTAGCGCAGCGAAAATATTTTGCGTTCAGGTTCCTGTAGTTTCAATTCGTTGGTATAAAATTGAAAAAGTATTTAGTTCGTAATTATGGACGACTTTCATAGTTATGCGGTGATTTTCTTCAAAATAGTGACTTAAGTTTGGGTGGCTTTGAGTTTACGCTATTGCTTCTATTGTAAACGAAGTTTTCTTGTTTAAATTTATAATTTCGAAATGTGTGCTTGATAATAATTCCAGACTTAAATTATGCGCAATAATGATGTTCAACTAGATTCTTTCAAACCGCAAATCATATGAAATTCAAATTTCTGTAATTAACTTACCAGATTTAAAGATAATCTGAAGCATGAAGCCTTTTGATATTAAATTAGTACCACACTAAGGCTGAAAATTAGAGTGCTGAACAGTAAAAGAATTGGAATCGGCTGTTTGAAATCGTATAATTACTGTTCATTCGGAAGTATTTACTATTTCAATCGTGAATGTTATTAACTTTGCCACGCGCTGTTCTGTAAAAGCTTTGCATGTCAGCTTATAGTTCGTTTACATCCTTCGTGTTCATGCTTTGTTCGATTTCATTAAACGCATCCTAAGTTATGTTTATCTAAAATCTTTGTTCATACTTTACGTATGGCTTTGAGACTTGAGTTGCAGTTCGATTATCGTCAGCGTAGCCTTTTCTAGCTCTCGTCCACGACTGTTACCAACCTCCTCATGTTTCTGCGGAGACGTTATGCTCTCCCGTCAAAATTCTTGCACGTTTTGCAGTTAGCAACCGCTCATTTGCTGCTAACTGCTCCCATGCAATGATATTGGGAAGCACATTTCAACACAGTTATTTCTTGCACATTTCTTGGACATTTCTTTTTCTACCTGCGAGTAGTGTAATTTACACAATTCTTACCACAGATCTTCACGCGAAACATCCTGCCTAACCGAAAATTCACCCTCCCGATGTTATTCAATGAGATTCCCACGACCACCATTGGAGCTCTCATCCGGTGACACTCACATTGCTCAAATTGGGGGTAATTCTTGGATTTTTATCGCATTACTGACTGTTGAGGTGCTTTGGCCGGACACTTGCCGGCCTCTGATGTCGCCGCTAGGTGCCCTGCCTGGTCCTGGGTCTTGTCCCAGCTTGGTTCCTCTTTATCAAGTAAACTTTGCAAACTCTTATTTCGTTTGATCAATGTTGCTAAAAAAATAGTTTTGAAACTTAAAAGATTGTTAGGTACATGGAGCAAAAAAATACGTATTTTAAAACTTAAATGGAAAAATAAATTTTTAGGCACATACAGCAAAAAACACATTTTTAGGTACATAGAGCAAAAAACACATTTTTTTGTATCTGAACACTTCATGAACACAAGGGATGTAGGCGAACTACGAACTACTACTCAGCACTATTTCATTTTAAAAGTTGATTTTTCTAAAAGACAAACGGAATGCCAGTGTCAGTATAATGATACAAATTAAAAATAAGTAGTTAAACAACTCCGAGCTTATGATTTTTTTACATAGCCCCGCTGTCAAATTTTACACTATTAAATTTTATTTGACAATATTATTACTAAATGCTGCAAATAAACTACACCTACGAATGAGGGTAAATTAAAAAACTGATGGAAACATATGAAGCACATCAAAAGGTTGCAATTTAATAACATCACTTTTTAATATTTTTTTATCGCTGGAGATCTACAATTCAATCAATAACGTCTCAATCGTAAAGCTTATCAATTCTGTAGTATATTTCATAGTTTTTTTCGAGAGGTTAAGTCACATGGTAGCCCCAAAAATATTATAAATCAGATTCTTCTCTTCTTACACCTATTCCCTCTACCATTTCTTCCCTTCTGGCACCTTTCTTAATTCAATAAAAGTTGTGAGACAAGCTCCGATCTTTAAATGAGAGGGACAAAAACTTGTATCTCCTACTATAGACTGCTTTCTACATCTCTGTTCTTAGGTAGGATTTTTATACGCTAGAGTTTAATAAATTGTATTCTTATTTACTGCGAAATTAATTTCTGCATGATAAGCAACTTCGCTGTAGACCACCAACTTCAACGACTTAAGTCATTGTAAATCTTATTAAATTAATCTTTTCAATTATTGATGAGGGAAGCCTAGAAACATCCCTGTGAACTCTTTCTTAGCTTAAAAAAACATTCGATCGAGTAGAGCTACACTACTTTGTCTAAGCTATACCACGGTAGCTTAACCCACAATCGGTTCAAATCGTACTCTTCCAACCGTGAACAATCAGCAGAAATTGTCAATTCCATTTTAGAGCAGCAAAACACGACCGATTGAGTATTTCAAGAAACTGTTCTCAAGTTTATTCTTTTTTTCATTTTCATAAACGATATCATGAAATCGACACCTTGTTCAAAATCCATATTGTTTGAGGAAAACAACACATTGTCGTCAAGTTTTCCATCATAAACATTGAAAACCAACAAACAAACATTTCACTCGTGATGGTTGCAGATGAAACCAGTATTAACGTCAATAAGCCTATATATTTGCTTCTCTCCTAAACGAAATTAACACAGCTCCGTAGCATTATGATAAATGATGAAAAATTTCGAGTGACTAACTGCGGTAAATTTCAGCGAATAATACTTGACGGAAATTTAACCATCAAAAATGACATCACACATACAGTATGCGTATGAAGCTGTCAAAACCTATTGGAATTTTTTTCAGGTCAAGCATATCCCATCAACAGACGCACAAAAGATCCTTTACAGCGCTCTGATGAATCCGTGCATTCAATACGCATTGAAGCCTTGCATGACACAGGAAACAAAACTGACAGAACTTCAAAACACAGCAGGAAAAAACTAATACGGCTTCAAATAAAAAAAAGCTCACACAAATGATTCGTTCAAGAATCTAACAAATCAAAAACTGCCTAATCATTTTGAATTTTCTTGTGGAAGTTTTTTGTAGAAAATGCTTAAAACTTTCGAAAAATTGCAATTTCGATATCAGGTTTCCTTTCAAACTAACTACCGAGTCTTCTTGATGAAAAATAGAAATAAGTTCATAGTTTTTATCATTCAAAAGTCAAAATACAAAATATTAATTTCTCGCTAGTCCTAAATTCTGAAATTCCCCACCCCTCGATATTTGCGATGCTGTCATTTAGTGAGCCTTCAAGTGTAGGCAAGTGCTTACGTGGTATCAAATTACTAAAGATTCTTTCTGAAGACATTCAAGAATCGTTATCAGTAAATATTTAAGTTACAAAAGCAAACCTAGGAAAAGTATTTTCAGAAATCTACTTTTTACCACGAATAATGAACAAGATAAACCTGTAAATGTGCAGCTTCTATCAAAAACGAAACACATGACAAAAAAAAAACAACGATATCGACCTGTCTATTATCTCAGTTTGATGTTAACATATTTGTCTTAAATGCCTGACTAAATTTGAAATAAAAAGATGTATTCTAGAATAATTAAGAGAGTTCACATGAAAAGTTGTTATATCCTGAAAGACTGCCATAGAAGCTAAGTTGCTTATAAGGCTTAAAATGTTGATATTGTTGACTTTTAGATTTCAAATATATTCGTATATCTTAGTCGTAACTTGGTACATCCTCGTGGTAAGTAAATGTTTCAAATAAAAACTATACAACGAAGGCTACCACGATTCCAATAGACAGACCAATTTGGCTAATTTGACATTTAAAACGTATTCATTGCTATGCAATGCACTGCTGCTGTTCAGCTGCAAGCACTTTGCTACTTACAATATTACAAAGTTAATTTTTGTTGTACAGAATTTAGATTATATGTAAGGAAAGGTGTTAAGTACGTGTGCATGTATTCAGTTAAACGTACAACATGATTTATAAAAATGAAGAAAATAATGGACAAGCCACGATTAGTTATGCTTACTGAAATTTTACTTTAGGTGGTATGAAGTTAATGAAAGTTTTTGAAAATGAACTTTTTACAACACTGTTTTCCTCGAACTTTTAATATTTGGATTAAAAGAGAATGCTTGATCGTGAGATTTCTAAAAACGCTGGTAATGTAGTGTAAGGAACTAGCACTTGTCAAGACTGTATTTCCTAAGGTTCTTTCATCTACTTCTTTTTCATTAGAAGGAAAATAAAACGAGTATCTTAATTAATTATCACACACAACAGACAATACAACTCATTTCAGACACCAGTGCAAGTTACAAATTGTCCATGACTGAAACTGCAAATACGATCCGAGAACATCAAATCTCGGTTCTTTTAATATCCTTGCATCAACTTTTACTCTGCTTGGGACGTGTTACGTAATCAATAACAAGTGATTTTAGAAAGCTATTTTGTTCACACTCGAGTGCTACAAGTCTTTTTGACCCCATGTATGCTCATAAACATGGACAAGAACGCATTACTTATTGTCACAATACCCTAAATATAGTTTATTCAACTGAAAACTAATTATCCATCAACCGTTTAGTATTTAACACTCGAAAATGCCAGCGTTTTCATTTTGAAGCGTAGACAGTCGTTGTGCATAACTAAAGCATACTTCTAAAACAGTCCAAAAGCGAGATGTTTCTCGTATCAAAATCGTGGGTATTTTTTAACAATTTTCAAATGAGACGCTAAAGGACGCTTTTGAATAATGATGAAGATGACATTCAAAATAAATAGTTTACCCATGCTAGTTTTTAAATAAGTCTACATTGAACTGTTTTATAAGCATGTGAGTTTCTGTGATCTTCTTCTTTAGTTTTCCCTTTTTTTGCCCACTCTCTCTTTTTTCCTCCTTCTCTCAAACTCTTTCTGCAGCTCTTTCTTCAGAGCATATTTTTCAGGGGAACCTAGACGATTAGGGAAAAGGTTTTTACTGTAATAATCTTCGTTTATGTGTTCTCTTGCACTGATTTAAAACTGATTTCAAATGTAATTTTCCTTTAGGAATCCTTCGTGCTCTATACATGGATCGCATAAAGGGTGTTGCATTTTTCTTATTCAGGAGTCATATAATGAAATGATGCGTTATAATTCTTTAAGTCTTAACTAGAGAGTGGAATTAATTATATTTATATATCACATGAGGACGATTTACCAAATTTGTTGGCTTATTTCGTCTTAGTTGTGGGGCATCTCACTTTTCCTATTTACATCCAAAATTTCATGCTTCGCTTACAACAACAACGGATAATATCTTCATAGGTCAATTATTTGTTAAAATTAACGAGAAATAATTTCTCTAAGGAACATCGCGTTTCATGTGCATCTAACGCTGCGAAGAAGTTTGCTGCAAAGACAAAGTTCGATGAGTTACCGTTCGTTACTGCTATAACGAACCCCGAAGTTCTCATTAAAACTTATGTTGCTGCGAAAACTCACTCGCGCAATATTTGAATGGCTTCTGTGATAGAAATTTGCGATGTACATAGAAGCCGCCGATTTCTATGCGTAAATTCGCGGGATCGAAAACTGACAGTTACGTTCAGACTAAGTGAAGATTATTTTGAAATCTACTATCCGAATGAGTTTGAAGCAAATAAAAATTTCATTTAGTGGGTATTTAATTTAATTTATTTTACAAATATTAGTTCTGCAAGGCCGGAGGAATGCTCGGCTTCACGAACTGAAGGCTTTGAAAAATAAGCAATTAAATTTGCTATAAAAAATAGTCTCTTCAATATGTTTGCAAATTATACTTACGGATGTGAACAATATTTATTCTATTGCAGAAGTGACGAACCACATAATCTTATGCTCCAAAACCAATTTCTTTTACCTGGGGAAAAGCTGTTATGCATGATATTAGACATGGAATTTGAAGTTTAATTTCAACACAGTCTTTGCTTCCCTATTAAAAATTATAGGAGTGGCATCGGTGATTCTTGGGAGCGCTCCCAAATATGCATGGTTGTTTCATCCATGCGTCACCTATGAGGCAACTTCGAAGTGTCCACTTTATAGGCGCGCCTGCGCCTCTGTCCCAACCGGTGGCCACGCATGGCTCAGCATGGAGCACTACCGCCGCGCTCCCAAGGCGCGACCAGTAATTCTCCTATTTACCATCGGAGAATCATGAGAGGCCCAGGATGGCCACCTCTTAATTTGATTTTAAAAAAACGGCTGCGCACAGCTGATTTCCCATTAGTCACTCTTTCCAACCGTCACACTGCTCAAACCGATTATAACCAGTTTGCTCTTGAATTACCTTAGTTCTTGCGCGATTGATCAATTCACCATAAGCAAACACGGTTTATAGCACAATAAAAATGTACCAGAGTATGTAAATTAAATACATTCTTACTAATGTGCAGAAAATTTCATGGGTGCGTGTTCATTATTAAGCTGACATTAATGGGACATGTTTGTGACGTATAACTTATGCTTGAAGTTTTCGCAACGCAATAACTAAGGTAATTAATGGGCAACTGGCTATATTTGGTTGAGAAGCGTCAACGGTTGAATGTGCAATAATGGGAAATCAGCTGTACGCAGCCTTGGAGGCGAAAGCCTGCAGGGAACAATATAAATGTACCTTGAAAATAATATAGCAACAATACCCTAGGGTCGTTGAAAGAATATACTCGTAGCGATATATATAACAAAAAAAATTATCGTCCAGCACATTTTTCATCTTTCATTCCTAAAATTAGAAAGGAAAATAAAATGACTTTACCTTGCCCGAGCTTAATTACACCGGCTATTCATATACACACACTCCCCCACCTATCCCAACACACAAACCCTCCCCACACCCCCCTCCCACACACCTACCCCTATACCCACACACAAACTCCCCCCCCCCCTACACACACACAAATTTGTATCTGAACACATAGTTGATCACCTTCAAGAACGTCTTTCAATTCAAAGGTTGCTGGAGACTGACGAGGGAAAATTCAGGTTTGGTTTCCACATTTTGTTGTTTTTACATTGCTCACATTGAGGTTTTGCCTTCACTACCAGCCCCACCACAACGATGAATCGTCTGAAATATCAATTGACCGAGGTGGTGAAACTAGCAATGGGGTCCTTGCTCCGTTCATGCTCTTGAAATAATGCCTCTACAGACCAGCATTATACGTCTCTTCCATCTCTTGTTTCTTCTGACACCCTCACGTACTATACACCCTCACGTAATACACACTCGCACTGATATACACTCTAACACTACTTGAAACGTTTTAAATAATAGAGACACGATCCAGACATCTGTCACGCACAACACCAACTTCAAAACTGAGGCGAAAGATGGCAACCGTCATTTCTCTCGAGAAAGATGGCAGGCGTTTCACCAAGAGGCCATCTGCACAAGTGGCCTCTGGTAGCAACATGGGAGAACTTGCTCGCATCGCGCTTATGAGTCGCGCCCTGGAAGTGTCAGAAGGGAAGAGGCCTCGGTTCGCTAAAAACTCCTTTAATTCTCCGCTGTCTCCTTTAATCAACCATGCTACTCCCTTAATTTTTAATAGGGTTTCGCAGTTTTTCTGAAATGGTAACTTGTGGATTTCATCGCTGAGAATATCGATGTAATTATTTGTCGTATGAAGGATAATAATTATTGAATATTTAGAGAACTCAGTATCCTGAATGTTACTGTAAATTTTCTTCTCAAATATCATCAGATTTATGGAGGATAATAAACTCTCGCACAGGATGCATGTTTTACACTGCTTCACGTACTCTATTGACCTCAATTTGACATAAAGAGACCTTTGCAAACTCTTTCTGGATGGATGAGAATAGAAGATTCAAATTGCATGATTTTTGATGTTCATATCTTTCAATTGAACAATATGGCTTTAATTTTCTGACCACCCGTTTTTCAATAAAATATATGAGTTTTTCAATTCAGGGTTAAACTTTAAGACATGTACCAGAAGAGTAAAAAGTAAGATAACAGGTATCATTCTTAGCAGATGTTAATCTGTCTACCTCTGATACGTCGGTGTCGTGAGCGAGTTATTTTTTGTATCAGGTGCTAGGTTTTCTAATAATTGGGCGTAAGTTTTCGAGTATACGAAATTAGCTCTCAATCAAATGACAAACTTTCTATAGAACAAGTTAAAATGCATCGAATCTGGCAAATTTATTTATATTCAGAAATAGAGCGAACACTTTTTTGTCATACAACGATGACTTCTACTACAGTATGTCATAACCTTTGCAAATTATAAGATTCCTTGCGAGACTTCACATTATTCCATGTGGTTTTTGATGTAGAAAACTGATTTTAAAATTTTAATCGAAATTGGCGTCTTTCACGAAGATTGTTGTATTATGCTTACAGCTAATTATAAGCTGGGAAGATAAAATTGGCGATTGCATCGCTTCGATTCATGAGGCTCATGAGATTTTAATACAGCTTCGGTTTCGCTGATGGTCGCAAAAATTTTTCTTCAATATTAAATTGTCTTCAGAGTCGGAGCAGATTGGAATAAATGAATCTAAAAGTGCGTTGTAGTAAAGCATCTTAAATCACCCTTGTAGCTTTAAAAGTTTTTCCAAGTTCCGTTCAGCGTAGTAAGAACATTCGGTTAAGTTTATGCAGAAATGAATGTTCGTTAAAATCAGTTAACCACTGTGGGCAGAACTAAAATTAATGAAAAAAAACACAGCAATCAGTAGAATTTCGAACAATTTTAAGGGGAATTGAACTAATGACTATTTTCTCAGCGTATTACGTACCACATGGTGCTTACAAAAATTTTCCATTCATTTGTTTAAACCAACAGAATTTTTTTTTTCAAATAGAGGGTCTGAAGTGTATTCTCAATGTTTTTAGATAGACACACGGCATCGCCAACATAAGGAAACCACCATTGATAACCATATGGAACATATAAACTTGTATCACCTAATATCCACACCTTCAGGATTTGATTTTACTATACCTTGTCCGTGTACTCTTAACAAGAAAAGGCTGGCAGTGGCACCAGCCACGTAAATGATAAGCTGATTGTCTGCCTGTCTCGATCACTGCTGCAATTTCTAGCAAAAACATCGGCAAACCAGAAGAGTCTGACACATTTAGAAGGATGTTAGCTAAGGATTTGACTGGTCGAAACCCGTTGCTATAACTGATTAATTAACTACGTATTGCTCAAGCTCTTCGTTGTAGATAGTTTAAGCAAAAAACTCGACTCGCACTTTTTATGCTAACAGTGCGTCATGCAGATGCTTGAAATAAGGAATTGAATCTTCTGATGAGATATATCTGTTCAGTAAAATACTGCTGAGTTTTGCAACAATATAATCATCACGGTTTGTACCTGTTTAGTAGCTTCCAATCGTAATGTTTCCATATACATAGTTATTACTGCAGACTAAACTGATCTTTTTAAGATAGATTGGCTTGTAAGTCGGACACATTTTTCTTTCCAATGTCAGGGACGAGGCAAGATGCCTTCAAAATAAGGGTGGGCGGATGTTTCCGCATGCTAATTTTCATGGCTGAATTATTTTGAGTAGCTTTCCGCTCCAGCGAACTTCGCGACATGAATGTCTGCTCCATTCGGGGGTGATCTTGACGTTCCTGCGTGATATTTTCAGGGCAATTTTTCAGCCGAATTTTCGATACAAAATTGCGTCCTAGACGTCTTATTCGAGGAAGGGATGGAAATGAAGCGCTCGTGTAATTTCCGAGGGCCTGAGGGCGCATCGATTTACTTCGCAAAAAATTTTTGTAAGCATCGCATGATATTTAAGTTTAATTAATCCATTATACCGTCAGAGTAGGAGACGAAGTGAGAGCTAGGTGGAAAATAATGAGGAAAACAATTAACTGTTCTAAATGCTGCGTCATAATAACTTTAAAAAATGCTTGTATTTCACAAAAAAACGAACTGATGCAGAACCATCGCTGTATAGTAGAGTAAATCTAAATAAATTTTAGTATTAATCAACGATTTTCATTACTGAGTAGGAGTAGTATCGTCGCCAAAAAGAGATTAAAATGTTTTGTTATGAACAACTTCTCGCACCAGTAAATTTTCCGCTGTTAATGCGGATTTTAGTAAATGCAGATAGTAACTTGAAACCTTAACTGCATCCCTGCAGCATTGCAGGATCCAGAGATCTATTTGGCGGCACCACTGTCATTAGAAAACTAACTGTAACATAAAATTTTTTCTCGTGCATTCAATTCCAAGTAAAATAACTTGAACATCTTCAATGAAAGGTGCATATTACGATTGATATTTTCCGACCAATTCTTGAATTAAACTCCCTTTCCTCATTTGCCTCACCCCTTTATTGACGTTGCAAATTTTCTTTCCCGCAACAGAGTTATCTTACAATGGCAGTTTAATGATGGAAATTGATTTCATTTTTTTTAAGCCGTGCTCTTAATGAACTGTTTTAATGTACTGTTAATGTAACGAAACGTACTGTTTTAATGGGCAGGTCGACCTCAGCCGAGCGTGTCGTGGTGGTCGGACGGGGCGAAGCTGACGACCAAGAGCCAGGTGCTGAGGTCGGGAGACATTCGATCTGACCTGGAAATTCCGGAGATCAGTCGCTCTTACGAGAGCAAAAGCTTCTCATGTGAGGCGCACAACAACAAACAGACTCCGCCTCTCAAGAAACAGCTCGGCATCGCCATGAACCGTGAGTGTAGTCCTTGTGCGAATTTTCCCCTAGCTGGTGATAGGAGAAATAGGGATCAGGTGCGTTGATTAAACTTGTGCTTCATTTAAAAGAGAGTGATCTGGACAAAATGTCTGGAAGTTTACACAGAGTATGGTAAAAATGTCGGAAAATACTTTTGTGGTTTATCAAAGATGCTTTTTATCGTGCGAAAACGAAAATTGTTGAGTGTAGTAAAGTTTTATTTATTTCATTATTGTAATTTAAACTTGAAAGATCTCAGACAATTACTTATGGAGTTAGATCCCAGTTTAGATATTTTATTTGAAATACTAGCTTCAACAGCATAGTCTCGGATTTATAACATTAGAAGAAGAACAGCACAGAATCAAAACACTCGGATAAAAATATTATTCAAACTTTGCCTCCGCTTTTATTGAAATGGAAAAAATACTATCATACTGTAGAACTGAGTTGAAAATAGGATGATCTCACAAGCGCAAAGAATTGAGGAAGGCAACAGAGGGCTTCGAAATACACCACAACTGGACACCTAAAAACAAATTCTCAGCAAACCTTTCAAATTGGTCAAATTGAGTGCATTGTCTTAGAGCTAAAATACGTTGAATAAATTCAAATTTACCAGGTATTGTGTTTATTGATACGGTGATCTCTTCGGTAAACTTTTTCTTGAAAATAAGACACGGTGCAATCGCAGGAGGCTCGCTTGATTTTTCATGATCTTTTCCTTTTTTTCGGCTAAGAGAGCGTTGTACGGTGCAAAAATATGCCAAGAAAACATTTGAATAAGGAATCCTTTTTATCAAATATTGCTGCTTCTAAACACCATGGTACATGATGCCCCGATGTTTTCTACGTGGCTGGGCGCATTCTGTTCAGTTTGCCGTGCATTTTCCAAATAAATTGCGACCGTACCCGCGGCTTAGTCATAATTTTCGGTGTGTGTATTTATCTAAAAAATATTTGATACTGCAATTTTCACAGCAGAAATGAAAGCGCAACTGATGGTAAAATAACAATGATTAATTTGTAAGAAAATATTTGTTCAATTTATCTTGACATCATTCGAAGTGCGTTACATACTTTGGTCTACATTGCTGAAAAAAATAAGAATATTACTGCTTTAAGTTTTAGAAGAAGCCCGAGAGCATAGTTTCAATGTAGTTAAATAGTAGGGAGCAACGTAAACTAGACAACACAAAGAAGTAGTGCATGTTTAGTAGCACTTGCAAATATTTTCCTAGTACATTTCGCATGGAAACTCACAGTGAAATTTCTACGTTTTCCTCGGAATTATATCACGGGTAGAGTCATTAGGGCGATTTTGTGCTTCATTAATGGTATGTTTTACACTATCGAACACCCTGCAACTACGTCTGCGTTGACGTCACGAGTTACAAAGGAGCTTGTTACTGACATGCAAGCAGCAATCACACCCGTGTTGCGAGGGTCATTGCACCACCTATTTAGCTTTGTGTGCAACTGATTGGAAGGCCAATTAGGTATGTAATCTCCCTTTGTGTGCAGGGCAGTCTTCTGAATTAACTGCTTAGCTTCACACAGAGTGAGACTTTGTTTTTGTTATTTCAAATCTGAGACATGAGTACAAATGACACTCCCAGATGATTTTCCTTAGGTCTCGAGAGCATCCGAGGTTACAAAATACGATTTGGTGTAAATTCACACTGTATTTTGAATGACATGAGCTACAAGCTACAAATTTCTTGAAGCACTTTAATTTGGTCATTGAAAGCTAATTAAGGACTCGGTGATTTAATTTGTCATGTTTCAGTAATAAAGTTACCTTGATTTTAATTTTTCTAAATCGGATCAGTGCTACAGTCAGATAATTTTTGATCAAGGTTTCTCTCTGTCTTCTTATTGGTCTTCGAACTACGTTCGCGCATTTCACATACTTGCTATAAAAACCTGTGTAATTAGTTACCTGGCAAGCTCTTTTCATTACTTTTGAGTAATAGTTCCAAAATTCGAATTATGTTCAATGGTTGCTCTGTCTTGAAAACCTTGAAAACGTTTTATAAACAACGATATAGTAGGAGAGCTTCCTTGAAAAGCTTTCACGCGAGAATCCTGTATTTCAACCTTGAGTTCGAGAAATTCGTGGTGCTTCCACAAACACAGTAATGTTACACACGAGCGAGTAAAACGCGATGTGCGTTTGAATTGACGCGTCCTCCTTACTTCGCTTTGTCATGAGGCGAAGAAAAATACCGAGTGGATAGAAAAGGAGTTAAAGATCTGGGTTATAATTAAAACAATATGGGCAGCAAACACGGGCCGAGATACTCATTCTCGAGTTACTACCTAACTCATTTGCCGTTAGACAACTATCATGCACAAGCGCCTGAATAGGTGGACAGGAGAAACAATAACACTCTCATTTTCTGTCATCTATTTCACGCATAAGCAGCCGTTCATTCGTTTTGTCTAATTGTTGCAACATAAGACCATTTCAAAAATGTTTGGTCTGATGATTTGGATAATCTGTTTTTCACATTATCTGTATCATTAGAGGCGTTTCCAGATCTGTGTCTCCTTTACATCGCGTTGACTCTGATGTCGGATGAGACAAATATACAACTGTGGTGAATATTGCGCTTCAACAAATACAGTTCCTGAAACTATCTAGTAATTTTGCGTGTATAATTTTCAATGAAAAGACGAAAACTAAAAATAACGTGTCTTACATTTATTTCTTTGAATGCACAACAAGTGTCACGATACAATGCTGGTTAAGCACGTAACGTATGAGGGCTTACAACCTCCACTGATAAATATAATGTACACCTTTGTGCTCGCACGTTATCCATATATATAAGCATGGAGAATAATGAGCCTCAAGATTAAACACATTTATTTTTGAGTGAACACATGGAGCTGACACAGGGAAATTGGCACAAGTAAACATCTTTTTATCGCAACTACTTTTGAGTGAACACATGGAGCTGACACAGGGAAATTGGCACAAGTAAACATGTTTTTATCGCAACACTCATTTTCGCACCAGAGCCCTCAGGCAAGATGTTAATGATCTGCGACATGATAGTTTTATCCGGCATAATGATGTTACATAGACAAACGGAGAAAAATTCGCTACATGACATCAATCCTGCTTATCACACGGCATTCCTTATAAGGAAGACCTCCTTGTGAATTTGCACTTGATGCCTACATTCATAACACTTTCTGCGCGCCTCTTCTTCCCTTCATTCTTCACTATTACAACTGGAGTAAATACCCTGTCGTTGGCCTGTCGAGGCTCGACACAGCCTCCAGGCTTCTTCATTAGCGTTGAATACCAGGCTGGCTGCCCGCCTCAAGGTTGCGAACGCTCAGCCGGTTGTGTCGCTACAGGCCCTCGGATGTTAGGCGTTCACAGCCCATGTCTCCGCTATCTCAGCAGCCGCGTAGGCCAGCTGTCCCAACCCGCCTGTACAAATAATAAGCGGGGGTTGAGTCATCTATTCCCCGAGATATGAATGTTGTATCCCCCTTTAAGAATTTACTCGAAGCTTCCACTGACAATGTGGCTATTCCCGACATGATGAATTAATTTTCTCCCCTTTTTACAAGAACAAATCACAAGCGCCCTTTTGAGAACAAGGTCGAATGAGTCAATGAAAATGCTATGAACTAGTAGGCATTCTAATCCCCGCTTGAGAAAAATCTACAAGTTCAAGCCTTGTGAGACGTCATATCACGTGAACAATTCTAGAATGATTTGAAATCAAACCCACAGAATTAATTTGTACCCGAATTTTGACTGTCACAAATGAAATCACCCCACCTAAGCCAATAAAGCTTACACGCCCCGGTTGTAATCTCGTATTTGAAAAATACAAAGACGCTCCTAGCACAGAACACAGAATATCATCTCACCTCCCTTCTGGCCGTCAGGAAGCCTACATCCTTGCCACTACACCGGTCAAAATAGGCCGGTCCCCGCGCTTGCTCTGCTTAAATACCCCCGCCGCACAAGGGACGCTCATTGTAGATGGTGCGGGCTACCCGCTCAAATTGTTAGTGACGTGGCATCTCGCGATTGGGTGCTTCTAACGCGTCACCTCTGACGTGTCCCCTTGCGTCACAAACTTGGTATTGCCACGCGCATTTCCCTCTAACATATTCTGCTCAGGTTCATATTTTCCACAGTTCCCTTTCCCGTTGGTAATTAATTTTAATACATAGTTTTTCTCTACTACACAATCAAGTTGTCCTTGTGTAATACTATGTGTAATTTTCCGAGCTAGCTTCTTACACAACCGCTACCCCTTACGTACTCCTCCCATCTGCTGATGTGGTGCACCCCTCATCCCCTCACGATTCGCGCCCCGATGCAGAGCCGGTTACCTTGCTGCGTAGCGTCGGTTTCCATATATCCATGCCTACTATAAATTGTATCCTAACACAAGATTCAAAGTTTAAAATCTTTTGAAATCTTGCGAATTGTAATTTTTTGCATTTTTAAAAACGAGCTTATCTAAATGGTCACCTTAATCCGTATCTCTTGAATATTGTTGAAGGTAACTTTGTTTTGTATACTGTGTTTTTTTTTTATATTTGTTTTTCATTTTAAAATGCTGCATATATTCTTCTCGTGTTGATTTCCTGTTTTGATTGTGCGCTTATAGATTTCTTCAATTTATTTTCTCACGACGTTCTCTTTGTTACATTTTATATCGAACTTTAGAATACAATAAAATTTTCAGCCCAGTAATGATAAAGAAGAATTTTTAACGAACTCCCCGGGCCAGCAGAGACAACGCTGGTTCCAAATTTTGACCAATTTACCTAGAAAGAAATTTATAGTCTGCCCTGCTATAATTATTCAATTAATAATAACAGCCTGCTACTTTTGGTTTGGCCTTGTCATTAGTGTCATGCGGCCCATCTAGCCAACATTTTTTAGCAGTTAAGAGACCTGTGAGTCTTGATTAATTAAACTCTCACATTTCTTTGACAAAGGAAAATTAGTTCAGTACTTTGAAGATCGACGTCCGTCGTTGCTTCATAGCTGAGTTTACTGGATTCTGGACTAACTTTCGCATCTTTAGGCAGAGACTTTTTATTTTAACGTTGTTGCGTCTTAGGGTGCAGGACTAGGGTTGTGCGTGCAACTTTGATCTGCGTATTTTGGACGTGATCGAACTTGTATCTGAAAAAAGAAATGTTATTAGGCATGTATTTTTACTGCCTTGGTATGTAAGCGAGAATTTTGTTTTTATTCTTTGCTCTTTTTCTACCTGTTTGTTACGATTAAAACCTTTTGTTTGAGTGATTTCAAGATTTTTGTTGGACGACTGCTTCAGTTCGAGATTCATTCATGGTAAGTAGGAAGTTCTGATGATTACTACCAATGTGCATTCCTGGGCATTTGTCAATGTTGGAATTCATTTGCCAGGTTTCGGTTACATGGAGATATTGATTGTTGATTCGGTCCTATAGAGATATAGGTTGAGGATTCGGTTCTATAGAGATATCGGTTGAGGATTCGGTTCTAAAGAGATATGCGGTCTGAGTAGTAACTCTGCTTCGGCTCGGTGAACTCCTTTGAGAGTTTTTGGTGGCATCAGCATTCTTGTTGATTTTAATCATGACTCCGAGGTGAAGTGTGTTGATGTGGGCGATGTGGAGCAGTGGTTTCAAAATGCAACATTAAGGATCCCTGCTCTAGCTTGTGAGCAGACACTTCATTGCTCGGGAATTGCAGCTATTTAGTGCGAACAGTTAGTCAGTTCTGTTCTTATTGAAATTACTGCTCTTGCTTACTACAGGTTATCACTTTGACCTTTAGCTTTACGTGATAAAACTTTACCGAATGTGTACTCTAAAGCGAGCATCCATTGAAAGTAAAGAGAATGGAACTAAAATTAACTGTCCACGGCAAAGTAAGGACTTTCTTAAACCGCGAAGAAACATTACCATTGCTATAGAGGAAGTGTTGTGAACCCAGAGGCAATGCAAGCACAACTAAACGAAAACTAGAGTAGATTAATTGTAATGGTTAAGCAGCAGCTCGTTTTTTTCTTCTAAGTTGGAGTCAACCTACTTTTCATTCCTAGCTCGTTTTGTTTGTACCGGTCAGTAAATTATGAAGAAAAGCCAATGAATTTCGTGCTTTCGTAGACCCAGTTGGCTTCCCCAGTCAATCGGGTTTATAAGACAACTGTATTTTTCTCGGAACCCGTGCTGAGTGTCTTCAAGCAAATCTGGCGTTCGGACGTATTTTATTATTCGGTCTCTTAACAATTTTTCCATTATTTTACTGACAACAGACGTCAGGCTGATCAGGCCGCAGTCATTAGCTACTGGCTCGTGCCTTTCCTCAAAAATTGAAGGGACATTCGCCGGCTTCCAATTTGTTGAGAAACCTACACAATTATTAAAGGGGAACGATAAAAAAGTGTTCGCTAAAATTTCGGTAAACACTTTTTGCTGTTTATCATCAAATAATCAGGAAGCTGAACCGTCACGTTCTGCCAATTTGTATGGGATTACAAGGCTGAGCTTTTTCCAACTTCCTCATCCTAGAATATATAATCCATCAGAGTCAAGTGAACGTTCAAAGCTCAAAGTTGAAAGATTTCACTTGAATTATCTCATGTGATCACGCTGAGTAATACACCCATTATAAATTCTAAAGCTACGCAAGAAATCGTAACCTTCTCAAATTTTACCGTCGAGATCGATCGACGAGCAACGGCATTTCTTAAGAATTGTCTTTCACTTATATATTTGTACAAGCTCGTTATGTTTGTTTTGGAATGCTCTCTAGCGTCACTTCTGTACTTTGTTTTGCATGTCTGATCATTCGCTTTACGAGCCTGCAAACTCCAGTGTGCTCCAGCAGATGGGCTTCTGCTTGTACCATTCATTGGTTGTGGTCTAGCATTTGTGAGGCATCTCATCTGAGGAAGCCAGGGATATTTTTGGTTGGTTTGAGCGACTTGGTTTTGATTTAATATTCTGTAGCGGTGAGAATCTATTCTTGATTATTTATTATGTTTTATTCTTGATATTAAAACCCATGATTGCTTATCAGCTAATTTCTCAACGTTTTCGATTTGTATATGCATTTGCATGAACAAGTGAGAGCATAACTCACGGTTTGGGAAAATTACTGCAGGATGAGGAAACAAAATTCCGCAGGGCTTTGAAGCCTTTGACAATCAGGTGGAAAATGTCATACGAAACATTTTTACACGTGTTGAAGGCGTAACTGAAGTCAAAGGACGCTTTCGAAAAGTCATCACACGAAGGTTCTCAGCTTGTATTCTCTGCCAACGTACAAGTACTTGTATTAATGCATGATTACTTGATTACTTTTTTAAACAAGAGAATTTTAATACTATTTTTGACAGTACACATCCCCCGCAGGAAATATTATTTACCTACTTGAGGGCTGCGTTCAATTTGCACTCGTTTTCGAGGTCTCATTGGGTGTTCGTCCCCCAAATATTCAGCCCACTTATTGTCACTACCCCGCTAGTCGGGCTCTATAAGAATGTGATCGTAAGATTTCAGGTAACGACAAAAATTTAGCTGAAGTAAGCTATGGAGTCATTTACTGTCATCGTTAAGCTGGTTACTCTTGATTGTGTTGACTATTCTCATGACTGCTGGGATGCCTCATAATAAGCTAGTAGTAATGTTCTCAGACCAGTTATATTCAGCTTTGCCTTATAATCAGTGGTTTAATCTATGTTTTCGTGGGTCTTTGCTAGGGAATTTGATTATTTATTACTTTTTCCAATATTTAAACACAATTTTTTAGCACATAACATGGAGCATTATTCGTTCTAAAATAGAAGTAGAAGGGAATTAAAACCCGTTGTGAAAGCAGAGTGATCACACGCTGGTTCTTACTGTTTTATTTGGTGAATTATCAATAATCGATTTGATTCACAATTATCGCATGCAGTGGCAATTGATCAGCCAGAAATTTACGGATTAGCGTCACTGCTTGCATACTAATCAGCTGCCGGTGACAACATGAAAAGTTGAAGGGAATATAGTAATAGAAAACGGTTAAACTAATACCTAGCTCTATGAGTATCAGTAAAATGTTTTTGAAGGTCTGCACGTCAAAATTTGTTAATTGTGATGCTAAAACTAACACATTTTGGCAGGAACAACTCACCACTCAATAGGTAAATAATTCTTATAAATTGTAACATTTGCACCAATATCGAGTATTTTCAAAACCAATAATTCAAGTAGAAAAAGGTTTCTAAAATTTTTATGAGTTTCTCATTCATGTTTCGGATTGCTGCGGAAAAAAAAATGTTATTTATATAAAAGAATCCTCTCCGAGGTGCCATGGAAATTCAAGTTGTTCCAGAAAACGAGGTTAGTCCGACGGTGTAATCGAATGACCAATCGCTGGTCCTTTACAAACTTTTTGAGTCGTCGGAACTTCACAAAAGATTTTCTTTGTCGTTCTTCTTGAGGATGCCACAGTTTACCAAGTCCATCAGTCATCGCTCATTTGCGTAGCACAAAGAAAGCCAGTCGAATTTGGAAATATTTGTCCCGCTTTGGTATTAGTTATGCCATAAAGATTAAAAGCCATAGGAAATTTTCTATTGCGTAATTTCCTCATTAGCGTACCAGCAGACTTGAGTTCTTGGGTTCGAAAATGTTCGGCTGAATTTGGAGGCATGCCTGATACTTTTGAGGAAAACAAGACCAAAGATCGTCACGTTTTTTACTGGGGAGGTAATATTACTTAAATTATAGAATGAAATATCTCGTTCATTTTGTGTGTTCAGAGATAAATTAATTTAATTTCTAACCGTTTTTCTGTCTTTTGTTTGCCTGCAATGTGGTATAGAAATTAGCTTCGAAGTAAGGACTATTTTTGCGAGTTTGAGGGTTACTGGCGGTCGTTTAGTAGAATCTTTATTTGGCTTAATAGTCTTAGTTGAAAAAACACATTTCAAAAATCTGCAGTGAGAAATGGACTCAGTTTCGATGTAAGGTATTTTACCTTAAATCCATTCAGTCATTTTTATTCGTAACGGCTAACTCGACTACCTCATCACAAAGCTAGTTCGCATACATAGCTCATGACAATGCAACCATCTATTTCTGAGAGCTATCCTTGTAAATTTTCAATTCAAAAAGCCAACTTATTACAGCTCGCTCTTCACAGAATCATGTACAGAATTTCGTTCTAGAGTTGGTCATTGCTGACTCTCTTTGAAACCTAGTCTTTTCTGTAAATAGGCAATTTAAAACCGCTTCAAGTAATGATGGCAGCGAGCAAATATTAACCATACTCGTGGATGATATTCCCGTAAGGGCTTGAAAATTGCTTGTCAGGAAGTCTTGTGTCTTCAAAGTTCGTTGATGGGCTCGCAAAGTTTGTGAATGCCTTGTGAGCTGAAAGACGGCAGGTCGGCAGGTAACTCTGCTAGTGAATGTACTCCTGTTAAATTACTCCTGGAATATAGCCCGTGAAACTCAGCCAACAAACTGATTTAAAAGTTTAGGCGTTCATTTTCATAACTTCATGAGAAAATGAAAGCATCGAAGGATTATCATAGGGCTTTCGTTAAGTTTGAAAAGCATTACAGAATTATTATGCAGAAGATGATGTGAAAGTGGATTTAGTGAGTAAAAATTTTCGGGATGGTCTTTTCAAAAGCCACGCTTAACGAACGCATTTGATTTTTCAATGATGTGTAGTGACCAGAGCTCGAAAAAAGTCCACGGAGTAGTAGGCGAACGAAGAAAAGAGTGAAAAACAGAGCCTGTATATTAGTATTTGCACAACACTTTTTATGTAGTTTGATAATTTCGAACTCTCATTCGGAGTAAAGAGTTCAGAGCATATATAAAGTAATGAGAACAATATATGTTCACCATAGCATTTAAACAGAACAGAACAAAATTTATTACCGATCAGGAAATCAACTCAACAAAAGATTGTATGACACAAAAGTATTTGGCCAATATTTATATCACGAGAGATCATTATTTTAATGCACATTTTGCAATATAATTGAATATTTTGTCCCTATATTCGTAAATATTCCAGAGTTCTTACAATGTAAGCAAACGACAATGGATACAACCGTTACTTCTCCTGATTTTGTTGACTACAGATGCCCGGTCGATGCGCGATGCAGAAAGTTTGAAACATTCTCGACGTTAGTCATAAACAAAGAGTTGTACATCGTAATGAAGGATTGACTTCTAGGCAAATTGTTTAATATGTTGAAGGTTCCGTGCTCAAATGTTGGTGCAATTGTTTGGAAGCCTCGAGAGACTAAGGCAATCTCCAATCTGCCAGAAGGTTAAGTTCCAAGATAGATCACGAACCTCTATTGATGCTACACAGATATATGACGCGTAAAATTACGAATTAGCTAATGACAACCTGTACATACTTTCACAAGAACTTAAATAAAAACGATTTCACATTTGCCAAAAACTGTTTCTACAGAATTGAACGAAAGCAGTCTCATACCTCCAGAACTCCACTTCTTCCAGCAAGACATGTGAAGAACCGTTTAAGGTTTGCCAAAGACCACTTCGACTTGGGAAATTAATTTTGGGAGCGGGCTGTAATGTTCGATGAAAGACAAATTTAACTTTTCGGCCGAAACAGAGCTCATCATGTGTGATGAGAACATAGAATGCACATGCTGTTAATGACGCCATTCGTACCGTCAAGCATGGAGGAGGCAACATTAGGGTGCAGAGCTGTTTTGCAGTCCATGGCATTTGGAAACTAATCGTCATTTATGAAAAAGTACATGAATCCATGTGCACACTGATACTGGAACAGAAGCTGCTTACGAGCGCAAGTAAATATTATTCTACGATCGGTGCGGATGAAACTCTCAGCCAGACGATGACCCGAAACCTAGGGTCAAATTTAAAAAGAGGATTGTCTGCAAATGAGAAAACATGTCTACCTGTGGCCAAGGTGATCAAAATCATCTGACCTCGATCTTACTGAAATTTTCGACGGATGTTCAGAAGTGTTGTACACAGAAACAGTCAAAAGAACCTTGCTTATTTCACGATCATCTACGTGCAAGAATGGAATAAGGGGACATAAACAAAGTAAAAATGGTAATTTCATGATATAGAATCTTCTATACTGCTAATGCAAATAAAATTCGTGACACGAAGCATTAAAGAATTGGCGTTAGGTTAGGCCAAATACATACTTCCGTCTTATATACTTCTTCGATTAGCTGATTTTATAGAAGTCGATAAATATTATTTAAATGAAAAGTTCTAGTTTTTGTTCTGGTAAATATTTGTTCTCTGAACAACCCGTACTTTTCACTGTGAAATAAAATTCAAAATTTTCATCTTAATAAGCCAAATAGAGTAGAGCAAATTCTTATCTCGACGCACTGAATGTAAGTACTAGCGAGAGCAAGGGAACCCAATCAAATTAAAATGCTGCTGACTGTTCAGTTCTCACACCACTCAAGCAGTCGTGGTTAGTTTTGTTGAATTTTTTATACTAGGATTTTTCGGAGCGAGAACATGGTAAAATCTTTCGTCTTCGTGAATTTTGCTTGCCCAATATTATTCTATTTTTTTAGTATCTAAGTCGGAAGGGACTGTTAAATAACCTCATTATGTTAATGATGAATGTGATCGGCTGCCATCTCTATTGAGAGACTGCATTTGGGCAATTATTATATACTGACTTGTAATGTAAGCTAAATTCATTCGTATGAAGGTTCATTTTCATTAGGTAGAGTTTGTTATTATCAACTTCATTGACGTTCGCGATAACTTACATCTCGTTCCTTAAGTGGAAATTAGGGAAGCCTAAGGCATGTCGTCGATTTATTACCTAAAAAATGACTTAAAGAATCACTTCAGTGCAACAGAGAATATTCTACTACATTAAAATGAATCTATCGACCTTAAGATATTACAAAGATAATGTTACGCACATTAATTAAAAACGATCGTCAATAATTGATCCTACGCTTGAATCAACTGTTTGGAATGGGATTCAAACGAGTTCATATAGGTATGATCACTAAGCTTATTCGTTGATTCGAGGGTGATGATTCGAATCGGACTTTAATGATTTTGAGTCTTTAGCACAACTCTTAGATTTTGATACAATCAATAAGGTTTGACTTAGATAAACCGTGGTAATTCCAGAGCTAATACATGCAACTCATATCCCGAGATACGGTGAATTTTATCTCGAAAGCCTTCACTTGCCCGAAGGACAGGCGAGGCAAGCGCACAACCTTCTCCACCCACAGCTTTAGGCTTCTAGCTGCAATGCCAGGTACGCCACTCTGAACTGAAGAAGCGGGCTACCCTCTCGGGCTCCGGGCGTATTCGTCTCGTATAGAAAGGAACAAGTTACGCATGATGATATTTGAACATTAGTTGTTTGATGGGAAAAGTATTACAATCTAGATAATATTAATTAGAAACTGGAATCTACAATTGAATCAATATAAAATGAATAATATCCTAATAGGTTATGATTAATTAGTAATTAGTAGGATGCCCTAGTAGTCGCTGAACTTGTTCGGGCCCACAGGTATATACTCTATAGCTATACTCAAATTTGACCATTGTACTAGACTTAAGAAACATTCTACCTCTGCATCATCTGTGGTAAATAACTTGTTTAAATTGTTTAAATTGTTGATTACAAAGACACAAATATATATTCTTGAAAGAGGAAAGAGGTTTGACAGAAAATCAAATAAAAATTTGACAGAATAACATTTGATTTCTTTCAGAGTTTTTAAATTCATTCATACCAACTAGGTTTAAGTTTAAAGTTCAAACCCTCTATCATTCATATTCACGATGACAGCAAGAATAGATTACTGGGCGCCACCTGAATCGTGGTTCGAAGAGAATAACTTGTATTTTGATTTTTCACGCCAGCCATCAAAATAAGGAGATTATGATCGCTGCTCAATGCTCCCTGAACACTGCAAAAACAATCCGACTTGTACAAGAGAATTGCAATGGAGACTTCGAGGCTTCGAGGCAACTAAATTTCCACAAACTGTCATGGTTTTCGAATGCATATCCTCAGAGGGTGATGTGATGCATAAAAATCCAAATGTTTTGCGTACAAACTCCCCTGATCTTAACCCGATGGATTATTATGTGTGGGGCGCTGTCGAGAGAGATACCATTCGCCGTGCCAGTACTACAAGAGACCAGTTAATCGATAGAATTAAAGTGGTTTTTGACGGTCTCCCATGGGAAAGTGTAAAGTTAGCTTTCTCAAAGTTCTGGGTCCGGATGAGGCTGCAATGCATGCTAATGGCGGTTATTTTGAGTGAAACCCTTCGGCAATAGTATAATTTTCGTGCTTATCGAATTTTTTTGAAATCGGTTATATTTCATAGACACCGAGCACTTTTTCCTGATAAAGCTGTCAAATTTATCCCGAATACCCTGTATATGTGTATAGTACTATCAAAGGCAAGATGCGTTCAATACTAATTAATGATTCTTGGGTAGAACGTAACCCCAGTTGATCACTTATGCATACGGGTGTTGGAAAGAGGGAACGAGGGTGCTTTCCAATTTTGAATTTAATTTTTAGCTCATTCCGTTCATTTGATTCTCTTGTTCATCGTCATTATGCATTGATTAGCCTATGCCGCGAAGAGGACTATGAACATTTTCGTCTGTGCTCGTTTGGGGAAGCCCATCATAATATATTGGTGACTAAAATTCAAATTATGTTTAGTTGAATCTGGATTGAGTTTCGAGTCGAAATTTTCCACCTTATTCCGATCCCGGCTTTAGTTTATCAGATAAAGAAGTGCATCTTCTAAACGTGTTAGTCTTTTTGCTAGTTATACTCAGAGCGTAACATCACGCAGCAGATCACCAGACAATCAACTCTGCAATTCGAAAATGAAAAAAGGGTCGAAAAAACATTCACTTTCGACTGGATCAGGAGGATATTTGGTTGTGAGATGTGACAATGAAATGGAAAAAGATATACTGCACAGCCCTGGAACGGATTCCGTACCATTTCGTTGAATTGGATAGAACGTATAGAGTAAGTATATTTCACGCTCACTTGAGCTTCTGATGTCTGTGCGTCCAAGCTGTATCATAATCGCAAAAAATCAGAGAACTGTATGTCGTCGTTGACATGGAAAGCCTCTTGGTAATTACCATAGCTTACGGCCCTATCTTACTCAATTAACTCGGCAATTAAGGGGGGAATTTTCCCGGCACAGTCGCTTCTGCATCAAACGTTGCGGATTGCTTGAGCGATTAAGCTGTGACCGCCATCTAGTTTATCCGCTCAGTGATTCTTTGCTCGGATCAGTTTCATTTCCGATGATCCTTGATTACTCTTCACCTTACTTCGAGATTTCTCTTCAGCTCATCTGCCGCTCTCAAAAATGTTTACATAATCTTTTAGGTAAACGCTAGGGTTAACAGTGGCATTACAGTCCAATTTTTTTATGATTGACTTTTTGCAAGCCTTCAATTTTTCAAGCCGTCGTTCCTTTTTATTTTTGCTCCACATCGATTTGCTACGTAAATCCTGAAATTTCAGGATCAATACACATTAATTAATTTTAAAAATTTACCTATTCACTGTTTTGGGGAATAAAATCAAATTACCATAAAATCATACGGTAAGTTAATTTAAGCTCCTCTAACAACAGTTGATGCTTTTTTAAGAGAGGAGGTGAAGGGACCATTTAGTGTGCAATAATTATGGTATAGGAACGGAGAACCGGTAAACAAGGTGTGCTCCATAACCTGTGCACAGAACCAAAAAGATAGAAAAAGCAAATGAAACAATGAAAAAGTTAGAGGATAAAGTAATAGATGCTGAAGAAAAGATAACACTAACAAAAAAGGATGTCACCAGAAAAAAAATAATTCCAACAATAGGAAGCACAACTTAATCTTTGTCTCAAGACCTTATGTTGTTCCTCTGGGAGTGTTAATTCCCATTGATACAATAGGTGTCTTCCCAGAGAGCTGCTACGCTCCTTTATTTGTATAAAAATTTGAACAAATTACTCTCGTCGATTTGCTGGTCTATTGATTGAGTTGAAAAGTAAACAAATTGTTTGGATTTACTCAAGGGAAAGCGATAGTAATTACAACGTTAGCAGCAGCCTGATCATCAACTTGAAATGGTGATGACGACAACATGTAATTGAAAGTGAATACTGGCCGATAAAATTTGTTATGAGCGAGTGAATGTAAAGTATTATTATTCTGTCAATTTGCAGCTCACCCAAAAAGCGCCATTATCAATGTTTAATTAGCTAAATGTGATTAAATACGTTAGGATTGGCAAGGTTCTCTTTCGCTTTGATGTACGTTCGAAATTGCATTTCGTTGAAAAAATTTTTATATCATATAAAATGGCCGCTAAGAATCATTTATCTATGGTGAAGTACGATTTCAAAATATAGTACCATAGTCAATAACTTGGCAAATATTCTTGCTCTAAAATTTCACCGGAACCAACGATAAATCAACAATGACACAATTATTATCGGTAAACATCTGAAATGCCACCTGCACGTGTAAGCTCTTGGCATTATAAAAAGTTCTGTGGCTCTTCAAACTTTTGTCTAGCGCTGAAGAACAATTTGAAGAATATGAGCTCGAATTTTCCTCCATGGTATATTTTGCTTAGTTTTCACGTGCGCGGTGGGGCAGATTTTGTGTTTCTTTGTCTTCCGTCGCTGCAAAATACATGAGCGCAAGGGGCTCTCCTGCAGCGGCAATGTGGTTCAAAACACGCTAAGACTAGAAAGAGAAATTCTCCTCCCCTACTTTATAACTGCTGTTATCCTCGCAGCAGCAAATTTGTTGAAATAATTTAAAAGTCTATCCACCATTCTGAAATAAATTCAGCATGCGAGGTTTTGCTCAAGGCTGCGATTTTTGCACATCAGCACATCTGCATTGGGCAGTAAGGCGATTCATGGGATAAATTTTTCACTCATAACCCAGGCTTTCGCACTACCAACTCCACCAAATGGAACAAAAATTGGATGATTCAAGCAATTAAAGTTGATACTTTGAGCAGAATCTTTGCTCATCGCGAACGCCCACCAAGTTAAGCAATATTTTTAATTCTTTATTTGGAGGCGAGGCCTGTGTTCAAATTGCGCTTGCTGAGGCGGCTCTGTGCTCCAATGTTTTCTGTGCACAAACATTGCCCGGATTAGGGAATATTTTCATTTGCACCCTAAATTTGAAGGTAAATATTGCCCCTGAGATACATTACTGCTTCTGGAGGGAAGGTAAACCGCTAAAGCTTGGCTGAGCTGGCTTTTCTTATTTAATAAAACTAAATTCGAATAAAAACGTTTAAAGAAGGAAAATTCTACCGAAACAATTCCCCTTAACACAAAATAAAAGAATAAGTGAAATGTTGAATATTGAGAAGCTTTGTTTTCGTCCTGATGGCGATGGAAGCTTTGATAAGGAAAATTTTAACATTTCGTTTTTAGATCGGTCATCGTGAAAGCATTATAAGTCTTCGCACGTACCTATAAATATACAATTTTTCAATCGGCATTATCAGCTTGTTTTAATTTATTCTTCCAGTTGATAACAGGGGAGCAAGTTCACTTCAGTTTATAAAACCTCAGCGACGTTTATCGATCTGTAGTTGATATATAAGATCTGACTTGAACTCAGGTGGAGTGATGCCAGGGAAACGGGTGAGAAGAATCTGACACAGAACCTGACGTGAGAGATCAGCTCAGATGCCTGTAGTTTGATTGCCACTGAGAGCCGTTCGTTCAAAAAAAAATTGTCTAGTCCTCCGAGTAATGCTGGGTCTAAAACTGACACACGGTTCTTCATTTCATTCCAAAACGATGATTTTCAGTGGGAGTAACATTTTTCGGTACATTATTGCTACGCTGTGGAACCGGGGAGATGAATGAAAAATCATCATTGCAGTCCGTAGCACCAAGTCGGAGGATTTTGTAAGATTTCATTTTGTTTTATAAATATTATCGAGTGAACAATTCGAATTCAGATTAACCCTTAAAAGCTGGCATTTTTGCACTCGTGTAACTGTAAAGCACAGCCATTGTCATTTGACTGGCACAGACATCAGGTTGTCATCGACATCAAAGTAAGGAAGGAACTGTTACTCGGGATTGATCTTCAAAGGAGACATAAGGGAAATTTTTTTGCAAAAATTACAATATATCAGAGCTATTTTCGAAATAAGATCGTATATTCAGTCTCTGTGGCGTTAAAAGATCTAAAATGCCACGAGTTCATGGCAATTAAGTTAACTTAAAATAGCATCAACTTGTTTCTTTAAAACGTTTTAATGCTCGTGAGTACTAAAATAGATTTTTCAGATAAATGAAATTCTGTAATTAGACGTTTCAAGTTGCGAGATTTGAAGAATGTGACACCATCGACGGATGCGTGAAACAATCACATTATGCTTACAAGTCCCTCGAATGAAATAGCTGAAGTTCATCTGCTCATAATCCTCATGTTGAAAAACAGTAGAAAAGATTTAGCTCCATTGCAATGGAGTAATGGAGTCAAAATTCGCCAAATAATAGTTTCCAGCAAAGCTTAATGTGCCATCATCCAAATTAATGTTGTTAGAAAAGCTCCCAATTTTGTTCTCGTAACATTTTGTCTGCAAAATTTAAAACCCCATTCTCATCCACAGATATTGAACGCGTACCTCAGGAACGTATACTTTGGGAAAAATGACATAGCCTCAAAATTACTCAGTTATTACCATTATACACTCAAAGCAAACCCGCTTTTGCAAAAAGAAGTTAAATGAGTTAAATGTATTAATAACCTGTGATTCGTGTTTCACTCTATTAAAACATGTTGCCGTGATCTTCATTATATACAGCGTGAACAGCGTGTGCGTAGAGGGCAGCGGCGGCGCTGGTTAGCAGCTTCGCAGAACTGTTCACTTGCGTGAAGTGGCCTGAAATATCCTGCGTGAAGGGGTGATATTTCGACACTCGGCAACTTCGACCGCCATGCCGTGAATACCGTGACTCGAATGTCCCTGTGCTGCGCGCATTCCTTTGCTCATCTACGCAAATGGTGACGGCGATTTTCAATTGCGTTCCTGTTTTGCTGCTTGTGAAACAAGACGTTTTTTTCTACATAATTTAAAAAAGATAGATGCTTGTTCTCGTATGGCGACTCTAATTCACAATACAGTGATGATAATTAAAATATTACTCGTTAAATGTACCTGATTAAGTTGTATTTTCACAACAATTCAAACACTGCATCAAAATCTAGGTTGATCATTGAATTGTAATGGTGACCGGGATGTATAAAAATGTGGAAATGATTTCAAAAATCTTTAGAATGAAATATGAGCATTATTTCTCAGGGTTCAAGTGTGGAAAGGCCAATTAATCATTATTTTTTAATCACTGACTCTATCTGCAAAAACTATTCCTCATAATTTTTTTCTTTCCCAAAAACAAAAGTGAATGAAAAAATTCGCTAAATGGCCACTCCAGCTCAGTTTCACCACCAAATATTAAGCTACTACAGAACGCGTTCCGTTATGAATTTTATTTTATAGGATATTCACTTCATCTCATTTGTTTTTGAACTGGTAACGTGTCTAATTATTTTCTTAGCTTATTATTTAGTTTAGAGACTGACAAATAAGAGCGTTGATAACATTCGAAACTACTCTGAATTCATCTTTTACGAAAGCAAGATGTTTCTATTGGTCATAGTGTCATACCCAATTTTGAACCTGCGTTTTAATGCAACTAAATCTTTAAGACAATTTTCCAAACGCCACTTGAAGGCATATTTATTTACCGATTAAAGTTTTGAATGTAGTTACAGTCTATGATTTCTTCCAAAAATACATTATTACTCTGATGAAATACATGACCTTGTAAATCGAAGATAGGCCAGTTACAGAAGTCTCTGTGACGAAAACAATTAAATTATGTAGTGTATCGTGAGCAACATCGTCGACGGTGTTGACAGCGAGCATCAAACGTGGTAGAGTGTCAAAGGATAGGGGAACTAAGGGTAAAAATATAGTTTAATCCAAAGACCACTGAAACGATAATCAATTCTGAGCAGAAATTAATCAACTACGTGAGTGTAAGTGTTACGTCATAACGTTACGCTCACTTACGAAATTTGGTATTAGCGTGCGCGTTGAGATGCGATCACAACCAATATTTCTTCTGAAGAACGAAAACTAAATGATAATATTCCCATGATTTAAATTTTATTCAAAGAACAAAAATTTAAAATTTGCTACCAAAGTCGTTTAATACTTACAAAAAATGTATCATTGGTAGAAGAACAACATGGACGTGGTGTAATGAGTGATCAGTTGTGTTTCTGTTCACAACTGTTTTATTTTTGCCTCAAAGCAACCAAGGTTGATTTAGTTCTGGATTACACTTCAAATTCAAAGTTAATGAAAGGGATCGATTTCATTGGCTATCTAATTTAAGGCTTTGCTTTGTGGAAATGTTTAACAGAATTTATCTATATCTATGAAAAATTATTCCCATTATTTTCTCATTAAATTGAATTTATGTAGAAATGGTAGTTCATATAGAAACACATATATTGGTGGTGGTGCGTCGTGTGTCTTGCGATGAGGACGATTATCATTCCGCTCCAAAACAAAATGCCCTAAATGATTATTAACAATGCTTTACTAAACTAAGAGAGTACCAACTCAAACCATGAGCATCCACAAGGTAATTCATTAAACTACAATCGAAAATCATCAAACGAAAAGTGTAACATTCCCTTACAAAAAACATTCAACCCTCACTTCCTCAAGAAACCAGCTAGTGATTCCCTCATTCTAAGATGGCGGCCAGAAACGCCAGTCGGAAGAGCAATGATGAGACCACGCCAGAGTCTGGTTTGAATCGTGCTGTAGAAAAATTGTCAGAACAGAGTAAGCAAGTGATCTCTATTCTATGAAGAAATTTCAAAAAAGAAATAACTGACCTATAGGGGCGCTAATTAAAACACTAGCGAGGAAAGAATCTAAGCGGAATAAATTCATTGACGATCAAAATAAGACAATAAACATCTTTATCTTCCCTCTGGACTGGTTTGAAAGAAAGAAAGAACATGAAAAATTTGAAAACAAGAAATGTACTCTTATCTCAGAGGAAATGCCGTCATCACAAGCAGGTGAAGAGTGTAAGGAAACAGTTCGAAAAGTACTGAAGGACCAAATCAACATCAATTTAGTTACATTACTCTGACATCACAGCAGAAAACAGAATGGGAAAAAATTGCAAGTGGAAACGAGGATAAAAGAAACCTCACTTTCGAGCTCATGCCCTTAGAAATGAAAAAAGACATTTTGACGGATTGTTGTACGGCAAAACTGAAATTTTAGATTAATGATTATATCATACCATTGTGAGTTAGCACTATGCACATTTTAATAATTTCCAGAATTTTTGGAGAATGTTGGAATCGCAAAAATTTTAGATGGAAAGATCAGCATTTTCTTTCCTAAGATTCCAGGACAAACCAGTGGACAAGACTTCGAAAGAAATGATTTGCAATCAATATCCTACTAATCGTTGTGCCAGATTTCACATCATTTCGATTTCAACTAACATAATTTTTTATTCAAACTACTTTTCTTGCATTATTTATTTACATTTTATTTAGGTGTCAGGATGTGTTACAACTTATATAGAAAATATGAGCACATAGTGCATTCATGAGATGAATAGCATTTTAATTTCCATCTACTAAAATTTTTTTTATTTTTTTCACAATTTTTGTGTTATTTACGTACATTTTAATTTGCTCTAGCTATCGTTGTAGCTCCTATTGATGGTACAGGCATCGAAGGTATTCACATTGACAAATTAATTGAATTTCTACTCATTTCATTTGTTAAAGCCTTTTTTGTGTTAGCTGTATAGGTTTTTATGTGAACCAGACCTCAATTTCTTATTGCATTTTTCTCAAGTCTAAATAAATCAATAAATTGTGAATATATGTTTTAATGTTTAAAAAAATGAATCAATGAACAAGTTGCAATGAAGTTTTTGCAACCGTGCTGTTATTGTTGGTCACTCTATCCAAAAATGTATGAAATAACATGTGATATCAGAGCTCAATCGTAACTTTGAGCTTTATAAATTCTAAAGAAGATAGAAGATAAATTCTAACTAATACTATTAGCTTTATCTAAAGTTATAAAGCTGGAAGTCAAAAGACATTATTCGAATGCAGAGCTATTAATTATAGCCTCCATTCACTGTGTGATAACATTAAACGTGGCGGGGGCGGGAGCACTTATATAACAAATAAACATATACTGTAGCTACAAGAATCGTTTGAATTACAACTATGAATAGGGACCATATCGAAACGTTATTCATAGAACTGGTAAAACTGGCAAGTGGAAACGAGGATAAAAGAAACCTCACTTTCGAGCTCATGCCCTTAGAAATGAAAAAAGACATTTTGACGGATTGTTGTACGGCAAAACTGAAATTTTAGATTAATGATTATATCATACCATTGTGAGTTAGCACTATGCACATTTTAATAATTTCCAGAATTTTTGGAGAATGTTGGAATCGCAAAAATTTTAGATGGAAAGATCAGCATTTTCTTTCCTAAGATTCCAGGACAAACCAGTGGACAAGACTTCGAAAGAAATGATTTGCAATCAATATCCTACTAATCGTTGTGCCAGATTTCACATCATTTCGATTTCAACTAACATAATTTTTTATTCAAACTACTTTTCTTGCATTATTTATTTACATTTTATTTAGGTGTCAGGATGTGTTACAACTTATATAGAAAATATGAGCACATAGTGCATTCATGAGATGAATAGCATTTTAATTTCCATCTACTAAAATTTTTTTTATTTTTTTCACAATTTTTGTGTTATTTACGTACATTTTAATTTGCTCTAGCTATCGTTGTAGCTCCTATTGATGGTACAGGCATCGAAGGTATTCACATTGACAAATTAATTGAATTTCTACTCATTTCATTTGTTAAAGCCTTTTTTGTGTTAGCTGTATAGGTTTTTATGTGAACCAGACCTCAATTTCTTATTGCATTTTTCTCAAGTCTAAATAAATCAATAAATTGTGAATATATGTTTTAATGTTTAAAAAAATGAATCAATGAACAAGTTGCAATGAAGTTTTTGCAACCGTGCTGTTATTGTTGGTCACTCTATCCAAAAATGTATGAAATAACATGTGATATCAGAGCTCAATCGTAACTTTGAGCTTTATAAATTCTAAAGAAGATAGAAGATAAATTCTAACTAATACTATTAGCTTTATCTAAAGTTATAAAGCTGGAAGTCAAAAGACATTATTCGAATGCAGAGCTATTAATTATAGCCTCCATTCACTGTGTGATAACATTAAACGTGGCGGGGGCGGGAGCACTTATATAACAAATAAACATATACTGTAGCTACAAGAATCGTTTGAATTACAACTATGAATAGGGACCATATCGAAACGTTATTCATAGAACTGGTAAAAAATTTTTAATGTATTATAATTGGAACGAAGGATAGGCCTTCAACATGCAGTCTGTCCGGTATATATCCTGAATAAACTGTAGAGAAGCACATTACAGTTTGACAAGTCTTTATACAATGACACAATATCTGCGGTGACGTCAACTACGATCTTCTAAAACATAAAAGCCAATAATCTTGAAGCCTGCACTTGTCTCTTCAGAATCTGCTACGCTGCTTGATAATATCTTCATGATAGGTCTAAGTGATTTTCTTACAGGAATAATAACCTCCGACTTATCCGATCATTTCCTGGTGGTTTTTATTAAGAAAAATTTGTTTGTCTTGTCCCAAGCCACAGGCTGGTACTTACCCATATCGTCGCGTGAACGAATCAGATTTGGGAACAAAGCGCACTGCTCTACTGTAGAAGAATAATTATTCATTCAACCAATGAGCTTCGACAACCAGAACATTAATGCAACAAACAGTAATGGTTCAATACTAAAATTAGTATAATTATAATGAATGCATGTAATCAGTGCTGTTCAATCTTCAGTCTTACAATTCCACCGAAAAATACGGTATATTAAAGCCCTCGATTACTGAAAACATCGTAATCAGTATAAAGAAACGTCGAGTGTACCTCGATTTACTTTACGAAGGAAAAATATCTAAGAAATATACAATAGATACGAAACGCCAATGTTATGGCATCACAGGAGTTACACTTTTTTAGTTCAAGTCCTATCCAAATAACAGGAAGCAATGCGTTGATTTTGACGGTGCACAATCAGAACTACTAAAAATGAGCCATGGAGTGCCACAAGGATCTGTCATTGGGCCTCTCCTATATTATAATTTATCAGCAATATCGTTATATTTTCTGCAGTTTCATAATTGACACATTTTGCCTTCAAAAACATGCTCTTTTCGGCTCTTCCCAATGATGATTTAATTTTAATTGCAAGGAGTAAAAATAACAAACTTCAAAATGTTTCAATGTGGCTCAAAGCTAATCAAATGAGCATAATCGGTACGACAAAATACTGTACATTATATTCTCCTACAACCGGAATGCGTCTCTTCCATGCGTTAAGATTTGCGATGATAAAATTGAAGAAGCTAACTCCTGTAAGTGCCTGGGTAAAAAAAAAGATAAACATCTGACCTTCACAGAACATTTTGCATAGATCAATACTAAATTACCAAAATCCGTAAGAATCCTTGCAAATATAAAAAATGTATTACCTGAATTAGCTTTAAAAATTCTTTATCAAACACTCATTTCACCATATTTACAATATGGAATAAAAGCATGCCATTGAACTGATAAAAATAAAACTAATTTTTTCTTTGCACTCAAAAAAAAAACTTTAGAGCGTTAAGCAAGTTAGAATATCATGCATGTTGAATCAAACGCTTAAAACTATTACGCTCTTTAATCTTAACAACCCATCCTAATGTAATTTAATGAGTAAAAAATTGACTAATGAGAGCGACAAAGACATTAAACAATTATTAGCTGCACAAACATGTCATCATGGTCGCATAACCCGAAATAGAAGTAAATTCATTTTCTTCAATATTCAAAAGTAAGGTTACAACACAGTATCCTCTTCATTGGAAGCAAGCCTTGGAATTCGATCCCTGCTCAGATGCGTAAAAAAACTCTTACAAAGTTTTCCAAACGAATCTTGAATTCATATTTCGATCTAAATATTAATCATCCAAGGTAATCAAGACAAATATTTTCTACTATGTGATTCAACAATAATTATAGGATATGTTATGATGGTTTATGCCATAGATTTAAATACTTTTATAGGATATACTGTCCTCATTAAGCCAATATTAACTACTGTTGATAATTAATCATCGAATCTTCAGGAAGCCCATTCATTGATCAGTCTAGTGTGCGCGGCTAGGTTAAGTGAATTACATTAAACATAATTGTACACCTTAAAATAGCGTTGGTGATAGAATGCTCCAAAGTCACTGAAGTTATTCAGGCCCTCAAGTAGCTATACTCAAATGTTTTGAACGTAATAACCTTAAGAAACAATATACTGCGGAAAAGCTTGTGGTAAATTAATTGTAAAAATATTTTAAATTGTTTATTATTGAATCAAGTTAATGATTTTGTAGGAGTAACACATCGATGCCAATGGAATTTTGTCAAACGAGATAACGCGGAATGAGATGGTTACTTTGTCGAAACCAGCACCTTCACTATAATTTCCAATGCATTTATATAAATTAAAAAACTGTGAATTTTTGTCAAAAAATCGAAATTCTAGAGTGGCTTAAATTGCAAAGCTCCAGATGTTAAGTCAAATAGCAAAAAAAAAGCTCTATCAAGTAGGTTGATCATCTTAAGGAAGTCGATGAGGCTTTTTTTTTCTAAAACAACGAGACTTTTCCACGTCAGAAAGAGAGAGTCAATGAAATCGCAACTATCTTTAGTACCTCTAGAATTTTAAATAATATTCAATATTATTGTGTGCAGCAGGAAAGCATACAAGAGCACGATAGGATAGATTCAAAACTTGGGGAACAATGAGCTAGCTACACATGGATGGAATATGACGAGTTCAAAAAACTGCACGAGTGAGACTCCGTATCTCAGCTGTGTGGATCATAGTCACGAATAATTTTTGCTTCAAATTAATTCAGCCTGAGATTGAGTGGTGGTGAGAATTAAATCATCATCTAAGAGAAGTAAGTATTTTTTAAGGTTCCAAAAGTGCTTCAAATGCCACAACATTGTACATTGTTCGTTAAAGAGCCCGGAAAAACATTAATTGACTTTTGTTTTGGGATTTATCAATGGAATTTTTATCTAACTCATCTGGCAATTAATTGAAAGGAAAAGGAGATAGTTAGTTGAATTATCTTACGTAATAATTCAAAGAATTTGCCAATTTTTCAAATAACTTTAGATCGTCTTCCCGCAGTGTCTTATAGTCATTTGATACTTGAATAGATTTGTTCCTCAACGCATCATTATGAGTAGGAACTGACGAGCGTATACGCCTGGTTCACTCCTGTTTGTTTTGTAGCATTCATGCGCGAAGTTAAGTGGTGTGTCTTTGCTTTCATGCCTCTCCGATCCTCAATTTCCAGTGACTCCAGCGCTCGCCAAGCAATCTCCGCCTGCGTCACAATAAATACGACATCTAATTTGCGTCTGAAGAACTAGAATTGTTTTGGAAACTTTGTACCAGCGCAATCCAGGTTATTCATGATATACCTGACTTCCTAAAATAAAGGTCAGGCAGCCCTCCTCGTGAATACGAGTGCTCTTACTCGGATACAAAGACTAGCAGAATGCAGACAAAGCGAGGGTGACGCATTGTGCGACAGATGTACCTCAGGAAGGTTTCGTGAGATTATATTGAGTTTCTAAATAATTATTTGCCATCATTTCATGAATGAAGAAGGACCCTGAAACGTTGTGGGTAAAATTTCAGAAGGTTTGATATCAATGACAAAGTTCAAATTCGTTTATATTGGGTTAAATGATGTGTTAGTGGATTTTCCACGTAGAATGTCCTCACATTTGCAAATTTTTTAAAACCGTGTTGAAATTCCATTTGAAAGAATGGAGAGATGTTCCTTAATTAGGGTAGTCAAACTTAACTTTAAGCTTAAATAAAGTTTACAGTTGAGTATGCCTTAACTTTTTTATAATCAACTAATTTGCGTACTCAAACACACAGGAGCGTACATTTGCAGGTATATAATTGTAGGGGATATGTAAAAAATTTTCCTATAAATAAGTTGAACAAAGAACAATAAGATGAATGCGAGTCACTCATACAAAAAAGTTTATTTTTATATCTAGTGACTGTGAAGACGAATGATTTTAACCATTATTCATCAAGTTCCATAAAATAATTGCCATTTTTAAATCCTTCCTGCAATATGATCAGTGATTCTAAGATATGTCTTTGAGATCATATTATAATCATATAAGAATCCTTGAAAAGACTTTTGACAACGGGGAAGTTCTTAAATAATAATACTTACACATATACAATCGCTGCATAATACATACTCTAATGAGGATCTGAATAATACAATTATCGTTCGTTGAATACGATCGTTTTGCTTTTCGTCTTCATCACTTGGTGTAATTTTTTTATCTCGTCTTTTTGAAATCAGGAAGCTACCTTGCTGGCAAATGTTTTCCCCCGCTGCCTCAAAAAAAAATTTAAAAATTTCGAACGTTTTCTGACTGAGTCACCGTTCTGCCACCAAACTTTGGCCTGAGAGACTGAAAGACACCACTGTGAGATGAGGACTAATTCCCTAGGTTTGCAGTCAATGTGATCAATTAGTTTATCTGCCTCGACATCGCGATTAGTACCTCGACACCTCGACATCGCGATTAGTTTAAACAAACAAAAAGAATTTAAAACCAAACATGTTTTGAGATGAAGACAAAGAGAGATCTGTGACTTTGCGTTTTTAGCAAATTAGATGTCAGACCACATGGAGTCGAACTATATTGTCGGGATCGAAATGCGTCATCATTTTCATAAGTTTTTCAGCAAATTGATTGTGATTATACATTTCCTTCCTTTCTTCCTGGGAATAAGGCAAAATAATTATACTAATAAATTAACTGTAACCATCGAAATGATGAATTTGTTACATGGCAAGGATGAACGATGAATAAAAAGGCTTTCTCAGGTAGTTTAATAAAATGAGATATTAAGTTAACTACAGTCAATAGGAGATAGACAAGCAATTTTTAGAGGACTAATGGGTTGAGTGAAAATTTTCAATAAAATATTTTTTAGACCATACACTACCACTTTCAGATGCAGATGATGGATTTTGTTTTAATTGAATGCTCTATTTTGACGCACATGGGGTCCTTCACGAAAAATGTTCCTACCCACCTTGTCATTGCCTCGTCATTTGCATATTGCTCGTCTAATAGCAAAACGGAAAATTCATTTTGGTATTGAATACAAGTATCCAAGTTCTATCTTTCTTTCCAATTATCCAAAGAGACTGAGAAACACAAAAAAATATTCCTTCGATCATCATATTCCCGTTGTGCTGAAGTTGCTAATAACACTTCTATTAATTTGTTTTTGAATGCGACTTTAAAGGGAGGAGGATTCATTTAATATTTTTGCAGCCTGTCCGATGCTGAAATGCTTTCCAGAATTACTTATAAGACTGCAACGTTGTTCTGCAGACAGAAACCATTGAAAGAATGTCCAATTAGTTGGTGTGTTTTTCGGCTACTGTTAGAGCTGCATGCAGTCCCATTTTAGCTGAACTGTGTGTATATAACAGATCACTTCCAATTCCCTCAAAGCCAATAGCCAGCAAGTCTTCAAGAGTGCTTTAGTCTAAATGAATATTTAATATATGGCTGCACAAAATAAATAATGAAGTACTCTCTAATTACACGCTACTCGACACTATTGGCCTCGCAGTGTCAGCGCTCGTGTGAGCTTTTCTACGCTTGCCTGAGCATACATGTCAACATGGACTGATAGCGCGTGTAACGCAATGGATGTATGCAAAGAGTGTAGTGAAATTACGCAATAACTCAATTAGCAAAGTAACGAATGCAATAAAATAAAAAAACAAGTGTAATAAAATTACAGAAAAATTGTAATAAAATTTGGTATGAATGGAGTACAGTTAAGTTTAGTCTTAGGAGATTGAAATGAGTTATCCGTTGATTTATTTTACATTGAGTTAAGTACGCCTTTTCTTCATTACTAACAGTAGAAAAGTTGTAAATTAATCGTTTCTTTTCACAGCTATTTACCTTGCGTTGGTGTTATTCTTCTTACTTTGTGGCTGGCAATTATTTTTGAACCTGCGCCTACTTCAAGGAAAAATATCATACAAAATAAAACATGCTGGGGAACATCATGCAAAATAAAACAACCCTAACAACCCTACGACTTACCGCTCGAGCAGTGGGTGAGCATTCAAAACTGGTGAGCTTTTATGATGGTGTTGTAGAAGGAACTAGAAATCCAATATTTCTACAGTGGAGTAGCAGTTTGAAGGAGTATGTATCCAAAACATTACTGTATGCACGGCACACATGACTAGCTTTGATGAATCGTAATTGTATTTGATGAAAGTCAGACGCAAGACTAGAATTAAATTTTGAATAAATTCAACACTTCAAAATAAAACCTTTAGATGTTCAACTCCATCATCAATTGAAAGATTACATGAATACGAAGCTAGAAAAAATAATACTTAACTCATTAACTTAAGCATTTCTGGTTCTAATTGATGGGTAAACGTAGTGTATGTCTTTAAGGATATAATGCTGGCACGAGATTATTCACAAACTGCAGTTAGCAGTTGAAGAAATCAGGTCGACAAATCGGCAAAATGGATACCGGGCGAATTTTTGACCGAGACAGTATCGCAGCAAAACTTTATTTAATTTGATGTCATTCTGCTGTTGAGGTATTCTCAAAATCCCGAAAGCAACTATATATATCTACACTCTCTTAAATGCCTCTCACAGTTACATTGTTTAAGGGTTGTGGTACAGAAGCAGATTAATGACATCCAAAATCAGGTAGCACACGATTGAGCTATCGTTGTACTCCATGCAGGTCATTCAAGTCCAAGTCATAGACATTGGCAATGGCTTTCATTTCTTTTAAAATATTTTGAAATTTTTTCTGACGTCTCGGTATGTTAGGTTACAATGTAGCAACGCTATAGATCGATAACTGAAGCTTGATCTCAAGTTTTATTAAATATGTACTTTCGTTGTATTTATTGATTGTTATTACAGTCTATTTTATATTTGTTCCTTGGTTAAAATGATACTGTCAAATCTTTTACGGTCTGTATTAATCGACTCGCGTGAATATATATCTCATAAATAACTCAGCCTTTCCCATTTCCGTTTCTTCCGTTTTCCGTACTTCTTGGTGGAGCAAGAGGCAGTGGTTTGCATCCCGAAGGTCTACTTGGTTTCCCCAATACATCAGCACACGACCGCTCGCCAAAATTTCATTACCGATCAAACTCGTAGCATTTTTGAAGTAATTCCGAAATCAGCGGTCATTTTTTTCTAGCAGGGGGAAAGCGTAAATGAGCAACTTTAGTGAGTGGATATTCTGTTACACCTGCACGTTCCATCAGCCAACGGCCACACTTTGAATCAGATGAAAATTAGCTGTTAGCGGCATGAATACTCAAGATTATGAGCTAGAGCCAAGATTTGGGGTATTTTCCTTTATTCATTGTGTACGTGATATCGATTCATACGAATGAAAATACATAAACAAGCTGTCATTTCGCCGTTGATCATCTTTTTTCTACTTGTGCATAATTCCGAAATGCGCCCTGCTCCAAACTTTACCATATTGACGTTTGCTAACTGTGACTCCCTGTTCCATGCCTATGACATGTTCATTGAGAGCATAAACTGCTGTGCCCAATTACGGTTGAGGGCCTTTTGAAATTCACTGTATTTACTTTACTATAACCGTGTTCAATTTTTAAAACTTAAAAAATTGATAAATTACTGCCCAAACCGCCACTAATGCTGCTTTTTTAGTTGAAAACTTTTTCTTCGCTGGATAAGGATTTTCTCGGGCCTTAGTAACAGCTAACGAACGTGTGAAGAATAGCAAAAAAATTCTAGTTTGAATGGATTATGCTCAGTATGTTTGATCATATATCTTCATACTTAAGAGGCAACTTGCCTGCGCCTCTTTGTTGCTCTCCATGACATTTGTTAAAAGCACAGCAAAACGTTGAATAAAGGAAGATGTTAGTGTTCTGGGTCTTGTACAGGGACATTTTCAGTCCATTTCGTAATATTTTCTCCTTTCCCTAATGGTTTTTCAGTTTTAATCTTCACCTACGTTTTATTGTTTCCAATAAACACTGCGAGTAATATATGTTTTCCTTTACACTTCTAAAGATTATTCTGTTTCCACGTCAGGAATTCAGAAAAATGACTCCACAGAAATAGACATTCACTGAGCGTCTAATTCTGAGAGAAAAGACTTCCTTGTATCAATGAGTCGCATTTTAGTACATTTTTTAAAGATGTTTTGCCCTGTGTAAAAATCACAATTTTAATGAGGCAAAGTAGACAGAGTCTACTTTCTCTTGTCCTACGGCAAGATCAACGTGTTTTTTACCACATTTTGCATGGGAAGCATCGAATTGTCGTCGAAATTTTTCTAAAAAAACTAAAAAAAATGATCTCTTGTTTCTTGGTTTAGCTAAGTTAGAATCATAGAATTGAGTTTCCGATCTAATTTTTATGACACAAACGTTTTAGTAACAGGTGATCTTCTCCTCCATAATAGCTGTTTTATTATTCTACGTGTTATATTGTTTCTCCAATTTTTACTAATTGATGTGGCGCTTCAGGGGAATTTAGAGTTTTACGTTAACGATGCACTTCTTCGATGCAATGCAAGCATATATTTGTCGGTATTATTTGGAAAAACCGAAAACTCATGTTACATGCGTTGACTAGGCCTTTTACAGCTCCGTAAAGGGCCATATATTGCAATATTTGCATTAACATAAATGCATTTTGCGTTTTGTTATTTGCTTTTACAATCCATCCACTGATTTCAGTATCTCTAACAAAATTTTATTTCATGATATTTATTGAGCTGTATAAAAAAATGAAAACTTAAGTTAAATGCTCCCCGGACCAAAATGATTAACCTTTTGTTTTTAGATTTTCAGTTCATCACAGGTAGAACTATTCGACTTCTGTGTCCCCTGTGGTAAATAAATTTTTAAATTGATTAAATTATTCAAATTGTTTAATCATTCGGGGTTAAAAAGTGTGACCAAAGCTCTGGTTATATCCTAGTACTATACAGGGGTCAATATTCATTTAGGGCTGACGAGGGATAGACTTGTTTCTTAGTGCTCCACAACGACGGGATGAGGGCATGACGCCTCGAATGTCAATAAGATGATGTTACAGTTGCTGATGTTGTTACAAGATACACCCAGGAACGGGAAGAGCGGAATTTGCAGTGGTTGCATGCTGTATTGTTGTGCGGGTCTATAAACGATGGAAACAACCCGGTACATATAGCACTTCAAGAAAATAATTGTGCAATGAAGAAAATTCCACCCAATAGGAACGGCTCACGAATTTTTGATCGAAATCACCTGGATTAAAGACTGGAACTGCTGGAGGTACTGAACAAGACATTGATGCCCTTTCCGCTGCTATTTCCGAGCGAACTTTTCGTATAGGCCCATAGGGAACTCGTGCAGTGGATGCATGGAACAGGGTCGGTCATAAACAGCCGACGTTGACTCTTGCTCACAAGAAAACTTGTTTGCAGTGGCCAAAAATGTACGCACGTTGAAATATTGAGAAATAAAGAAGTATTATGTGTTCAAGCAAAGCGATATTCTCTCTCGTGTTCATCGCAGACCTCATGAAGCCTTCAACGAAGTCGGTGTGAAAGGGGCGATTCGAGAAGGAAAGTCTATCATGTTCTGTGTCTGTTTGAATTACATAGAAGTGAGTTCTTTAGTTGAGGTCTCAAACAAACTAAGACAACATTGTTGCATTAAACTGATAGACATACAAATTATACAGTTTGCACAATATCGAATTGAAAAAAGGCCGGCTGCTATGGCTACCTTTCATGATTACAGCTGACGGTTGTATTGAACTAAAACTGTCATTAATTGATTTTGCTAAGAACCCTAGACATGTAGCCAATAGTAAGTTTCAGGAAATACTTGAACGATGAATTGAAAGTCGACACGTTCACTGTGTATCGTAGAAATATTGTAATTCTGCAGTAGCCACGTACTGTGGCCGCATTACTATATCAGTTGATGCAAGAAAGGCTCAAAATTGATCAGATGAACATTACGACGCTAATTAACTCAATGATCGCGCGGAATTGCTGGCTCTATTTGAGTTTGTGGAGGCCTCAAACCATGTTAGTAGCGGGTCATTTTTTAGACCAGTCAGCTTATATCGGAATTTAAGCCGTCATACGGTAAAATTCATAAGTATTTAACGATTTAGAAGTCTAGAATAATTGCATTCAATTTCGATGACACCCTAAGCGTATCTCTGTACATGAAAACCACGACATGGTAGCATACGAGGCGCGTTGGAAGAATGAAATCGACGGAGATCCTTATCACTTCATTTTTTTCAAAATTTGCGCATGATAGGTCAATTTTGTGGGCATATATGAGGCCTTTAGAAACATACTGTACCATGAACAGCTTTTAAGAAATGTTATAAAATGGCTCCAAAGTTTAGCAACTTGGAAACCCGAGGATCCCAGCTCGACATGCATTGATTTTCGACCATTTTGTGGCCATCTTACTGCACCAACGCCTCCTTCAGACAGAAGAAAGTTTGGGGATGACCGTGTTATATGCATGACTCGTTTTTTGCTATTTATCGTGCTTGGTACCGTATGATTCTAGTGGCCTCATATGTTCTATTGTGTCAGGTATGTGGGACTCAAAAGGATGGCAACAGCACGTACCTAAATGAGACATTTTTGTTCAGTACATTCTTCATTCTGATGACGAGGCGTCGAATGAATCACCCGTTACAGTTCTGTATATCGGGCTCAACGGTGATTGTTTCAAAATATTTATTTTCTTTCTCCACATTATATACATACTTTATTCAATGAATATATGGAGCTCAGAGAACAAAAGTATTTAAATGGTTTCATGCAGTTCAATTTCTTGCATTCAGCAAATGCTTCCTCGTGTTATTTATTTATAATTTATTTATTTTTTAATAATTTATTTATTATTTTTGGTCGTAAACAACATATCAAACCCCATTTACCCCTGTACAGTGTTCTCAGGAGCAACCGCATTTCAAAACCGTTGTTCCATTATTAAGTGTCTCATTCAGGATAACTATAAACTCTATTCATTATGATTATGAGAACACTGGGCTTGAGGTGTACTCCGCTCTAATTGAATATTCCAGCATTGCGGCGGCTTTTCCCCAAGCAAGAGATATTTTACGGGCATTTGCAGAGAAGCGAAAGCTCGTGGCCAACTTCTGCCTCAATTGCCGCAATTGTTCAGCATAGTTAATGAAATGTCGGCTGAATCGTATAATAATGGCAGGATTTTTAATTCTACTCTTGGTGAGCGTAAACCTTAGTTTTCGAGTTAATTAATTTGATTTAGACTGGAGCATTTTATGTTCCGGATTTTCCTTCACAATCTATCTTCTCCTAACATTGACACTGACCAGTTTCATTAATTGACGCGGTCCACATTTATTTTTACTGCTTCAAGTGTCTACGAAATTGAATAAATGTTCTATAAACACGGCGAATGAACGGTTCTATTTTTTCCCTTATTTTTTGTGCCAAAGTGTTGCTGTATTTCAACTTTAAAACTAAGTTTTGCTTTTTTATCGATAGCTTGGCTTTAATGGGTCTATTTGATGGCTGTATTAGATTTATATATTATTATATTATTATAGTTCCAGATGGTAGGATAAAATTGCCCGCGTGATTATTTAATCTAGCTAGAAAGTCGTGCGCAGTAATTATCTTAGTGAGTCCAGCAAGGTTTGGTCGCATAGAACAGCCCACTATCGAAGTCTTGCAGTTATATGAACATTTCGCGCACAATTCGAAGCAGACTCTTGACTATAGATACTGATATTCTAATGATATGCTCAATTGAAGAGTTGTCTAGTCAGAATTCGAATTCCATTTTTTGCGATGTTGATTTAAACATCAGGCTCTTTAAAACCAGACTATGTTTTTAATGCACCCGCAAATTCTTTTAATTTCAATTAAAAATTTACAGTATTTTTAAACTTTCGCTGTACGTTCGACTGAACATCTTTCTTGGTACAAATGTAATTTCTGACACTTGCTGCGTTCGAAAACTACCTTCTGAAAAAACTATTGTAAAGATGAAAAAACACTGGTTCATAGCACCGTTTTTTGATGCTGTGTAAACTGTTTTAGCGATCGACACCTTTGATTTCTAGGCCAAAAGCATTTTTTCTTGGACACTGAGTTATCGCTTTGATGATGCACTTCTTACCAATGCGTGTTATAGATCCACTTCTCTGTTGAACTCTATTCTTAAGGAAAAGGTGGAATGCACTGGAACGTCAGCTCTATCCGCCGAAAATAAATCTAGGAATTTTTCAGTGGAAAAATGAACTTATGCTTCTAGAAATATCCCTGAAGGTCAAACTAGGTTCCTCAGGGTCGCATTAGATTAATGACTATATTTACGAGTGCAATTTGTTTCGTTTTTCAGTCCACTATCTCCTAACTTAAAACCTAAATTACGTGAAATCATCACGTTAGCATTAGCAGGAAATGTATCTTGCAGACGTGCACACGTAGAGTAAGTGTATCGGTAGACTGTTTGCCTGGAACTACACAGAAATACGCCACACGTTCAGAATAAGCGACGAAGTTAAATTTTTTCATTTAAGTCAAAATTAAGCTATGGGACACTGATGCTTTTCCGTATTACATTCATTTTGGAAGTATTCCTTGCACCAATGAAAATGATTTACAATATTCACTTTAGTCAGCAAACCAAATACCACTGAAGTAGGCCAAGCGCATTTGATTTCCTGGTACTGTTCACAGTGCCAACTTCGTTTCTGATCATTAAGCTGTTTTTCATTAAATCCATACCTACTTACAGCGTGGAAGATATGAAAAACAAAATTCAATACATAAATGTGTATTGAACGTATTGTTGCAGAGCTATATCGTATAGGAGCAGTATTAAATCACTCTTAAATAGGCGCGAAAGATTAAAGCATGGAATAAAATTTCCCTTCACTGTAACATTATGAGGACTGCATTCTTCGTAGCATTTTAATGACGTTAGTTTCAGGTTTTCATTTAAAATTTACTAATTTCACGATAAGAATGTGTGCGCTGACTATTCTGTATGTTTTAAATAATAATAATAATTGGATGAGCATGTATAGACTTCAGACTACTATATGTAGGCATGCGTAAGCTGAGGGCGATGTTTGATTATCAGTTTTTTCTGAGCAGCAAGGTCTCTCTCTTTTATATGATGCTACAATGATATTGAAACGATATAAAATGTATACTCAAACCCGTTTATGTGTTGAAAATTTACAACATTAATTATTAAAAATTTTGATAACTTTACAGTAGTTAGTTGGTGAAGATCCCAAAACAGACATCACAATAGCCAGCGTGATTAAAAGATTGAGAGGAAAGCATGAAAATGTATTCTCTTGGTTAAGTTATTCTAAGTTGAAGAAAACTTGTAAAACTATTGCGTAAATTCAGCTTAATTTTCGACGAAAACAGTTGACAGTCGCAAAAATTTGTAAGTGGATGGATATAATTCTGTTTTGAACTAAAACAATGACTGCTTAGAGGATAGAAGCCTAGCTTTTTGCGCCTACATATAAAAAAATACTTCGTAACTAGCTCGACTCCCTTGTTGAACCATATAACGAATTTTCGAAATTTGCTATATAAATAACGCTGACACAAAAAGTCTTCAGTGTCAAAACACACATAGAATAATAAGATAAACATTGCGATGATAAACCCATATCTCAATGCTGCTTGCCGTTCACTAATGGTATTGATTTGCAATCTAATACTTTCTAGTTTCCTATAGTAGATAGTTGTAGTCGTCAAAATACAGAGAAATGTTTTTCAATTAAATAAGGACTTTTTTTGACTAAATAAATTGATGACCATGGAGTGGTGCAGTCGAGAAACAAAGATTGTGAACGCGGAAACTTGAAGTTGAGAGAGTTTCCAAAGCGTGCGGGATAAAAAGTTGATCATTCGAGTAAATGTAACAGTGCACTTTTTCGTACATAGTTTCTCATTTACTTTTTGTTCCTAGAATATTCACGCGCATTGGTGTCAGAGCTTGACGATAATAATATCGCGAAATCATGTTTGAAAGGTACAAGCTCTTACTCTATGTAAAAAAAGTTGCATTTTGAGTACAAATGAAATTAAATGGCTTAGCACTTTAGCTGTTACTTCTATGCATGCGTCCATTAAATCCATAATACGCATTAACAAAGAAATGAATTACAACAAGTAAAATTTTAAAATTTAAATACAGAAACTATGAGATGTGAGGAAATATTTCGTCGTTACTCTTTCAGCAGAAATCATAGCATACAGCTATTGTTTAAGTGTAAAATGTATTATTATTTTGTTTTTTAATTTTTTCTTGGACTGAGGAATAACCACACAGTTAGGACATTGGTCATACAGTGAGGGACCAGTTTTTGCCTGAGTTTTTCGCTCAAAGTCAGATCAATAGATGGTGAAATGAGTCGTACTTTAGCAAACAAAGTCAGTATCGTTCTGAGGAAAGTAAAAAGAGAATAATGCGTACTGGGCATCATGTCTGAGAAGTGTATCTTGAAGTTGAGTCCAGCCAAGATTATATAGAAGAGGGGTTGAATGATTGTTCTTCTTGAACAAGCCTTTGTGTAAAACCTTGGCTGCAAAACTAATGCATTTTTACAACTCTGTTTGGAGATATTGAGGCATGTTTCCCATACTAGGCTGCAATATTCAAGACGCGATTACACTTATGGTCGAAAGGCCAATAATTTCGAATTTATGTCCGTGATCTTTTATATACGATGAAAATCATTAGGTTTCTATATTGCAAATTGTTTCCACTAGGGGTGGCAAAGACATATTTTGATCGAACCAAATGCCGAAATTTTCCACTCATTTTTATGGCTCGGCTTTATCTTTGAATAACCGTACTCAGGTTTAGTGATTTTTAATAGCATTTTTCATCCTAAAATAATGCATCGTGTTTTGTTTCGTTAATTACTTGAAAAATATGTCATAACAGGATTGCTGAAAAGTATTGTTGTGTGAGAATTTATTCCATAATATTTTTTGTCTAAAACTCTTCTTAATATTAAACTCAAGAACTAATTTCTTAATGTTTTGACGCAAGCAAGAACTTGGAAACGAAAAGTGCAATAGTCACTTTTAACAACGCTGTGAAATAATAAGACGTGCATGTCCTTCGTTTAGTCGTCAGTTCAGCAAACTTGAATTTGCGGGAGCTCATAGAGCTTTTTCCTGAATCGTTGCCGTTTATACATTGGCTGGGTGAGCACGGCTTCCGACTCCTCAAGCTCCATGTCTGAAAGAGTCCGCGAGATAAATTTCTTACTCGCAACTCATCCAATTTTTGCTTAATTTCCTGTAGTCGTATTATGACCGAAACCTACTCGTAACCAAAGCCAATCTCACGCTTTGTTTATGTTATATTATCTCGCAATCACTTACAGCAAAATTTCCTGTGAGCATATATGCCTAATGTCTGTACAACTATGAAATTGCGTTTTAAAACGTACTCGGAACGTGTACTTACGACAACATGAAATTTGATTTATGTCACAATGCCGGAAACCTGAGTTAAACCATAAGGTAGGAAGCAAACCTGAAATAAGGTAGGAAGCAAACCTGACATAAGGTAGGAAGCAAACCTGACATAAGGTAAGAAGCAAACCTGACATAAGGTAGGAAGCAAACCTGACATAAGGTAGGAAGCAAACCTGACATAAGGTAGGAAGCAAACCTGACATAAGGTAGGAAGCAAACCTGACATAAGGTAGGAAGCAAACCTGACATAAGGTAGGAAGCAAACCTGACATAAGGTAGGAAGCAAACCTGACATAAGGTAGGAAGCAAACCTGACATAAGGTAGGAAGCAAACCTGACATAAGGTAGGAAGCAAACCTGACATAAGGTAGGAAGCAAACCTGACATAAGGTAGGAAGCAAACCTGACATAAGGTAGGAAGCAAACCTGACATAAGGTAGGAAGCAAACCTGACATAAGGTAGGAAGCAAACCTGACATAAGGTAGGAAGCAAACCTGACATAAGGTAGGAAGCAAACCTGACATAAGGTAGGAAGCAAACCTGCTACAATGTCTGAAACAGAATTCTAGTCCCAAACCAGGATGTACAGAAGAAGATTCCAGTTGCATGGTAGTTCGCTTTCTTGAGCCATGGTTTTCTCCGGAAGGATAGAACACTCGCTGGACATGCCAAATCTACCAGCGCAATGCTGACACGCGCTGGGCTCTGCCAAATTCACCTCATGGGAAATTGACGCCATCCAACTCACCCAAATGCTAGAACTTTAGCGGTAATAGGGAAAGGAAAAGCAATTTGTTTTAGAAACTCTTCTTCTTTCCTCAGGAACTAATTCATTCCTAATTTAGAGTCTGGTGAATTCTTTGTTTGCTGAGGAGAACTAATTTCGCAAGAACGTATTTCACAGACCATTTACTGTTATATTCCGTGAGTTCAGAATATAAAGCTTTCTTGAGGTGCATTTTATTTCTCAAAGTTGTCTTCCTTAATCAGAACATAGGTCGAAGGAATTTCAAAATGAGATCGTTCTTTTTTTAATTCAGCAACCGCTCCTCCAATTTGCCAAATTTTGTAAAACGGTTTCTACGACAAAGGTTTCACGAGCAAGAGACCCAACTGATGCTTGAAAAGTTAGCAGTACAATGTTTACATTGTTTTCACAATTCTGGAACGAAAATATACGCGCATCAAACGACAATATAGAACCATTTAAGGACACTCAACTGATAATAATTTCAGTATATAAGTGTTTTACCAAGCTAGTTCAACTAAAATAATCAATATTGGGAGTCACAGTGTTGCAATGCTAACCAACATCCTGCACGAGATATGACGCAGATCCTCGGTAGTCTTGCAGTTCACAGAGCACGTTTTGGTCGACAGCGTCATGTTCGAACGATATCTCACCTAAGTAAGCATAAATTAGTACAGCTTTACAACATAGACCTCAAGGAAGTCAAACACGTAAGGCTCAATCATCCCATTTCATTAAAATCTAAATCTTGAGTGTGAAAAAAATAGGAAGCTTTCGTGCTGAGCTGCATTTTGTCAGATATTCTGACGTTTTTTCCAAAATTCAGCTGAATCTCAAATGGAAAAAGGAGATACTCTGTACTTCGTTGAGATACCAAAGCTCTACTTACAATTTGCATAAATTAACAGGTTTGCGTGTTATACAGGCTTTTGGAAACTCAAATACTCATGAGGCTCGCACAAGACTATCAGTCACGAAATATTTTTTTTTCATACGCATAGAATCACTGTTATAACCTTTTTCAACCAACACTGTCCTCCCCCTCTCCAACAGTGCGACCGCTCAGCGCCAAGATCAAGCTGCCGCCCGGCGCAATGGTGGCAGGGAACCTCTACACGTTTGCGTGCGAGAGCCACGGCTCCAAGCCTTCCTCAGTCATCACCTGGCAACTCGACTCGCGTGACATCGACCTGACGCGGTCACGGACTGTAAGTCATTTTTTTTCCTTATCTCTATCTCTTAACTTCCTGACTGGATGTTTCAATGGGCGAATTCTTGTGTTATTCGGTCTAAGAGATGACTTATATGTAGTTTGAGTGTTAACTGAACTCATTTTAAGTTTGAATGTTACAATCATAGAAGTAACTACTGATGAAAATTTGAATGTATGTATTTGAAGTAAAAGAGTTTTAATGCATTATAAGTGCGGTGAACCCTCTGTTATCTTTCAGAGTGGATGAGGTGCTGAGTGCCATAGTCCATTTATTACGATTATAATTTGTAATTACTCGTCATGTATTGGTTTGATTATATCACCATCGTGAAATATAATTATTATTAACCAGTATTTTTTTATTACTTTAATGTACAAACCTTTCAAAAAGTTTTTTGTGAAGTAATTTACAATACACGCCATAAACTGCTAAGCGATAAATTTGCAACATAAATGGTTTTTAATGCCGTTTCACATATTTTGGCTTTTTTCAACTTTCCTTTGCTTTTCAGAATTGTTCATAAATAACTGCATGTAACAAGGATAAAAATAACATAATCTTCTTAATACCTTGGACGAAGGGAATTTTAATCTCTTTGCTTCTAGCTTCCATTTAAGTTTGAAGCATTTTTTTACAATTTTAAGTGAAGAGGAGATGTATATCATCACATTCTATTAAAGTATCTCCTTAAATGCAAATAAGCGTCATTTATAATTATTTCCTGAAGCATGTTGTTCCCTCTCTCAATAGCACTTAAACGTAATACAACCTGAAATAAAATCATGAAATTGAACAAAACATTACCTCCCTACGTTTTTAAAGCAGTCTGAAGAAATATTCGGGGAGCCTTCCTGGATGCATTTGAGCTTATGGCGTTTTAATAATCATTTTAGACTCCGATTAGACCATGGAAAACTTACGTGACTAACATTAATTTTTAAACCGAATCATTCCAGTTCAACCCTTGCATTCTACCGACAACATGATAAGATAAAAATACTTTCTTCTACAAACTAAAATTCAAATCAAATTAGCACTACTACTAATTTCATTGTAATTCATTGTACTTACCCTTATTTAGAGGTCTGCAATTGGAATATACAAAACTATTTCGCATGTTTGCTTCGAAAATCATTCAGGGAAAGGACTGCGTTCTATTCATATTTATTCAGCTTGGAGCTTTGAAGTTCAGGCTCTCATTGAGAACATATGCAAAGACTATAAACCAGAGCAACTAATTTTGAACACACAAATAGTTTGTTGGACGTCAACTGAAAGAAGCTTTCTGATGACATTTTATTAAAGTCCGCATTTCCATTAAGGGCTTTAAAATTTCCATGCTTTAGGGCTCACTGTCTATGATTTAGGTTAATGATTACTCTAATTAAATGGTTGCGTGGAGGCTTGAATGTTTCATGATTTCTTGGAAGAAGTTAGAAGCATTGAAAGAATTTTTCGATATTGACTGATCTTGAATGGGTCTTGTCTGGTTTATTGTGGCGTAAAAGTCTCTTTGTAGTCTAGGTTAGTTTAAAAAAAAAATGATCTAACTTTCTGCACCCATTAGTTGATTATAATTTCGAATTTATTTTTTTATAAAAGTTATGGAGATTTTTAGCGGCTGTGCTCATTGCATTACAACCATATCGTCGGGTAGAATGATTAATATTGTAATGATACATTTATTGAGCATATGTCCAAACAGTAAATTTATATTGTTGTTTCTGATTCACGTATTCGAAGTGTCAGCATTCGCTATATATTTTATATTTATAACAATTCCAAACAAAATAAAATACTTCCTTTTCAACATTGATATTATTGTCATCGAGAAAAACAGAAATATATTTTTAGTTTGGCACACGCGCTACAAATTCATCCAATTGTATGATAACGGCTATTGGTATTGGAGAAATCCTCAAAATAATTACATGGGCTCAATTTATGGCAGACAAGGACATGAACGCATGAGTTTCTCATTAATATAGCGAAAAAAATGAACACTGTATTTCTGTGTTTCAAACAGTATTCGCCTAGCGTAGATCTATCGATACTCAATGCTATTAGAGTTTCTAATTATATGAAGAAAAAAGCCTGAAATCGCATTTCTGGTTTCGAGCAGCACTCGCCCAGCGAAGACGTGACGACAGGCTCGCTCACGTTGCTGCTGGACGCTGTGGACAACAATAAGGTGCTGCTGTGTCAGGCGCACAACCCCAACATCGCTGGCAGCACCATTTCCGATACAGTCAAGCTCGACGTCCAGTGTGAGCGGGGTGTTTTGACGGGCTTCAATTACGGGGAAAGACTAGCAGAGTTGGACATCATGCAAATATATTTTCCCTATTCGCCTCCTGGTAAAAGAGTGCTGGAATTGATTTTAGGTACCGGAATTTTGCGGGAGTGTTTTTGGTGTTTTTATTTCATCAGCCTATATTACCGCGAACGTTTGATTTCAATCTCAATTTCTCCTGATACATAAGTCATTTTACAGTTTTATAACAGTTGTGTTATTGCGTAAAGTTACATTTTCGAACGCTTCTTGTTACAGGCTTCTCTCCACTCCGTAATCAATCTACTTTGCCAATAGATTCAAGCGTAGAAATTGTTGCCAACGCACTGGAGAATTCTTAAATTTCTAAAATCCAAATCAAGTTACTGTGAGCACCAAAAGTTATTTCAAGACGAAAAAGTTGTAAACATCGGTTTCCCACGACTTCTCACGAGATCGCTTTCCCACGAGAACTGAAATGCATTTTACAGTAACCATGGAAAGTTTGCTGCCCTGTGAAGAATCAAATCCTACTTCTCTGACGCTCCCTTTATTTTAGAATAGAAATTTAACTTGAGCTCTAGAAGTAGACCGAAAAAGTGATTTAAATCCCCCATTTCGTACTAAAAGGAGCACAGGTATGAAAGTTAGGATGAGTAATGATCACTTAAGTGAAAACGGTTATAAAATGCACCAAAGCGAATATAAGGGTCTCGTTTCTTCTAGTCTACCTCTACCACATGAAAAATAAAGAATTTTTTTTTTGAACGGTTAAAGGGAACGATTAAAGTTTCATTATCATGAAGTTTAAAATGTAGTTCTCTTTCGACAAAGTATCATGCCAACAGTAAATCATATTCGTTTTCTCAGGTAAACCGAAGATATCACAATTATTTTTTAATTGTTTCATGTGTAGAGAATTTTGCACCGACAATTTTTACTCGCATTGCTGCAAGTACTCCTGGAACTTACTCTGCAAATGAACATCGACGTAAAATTTGGAGTTACCTCCCTACCTTCTAACACCCTGAAAAGCCAAGTCTGTTAAGTATCCACAATAATTATTATTAGCTACAACGCAACCTAACGCGCTTTTTAGCCGGTATTTTACCCTCCGAGTTTAAAGTTTTTTACCTTTTCCATCGATGAAGTCTCTTGCGATTTGCTCAACATGCTCCAGAAGAATCTTAACATCTAAAAATTGAAATTGACTGAAAATGTAGCTATGTAACCTTTTTGTCACATTGTAGCTAGGAGCCAAAATCTGCTGTCAATGATCAATGGGTTGTTGGTCGACTAAAAACAATTAATCTCATTTAAATTTGTTATAAATTTATTTCTTTGTCATTCTTTTCTCATGTTCTTTAGTTTACGAGACTGTGAAACGTGAATCATGATAGGCAGATGGACAGTAATTTCTGACAGATCAGTTAAGCCATTCACTCTCTCTACTTAAAGATTTGTTTTTTTCTGAATTTACATTTTACTCGAGCCAGATAATGAAAATTTATTAGTTTTTTAAAAACAAATCGTATCCTCAAAACAAATATTGACTGCAAAACTGAATTTTTTGCTTGCATATCCGCTGCCTTAAGATTTGTACACACCGCTCTAGTTTGGCTCGCTCCGTGGAGCACACAAGTCAAAGTCTCTATAAAGAACTATTAATGCAGGCTGCTTCAGTGACATCCAGTAAACTCCAATAAAATAGAATAAAAACGATGAAACGATGAAACGATGAAAAGCGTATTAGGTATATATTTATTATGGTGCTAAAGAGAAGTGATTTCAGATGATTTTCAACAGTGAAGGGCTAAATTTAATGCAGTTGGGCTTTAACTGCCGTTACTGGTGGTAAGGTGAACGCGAAAAGCGAAATTATTTTACGCTTTTACATAGTTTATGAAGTTTTCATGTTTGTAAAAAAAATGAGACCTAATTGTTTTTACTACACTAGTTTCTAATCACAAATGTGAATTCTGCATCTGGCGCCTGTGAACATACGAAAGTATTAGCATTAGACACACCAATATTCATGCGAAAACAATTTGGAAAAACATACAATGATTTGATTTAAGTCATCATTATTTTTTAGGAGGTTGAAAAAGCAAAGGGGTGCGCGCGTATATTAGTTAAAAATTAGGCCTTTACCTGACGCTTGAAGTCATTTTTACATGCGAAAGGAAGTAGAAATTCACAATTACTTGATTTTTGAAGTTATGATATTTTTTGAATCCCCCAATTCAGATTCCCATGAATAATTAACAATGCTGAAAATGGTGAAAACTATCAACAGGGGCCAGTCAATACGGAGTTACGTTCAACTTTGCGTTGTAATTGGACCTACAAATAACGATTTGTTTTCTTTCAGGGAGGAATATATCTCTTTACTCATGCGCTTGTGCTCATATCATGTCACGATTCACTTACGATGTTGACCAAGAGTCAGTAAATTGAATAATTAGATTTGATGGCACGAATTTCTTTAACTTATTTTTACCATCTCTTTTCAAAGAGTTATAAGAACTTTTGAAATTTTCCATGTTATCGTAATATTTTATTGGCCAATTTATTTTACGGCCATAGTCTTTTAGAATGCTGCTTGAATCAGTTCGTAAACTGGAAAAAGGTTAACAGTATATTTTTCTAAGTATATCGTCTCACAATTTAGAGAATATTTTCAAATATCAAGGAAATCCTGCTGCTTTTGCAACGTTGCACACAATCAATCAAAAAACACTGCTGCAGGGCGCTCAGCGAGTGCACTGCCCACACTCTTGCCCGAGACATAAAGCATCCATTCCGAGAAACTGACCCGCTCCGCTGCTCGTAAATTGCAGCGCTTGGCTCCAAAATACGCCCCACAAAACATTTCGAACCAAAAGGTGAAGGCCACACGGGAGTTCAAAAACTTGATTCTGCTGTGAGGCATCCTAATTCCTACCACAAGCTTAAATTTTGGCAGATAAAGCGACTTATAGCTTGGGGACGGTGAAAGCTGTCTAGCTAAATGTCGCGTGGCAGGCTCTCAAATCGAGATTTATAACACCAACGAAACAATAAAGTGCTGAGAAAGCAGGGAAGTGACATCACGATTAAGTTCTAGCAATGTTTTTTTCTGACTGCAGACAACCGACAAACAGTAACAGGCTGAATTTAGTCGCAACTTTACACACAAACTTCGTATTAAAAACTGGTATTTCTTCTACGGTTTTAGAGGATGGTATCCTGGGCTTCATTCAATTCGAACGCGGACTTCAAGCACGTGTATATTCTAGACGTGTTTATTGGCTTTAGAATCCAGGAAAATATGTGCATTTCAACAACAGCTATTGTGCTCTGTTTTCCAAAATAGTGCCTTCTTGCAACAATGAAAAGAAATTCGAGGGTTACTGCGTATTGATTTTTTTTGGAGGGGGGATTTTTAATTTTCTGCGTTGGATGCTGCTACACACGTACTCACTCTAAAAGCAAGTAGCTGCGCCCATTCGGTATCGGAGCTTTTGCTGCATAGGTTACTTGGGACTGCATAGGTTACTTGGGGTGCCTGAATTACGAGAAAACACAGAGAACCTTTTTAGCAGTTTGTGTGCTCCGAAACTTGTTTATCACTTGCGCTCGATTTCTCACCGGCTTTTCTTGTTGCCGACGGAAATATTCGTTCTCTGGCAAAAACTGTACTGCAGTCGCTCAATACAGTTTTATTCTCAGCCAGAGCCGAGAAGAAGTATGTTGAAAAAAGAATATTAGCCGATTATTAACCTTAGATTATCGTGCAAAACTTCGGAAGTTTAAAGAGCACAAAAAAGCAAAGGTGATACTTTAGTATTGATTGGAATTTTCTCGCAATATTCCGATCATTGTTGGGAACATATCGAAAGCCTCTTGCATAATCCTAAAAAAAAATCGTGCCTCAATATCGCTTGGATTTTAAATGTACGTTTTTCAGTTCTTATGATACTAGTTTACCCTTCAATTATTCCTGAATTTGATGGAGATTCATTTAATCAGAAAATAGTATATATTTTACGCATGCTCGCATTTGCAATATTCTCATTTGAGATTTTGGACGCCTGGGCCTCACTTTCGACTTTTTATTTGCGTTTGTACACGAATGGTTTACGGTTCAGTCGAGCGTCTGGCCAAGTCGGAATGAGTAGGATACTTTCACACCTCCTTCATAAAGCGAAAAAACGTAGTCTTTTTTCTTCATCTACTTTTGACTCTTTCAAAACGCTTACTTTTTATTTTCATTATTTATAAATCAAGGAAGCTTTATTTTTCGAAGAATGTACCCTGGTATGATAGATGACCCAGTTTATCCATGACATGCGCGCAATTACATAAACCTTAATCTTACATCTCGAAATACCCATTAATTGATTCGGACAGTTATTACGATCATTTGAAACAATTTTATATTATCTTACCTACGATATCCATAAGTTTTAAATTGTATTCTAAATTTCAGACGCCCCGATCGTGTCCCTGCAGCTCGGCAGCAACCTGAACCCCGGCCAAATAAAGCAAGGCGATGACGTGTATTTTGAGTGTCTGGTGGACGCCAACCCTCCGCCTTACAAGATTTCCTGGTATAGAAACGTAAGTCAAGCACTGTTATCTTTTCAATCTAATCAACTATTTCCTTCGAAACAGGGAAAACTGCTATCCATTTTACCTAATTTTCCTACTAATGGCGAGTGTTCCTATTTGGGAAGAACTTCTGATGAAGTTCAATATTGAACGTGTCAAGAAATATCTGACACTTTTGCTCGACTACGTTATGCATTTGATTGGTCAGATAATGACTAATGGTTCACAATTTTTTCTCTTCATTCATTAATTCCATAGATTATCACCTTGAATAAGTGTAAGGAAAAAAATTTCATCCAGCAGAGCGCTGGTGTAAGTGACGGCTTGTTGAGGCAATCCCAATATTAGTGAGAGGAGTGAGATCTCACACAGTTTTAAATTTATACATAATTCTATATTATTGAGAAGGACTGAAATTGATTTATTGAAAGAGTTTCAGCAATGGAGCCAAATTCAACATTGTTTGGCTCGAAACTTTATTTCATCAAAACGTAAGTACTTTTTTGTTTAGGAGACATCTTTTTGTAAATATATTTGCATCGTTTTTATTTCTCTGAATTCTTTTAATATTGGACGCGTAAAAAGTGAAATTTCTAAATCTTAAAACCACCTGGCAGGTTGTCGTGCGGGTACTGTAGACACGCCTGTTCCTGCTCCATCATTGAATTAACATACAGAAACATCAACCTCGATAGCGTGAGTTCTCGCTCTGGCAGTCTCAGTGCCTTGAATAACGAGTGAATTGACCGCTAGGAAGCAAATAATTCTTTCACTGACTGATACAATGAATTCCTGCCGTAAAGTTCACGGGGTGAGCCAGCGTGATGCAAATAAATGTATTTTTGTACCCAGGCGCGACAAGCTTACCGGGAACGGTGGGCGCCTAGTTTGAATAAACATAGCTTCCATCGGCCCAGTTATTCCTCAATATCTGTAAACCTCTTAACTCAAGGCTCAGTTACGGAAGTTTTGCATTTATTGAAGTGCTTTTCACGATTTTTTAAACTAGAAATGACTACGATTTAAGGTTTTATTAAGAATTTCTCTCACAGGAATTTCTTGTTTGCTTCTAGATCCACGTCTTACTCATGCTTGAAAAAAATAGTCCAAAGTTCATATCTTGCCTTAATAATGGGAGTGAATTGCTCGATAAGTCATATAATAAGATCTCGAATACTGTTAAAAATACCTGCTTAATAGTTTACAGTCTATATTATAATCTATTTCAAGTTCTGAACAAATGAGAGTTTTATGAAGTAAGGAGACTCATTCATAATTTTTTTTAACAGAAAATGAAATTTCCCGAAGACCCATCAACATTTCAAGACCAGGAGTGTGTCCAAACGGAGATTTCATCAGAACGTTTCATATTTCGTGGCATAAAGCAATGCAACGCTCAGTTCAATGCGATATCTTGAATGAGTTCCTTCATTTGAGTATTGTTTCACTTACCAATTCAATTGCCAGCAATAATCCTCCTTGAAAAACGAAAGCCTATGCTGCAATTGGGGTCACTGTGTCACTTAAAACTCGCGTAAGAAATACAATTGGCTTCGTTTTTTAGGCAAAGGTGAAGATTTCATAAGCTGCATTGGTGCCTTAAGAGATCCGGTAACTGCTTCCCCTTTTATCAATTGCAGAGAAAGCTACAGCCGAATCACATTCACTTCGCACCATTCGTTTAATGACACAGCTCAGAAAACGCAAAAGCCTAATGGTACGGCAAGAAAACGCTGAACTCAATTCAAATCTGACTAGATTAATTCAGTCTCTGTGCTGTCGACACCATAATCTTTTGATATCCGACACCGACAGTCATTAGAGAGGGCGCTTTAGGCACCCTTGGCTGGTTTTAAATCAACTTTAGAGTCATGGTAGCTTTTGACTCCTCTGTGTAGCTCGAGCTGATGAGGTCCCTTGCTTTTCCTTGCCTTTGAGGGAACACTAAAAACAGCAGAGCAGGCAATTTATTTCTCTTTACTGCTGCCCGTCAGGCACCGCAGCACGAACATGGCCTCGTCTTCCTGTGAATTTCGTGGTCTTTCTTTGCTTGATTCCTTCTTCTGACGTCTTGTCACTGTATGAGCTCGGCGTCATCTTTTTCTGGTGTTTTAGTTGTTTACGATGAACTTCCGTCATTATACTGATGCCTTATCAGTGCATTGCAAGAGCATAAACGGCATAACTTGCATTGAGATCGGGTACGTTGGGTGAAACTCCTTACACGACAGTCTCTTCATAAAGTGAACTTTCAGACTAACGAAATTGACAGCCAAATTTATAAAGAGCTTCGTTTTCACAACATTTCTCTCGATGAAGTTTTTTTAGTGAACACTTTTTCGATCGTCCTAGCTATTAATAGCAAGTTTGTTGAGGGGAGATCGCGTCAGTGCAAAAATGAACTTTTTGCGCTGAATTCTCATTTAGTTTGTCTTATCACCGAATGGAGCTTACTCTTTATTAGAGCACGTAAAATGGGTCATTGCACAATTTTAACGATGGTATTTCGTGCATTTGATTAAAGTAACACTTTTTCACTAAGATCGTATCAGTGTGCAGAGTCCTTTGCTTGTTGCACATATGATTATATCTATATTTCTTTCTCCCTTAGCAGAATGACGTCAGTTCTCAAAGCGTGATAAGCTCAAAAATCAATCTGATTTGCTTATTTTTTTTTTGGAGCCTGCGTATCAATACTAGTCATTTAATATATTTGATGTATCATCGATGTTCTACTGTGTACAGTATGCAAAACATTAGAACCCGTTTCATAGTTCAGTTAGTATTTGTGCAAAACGTTTCATATGCTTGGCTTTACTGTGTTATATTCTGGGATTTTAAAGCATTGTCATTACCCGTAAATTGAAAAATGCTGCCCAATATTTGTCATGCTATAGGGGAAAAAATTAAGATTTGTAATTTTTTGCGATAGTAACAGCAACTCTGATGTACTGGTCGAGTCTCATTCGATGTGACCTTACGAACACTCTTATGTACCCTAATTTGCCCTCTGTGATTTGGGAGCTGTGGCGTCATAGTGGAACTTCTGCCGTCATAGTTGCGAACGTTCAAGGTTTTAATTGAAAGACGAGGAATTATATGTCCATGAAGCAGTTTCTTCAAGTGATATTAGGCATAGACAAACTAAGCATGATTTTTATTAATTTCTGATTGCTAATATTGAATATTGGTATGATCAATAATAACAGTGATTGAAATTATGATGAATACAATCAAGCGATAGTCTTGAAAGTTGTATTTCAGCGTTTTGTTTCTGGAAGTCCGTCGCGTGGAGCCACTACGCGCCAAAATGTGCGGGCAGTAATCCTTACACAGGAAATTTTGGTCTATCGGATTTCTGAAATAGCAGATAATAAAAATTATTTTCCTAAATGAAATAATATTAATAGGAATTGCAATAATAATATAAATTATCGTTGTGTTTTTTTACGCTTATAGCCGGCATTTCAATGAAAAACTGGAGCACATAAGTAGTACTCGAATCGTGCACTCCACGAGTAAAGTAAAACCGTTCACAGGTTTGCAAATGACATGTTATGCCTGCGCATGCTGAAAGTAGTACACACTGGCGGCCATGTGCTCAGCTACTTTGTTAAACAGCGCAGCCAAGTGTCTTCAAGGCTTTTTACCGTATTATTACGAACCAGCGAGACAATTGAAGCTTTTTACCGTAATATTACGATCTAGCAAGATTATTATCGATGCTCGTGAGGTGCGATGTGGTCGTGCCGACATATTTGCGTCCACTGCGAGGAATCTCCGCCTCGAAAAAGGTAGAGACGTGATCATAATACAGGGATAAGCGTTGCAGTATTTACATGCTTCTGAATGAGAATGCGCCTTGCATTATGCTGCATCCCGTGCTAAAATTATTGCTTCGACCTGTGCTATTGCATCTGTAACCGATTGTCCACACTCTAAGATTTGATACAAAATGTAGGAAAGTACGCAACATTTCTTTTTAGTGAGGTAAAATGAAAGTTCCAACTTTTCCCACAAAAATACCACAAAATAGGATCAATTCAAAAATTTTAATGAGAGTGCATTTTAGCTGAATTCATTGTTTATGTGATTTATCTCTGCCGTGACTACTTGAGTGAAATTATTAATGACCCATCGACGTAAAGAATGATATTCTTTTCGATAAAGCGACCAAAATTTCACATGAGGACATTACCCACACAAAAGAAAAAAATTTGATAAAGTCCAATTTAATTACATAGCCTAGAATTATAGACGACTCTCTAGCCTCTCTCCCTTCTGACCGCCACTGCTCTTTATAATTGTGAGCAGGAAATTAGCCTGAATTCAATACCGTTCCTGGAATCTTTAAGACATCCCAGCCAATATGACAATTTATATACACAAAGCGCAGGCTAACAGTGGTTGTTCTACGGCGAACTTCCTGAAATTTGATATATTAACCAACTTGTTATATACTCATAATTTTGTTCATTTGGTCCCCAATGCCTTTTCTCCGTCAATCATTTTACCTTTGTTGGAGTTACTCACGCAATTAAATATTCCCTTATTTGATGGTGCAATGAATTGCTTGATATCATCTTCCACGTAACTCCATCAAACTCTCTCAGTATAAGGTTAATTTCCTGGGGATCTCTGTCTCTTATTTATTTATATCCCATTTTCATAGAGGATTTTCGTTTTACCTCTGGTAATTTTGCTTATTTTTTAACGTTTTAAGAATTTCACTTACGATTATTAATTTATATTTTTTGAATGTTATTCTGCTTTTCTGCAACATTATCTCGTTTTATTACATTTCGTGCTCCTGCATCCACTATTTTCCAATTTTTTTCTTTGAAATATCTTGCGTCTGCACTTCAGTACTTTTTTTCCGATCGGTTTCCATTCTAATGAAAAATGCGATATATATTTTTAATTATTATCCATAAATCACTGAGCATAAAGTTGAAACTTTTCGTTGTTATTCGTCATTCATGTTCATTGTCCTACTTTTTCCACAATTTTCCTCACTAAATTGAGCTGTGGAGTACGCGTTGGTTGCTGACTTGTGCTTCCTTATAATATTGTTGATTCGTCAAAATTTTGTTTGGAAGGACGCTTTTTCAAACTTGGGCTTTTTCACTAATTACTACGGCAAGAAGCCTTGCTCCAGCAGAACTCTTGTTCGGAATTGGTGCGCATTCTTACGCGAAAGAGACGATGAGGAAATAATTATCTACCCCTGCTAACGTCATGAGGAGAGCAGGATCGGTTATGTTGTGATATAAAGCTCACGAACGGCCTGGACATCAGACATAAATCTGAGTGCAAATATTTTCCTTCGAAGTAAGTGGGAATCATGAGCACTTCATAACCACGTTATGATTTTTGATTTGACACACATATCGGAGAGGATTTTCTTTCAGAGCTCCATCGCATTATTGACTGGTTATGTGAAAGAAACATCAAATCGAATAGAAAATATTTACGTGATACTAAATGGTTGGCCAACTAGTTAAAACGAAGCTTTGAACAGTATAGAGCATCGCGAGCGGTCTTGAAACCCTAAAATCGTAGGTCTTCACCTCTAATTTGTTCGTCTATTTTATTATCGCACTTCTTACTTATAAGTAACAAATTGTAGAAGAGGTAAGCATCAGATCGAATTGCAGGATGAAGTACAGTAGAGTGCTATTTGACACGTAAAAGCAACTGCTTTCACATTTCCTCAAGGTAACACAGAGTGGAACAATATCTTGTCCCGCTATAATGCCGTCATTCGAACACAAAGTTAGAGATGAACTCGTACAAAAAATGACTTTACCTCTGAAGAATCTAAATCAAATACTACTTTGCGATGAACTGAAAGAAAGCGCGACTGTCGGGAACACAAAAATAATCTGTTGTGCTGCTTTTGGTGCAGCTGCCTCAAGTGTTGAGGAAGATCTTGGTATTTTCTTCAGCATCGTTTCCAAATGCACTCGCTCTCCATTAAGCAAATAAAAGTCTGTCTTCAAGTTATTCTTTGATAGGGAATTTCTATGAAATTGTTTCATGAAAATCCCGTTTTTCAAGTTCTGTTTTCTCGTAGGCACAAAAGCATGAAGCTTAGCATTAACCTAGCTCGAATTGAAGTATACTTTCTTATTGCAGCATTTTATTGACAAGCTTCGAATGAAAATCTCTGAAAGCAAACTAAATAACAATGTTTGAATTTCCAAGCATGTTGTGATTCAGTTTTCAAACTGAATTGAAAATGGTGTTCCATGGAATTGTAGTTTTCTTAAAATACATAATCATTTTGAACGCTGTCAATAATTTAGAATATTCTTGTTTTTACTCTGTCTTACGGTTTTTGTTTCATAAACTTGAAGCACTGAAGCATTTTAAAGAGTGCATGACATTGATTGGACATTTTGTGTTTTGTTAGGAATTCTCATGCGTTATTCGACACGCAAACTTCCGAACGTTTGAGAGCAAATGAAGTCAGGCTTTCATAGACTCGGGCTCGATTTATTGCCATAATTTTCTCTACAAGTTCAGAATGGCAGCACATAATTCGCTAGGAATGGCAACCAATAGCCGGGGCAGAGAAGCATAAATTTCCGACAAACTTTCAGGGTCTAGACAGAGTGACGGCTGGAGGCACACTCATTGCTCCTGAAAACTTCTCAAGAATTTCAGCTACACTTGGAAAACGTTCTCTGTTTCAGGTTACTGTGATGTGGGTGGAATAAATCTTATTTAAAGGCAAAAATTGCGAACTCTGTTTTGAAGTTGTTGAAGATATGTTCCGTGATATAAAGCAAAAGTGAAGTCAGCATTCCACGCGGAGATTTTCCAAGAAATTCCTCTGAAATGCATCAGTTTTACCATGGCTTTCAAACTAGTCCCTCTTTTTTATGGTAATTGGCTGAATTTGATGCGAATAAAAATATTTCTTATATAATATCGCCTTTGTGTTCGTAGTGTTGAGGTTACACTTTATATAGGAATGTTCTATAGGTATCTTGCATTTAAAATTTACATAAAATGAAGTATTCGTTAACGAAAGCTTCGTGATTTTTCTCAACGAACTTTTTATGAACTAAATTATCGCAGTTCAGCTAATATGAAGGACAAAGTTCGCGCTTTTGCAAAAGGTTCTTACGTTCTTACTAATTCGCTAATTTTCACTGCGATGTGGTAATAATAGATCTTTAGCTTTCTCCACTTTTCTGCGTAGTAGTTTTATTTCATCGAAGTTGTACTGAGGCCGAAACAAAACGCAGGAATATTTTAAAACGTAGTTCTTCAGTATGAGATTCCATGACATGACAATGCCAGGGCTCATTTTTTGGAATCACTTGGCAGAAAGAACAAGAAAATTATCGCATATGTGGGAAATAAGAACCGGTGCTCAACAATTGCTGTGCTAGCAGCGTGAGTTTTCCAAATAACGTATATTTTAATGATATTAAACCTGAACATAAAATTTCTAAACTTCACTAGCTCTAATTTTATACAATGAAGTCTTAGGGAGTGCTTGCATCTATCATTTCTTTTTATTCCCAGATCGTTGAAGATTTATTAACAATAATTAATATTGTAAGTGAACTATTCAGTGTTGAAAACTCAGTAATTACGAGATTGATTCTTGGGCACTAATTTGCATCGTCAGAGAGCCGAAAATATTCCATTCTACATAGCCATACATTCCATACATAGCCATACATAGCCATACATAGCCATAAATTCCATACCATTGAAAGGTTTTCATCCTTGGTTTTTATTAAAATTTAACATTTGCTGGGCTCCGGGGCAAGCAAAAAAGGTGTTTTACACTCTCTATTTCCTTTAAAACGAAGAAATGCAATATATTTACAACTGAGAATCTTTTTCATTGACATAGCTCTCGAGATGATGTTACTTCGTTCAAACACAATAGGACAAGTGCGCTTGCCAGGGAGGTCCGAACTTCACGTTGTTTTTTATATTCCACTAAAAAAACATACAACGAATGCTGGTGACATTTTGATCCAAGCAATAAAAATAATGGCTGTCACAAAGGCAACCGCGAATATAGTTCTCGAAAAGCAGTGCTGCATGAAAATGATGTGAGAAATAGTTGACATTCCGCCGTGTGTTTTGATAAAACAAGATTTCTCATCGAACAGTGGTGAATACCGGGGTCCTTGGGGATTTTCACTACGGAAAACAAATATTTGAACAGCAAGAAATTGATGATTTAGCATGCATGCTCGAAACAAATAAAAACTAGTTTTTTTTTAAGAGTTTCTGGCTCAAGTATGATGATTAATAATTGTCATTTACTACCTAAATCAAATCGATGTGGAATTATTAAACGAAATTTTTCCCGCCGAGAGAGGAAGTAGGCGTACAGAGTACATTTCAAATTTCGAAGGGATATTTCTAAATTTAGGTGCATTTTTTAAACAACCTTTTAAAACACAAATTTGAAAGCAGTCAATTATAACTTATCACGCAATACAAATTTCTCATTAGCGTATTGCACTATTTATTATATTACAGCCAAAATCTCGAGAAACAGACAAGTTTGAAACAATTATTGTCCATTTTATTAAATGATTATCCTCAATTAAACAAGAATAATTTTAATTCGATTGAAAGACGTATTCACTCACTACTTTTCAGCTTATTCAAACATTTGTGGCACTATTGAATATTCAAATCTCGTAGGAAGCTCAAAAATATACTTGAACAGGATATTTGACGGTACGATTATATTAAAATATTAAGTGGGACGTCCTGTGCTATCAAATGATAACCTCCAAAAAGGTTCACTGCAGGTGGGAATAACGGTTTTTTGATGTATGAACTACTAAATTAGAGTTATAATTTCAATGAGTTTCATTCATTATTACTCACATGAAAAAATTTTTTACAAGATCTCGTGTGTCTGGATTGTTTGAAGCATTGCGTAAATGATTGTATAATTCTGCAATAATTGTTTCCTTGCCGAAATATATAATTGTGCAGTGTGTGTGACCCTAATCTCTAAGGCATACAGGCATGTATGTTTGTGTTCTCATATACAGCATGGAAATTCCATTTAATTGCAATATCATAGAAAATTGACACTGCTGGATATTCCAATATTATTATTAATATCCGATTTTCTGTTCATTTTTCTTTCTCGCTAAGTTTATTCATGTTGATGTTTATAAGATACTGAGAAGCGAAATTTATTGGCATTGCTGCAACGATAAAAAAATGTGAAAAGTATGATAAATGAAGAAAGCGATATGATCATTGTGTAAGTAATGAAACCAATTTTAACTTATTCCAAAAATTCCATGAATTTTTACTATTTTTTTAGCATTCGAAGTTACATGGAAAAAAGATAGAACATGCTAAGCGGTTGAATAATATAATATAGTAGTTATTGTTACGACCTGAAAGGATATCTCGACTGAATATTCTCTATTGTTTATATAGTGATTCATTTAAATAAAGAATCAGTTGACTGCTGAAAAAATGGAGTATTCCTACACGCATCAACAGGTAGGAACTTCAAAACGTTACACACTTTTTCTCCTCGCAATAAAAATTGTAATTTTGGACCAATCCTCCGAGGTAGAAACTGGCATGGGGGTCAAAGCCATAATCAAAGAGACAAATGATAATTTGTACAAAGATTTCACGATTATTCTAACTTCAACTTTTAAAGAGATATAAATATGAAGATGCTTGAACACGAGTGAGATTTGATGTTTGATACTTACTGGATGTAAATCAAAATACTTTGTGTACGAACTTCGCGTGACCTCTATACGGTAACACCAACTTTCCCAAGCTTGTCAACCAGGTCGTGGTCACGGCATACCGTGTCGTAGTGCAGTGAGTCCATTGGCCTCCCATGAAGAGGCGCTGTCGTTTCATCTGTATGAAGCTCAGGTGCAGGAAATATAACATCAAAACTAACCAGCTTTGAAAACGTGAAGCATGATTCCAAATTAATTAATGAAGTAACAAAAATGTTAAAGCATAAAATCAAAGAATATAAATTCATGGAAATACACCATTCAGTATAAAACATAATTATGTATATAATTTCGTCGGTGTATCACAATGTGATTTGCGTTTTGCCCACAATTATATAACAATGGCGATTGTATATCTACTTGTCAGATTCACCTAAATTCGAATTGACTTTAATTTTTACGGCGCTTGAATCATTGATAACAGCAGAAACTTTTTCGTTAAATTGTAGTAAGATATTTTCTCTGTAAATTGAAGCGTCAAAGTTCACCAAAATGAAAATGAACGCGTGCTGTTCCGCACAATAGGATAATTTGCACACGTTACATGAGTGTACCGCGATCTACAAAGTTGAGGAAGGGTTGCGTACGTCAGTAGGATGAAGTGGTTGTTTGCGATATGAAAATAAAATAATTAAATTTCGTTATCAAACACAATGATCTCAATCTCTGCCATTTTATATGTGATTTAAAATTTAGTGGGAATAATTGGTGAGTGAATGGAAAAGGCTTATTGCTGAAGATCAGGACACGAGTACTTTATTCACAACGTCATCTAGGATTCTATTGAAGCTTAATAATATTTATCAAAACAATACAAAATACTCTGTTGGAGTTTTTATGAAACGTATAATATCTTCGTTGTTGATGGGAGACCTTGATTCTATAAATAGTTTGTTCGAAATTATTCATTTTGTGTGTTTGTTTCCTAACAAAGCAGACTGTACCCTCTAAAAGCAAAGGAAATAGTTCAATAGCACTTGAAAATAGAGCTCGTACTCTCAGATATTTTGTATAACACTTCAAACAAACTAATATCCCTCTTTGAAGAATTTTTTCTTTACTTCATTTTCACGCTCGATGTACCTGTAAAGATACAACGAAAAAATTTTCAAAAGTGTCTCGTTGGCTACGGCATAATCAACAAAGCTGTTAGCTTCACATCACGGGGTTAAAAATGAGTCTTCTTCGAGGCTCGTGCACTGTAGCTGCTATACTGATATGATACTTGAGGATACTGTGGGGCCACCCATTGCGCAACTGAGCGAAATTTGTCCTGATTGTTACACATTTGTTTAGTTTACTCCATGGCCAGGCGATCTTCGCCCCTGTTGCTGTTGTCGACCTGTTGTCGTCAAGCAAGATCATGCAAGATCTGTTACCCTCAAGCTTTTGTTTTTATTCTACGTCAAATTTTTAATTTTTTCAATTTCAATTTAATTTTGGTTTGTTCATCACTGACAGCAAGTTTTTAATTTTTGTCCGTGTCATCTCGAACGTCTCAGTTTACTCGGAGCCCACCGACAAGTGGAATTTTGCAACATCCATTGCTCGAACTGCCCCAAAGCCTATCATTTTAGCATATTTCAAGTAATTCCTTCTGAAACTAGTTTTTCACATCACTCACACGGTCGTTTTGCTTCTACAGAAGTTTGTAGAAAATTTTCAGATAATCAATTTCTTCTTGTTCTTTATAGAATATTTTTTTAATTGCCACTGAACATTCCCTGCTTCCGTGACTCGCATTCTTATCCGTTCGACTTCCCTGTTGAGTAGATGACTGCTGGCCTTCCGTGAGAAAACTGATATCGTGCATTAATGCTCATTCCAGTTAATGTCTAATAGATAGGCAAACAACTGATTAAGCAGCGAATACAATTCACCAGCTTTATGGACTAATGGAGCTTTTAACATCATATTGAGCCATTACTTATTTGTAACATTAAACGCTTCGAGAACAAAGTTTTCTAACCACTGCGTCACGAGGCTTTCGCTCGACGATAAGCATTAGTGGGACCGTTTCTCTTTGCTGCTCTCAATTCTACATAATTACAAGATGAAAAAGCCGCCACCTCCACACACAATTTAAGCTCATCAGAATACTTTATGCTCAGATGTTCAATTTGATTCAGAAGCACAAATTGTATTGTACAAAATTGTTACTGAAAGATTGGATTTAGTAGGAGTGGTTCAAATAGAGCTTTGAATTGCTTGAATCACTGGTAATTATTACCTAAATCATCTGAATTATTAGTGAAACGGCGTACTTTTTCAAAGGATGAAGAAAAAAACTAACTTCTTTTACCGTTATTTAGAGGTTATGAGACAAACAGACAAAGCTTTGTTCTGCTGTAATAGATCAGGAGTTCTGGTTAATTTTACTGACAGGCTCAACCGTTGGAAATTCTACGATTCATAAGCTTAGTATGAAGAAAACGATTTCACTTTATTTCTACGAATTCCTTTTCATTGATTGTGCTGGGTGTGCATCATACTGACAACTGTACATATGTCATGGGTCAAACGTTCGTTGCAGCGCGACGCTGTGGTGTTTGTCGAGGACTTTTGTCTTCTTTTAATTGCTATTTACGACCCTCGTGCTGACATGATCGATGCCAATGGTAAACAAACGAGCGTCCACTGTTTGCTCCGCGTCTCGTCCTCGCCAGAGCGCCGCTGTACTCAATGGCTGCTGAAATCGAAGGCTGAAATATGCTTGCTGCTCCCACAAGCAACATTCTCTGCGTCACAGAAAATAACGGCAGGTCGTGCATTTTAATTATTTTGCTTGGGAATTTTTTTTTCTTTGAACGATGAGAACGAGTGAGCATGCTCAATACAAATGTTTTGAGCCATGAATATTCGAGCTCAAATATACTCTGTCTCAATAAATCAGAGTTTGGCATTTGAAAGAGTTGATGATGGTAATATCTGTTTACATCATTTGAATACCGAATTGAAGATAATTTGTAAAATAATTGAATACCGAAGTTACGCAGAGCTTTCGATAACTCCTCATTTACAGACATGTTTAGAGATGATATTGAATGACCATGTTATGATATATACATCTCACAAACCTCGCTTCTTTGTTGAAGCACTATGAAGGTTACAGTGATGTCCACGAGTATTCAACGAATTTTAATTTGTTATATTTTCAAAAAATTCAACAACATTGGTTTCCTGATGAATTTGCAGGCTTTTGTCGGGTTTGGATTAAGCTCTAATATTTTTAGTAAATGCTCTGCCGTGGAATGACTTACTAGTCAAGAGTTCATGCATGTCGACACAGTTACCGAAGCGGGAATGCACTTGAATGTTTTTTTTAATTTATGACTTAAACTTAATTCATTGTTTACCAAATGTGCTGAAAATACATTGCTAATATCGCTTGGTTGATCTGTTAGGAATATTGCTGCGAAAACATTCAGATTTTCAGTTGCAGTCAACTTCAAATATGAATTTACGTTTTAAGTAAAAAATTTAAACGATTCATAAAATTTACACGGTTATAGGTATGAAAATTACATGATTTACAATTTTGTGCTATAAGTAACAAAGTTACACAATTTGCGAAAGTTGTTTATAAGTATCAAAGTTATGAGATTTTCAATTTAGTATTAATGTTTAAATTCATCAAAATTACACAATTTACGATTAAGTGTTTATTGGTTTCAAAATTGAATTTATAATGTTGTAAAATTATACGATTTAGTGCTCTTTCCATAGCATCAAAGTTAATTATAAATGAAGTAAAATTATTCTGTTAATTATTTTTTCATTACAATACTCACATATAATTAATTTCCTGTTTGAACGATTGATTAAAAACAGTCTAAACGGAGTCGCTCAACAGTGAAGCGGTCATATCGACGTGGCTGAATAACGTCGAGCCAAGTATATATTCACTCGAATGAATTTGAAGGAAAATAAGTTCTATTTATTATCTTTTCTAAAGCTTACCTTTCAAGCTTGAAGGAAATGCACCTGATTTGCTATTCATAAATAAATATTTTGTTATGTTCGTAAAATAAATTGCTCAGGTAGACCAAGTAAATTTCTTTGCATCAGCTACTTGAAGACCTGATGGCTTAATTAATTTTACGGTATTGCTGGGTTTGATCTCTTTTCTCCTTAGAATTCATTAATTTGGTAGTGGACTTATGACAGAAATTCCCCATGCAATAGCTCGTGAAATTATTATAGAGTTAGAGATTTCTTTCTTTCTATTTCTGAATCATGGCTTCTGGTTCAAGTAGGGACATTAAATATACCCTATGAAAGCCATCGTTCAAAAAATCTTATTTTATTTCTGACCTAATGAAATCTTAAAAAAGTAACATTTTATTTCAGGCAGTATTTTTCAGAGAAACAATTTTTTGAGAGTCAACCCTTAATAATCTCACAAATAATTGTTCGTGGGCAGGGTCAAGAAATCCTGCAGAACATGTCGTCCGGCATCCTGGTAACGAGCAAGAGCCTCGTGCTGCAGAGCGTGAGTCGGGGTGGCGCGGGTCTGTACACCTGCGCAGCCACTAACACGCAGGCCACCTCCACCTCCAACTCCGTCAAGCTCGTCATCATGTGTGAGTAGCATGGGGTTCAGTCAGGGCGATCAGCCTTGATAATTTTTGATGGATGATTTATGAGTCTCATAAGACCACTTTCAAACTTAGTACTGAGTATCATTATGTACAACTTTCGATGATTCTTGAGTCTCATGAGACTACTTTCAAACTTTTTACGTCAATCATTGTGTACAATGTGTGATGGTTCATGAGTTTCACGTGACTACTTCCCAACTTGGCGCGTCAATCATTGAAATCATTGTACAGATGATTTGTGAGCCTCATCGGGCTACCGCTAAATTTGGTATGGCAATCAATATGATTAGTTTCTGAGAAGATACTTGAGAAGACACATGTGATCTAAGAAGATCTGTTTGGATCTGTGAAAATGATTGATATTTTACACGGTGTTAGTGTGTCGTTGCATTAAGTCTTCTTAGTTCAAATTGGAAGGCTAATAACTTTTGCAGATTTAACTGTAAAAGTTCTAATGTAGTTTTTAATTAAGTAGGGGACAGCTCGTGGAGAATATTCTGTCTCCCGGTCACGCAATGCGATGCAAGGCTTCAGTTGTACGAGGGTGCTGACGGTTTTGAGTGACGGTTATGAGTGAATGTAAGAGTTGTGAGAATAACTTGAAAATAGATAATTAATTGTATTCCTAAATTTTCTCAATTCCTTCAGGTAATGGCACGTAAAATAATTCAAATCGAGCTCAAATACATCAAAGCAAACGAAGTCGACTGTGTAAAAACTCCAAGGAGAATACATTTTTCAGACTAAGGGTCTGCTGCCAGATTTTCATGAAGCACACAAATATAAGAGGTTGAGGGTCGCAGAATTGGGGAGATGCTTTTGCCTGATTCTTTTGAATTTTGATGATTTCATTGGTAGGGCTTTCAAACTATGGGTCTCTTTTCGACCTTGGGCTCCAAAGCTATTATTTCCAAATAAATGAAAGTCACTTCTTTCATGGAATAGGATGAAATATTACTTTTCCCAAACTTTCGCAAAGTTTTGATAGGCGTGTTTAACCGAATCCAATTTCTTACAAAACGTCATGTGAATCCTATAGTCACCTTTTAGTTTTCAATGTTGAATGAATGCGTAATGACAGTTCACAAATCTACTACCGACCGTCAAGATGCAACTAAAATGATTAGCTTAATTCTTTGCACCTATTTTCTCATGACCCAGTGTCTAAGAGGAGAGTCTGAAAGTCGCTAAAAATTGTAATTATCGTTGCCCCGAGAAGAATTTTTCAAAATTCTTGGCTCCATGATTAATTTTTCATTGGAGCGTTGATAAGCATTCATCCCAATTAAAATTCTGAGCCTTTTACAGATCGTTTTCAGGCAGTTATAAGCCAAGAGTTTAGTCGTTTTCAAGCAGTAAATTAGCCTTTTTCGGAGCAAATGTCTACTTATTTTAAGCCCTTTTAAACGGCTATTTCTGGGCATCGAAACGGCTAATGCAACGGCCATTTTGGGCTTCTCTACTACCTGAACGAGGCTATTCACGACCATTTTTGGCTTTTCCATTGCTTGAACGAGTCTCGTCCTGGCCTTTTTGGGCTTCCTTACTGCTTGATCAAGGCTAATACCGGCCCTTTTGGGCTTCCTTACTGCTTGGTCAAGGCTAATACCGGCCCTTGTGGGCTTCCTTACTGCTTGATCAAGGCTAATACCGGCCTTATTAGGCTTCCGTACGACTTATAGTGGGCCTTGCAACGACCTCAAAGAGCTCCAACATCAGATTTTATATACGATATAAAGAGTTTGTAAGGCCGGGTCTTGTGGCTGCTTCGCCTAGTGAGTTCCGATTTGAGGCGAGTGAAGCAGCGGACTTACGTTTATACTTCTCCGGCTGTAGGTATCGATGATAAGCGGTGGAGAAGTGGGAACTTTTACTAAAATAAATTTACATTGGGATATATTAAGATTACTGAACATAGAAGGACTAGAATCGAGGTTTGAGGGGTAACTAGGGTAAAGCATTACAAGTTGAATGCTCAGCGTTCGACAACCCAAGTGTTCCAACAGTTATAAGCTATCATTCATATTTAATTTATTTAATGCATTAATAAAGTGCCAATTTGATGTTATGCTCAGCAGTTAGCTTTTCTATCCTAGTTTTCATGTTGACTGGATTAATTATTTATAGTATTGTTGAAGATGTTTAACGAACCTTACCTAATCTAACTTAACTAAGTTAGGTTAGTTGAAATTCATTTAGTTCTTTACATTTACTGAAGTAATACGACTTGTACAACATTTACGATTACGAGTCTTTTTACAATCTATTACGCGTCCAAATAGAGGTCGTCGAAAAGGCTTGAAAACGACTTTAAACGACCCGAATGAGCCCGCAAACAGCCATTGACTAGACCTATAAAAGGCCAGTTGAATGAAGAGCCCTTTTCAAGCCCTAATAGGCCAAGTATAGGTAGGAGTCGGTTTGAAGTCGTGATTTTTGGCCCTTTTGGGCCGTTTTCGACCTTTTACGACTAATTTACTACCTGAAAAGGGCGATAATTTTCAATTGGGATGACAGAAGAAACTTTTTTTTGCAGTGATTAGTGTAATTTATCATTTTTTACTGAGTCTGTGCTTCTGCTAAAATTATTTCTGTTCATGGAGTCGCATTGCTTCTTTTTTTATTTGATGTTTTTAACAGTTTTTCAGTAACGCATTGAATGAATCAGCTTACATACGCTTGATCTGAATAAGAAACAACTGCAGTAATACTATATATTTTGCGAGGATTTAATCGCTCCTCATATTTAATTTGATCCAAATAATAACTTTTCGTAGTGTTTAATCTCTTTTATACGGAGAAAAAACGAGGTATTTTATAAGTAAGGGATTTATCAATAGTCGACAATCAATGCTTTAAAAAAGTAGTTTGAAGAGTGAGCATGATGTCAGTTTCGATTCCTAATGTCGTGGCTCATTATCGAAGTGCTAACTTATTCCACGATCGACGGTAACCGACTCGGTGCGGGCGCTAAATCAATGAACATTGCTTCATTGTATTGTTCAACTGCCCTAAAGATGTTTTAAATTTTAAACAACCCTGAATTGATCATTTTCTAAGGTATTAGGCCACTCATTGTTTTTATTGAAGAATTTTGTTTTAAGGATGCTGATTCACTTTTTGATACTGAAATATTGAGAGCAAAGTCCGTAGATACAGTTATTCAGCTGTACAAGTCTCCGAGAAATTCATTGATGGACACGAATTTTTCTAAATAAATTTCAAGCAGCATCGTAATTTTCGACTACTATTTCAAGATTTTACTCCACTCTGACCCAGTTGTGAGGAAATAACTGTTTTCAACTTGATAAAATACATAATAAATCAATTTTCCTTGAAAGGTTGTTCTATTGTTTCACCAATGAATAAATGAAATTGCCATCAGTTTAGCAATCAGTTGCATATTCACTTCAACAAAGGAAAAGAGAATAATTTTCAGCGCAACGAAAACAATCATTTTCACGAAATTGCACGAAATCCAATGCCAACATTTTACTCAAAGTAGGAACACGATGCAGCTGGTTTGCACTCTGAGATTTGCCTGCTCAGTTATTGCGTCTATTTGCCCTATGTAAATTAGACGTGAGCTCCAGAACAGGATTTCACTTTTTCAAGCCCAGACTGATGAATGCTCTGCATTACCGCGACCGCGGTATGGTCTTCATGGGAAATTTGGTATTTTAGATACTTCCATTCGATACACAACTGAGCAAAGCAATGATGGAAGAGGCATGCGGATTTTGGCGCTTTAGTGTACTGCATGCAGAAAGTCAAATTCAGTAAAAGAACTTGTTGCAATTCAAATAGAATAAACTGGGGAGTTTCGTGATAATTTACTCCAACCACTTATAATGAAAATATTAATAAATCGTGAGAGGCTTTTAGAAAGCAGTGTTTAGGTTCGTGTGCGGTTTTGCTACCAAAATCAGGAAGTTAGGGTTTGATTCAGTTTTTAGATGTGCGTGACTTCTGTTACTTAACATGTTAAATGTCTTCTTTTCTTTCTGCGTTTTAGCCCCTCCTGTAGAGTCATGAATGCCCTTGATGTTACGATATCAAACAATGTCTAGTCAGCCCTGCCTGTTAAACGGGTATTAACGAACGTCCAGTTGCCTTCTGTTTGTCACATGATTCAGAATCCATGCTGAGTTGAGGTTTACAATGTAAATTTCAAAGTTTAATCACACATCGTTGTGATTATCAAAGTAAGTATTATCAATTTTATTTGATTTGAAGGAAGCAAGTTAAATTCGTTGCACACGCTGTTTAATGAGATGGAAAGTGAACAGCGTATGTTATTGATGAAATGAAGTTCAAAATCTTTCGTACGATTTTTATTCTTACTCTCAAGTGCAAGAAAGCGTTAAGTATTTAATTTTGTTATTCTTTCACTACAAAACAAAATAAAACGTGAAACTGCTATTTTTTCGTCTAAATAATTGAAAATAAAGATTGTAGGAATACATATCTGTGTTTTATTTTCTAACTCGAGACGTAAATCTCGACATGTAGCGCACCTAACTCAGTACTAAAATACAACGAACACTAGTCGTGGTCACGTCATCTAAAGGGTAACAAAGGGCTGGGGAAACGCCGTGGGGATGGTTTTGCCTCCTCTACTGGCAATTATTATTGGTGGATTAAAATGCCTTTATCATCTCGTATTTTCTGAAAGTGATTACTACACTGTCCGAGGTATAGCAGATTTGGGTCAACTTTCCTTCAACAAAAACCTCATAATTCTGTTTGAACCACACATTGGGCATAGAAATTGTACCACAGTTTTACCGCATTAGTACGATGCTTCTATGCGATATTTATTCTAAACGGCCAGTGTAATATGTAGTTCAAACAAATTACATTTCAAACAACATTAGCAGATTAAATATGAGATTCGATGATAAATTTGAGCCCAAATTTGTCCTTACATTCAAGTATAGATGAAACTGAACTTGTGTTGAATTAGCGGGCCCCTAGCTCTGTTCTATGCTTTTGAATTACTTCACTTTTGCCAATTTTTATGTCAGCTTGGATGCTAATTAACTAAGTTTTTTATTGAAGTTACTTTAATGTCGTTCTTTAGTCAAATGCATCATTTAAATTTTAACCTGACGAAGGATTAGTCGAAAGTTAACTTATTCATGCTTTAATTCTTCAACATCCATAGCCAATTTTTACGTCCGTAACTTCCCGTGAAGTGGTCAATCAGACGTAAACTGGTTACAGAAAATATCAGTAACGAGAATGATATTATCGGTTCAAAAACATATTTAAAAAAAAAACTTTGTATTTGTGCTCATCAATATACAGAAACTTGCGTCTAACGTTTGTGAGCGCTAAAAATCTGTGGATCTGTTTGAAGTAGCTGGAAATTGTGTATCCACTTTATGAACTATACAACCTGACAAAATTTTAATGTAACGATTAATCAAAGTTATTCAATACCTAATGAAAAGTTCTGAGTAACTTCATGGGAAAAAGTACAAAGGACATTTAATAAGTGTCTATTACTCTCAAAAAAGATACTCTGGAAACAAGAGTCTATGCAGTAATTTCCAACAGCGTTGAGTAGGCGACACATTCCTCTACAGACATAGACTGTGAGCTTGCAGTTATGACGTACTGTAAAGTGAAGTGAGATTTTAAAAGAGGTACCATGAAACATTTTAGAATACCTAAACCACCAGTTAAAAAACAAATCAAAAAATGATTTAAAATATCGAATCAAAGACATCTATTAATTATCCAATTAAAAATTAGTAGTGCATGTATCAGTTTTCTCTAGTTCAACGCCGAAAGAAAGGTTTATTTTTGCTTCAGAGTAGTAAACAGCATCTATAGTTCTGGTGGCAGACAATCGATCGAGGTCGCGAGTAGTTCAAAGCAGTAAAAATTAAGCTCTTTCTATTGCAGTTCATACTCTTACTGTCCAAAACAGCTTTTTGGCAAACTGTAGCTTTTTGCAGGTGCGTTAATTAAACCAGCGGAGACTCAGTAAAGTTCACCGACAGAATGGCTGCGGTGGTGAGGGTTGGCACAGCACATACAGCCTTGGACAGACTAAAATGACGTTTCTGTCGTTTGCACTGCCACTTACGCATTACGCTGTCGATATTGCATTAATATTGCAGTAATATTGCTCCGTTTTTCAACAAAGCTGTGAATATGCATGGCAGTTAAATTTTTTAATGATGAATGATCGTAAATCAGTTAGGGCAATTTTTTCAGGTTTAATTTAAACGCCCTCAAGCATAGTTTTAGGATTGTTCCAATCAATTGTCATTTCTGTGTTCTGTTGTTTCAGTCCGTAAATGTAATTTCTTATTAGATTTAAATTCTGTTCATGGCTGGGGAAAGAAAAATATAACCATCGAATTCGCTCGTCTAATGGACGTTCTAAATGGGCGTTACAATGGACGTTCTAATTTAAAGAGGGCGTTGCAATTCTGTTTGAAAGTGAACGTCGTTCCTGCTATAGAATTCCATTAATACACTTAAAATGAAGAGCATACACGGTGACAAAACTCATTACGCCCCATTGATTGCGAATTAATTAATTCTTTGTTTTGGAAGGTCTCCTTCAATCAAAATAAGTTAAAGATTTCTCGCGGTGTTTAGTCATGTGTGTCAGAGTAGAATTTCCCCTGAATTTATTCAAGTCTTGGTTTCAAATATTAATTATACCAACACTCAATTTACTGACCTATAATGTAATGTAGGTCATCAATACTTTCATCAATACATTCACGCTGCTAATCGTATAATATTGTGGATTCATGAACTTACAATAAAATTGTAAGTATTTGTGATAAATTTGAACCTCCAACAATATGTTAACTTAAGCATAAAAAGGCGTCTCGCTATTTAGGGTTGATCGCTTCTTGGTATGAGGAAGGAGCCATTAAAGTTGAAGGTCGTGAGATCAATTATTATGTTCTCTTAGTGAAAAGGACTGCAGAGATAATTCCCCAATTTGACTAATCAATTGTCACTTAATACTCCATTTAACTTAGAATAATATTATTGTAGTATTCATTTCTAAAACTTTTCAGTTTTACATTATACTTTTTGTTTATTATTTCTTTTTGCTGAAAAATTTACTCATACTACTAAAACATCTGTTGCTACGACGTTTGAAATTAGATCTAAGTTCATGATAATCTGTCAAATTTTCCGAACCGCATAAATTTGCACGGTGAGAGAAAATAATTGTCACTTTCCCTTCCTGTACTCGATCGGCCTGCATTTGTGGCGTTCACGCGGGATTGCCTCTCGCAAATACGCCGTGAGCGCTCCGATATGCAATTTCAATTCAATAGCAATATGCCGTAAAAAGAAATGATTGTTCAAATTAATTGGACAGCTCGTTGAACTGGCGTCCGTAAACTTTGATAATCGTTACTATCTGATCTGATGATGTAATGACGCTACTAACTTTAAATGATGCTCAAAATCATGAATTAAAGTGAAATTTGAACAGCGCATTCATGCGTAGGATGAAACATTTCGAAAGAGAAGCTAATGCATTAATTAAAACGACATGTTATCAAATTCTCGTATCGTAGGTTATAATACTTCTGCATTAGTGTAAAGAATATTGAATTCAAACCTTGCACTAGAAAATAGCTTCGTGCTCATTACTTCGTCGCGGTAAGGAGTTTAAATTCAGTTAACTGGTGGGATATCAAACTCTGCTTTATTTAAACTCTTGCGCTTTCAGCCTTTGATTGGAAACGCAGACTTCAAAGAAAAGGGAAGTAAAGATCGTGGCATTAAAATGTTCATATTCATACTTTTAAGATCAATAATATTAATTAAACGGAAATCACAATCATGATGACATTTTCGTCAAATCGAATGTTAGTAATCGCTTTCTTTTCCAATAGTTTTCAGTAAGGAAATCACATATGTTCGTTGCAAACGAAAAATTACATCCACCGCAGTAGTAATTTGTTCCTGGCCCAGATTTTAAAACTAGAACTTGGGACTATGAATTATAAAGGTAAAAATTGGACCGAAAATCAAAGATCGTTCCCAGCATTCTGAATTATTCGGGTGACATTCCAGCACGTGATGACACACTTTTACACTCCAATGACAGAAGACATCCTTCCCATATTAATGAATCGTTACTCCATTACGACTTTAAATGGCGGATATTATCGAAATGTCAGGGCATGCCATATTACGAGATGAAAAATGATCATAGATGACATTAATAGGCCAGAAACGAACAACACTAGGTTATATGAGTGTTTTTTTTCTAGCGTGTAAATCTTTAAAGGTGTAAAATAGTTGGAATAGATACAATACCTAAATGGTCACCGTTCTTACTGTTTATAATAGTTATGATTTTTTACATTACTAAATGAATTCTTTGGCTTTTACGTCCGTGAAATTTCTTGTGAATTTAGTGAATTCCTATTCGATGAGCAAAGTGATTGAAATATGCTGCTGAAAACAAAGAATGGAATTCAGGGTAAACACACTTGTTGTAAAACATGCCAATTTTGTTTTATAACGAAATTCAATCATGATACAAACAAATAATTCATTTTCCAAATATATGCGAACAAATGAAAAAAATTAAACCAACTTTGTATGATGCAATGGAACCGGAAGTTACCTTAGTAAATTCAGAAAATTTGGCAAAAAGGTAAAACGTGTCACGACTCATCACGAAAAATCTCACATCAACTACAATGTACATTATTTTGTGTCATTACTATATTTTTTAATTTTCTACTATGTCATTACTAAATTTTCCATGTTTTTATTCCTGTATGTACATATGATTAGTAGAGGCATAAAGTGTACCTATTCCAATTTAATAACAACGGAATGAGTTTCAGATTCTCTAGCTTCTCTGACTTCATTCTACCTTGAAAAAGTCAAGAGGATAAAAAATTCACATTTTGTGGCAAGTTAAGTAAAGGAAGCTAGTTTGTAAGATACTCGGCAAATTCCCTACTCTCAGAATAACATTACAAGGACTTTTCACGTAATAATCGTGTTGACATTATAATTATTATCTCAATTTTATTCCACAAGAGCTTCTTCGCCCTACTAAAAAATAAACATACCGCCGAATTATTTATGGAAGTAGAAATTTGAAGTTTTAAAACGATATCAAATAAGGTGCACCTCGACATTGAGTCATAAAGAATAATACTGAAAGTAGTCCCAACCTCACTGGGAACCATATGTTTATCATACAATATAAACCTAAACCTTATGTCGCTATTTTTGTAATAGTTGGACAATTATTCAACTGTGAAAATTCGAAAAATTTCCTTGTTTCATGTATTTTTTCAATACGTTTTCCAACTTTTCATTTTATTGTTGTAGACAAAAAAGTTTCTGATAACAATGTGCAATGAATTTAAGTTAGCTGGAGTGTCAGGACTTGAAAATTAAAAAAATCTTTAGTGAGGTTAAAAACTGTTGAATAACAAATTGTTTAGCTTGAACAAACGCGGGGACAACCTATGTATTAAATTTACGAACTTTACCGCGTTGAAGAAGTGAATATTCTTTCTCTTACGGTTTCGTACTTGGGCTAAAGATTCGTGAACTTAAGTTTAATCTACATCACATCACTGGATTGGATTATTTGTTTTCAGCATTTTTATCTGTCTGAACGAAAGTAACGTCTTATTCCTCTTCGTAGCGTCTCAGCATCTTAGTAGTTTGTAATGGTTTTTAATTTTCAACTGCGATTTGTATACTAAAATAACGTTTTTTCATTCGCTTATCAATTTGTGAGCAAGCAAGTGAATCAGTGAGCTGCTCCACAACTTCCAAGTTTTTCACTTCTTCAAGCCCTATAATTTTTTCTATTCATATCATTGGCCGGTTTTAAGACCACATGAGCTGTTCATAGCTATTTGTGGTCATAAAAGCGCATCTAAATGATCTATCTTTTTGATGTGCCTACTGGCGTTATGCAGAACATGGAAGGAATTACATGCGGTTGTCCGCCAATTTTCACAGTCACCTTTTCTTTATAAAAAAAAAAACAGAAAATTATCTAAAAATGGCTTCTAAACAATTGAAAGACGATGTTTCGGCGAAGGCCACCTCTAATTCATCGGTCTACATGCTGCTTAATAATAGATCGCAACACATACAACCATTTCGATTGCAGCCTGGGTGAGTAGAATTAAAACTGTCGGGATTGGAGTGGACATTTTGCAAGAACTGCTCATGGAATATTTATTTACGTTACTTCTTGCAAAGACTCTTCATTAGTACCACACGTTGAGGTGTAGAGTAAATACGATACCAGTCTATCTGAACCCTGTAAATTTTTAGTATCATTGCAAAAAAACTTTAGAACAAATATTTAGAGATCTGTAAGAAACTACAATGAAAACAAAAAAAACATAGGAGCTGAGGGTGGAGTGAAAGATGCGGCTTGAAACGCATATATGGATGAGTAAATATCATTCTAGTATTTGGTTCCAATTAGGCATTTTTTATAAATTTAAAATTATCACAAATTAGAATCCATACAACAAGGTATAATAATTTATTTTTCTGGCATCATATTGAATTAGATCATATTTTAATATATGCCTCCCAAACCATAACAAAAGTATTCCGAAGAGAGGGGGGAGGAAAGCACCATTCAGTAGAGAATTGAAGGAAAAGGAAATCTACTACCGAAGTGTGTTCCCACAATCCACATTAAAACAAGACTGAAAGAAGGTTATGAAACAAATTCAAAGTTAAGGAAAAAGTAATTGAGGCTGAACAATGAACATCAGTGAATCGAAAAAGGTAATCATGAAGTAACAAAGCACAAAAACTATTATATTAAAACAATATTAAGACCTACTTAAGCTACCGCTTGGGACCTCATTTCTTGCAGCTGAGATTGAAAATTTGCGAAGTGTCTTTCCCTAAATTTGTACATTGCATTATTATTTTAGTAAACAAAGTTGACGTGTCTGCTACGATTCATGGATATTTTACTCTGAAGAATGTAAAATAACAGAAACTGCCATTTGACACGGTATTGGCTGTATAAAATTTATGAAGAACATCCAGTGATTCTCTACACTTTAAATGCTACATGTATATAAAACTTAAATTAGTGGTCTTCAGAGTTGTTCGATCCTAAGTTGATGTGTGGAGACAAGGGAAACTTTGTTCTTGTTCTGAACAATTCTTACAAGCCGAAAGTTATTCAAGTTTTATCCAGTTTGTTAAGCGCAATCGGCATTTGTACTTACGTTCTTTGAGTTCTTAGAGGGAATAAATTATTTTCCTTAAACGCTTAATTCTTCGTAGTAGCTCAAGTAGATATGTTAGTAGTTTATATCTTTTCAGTAGCTTACATCTTCTCAGTAGATTCGTTAGTTAGCCTGGTACAGTTAGGGCTTCTGTTCTTGGTTTGAGTTACTCTTGATGTGTCCAAGCGCTTCAAAAATTACTAATATTATAGATTGAATTTTTTTACCAATTTTAAGACCGGAAGCGTCTGGTGTGGTTCGTATTTTCCAGACTAACTTTTAATTTCGGTATGTTTTACATTTTTTCTGATTCAGCGGTTAATTATGGCTTGCGAACTTTTCTTCGGGATGATTAAAAAATGTAAACTGAAGTTTTAACACATTTAAGGAAAAAAGGGCGAGTTTTATTAAGTCGGCGTTCGTTACACATGCCTTTAGCACGCACAGCTATGAGAGGAGGAATTTCATCATTTTCCATCCATTTTATATACCTTGCGAACTTTGAGTACATTGCTACTGAGTTGGCATCTCATGCCGCCGGCGGTTTGGAAGCTAAAATCGATCGAAAGACATGAGGTTTTAATAATTTAACAGGACGAAAGGTAATAAATATCAATAATGAAATGAAGAGCAAAAACTCGTTAACGTTTGACCTATGTGCGATCGGTTTTGTAAATCATCTGCTGTGTTTAGACTTATCCTCGGGAGTTATAATTATTTCCCGTCAAACATGAAATGCATACGGTATGCATCGCATAAAAATCGCCCAAAGAGCCAATTTGTTAGAAATTTAAAAACGCAAAATAACCCAGCCTCTGCATTTCATTGTGTCCCATTTTAATGACTACGACCAATATGACCTCTATTTACATGCCAAGGACGAGAAGATATCCTCTCGAAATATGTATGCAATAAAAGAACACCGGGATTGTTCTCGGTAATGGAAAGAATTTAAGTATCGTGGCAATGGCAGCAGTGAGCTGTGGTTTGCAAATATAAAGTGAACATGCATCACAGCCAGAGTGAGGAGGATATTTAGCCGCATTCAGTTCAATGGTATATTACTGGGGTCGTTAGGATTTTACTTAATATATTTTCCTCTCTGATGGTAAACGAACTTAAAACTTGATTTTTTTGATTTGCCACTGGTTTTTCTTTCTGAACAATACAAGTACGGGTTTAATTGACAGCTTTCAAATATTATGTGACTTTTTACACGCATTCCATCACAGTTTATACTCGTGTGAAAACGAGTTTCCACTCTAACTGAATTTGCAATCAGAATGATCGAATCGCGGTATTTTCATAATACTCTATGTAATGTAGTAGGTACAATTTACCCTAGAGGGCGCTGTAAGTCATACGCAGTTGTAATCGGCAGGCGTTCGAACACAGTCTCTCTCTCTGTTTACACGTAGCTCCGATGATACTGGGCCGTAGCACTGTCCTCTTTTTGGTACTCCCACAACGTATACCTGGTCATGTTCCTGGACCTAGTCAGTGTGCGGAGGAAACTACGTGGAGTGAGCAGTCAACTGTAAACTTGTACTACAGTTATTTTGCCGTCAACCAATGTTTTCCTGTTGGATGGCTGGATTGTATCCTGTGTTTGTAAAGAAGAAAATTGAAGTTCCTGTTCCTTCTATGTAAATAAAGGTGTTCTTGTTCGTAAAAGCGTTTGGAGTAACACCTGGATCAAGAACCCAAGACAATTCATTACACTCTAGCTGACTTGAAAAGCGTACTCGTTCTAATACAACTGAAAGGGGTATGTCATTCTTCGATGAATACTGAGGAGTAGAAAAGTTTGTAACCATTCTTTAGGAAAAATTCTGCCGCAGTAGACCAAATCGAGGACACTCGCATTTTTCCTTCCCTTCTATAGTAGCTCGTTGACATGATAAACACATAGGCGGCTTCAGGTTGTCGCAACAGAAAATTCTTTCGTTCTTTTCAGTAGTCTGTGTCAAAAGAAATTAGCACGCGTGCCACAATCAACCTGACAAACTTGTTTGATGGAACCACAAGCGAGAGCTTTTCCTACATTAGCACACGGTTGGGTGAAGACGAAATACCGCAAGAAAGACGATTTTTTTTTCGGGCTTGGTCATAGGGCACCGAAACCCGTACCTATATTTGGGCTCCGTGCCTCATATATTTAACCAATAGAAAAGAACTTCCGGGCCCTCCATGTTTGAAGTTTCTGCAATAAAACTTTTCTAGTCATTTCTTTTTTCAGTACTTTTACCGTCGAACGAAACTTCTCTCTCTCTTTTATTTCATTTTGCTTCAATAGGACAAAAATTTTTATCATTGATTGTTTATCCACTTTTAATCATTTTTCACAGTGAATTCCAATACTACGAACTCACTTTAAGGAATGCTTTAGTGAATTTGCATTTTGTTTTTTAAAATTCAAAAACATCTCGAACTTAGAGCCCGTTGACGAGAACACCGGATGTCCCGTGTTCATGAAAATGATTCCCTTGATGTGGCTGCCCAAGTCCGGCGACTTTTGGTAGCATTACTAAATTGGCGATCGCGTGAGACGAGGACGGTGTCAAGTCCCAGTCACGCCATGCTCCAAAATACGGTGCATGATTAACCTGCCGAGCTGAGGCAGACCTCAAGCCGGCATTACAGACATGGAAATACTTCGACACATTCTTTTGGTATCTGGGCCAATGGCAGCTCGATGTAACGCAGTGTATCACGGCTGCTGGCTTACTGATTTTGTCAACTCTGTTACTAATGAGTATATTACATATATTCTGCCTGTTGGTTCAGTGCACACCAATTCGGTTGCTCACTAAAATTTTGAACGCATTTGTCCCTAGGCAGTTTTTCCGGATCATCGTATGAGACCGGCATGTTATCTGTTTAGCTTGTACAGCTCACGATGTGTAGGTTTTCAAGACTGCGAGAAAAAATTAGTTCTTTGCAAGGAATTAAGCTGGTCTTCATATGTACGGAGTTCAATGTTATACCCAATCTATGATAACTCTTCCGACGGCGTAATTATTACTTTAGCCGACTCAGCCTAGCCTTTTCGCAGAGTAGCTAAAATCATAGATGTTCCGACGAAAATGTTAGACTGGGGAAGTGTGAAGTTGGGTACTGACTTGGGAATTTGTCATGTTGTGTGCGTTCAATAGCACGCATTACCCCTTCGCAGCTCACCTTAATTGAAAGACAACATTGAATTCATGCCTGAGCGAGCTACCTTCACTACTTCCTTACGGGGTTTATCAATACTGTTGCTGCAGTGTTGAATTGAAGCTGGCCAAATAAGCAAAAAATGAACACAGTGCATTCATGGATGTTCGTTATGCCCTCAGTATATGATATCATTTCTTTCTCAGAACGTACCAGCATTTCAGTTCAAAGAGGAGTTGAAAATCTAACTTAAGAATAGAAATCCGGTGTATTCTATTCCAATTTATTTTCTTAAAATTCATAAGCTTCGCTGCTAGCTGCCCCATGTCAGCTGCCCTATTTTCAATGCTAAGATCATATTTTCATGTGTTATGATACCTAAGTAGATCTTCAGGTGTAAAATTTCTGAAGAATTAATTATGTTAACAAACGCCTAATGTTCAGATGCTAAAACTTTAAAATTCTTTACGTTCATTTGATGACTAGTTTCCAGAATGTGTTGATAAGAAATAGTAAAAGTTACTTATATTTGCATAAGTAACCTATATTTATATGTATATATATAGAGAGAGAGATAGAGAGAGATTTAAACTGAGAGCCTTTCTACACATACCATCAGTCAACGTTGAAATTTTTTCTCATCTGACCTTGCTTTTGCTGCAGAGCAAAAATAGGGAAGAGTATCGGGACGAGGATATTTTTGAGCATTTTTCTGCTATATCGACTGTGAAAAGTAGATTAGTCTCCTAGAGCGCTAACAACTCCGCTCTCCAGGCAACGATCGCAGGGCGTCCCCCTATGCATCGTAAATTATAACTGACATCGATTGAGCCGAACCAGCCGTAAACAGAATACCATCTGCTCAGCCAGGAATTTAACTCACTGCTCAATCCAGTTACGTATACCTAATTGTTCAGCATTGAGTTACACGGTTTACTGCGAATTCAACATTAATTTACAGAACTTAATTAAAAATAGGAAGACTAATGACACAACGCTTAGACTCATTTTGTACTAATTTTGTACTAATTGGTTGATAAAATCGATAAAAGTGAACGTTTCGACCAACTAGCAGTGGTCATTCTCAACACTGAAAAGGAAAGATTACAAATCAGACATCATTCAGAAAATCACAATGGTAAAAACAAACATAAAATTAGAAACATTTGCTAACAAACTATTTGTTGGGGATAGGCAGACTGCATATCATTGAGATTTGGCTTTAGTATATAAATGAAACGAGATTCTAATATTCTGAGTTCTATTGGGTTACTTTCTCGGCCTAATACTTCAAAGTCAGATAGTCTAACAGGCAGGTCGCATTTTTCTGCATGTGTGCGTATTGCAGAGTGAGAAGGTGCTGATAAAAGGTTATTAGTACGGTGACTTCGTCCAGCATGCTCAGCCACACGAATACGCAGGCTACGGGATGTAGATCCAACGTATTCAGATGCACCACATCGTGCACAACTATGCTTGTATACAACCGAGCTAAGCATGCCTTTAGGAAGTTCATCCTTAAATTTGAAAAAAGATCCAACTGACAAGGAATTGACAAGAATAAATTTGAAATCACACTGCGTAAAAAACTTCGATAAAAGGAGGGATAGTTCAGATTTTAGTTTTTCCGACTGAGCACCAAAGTACAATAGTGAAACGTAACATTGTTTTCTATCAACAGAGGCAACCGATGGAACGTTTGTGCGAAGAGAGGAGAGAAATTTTCTAATTGAGTCGTCTACTAGGCGAACAGGGAACCCATTCTTAACAAAGTAGTTCTTTAAGAACATAAATTCCTCGTGGAGGAAACCAAATGTGCTGCAAACACTATAAGCCCTATACAGTAATGTTTTGATACCATTTATTTTGAATTGAAAACAGCAAAAACTGAAAAAACTCAATCCTAAACCAGTAAATGTTGGTTTACGATAGACTGCACATTCAAAACTATTACCCAAGTGAAAATGCAAGTGATTTCAGACGAACTGTATAAGCGCCTTTTTGTTTCTGGCTCCGCCCCTGGTATTTTATATGGCTTAGCCAAAATTCATAAACTGAATTTTAACGTGTCCTTTCCGTTCAGGCCCATTTTTGCTGCTTATCAAACTCCAAGCTTTAAACTAGCAAAATTCCTGGTGCCTATTCTTTCTCCTTTCACACAAAACTCGTACACAGTAGAAAATTCTAAATCATTTTCGCAGCAAATTTCCTCTGTTGAAAATGCAAATTCACTTTATATGGCATCATTTGACGTGGAAAACCTGTTCACTAATATCCCATTGCACGAAACTATTTCAATCTGTTTGAATTATCTTTTTAGTAACAGCAATTTAGTTTTGGGCCTAACCCGCGAATTGCTTCAGAAATTTCTTGAACTTTCGGTTCTTAATAGTTTTTTCATTTTTAATTGTAAACTTTACAAACAACTGGATGGATTGGGTATGGGCCTCCCGTTGGGTCCCACGTTGGCTAATATTTTTATGTGTCATCACGAGAAATCCTGGATTGAGGAATGTCCCATTGAATTTAAGCCAGCCTTTTGCAAGCGTTATATAGACGATACTTTCATTTTGTTCAGGGACCAGCTTGGAGTTTGATAAGCATCAAAAATGGGTCTGAACGGAAAGGACACGTTAAAATTCAGTTTATGAATTTTGGCTAAGCCATATAAAATACCAGGGGCGGAGCCAGAAACAAAAAGGCGCTTATACAGTTCGTCTGAAATCACTTGCATTTTCACTTGGGTAATAGTTTTGAATGTGCAGTCTATCGCAAACCAACATTTACTGGTTTAGGATTGAGTTTTTTTTAGCTTTTGCTGTTTTCAATTCAAAATAAATGGTATCAAAACATTACTGTATAGGGCTTATAGTGTTTGCAGCACATTTGATTTCCTCCACGAGGAATTTATGTTCTTAAAGAACTACTTTGCTAAGAATGGGTTCCCTGTTCGCCTAGTAGACGACTCAATTAGAAAATTTCTCTCCTCTGTTCGCACAAACGTTCCATCGGTTGCCTCTGTTGATAGAAAACAATGTTACGTTTCACTATTGTACTCTGGTGCTCAGTCGGAAAAACTAAAATCTGAACTATCCCTCCTTTTATCGAAGTTTTTTACGCAGTGTGATTTCAAATTTATTCTTGTTAATTCCTTGTCAGTTGGATCTTTTTTCAAATTTAAGGATGAACTTCCTAAAGGCATGCTTAGCTCGGTTGTATACGAGCATAGTTGTGCACGATGTGGTGCATCTGAATACGTTGGATCTACATCCCGTAGCCTGCGTATTCGTGTGGCTGAGCATGCTGGACGAAGTCACCGTACTAATAACCTTTTATCAGCACCTTCTCACTCTGCAATACGCACACATGCAGAAAAATGCGACCTGCCTGTTAGACTATCTGACTTTGAAGTATTAGGCCGAGGAAGTAACCCAATAGAACTCAGAATATTAGAATCTCTTTTCATTTATAGACTAAAGCCAAATCTCAATGATATGCAGTCTGCCTATCCCCTACAAATAGTTTGTTAGCAAATGTTTCTAATTTTATGTTTGTTTTTACCATTGTGATTTTCTGAATGATGTCTGATTTGTAATCTTTACTTTTACAGTGTTGAGAATGACCACTGCTAGTTGGTCGAAACGTTCACTTTTATCGATTTTATCAACTAATTAGTACAAAATTAGTACAAAATGAGTCTAAGCGTTGTGTCATTAGTCTTCCTATTTTTAATTAAGATCTCCAAGAATTGGAACTTTGATTTCTTTACAGAACTTGTCATATATTTTATGTTTTGACGCATTCTCTTCGCAACTTATTTTCATCAAGTTGTGGAAGTAATCCTCATTGTTGCTCATTCAAGATGTGCAGAAAGAGCGGACACGCTGTAATGCTATCAGATCCTATCTCATTTTAACTGCCCGGTTTATGTGAGAATGAACATACCGTTAGTGTACAACTTAATCATCTGAGTATCGGACACAAAAAATTATATTTACTATTCAATAATGGCTTTGATAGTATATTTAAGTGTCTTGCCAATGCAAAGGCCCCAAAACGTTAGTTTTTCATGTTTCAAAGCAGTTCTTTGTTCGTTAATTTCTGTGAAGAGATATATTTGGCTACCGCTATGGCAAATGACACTCGTGCTCTGATGTGAGCTTTCAATATCACTCTAAGTTCTAAGCGCCGATTTCATCGTCTTAGCAAAAGTATGTACTCTATTTGATTGTCCACGGGTGCACTTGTACTTAATTTTCTACAAAATGATATGCTAAACCAAAGTGAAAACAAACTATTTGATTCCTTGTCTTATTATTCATGCGATTGTACGAGGCTTATCACGCAACTCCATAGAATGTTGATCTCACAATTCTTATAGACTCTGAAGGTACACTAGTCTTCAATGTATGTAGCTAGGCTATCATTAACGTCAGCTGTTGACGCCATAAGTAGATTTTGACCTCTTTAGTCGATTGACTAACACGTACCAGCTTCGGATATTAGTTGTAAATGCGAATAATTTGGGTATTGATTACGTTTCTAGTGATCAATAAGGAATGTAATTATTTTGTGGACTTGTAGATTCAGTGAAAATTAGAGAGAAGCCCTGTTACTCAGCAATGGAGTGGCAGTCTTTGAAATTTGAGATTTAGTGATTAGAATTTATCTATTCTGGATGAATTCATAATTTTTCGGGCGTCAGCAGTTTTTCTTATGCGATAAGTTTACAATGATGACTTATTAATATTGGAATGAATTTTGTTACTTGTTAAGAGTCAGAACAATTAACCATAGCGTGTAATGTTATAAGCATTGCTTAGATATTTCCAATAGTTTATTAGGGAATTTTGTCAACACAAGGAAATACGCCTTGACAGCCATGTTAAATAGTCCACCATAAGTAATCATCGGAGTAATTTGGGCAGCTACCGTCAATCCAATAATATTAGCACAATTGGCATGCAAAAAAATATTTATTAATGAATTGTGAATTTAATTGTTTAAATAATTCGATATTAAAAGAATGCCCTAACATTTTACGGTTTAAAAAAATGGTTAGTACCATTGTGATAGTTAGGGAGTGAAATTATTGTTAGGTATGTTCTACGCAATTCAAATATCGTTTCTTTACAAGGCCTGTTCGTTACCCATCAGGCCTAAAATATTAACAGAATTTTGATTTAAATTTTCTTTGTCTTGTCGAAAATGAAATCGTTTCGCGAAGATCTCATCTCCGAAATAAATTCATGGATACCGAACAAGAGACGATTATTTACGCAATAGATTTAAAATTTAACATGACCACGTTTTTTAGTATGCGAAGTTTTCTACCCTTTTCATTGGTTGTCATCACGGGTGGCGTCACAAAACTTTCAGTCACTCGTAAGAATTTACGGTAGCTAGAATATTACAAAGGAGTAATATTCTATGAGTAATATTCTATGTTACAAAGGAGTAATATTCTATGGCACTGGAATGCCTATACACCAACCATAATTACATGAAATAGAGTATAAAAACCAAAACGATGAGATCGTCATCAAAGGAGAATAAATTGAGTGACTGCTTGGTTGAGTTATCCGGGGACATCAATTTTCTTGTGTTACGTTACCAAAGCAGGTCTTCAGGTATACGATTGCTGCAAATTTTACTAACGAACACTTTTTGTTCAGGTACTAAAACCTTAGGATTATTTAGGTTCATTTGATGATCATTTTTTTCAAAATGTTTTGGCAGGTAATATTAGTAGTTACTGTTCGTTAAATACGCAATTATGCTCCGTCTGTCGTTTTTTTAGTAGTATTCTCTACTCGCAGATGTTTGATAGTTGTCAGAACATTATTCACGGTATGATAGGTTGATAGATTGACATGTGAAATAGTTTTAGTAGATGACATATTGCTCTTTGTTGAATTTTCTTTTATAATTTAATTCACACTGTACATTCTGAAGAAAGTAGTTAGTTTACGGTAAATTATCAAGTTGAAGGGCTTCAATTAAGTTTTCAGGTCAGCTTTTTATGGTTTCTTCGGTCATGCCATGCGTTCCTTCAAGCTATTGATTATTTTTGATGAGTTGTTATTTTTCTTCAACTGCTCTTTAATTATCCTCTGTTTATTTTGTTTATACATTTCTCTACAACAGATCACGCTTGCTCTTGGAGAGCTACTGTTGCATTAAGTTTATCACTGTGGGTTATGGCTCATATGCTCTAAACAGAGATCATTTCTAGTTAACTGACGATCATCGGCGAGTGCTATAGTTGTCAATCCTCATTACGATGAATCATGATACCTAGGAAAGCTATTCTTAGATTTTCATTTTCTCCATATGTGAGTTAGATAAATTTAGGTGATATTGATTTTTTTCAGTTGGAACTGCGTTGTGGCAGTCATGAACTAATCTTTTTTCCATAAAATCGTTTATTATTAAAGTTTCGAAGCATATCTTTTTCGATTTTATCAATGTTAAGTTCCGCTAGCAGACCGCTTTTAGGGAACTCGCTGGTGCTTCAAGCTTTTGTTTATGAGGTTTACCATTAAGTTGAAAAGTACTGACCTCCACGGATATTTTCACTACGATCATAGCTACGGCTGAGCCCTGTAAGGTGCGTCAGGAGTGCCAGAAGTTCAGTGACTCCAGCAGGACGTACCACAAAGGGCACTGCCGAAATAATGACGACTGTAAAATTTAAATGGAAGGGGCTATTTTCAATTCAATGACAAACTTCATGAACAAAAGCGTGTATCGTCAATGGGATCATCGGTATCAGTTGTACCATAGTGGAAATAACTGGGAAAAACATCGGAATAAAGATAGCTAGAAACATTCCATGTCAGACGATTTATTGGAAACGATCTATAAATGACTGGCACCCCGTAAAAGCAACCCAATTTCACTCTCATTCAAATCTCAAAAGTGAGGCACTCTCTAGCACTGCCCACCAGCACTCACCATTAACCGAAAGCCAACTACCGATGATCACTAATTAAACTTCATGAGCTGCAATCCACAGGCATAAATAAACTCAGCGAAGCATTTGCTCTGTAAAAATGAGCGTAAACTCGCATCTTTACCTAGTCTAACTTTTTCTCCACCTGCATGCATGTTTTTCGACGACGCCTAAGCGATTTAATCGCTTAAATCGCTTAAATCGCTAAGGCGGCGAAAAACATGCATGCAGGCGGCAAAAAAGCTAAACTGGGTAGTGAATTGAATAAAGAAAATGAACTAAAGGTCATCAAATAGCCTTTGCAAATAATAATTACCGGTAAACAATAATCGAACACCCCCAGGAAAAAGTCGTTCGACCGAAGCAACCATAGAATAATGAGTAAACTTACGTCTCACCCCTGTCGGAAAAGCATCACGGAATTATTGAACCCATTTAATAAAAAGCTTTGAAATGACCCTAACATATTACCTTTCTAAATTAAAAATGAGAGAAAATGTAATTGGTGAAAACTATTGTCAACTAAATTTAATATTCTTAACATCCAGCTAACTACATGCATCTGGGGACGAGGCCAGCTGTGACAGCGGCTCTCGGAGCATCATAGGGCATAGAACTTGTAACAAATAATGAGTAATATTTAATGAGTCATAAGTAACTAAGCATCAGATAGACATAAGCAACTCTAAATTTTGATCGAAGAATATCAAGCGTTTGGTCTTAAATATGTATAATTCGTACACCTTAAAGTTTGCATCGACCATGCCCGTAAAAAACTCCCCGCACAGCACGACCAAACAGTCATTAAATTCATTTTCCTTTAGTGACAATTTTTCTTATATTTTTTCAATATGTACAATACATTTATCGTTGGTATCAAGGTGTCCTAGTTTTCTAAAAGATTACTTCGAAGTTGTATTTTATGATCCTTCGAGTGACCCCTGGCGACCGGAAGTTTTGTGATGCTCGCCCCGATGATGACGCAGAAAAAGGATTGAAAACTGGACATATGAATAATTCGTGGGCAGTTGTAGGTGAGTGTAAGTTCCTACGTTAGATGAATTTGTACTGGTGTATACTCGTACACTGAGAACAGATAACTGTTATATTTCTTCATTGGAAATTTAAATTTTATTTATCACCTTTAATTTGTTAGAGTTTACTAAACCCTATTTCCATTAAATGGAACATAACCTAGACAATGTCATTTTTTCCGCAGCATCCGAATCACAAAAATATTTCAAGTAGCCAAGGAAAACAAACAAATGAAGCCTCTGTCCTCAAGGGTATCACGCTGTTTCTGGAGATTCAAAGTGGATAAATGACAGCAACATTTCATTTCTGAAATTGGAAACATTTTGTATGTTCAAAGTCACACTAAATTGGTGCGAGGTTTTCAATTTACGGAGATTGCCCAGCGGATTGTTTGTTTTTGAGGCTGCAGCGACGCAATCTGTTTGCTTTGAAAAGATTAAATTATTAATGAATTATTCAAAACGGCAGAACAAGTTTTGTTACACCGATTACTTATTTTCAACAAATTAATTAAATTCGTGTGAATTATTTTGGGCTTCACAGTACGTATGATACGGTCTGCCCGTACAATACAGCTGCATGAGTACTTTTTAAAAGTGTGCTGTTTTTATTTGTGACTATCAGTTTCCACTGAAATGATATTTGGTAGAACAAATTGAAATCATCCTTTACTTGCCAATTTTGAATGGTGATGCACATTTTTTTATTAAAATTTTAATTATGTCTCAAGTCATTATCAGACGGCGAATGAGACCTCTAAAGTTTGAGAGACCTCTAAAGTTTGAAATAGTTGCATGAAGTGGACAAATGCACTTTGAGATTCGACGTTCAAAAATCAAGTAGAGTCAATCGTAGTTGTACATAGACGTTGTTTTGCAGAACTAGTTCTTGATTGAATTGAATCTTGATTGAATACAGAACTAGATTGACAGTCTTATTTTTAACTGGATGTGATTGAAAGATTATCGTAATCAATCAACAAGTCTATTTATTCAATTAAAGAACGCAAAGAGTAACACGATGAATTTTGCGCTCCCCTCAGCCATAAAAATTAACAGTTAGCTGACTGCCAATTTTTCAGCGAAAACAGATTTTAATTCATGCCTATTTCGCTTCAAATCTGTGGTAATATCGATAGTGATATTGGTTAAAGCTGTAATTTTATCAAGACCGAAACAATTTCCAAGATAAATTTTCCATGGAATTGATGATTATTTTTTGTCTTTCAGATAAAAGTTTATAGAATCGTGCCTTTTCAATTCGGTCATTGGATGCTCATCGAAGGTTAATTAAAACTTAGGTTCTCATTTTTCATTTCATTTGGTTCTACCATACCTGCGTTTAATTTTTTATGGTCTATATGGGTGCTAGTTAAATTTAGAAAAAGCGAATACCAGCTAACACTGACAGCAAACATTTCACGGTTATCAGTCTTTTATTACACAACAGATAAGTTTTCCTCGCTTCTCCTCAGTGAAACCTAAGCTCAATTATTTTCTGAAAAGTGTATTTTGCTACGAGCTAAAACAGGAAATAATGAACAGACGGACTATATTTCTTGTCTGTCTTCACTGAAGTCCTAATTTGGGCAGGGAAAAAAATAAGCTTGAGGGAAAATGTGAAACAGTGAAGGTCTGAGTGTTTTTCGCACCGGGTCGTTAGTAAATGATAACATTACGAATTATCCGTAAACATAATATACATAACATTTCTCCATGAACCAGTCCCTAGTGTGGTTACTTTTTCACAATTTTTGAGTCATTTTCACACTTGAAATAATTCTTATCATGATGCGATCATTTGAAGACGTTTTGCACCTTCCTGACTCTCTCTGAGATTTTCTTGCTGAAATCTCATGCGTGCATTATACAGCTTCGTAAGAATTAGGTTCATGTATGTCTCATACCACAACCTGAAGCATTAAATATCCAAGCAGAGCAGTACAGTTATTGTGCCTCGATCACTGGCATTACGGCCTGAAGGACCATTGTTTGGCAAGTAGGTGGATCTGAGCTCAAATTCAAACCGACCTGAATGACAGTTAAGTAGGTAAAAGTCCTTGTGTCTAGCACAAATATTTATACATTACTAATACATGCGAATGATATTCAATATGTTATGTGTGTTTTCGCAGTACTCGTGACTTTTATGTGTCGTTAAACTAAAGTTTGAACAATTACTCGGAAGATCATTTGACCTGATTTTGTAGCAATTGAGAGTATGTGATAAAGGAAATGGCTGCAAATCATCATGGCGAGAAAAGCATAACATGACCCGGCAGCTCAAAACTGCAGCATATGTTTTGAAATTTTCAGACAAATTTCACAATTGATGTAAAGTTGAATTTATGCTGACTGATAGGATGAATTTCTGGGCAATTCTCTTCACAGCAGAAGGTTGGGGAAAATATATTTATGGCACTGATTCGGTGTAACGTGTTTTACTGATTCAAAAATAACGCATTTCGTTGAATTTGAGACGCAGCCACAGTTACTCGATTCCCTAATATCTTACCTTATGTTTCATGTCGTTTTAACTCCATGTTTTTGAGTGAATGATTTATACTTTTGGTATTTTAAACTTGAACTCATTTTATTTCAAACTCAAACCTATGTGATAGCATAGCAATAAAGAGTATGATACTCTGCTTCTTCGGAGGGAGAATAATAATAATCAAGCATTGAGTAAAGTTTACTGATGATTGTTTTGCTTGTTCAAATAAAACAATATTTTCAGTGGTCTTTATCGAGTTTGTGTGTATTGATGGCTCTCAAATGTTATTTCAACTTATTTATTGAGTGGTGATGTGAAATGTTCTCGAATTGCTGTTTAACGATATTTTGACGATCGGGGAAACACGATGACAGGTTCGAATAAAAATATTTACGTCGTTCAATACATAAAACGCTAAATATTGTGGTCAATAGTTTTTTTCACTAAACAACACAGTCCATAGGTTTTATACCAATGAGTGGTACGCAGCACCATGGCCATCGTTTTATTGTTTCATTTTTGGCTGGAATTTAGAATGAACTCACATATAAGTGTATCCAAATTTTCTTGTGGCTCAAAATATAAGATTAAAATGAAAAATGCGTTGAGAGATGTCATTAAAGAATGCGCAACAAATTATGTGAAAGTCTGCTTTTCATTGCTTTAAGCTCACTCAAAAAGTACATCAATGTAAATAAAAATGCATAATGCACTTTCACTACGTAGTGAAAGATGCTAAAAATTACGGTGTTCGAAGTGCGATGTGCGTACATGCTAGAGCAAGCAGCTTTTGGGGTGCTCATTTTAGATTAACTAATTGGTTGTCATGGAGTTGACTCGGATAAATTTAAATAGCCTGTAGCTACAGGATTCAAATCTCCTGATTCAAATCTCCACTGCTAAATCTTCCTCAATTATTCTGATGCCATATCATGTTTATATAGAAAATCGTTGAACATGTTCTTTTATTGATTACAGACCAATGAGATATAGTATAATACGATCCAGAAACTATTTTTCAGAGCTTTCCAGTTAATACAATCGGAAATTATTTGAACGATGGGAATTATGTTTTTAATTAAGAAAAAAATTATATTTCATTGTCCTTCGTCCTTCCCATGCCTATGAATGGATTTCCATTCAAGTTTGATATGAATCTGTCCCGAATACTGATTAAGTATTTGATGCTCAAATGCATAGCTCGTCGTGCTAACCTGGGGTTATTGTCTTGTTTTGCAGATGCGCCAGAATGCATGGTGGACCAGCCCGCCGTGCTCGCTGTGGGCAAAGGAGAGCGCGTCAAGATCTCCTGCAGGGTGGCCAGCAACCCTCTCAGGTGCGCCATTCGATGTTTCTATGTGACTATTATCGATTTTATCAGATAACCTATTTATCAATAGGTTATCGCCAGATCTAACTTGTGGTGCTAAGCTATTGAGAACGAACAGACAGAATTGGGTACACCACATATACAGTGAAAGAGATCCACACGAAATTTGCCTTATTTTTTTTAGTGTTCTCTCAGGTGCTTAATTCGATGCCTCTATGTGACTCTTTTGGTTATCGCCAGTTACAGCATGTGGTGCTAAGCTATTTGGCATTAAAGGACAAAAATCAGGCACTCTGTAGATAATCAGGAATGTTTCCTTATTTTTCCGCTCGGACGTACATAGATCATTTGATTTTGACACACACAATACGTTCTTCAATGCGTCGATCAACAGCACGATGAACATGCTTCACCTCCAACTTGAATCTTGTATTTTTCCTTAAAGTTCTGTTCCTATGGTAATTAGCTGATGAAACATAATGAAAAAATTTCCCTCTGGATTGCTGGTTACAAAATTCACCATTTACATAATCGGCAAAGGGTAACGATGAAAAAAAAGATTTGGTAGGGAAGCAGGAATTTTAAGCAGGAACGTAAATTGTTTTCAATAGATTTGGCTCTGTTATGGTAGTTTAGTAATTTGAAATTTCTCAATTTTATTGGTCTGTAAAAGTTCTTATTGAACATTTGAAAACATGTATCACTGTTGATAAAATTATTATCTGTGTTTAATCAAATTCAAATTCAAATACTGTTCATTGAACGATTTCAAATTTTTAGTGAGGCAATCTTCTAGGAAATAAATAAGATCATTTTAATTTCACCAACCATAATCTGTAACATTACGAGGAGTCCACAATACGATACAATACCACAATATTTTCCGTTCTCGATGGCGTGCGAGAGGAGGAGTAATTTGTTTCCGAGATTAATTTGTTGATTTTAAATTGAACTACATTTTGTTAAAATACCGCTACAAATCTATTTTATAGTTCACTGAAGTTATTTACAATTGAAAATTTTCGATTTTTCCCTCAGCGTAAAAACTCAAATATTCTTATAGTTTTCTTTTCGACTTAGTAAAATAGCAAATTTTCTCTAGCATCAAGTTATTTTATAAATTACGAATTTGTATTCGTCTCGAGGAAATTCCACTGGATTTACCACGGGAATTACTATTGATAATAAATCATCAGTTCATGCAACGGGGAAACATACCAGACTAGTAAACATGAGGCGATAAATTCATGTAGAAACATGAGGCACTTGAATACTTTGGGCTCATGATTTGTTTCTGCTAAGGTTTTCCAGTCAGTTAACGTTCGAAAAAAAATTAAAATGTCAGGCGATTAAGTCATGGGCAAATATAGAGTAGCTTGTGTACTAGCCATCGATCAGACAGTAACGTAGTTGTGGTCGAAGCTACTAACTAGTAATTTCTGAACTAGTACTAGTTGTGAAGTTACTAACTTGTAAAATGAGATAGAAAATGAAATTTCATGCCAAATCTGATTGTTCTTTAACTACAAAAACTCTAGCCATATCTTTGTGCAGCCTAAAATATTATGAAAGTTTTTCTCTTTCAAATTTAACTCTTCACGAACTTTGATAAGAATATTGTTCGGTCATAAGAGCTGATATTTCCCCCCGAAAATACTTACAAGTTTGATATGGCGCACGTAGCTGTTAAATTCCCGTAAAAATTTATTTGATGCACAATTATATCCATGCCTTCAGTATCAAGTTAATCATACTCTTCCATTTTTCTATCTGAGGTTATATTATCATGTTCGATATGCGGTACGCTTTCAATACATGGATTTAGGTTGTCAGCTTACGACACCAGTTGGTCTGACCAGTCAGTGTCAGATTTTGCAAGGGCAAGTTTGATTCCCAGCTGACAGTGGTCAAATAAAATGATTTTTTAGGTTAATATGAGGCAGGAAATGCGCAACACGATAAAATAATGCTGTTGGGAAATACTTTCGGAAACACATTTTTTGGGAAATACTTTACTCGGGGAAATACTTCACTTTGGGGAAATATTGTTGGCAAATACTTTCGGAAACACATTTTTTGGGAAATACTTTACTCGGGGAAATACTTCACTTTGGGGAAATATTGTTGGCAAATACTTTCGGAAACACATTTTTTGGGAAATACTTTACTTTGGGAAAATACACTTGTGTTTTCAGGGGCATTGGAATGTGTTGTGAAAACAAATACTGTCTTTGATGATGGGTAGAACCAAATGTAATGTTCATTATCAGTCACCATACCATTCATAAAAGAAGAGAACATATAACTGTAGTTGTACTTTTCAATATCATTTTCAGATTCAATCGTACCAGCATTATGTTTAGAACTTCTTATCTCTCATTCAATCAATCCGTTCAACGTATCGACAGTTACCAATTGTTGAAATAATACGAGTAATAAAAGTACGAATTCGTCGGGAAATCAATACGATAGAATGTTGGTCTCTGAGAAACGGATGCAATAGTTCACGTCCTCGAACAGAAGGACTGCGAGTTTCAGGCACTTTAGCTATTATTCCTCGCTTTGAAGGTGCTATCCAGTCGTCAGTCCCTTTCCTTGTCGTTCTTTTCCAGAAGACAATGCGCTGCATTGCGCTGCCGCGGAACTCCGTGGAGACCAGTCCCAGAAAGAGGAAATGGTGCTGTTTTTTTTATCGCTTTGTCCTTTCATTGCAGAGCGACGTTCCATTGGAAGCTGAACGGGTCAGAGCGCACGTATTCGCCGCTGAACGGCATCTCTTCTGTTCGAGGACAACTAGTTTCACAGTATTCTTTCCTCGGCACTTCTGACAAAGACTACGGGTCTTTGCTGTGTTGGGCAAATAACTCAGTCGGAGTGCAACAGAAAGCCTGCGTCTTTACCATCATACCGGCAGGTGCGTTCTGTGTAAATCTGCGTGACGTTGTGGCTGGTGATTGAGCTTGGCGCGTAACTGTTGGGTAATTTGTAGAACATTAAAAATATGAACTGTTGCAAATTCTAATCTTAAACTAGCCTCAACAAGCGTTAGGTGCGAATTTTTTCGCCAGTATGGCTTCCAAGAATGTTTTACCCATGAACGTGTTAAACGAAATTTCCTTTCTTGCTGGCATTTAATTTCACTAAAATAGTTTTCATTCGCATTCGTAAGTGATTCTAAGAATTTTTTTCTTTGACACAGAACGATGCATAACCACTAGTATACTTGAAGCCTATCTCAGAGCACACGATAATTTGAACAAACCTCTTCAGTACGCTAGTACGTCTTCAATGCGTGAGCATACTTCTCCAATGTGCTCGAGCATTTGGAATTGTACATACTTTAGTTCAGGACGCATTTCCTGAACTAAGGTGTGAACTCATATCAGTTATCATGAACTGATATCTGCGGGTTTTATAGAAAAATATTAATTTCGTAGCGGGACGATAATTTCGATACATTTTCATGGATTGCAATTTCAACATAATTTTGAAATACTTGAGCTTAATGTGAGTCATTGAGTAGATTAGGAAGAGAAAACAATAGGATACTAACATATCTGTAGCAAAATATTCATATCTTCACATATGAGCTCAATTCAGTACTTTTTGTTCCGCAATCAGGTAAGCGATATACGAGTACATGCTCGTCGACATGAGATGGTTTCGTGTGAACGAGTTCGATGCATTGTGAAAACTCATATTTCTTGCGTTACTTTCGCTTGAATTTCATGACATGTTAGCACGTTCCGCAAATTTGAATGGTATGCTCTGGGTTAGAAAAATGTGGTACCGAAAAAACGTCGTTGAAAAGTAGGGAATTTGACTAAGCCAAAACCCTCACATTCTTTTATAGCTTTTTTTTGGATGTGTTTTTCAAAGAACTTCTCGCAATATGTGTTCAAATTTCAGTATATTGTGAAATATATAGAGTTGAATACATCTTTATGATTCATGTCAATAAATTGAATCTCGAATTTGAATAATTTATCTTTTAACATGAGATCTGGCGTGTGATTAGATCAGTATAAAATACCGTTTTCCCTTCTAAACAATAAAAAAATTTTACGTTATATGCCGATGTGTGTATGTATGTGTGTTAGAGAGCATTTGAGCTGACTGCAGTCGAAAGATGAAATGCTTTACGTTTCAACTGTGCATTTGAAATATATTTGAAAACATTTTATCAATACTCATGGATTTTAACAGTTGCTTCATCTTCCTATTGAACAACACTAATTTCATCGGACAAAAACCCCTCTGCGTGGTTTCATGACGAGCCACTTTTTAGGATATTTTCACATCTTCGTGATTAGCCTTCTGTTTTTTGCAATATGAGTTGCAGTTTTTCTTCACTGACTCGTAATATCGCTTCTGGGTGACCTGGGAATGCATTCCCAACATTTTAAACGTGTTTTTACATATCTAATAAAATTTCAATGCCTACTCTTTGTGAATGAGTATTTTTTGGTTATCACCAAAGTGAGCTGGTGCCCTCGAGAATTTGGCCGATAGTATTCTAGTCTACCTAATTATCTGGCTGATTTGATATCTTGCTGATATCCAATAGGTAGACGCCCAGTATATGAATAAATTATGTTGAGTTTCAAGAGCCCCAAGCCTTGCAAAAAATTTAAATCCCTAGCGAAGCGTCAAGTCATGGAAATGTTCGTCTTCTCATTACTCACTTTAATTTACGCCCTTTCCATACAGTACGTACCATTTCGGTCTTTTTTAGCTAAACAATTGCAATACGGGAACTGTAACTCAACTTCGTGAAACTCCACTACGGCTTCACACGCATCACCCGACAACTCTCACGCTACCCTTCATTCCCAGTACTGTAATGCAGCCGTCAGTCGCAGTCATCAGACGCAGATCCTCTGTGTAAATACTGCGTGTCGCGAAGCTTCCGTTCTTCAATGTATTCTGGCGAGAATTGAACATAGTCCACCAGATACACACAATGGAAGCCTCGTTTGACTGCCGAGAAAGGTTGTCCCGACATGCGGAAGGTTTGAGTTCGACGTTGTAATGAAAAGCAAACACGTTAAGAGTTTCAGTTCTGCCTTTTGTTTCGTGACCAGGATAGCAGAACGTTTGAGAATCAGAATGCAATTTAATTTAACGATGCTGAAACATTCAGGCTAGGAAGCAATTTCGTTGAGTAGTAGCTCATTTTTTACTTAGTTAAATAACTTCAATATAAGAACTCAAACTTTCATTTCTCGAAAAATCAACGAAATTCAACCCTTATATTGCCGTGAAGATTTATAATAGTCAAGTTTTTAATTGCAGTTGGATAGCAGCTGTTCATTGTAAATAAAACTCTTATTATGCCTAGTGTAACTAAAATAAACATTTCATTCCTACACGCTCAATGATTTTGAAAAAAAACTGTGATTTAACTTTATTTGAATTATGTTTCGTGAAATCATGAAGTTTTGAGCAGCGTTGTACGCGATACTTCAACTAAAATGCCTATATTTTAAATTACACTGAGATGCTCTAATCGCATGCATTTTCATTTAAGGCAATAGCTTCCATCAGTTTTTACTTTAGTTAGGGCATTCAATGACTGAAAATTTTAGGCTTAATTAAGGAGGGCGTTCCCCATAGAAATCCATGGTTTGGAGATATAGAGATTTTTGCTGCTATAGGATGTGTATGGAATCAGGTACATCCTGTGAAAAAATGAGACTCGTACGTTCACTCGTTCGCCCGCTACGGGGGTTTGAAGAATGGGGGGGAGGGGAAGGGGAAGTGGGATTTTATCAAGTTACACCTCCCCCTTGGCACTTTCTTCACGGCGGGGGCGACGATGCTATGTCATCTTCTATGTCTATTAATAACTGTATAATGATTTCAAGGGTCCTAGCTGACCCCACAAATAATAACGAAGAAAAATTGGGGTTGTTTATGTTTACCTGTTTTGCCTTTTTTTAGAGGTTCGAAATGTGGGACTTCAAAATGCATCTCCTCCTACAGTTTTTAAGCTACAGTGATGATTTTGGTATCATTGGATGCGGAAAAGCGTTTAGATTATGGGAAGTAAAATAAGACATCTAAATTTGTCATGATCGAAAGTTGTGATGTCACAAATGAAAAATTGAGTTCAAAAGAAGATGGTCCCCGGAAAAATTTTATTAAAATTTTAATTATGGCTTTAAAGATTACACGATATTCCGCATCCAATGATACCAAAATCATGACTGTAGATTAAAAACTGTGGGAGGAGATGCATTTTGTAACTTCCTAAACACTCCGTGTTCTATGAATATCTCGTTTTCTTTAAAGAAAATCACATTTTTTCTTGAGAAACGAACGATTCCAAAATGCATTTCCTATCACTATACCAAATTTCAATGCTCAAGGTTCAATAATAAAAAAGTCCATGTGGGGAACGCCCTCCTTAAGAAAATCCCAACGAAATAAAAATACCTAATTTTCTTCCGTATCGTACTATTTATGTATTCTAACCTCGTAGCTAAGAGCGAGCAAAAATAATGTAGATAAAATTGATTGCTACAGAAGTAAAATTTCAGAAAGGACACATCTTTTAACTTAAAATAATCCCTGTGGATATTCCAAACCAGAGATTGTATTTTAGGATGGCTTTATCGACAAACTGAGTTCGTTAGGAAACATAAAATTAAAAGATGTCTGAGTGCCTGTGAAAAAAGTGAAAGTGCAATTAAGAACAGCAACGCACACTTTTCTGCATGAACACAGGTAGCTTAATGAGAATTTTGAATTGAAATGAACATTCCCTGTGCTTTTAGCTTGGCCCTCAGTTACTTGAACGACGAGAATGCGAGGTGTCATACCAAAGATCGGACAAGACCATAAAATGAATAAATACTTTTGCACTTCAACTTCACTGCGGAACATTCAAAAATCTATGAACTACAAACTGCATTGAAATATTAAATGATATTTCCTAATAAAACCTCTATGTTCCAGGCTGGGTAATTACATGACCATCTATAAAAAAAAACACAAGAAGAACTCGCTGATCAATCGCTGATTATTAAATCCTTCATTTAAACTTTTGAAATAGTCTCTCAAAAAATGAGAAAATGCCATAGTATTTAAGTTCTTGTTTCAATACTCCTCTTTAGTACATCTTATACGCTTATCTACTCCGAATCCTTCCATAGCCTGCAATTTGGTCCCATATTTTGCTCCGTATCTACAGCGCAGAAAAATCGAGTTTCGAACTTTGAACGGGCAGTTCATTATAGCTCACTGTACATATTGAGCTCTCTGTTTAGGAAACACTAACCATATTATAGACTGAACCTCCACTGTATGTTTTATCTTCATTCTCATAATTTATGCTATTCGAAAAATAATAGGCATAAAAAATGGCTAAATGTTGCCTCCGGGTAATTAAATTGGCTGTTGCTCGTTGGGTGTGTACAATTTTTTTATCCAAGTTTAGATTAATAACTCGTATTATCGTTAATAGTTCTATTTTTGATGTTATTAATGAATAATTTAAATTTATGTCTGATAAACTCAGACAAATTTCCCGGCATCAATTCCAGCATTTTAAACCAAAACAACATTTTTTTCAACACGGGCACTATCGGGTTTCGATTGATTAGTTTTTCTTTAAAAATTCAAAATATTTTCGTATGAAATTAACACTCATTCAAAATCTCCCAATTTATTCGGCATGAAATGCCAAAGAATAAACGTCGCAACGAGATTGTGAACTACGTTCTTCAGTTTTGTTGCGCATAATTTCGATAAGTTAGCTTCTAAATTGATGATCAGGAAATCTTTCAGAATATGTACGTCCAAACTTTTAACGAGTTCTAATTTTATATTCATTTTTTAATTTTTAGGTTTAAATTTTCTATATCTGTAATTTACGTTCTGGAATAGGTCTCATAAAAAAACATTTCTGCATCTTCAATCAAATGCTACCTTTGATCAAATTTCGAATAATTATGATTGGTCGTTTGATTATTGAATGAGAAATGTTGACGCGTACTGTATTTTAACTATAGGGAGAAATTTTCAAGCCCATATATTCATGAAACTTCTCTTTCATTATTTTATTGATAACTGCACTTTCTCAATATTATCCAGCGTCCAATGTGTTGCAATCATTTTAGGTACTCTGTTATTACGTTGATCAACTGACTGTTCATTCGGATGTTTTCTGAATTTGGCCGGAACTTTCATGTTGTAAGCTTCATTCCGACACTGTTGATGAATTTCAGCAGTCACTTTCTGCATTGCGTAGTATACTGTGCATGATAGAGTTTCAAATTGTTAGTGCAGTCATCAGTTACATACTATGTGATAGTTTTCGATGTGAGTGAATTGTTGCGTCTGAGTTCGAAATTTTCTCAACGCGCGAGATATTTTATTTTCAAAATTCTTAAAAAATTCCTATGAATTGAAATGCATCGTTGTAATAGAAACATAAAAGTGCTGTCAGTGTCATTAGAAAGCACCAGCGAAACTGGATGTGAATAAAATCCCTAGACAACACATGTCAAAACATTGTTTTGTCATAGCGACATTAGCAAAACAGTCAGCCTATTAACACTTCGTGAAAAAGTTCTTTAATCTTCCTCCCTTTATTTTTTCAGCCGTAATATTTCGGTTAAAAGTAGAGTGGTCAACTGACAAAATGCATAAGAGCTTCGGACAAGAGGCTCACTTACAAATTAAATTTTCAAAAATGTTCAGGGATAAAATTTCTCATTAATAACAGTTTCAAAATAATATTTAATGATTCATCAATGCCTTTCCATCAACTGAATTAATTAAAACAATGTTAACTAACTCATCATTTATTCTACTCAAATGTAATTCTTCTTTATTTCTACACTCATTTCTGCTTAAAGGACGACAAAAAAAACGTATGTTGGGATAATAGTAATTTCATGTTTTCGAAAATAATTACAGTTTGTGTACACTAACTCTCGGGATGCATTGAAAAAGGGTGAAAATATTTAAACGAAAACAGAAGTAATATTTATTTTTCATTCAGAATACAGTAACACCTCGGCTTTACAGCATAATGTATTGTTTCTAGGCTGCGACTAGGAGCAAGTATTTCAGAACTGTGTTCTTCAATTATTTTTAGAAATCTTAGTTATGCCTCTATTGCGAGGAATTAGTAGATTCCTTCACAGTCAGTTCCCATCATGTTGCAAGAATGGCATTTGCGTCTCGAAATTAATTCCAATGCTTACGTTTCTCATTCGAATCATTCAATTTCAATAGCCTGAATCTCACGAGTATATTCTGGTCGTTTTACAAATGATGATTTCTTCCATGATGCTAAGGCAAATGAGTTTTAAAATTTCAGCTTATCTGTGCCGATATATTGAATCAAATTGATAGACCCGAAAAGGTTTTTGCAATCGCGCTTGGTAAGAGTCCTGAATCACGTTTTTTTGCGTAGGAATACCATGAGAGGAATAAACTGATCAAATTTGAAATGAAATAAGACAATGAGAGCCAGAGATTTTATTCACAACCTAAAATTTTACTTGCTTCTCATTCGAGGTAGGTTATGTCCTGGAAATTATTTTGTAACGGACGAAATTCAAGAGGCTTCACCGCTGATTCAACTTTGTGTCAATGATCCGTGTCTTGTATATTAATTAACTCAAAGATATTATTTATATGGGAGTAATAGTCTTAAGTCGCCAAATGACTTGCATTTTAAAATTAGGAAGAAATGAATTAGCATTCAACTTTGTAGACTGACAAGGTGTTGTGCCTTGTATATTTGGGCTTCGGCCCAAAGAAGACGCTACAGCATTGCTGCTCAATTGATAGGCTCTAAGTCCCATTGGTGATACAGATTTTATAAAAAATAAGTGGTTTTTAAGCAGATATCACTGAGTGTATCTGTGGTAGGTTTGATGTTCATTTACTATAGACCGCCTACAAACCTCGTTAAACCGTTTTGATTTCTCCGAGGACAATTCAATGGAATGATTTGGGCCTAATTAGTAATGATTTTTTGAAACAATGTAAGTAATTTTCGACTGTTAGTAATGCAATTCAAACATTGTATTTGCTACCCTGAATACATTATTTTGCGCCACGTAATGTTCACATTGATTTTTTAATGCGTCACGAAAAGCAATTAAGCAATAATGACCTTGTACCTAAATAAATTCATCGAGGTTTTGATCAACCTTCATTAACAGCGTGCACGCTCTGCATGTTGCGTTGGCACCGAAAGGGCGACCTTCTACATATAATGTGTAATTTCGAGTAGTAAAGTCTTAATGATATTCGATATGGACGACGTCTTTGTCCTTGTCCATCTCTGCGATCTAGGGACTTCTCTAATTGGGCAAATAAAAAAGTCAAGCATAAAACATACAAACAAACAACGAACTTCAGTGAGAGTTGAAATCGATGATGACTTTTTCAGCTGTACTAGCTAAAATATCGCATCGTTGGTTAGGAAATTCAAGATCATATGATTTCTGAATGCCGGAAAAAATAAGTCGAAGTGTAATTATTGTAAGAACAGACGTTGCACTTCTCTGCATGAACACAGGGGGCCTAACAAGGATGTTGAATTGAACATTCCATGGGACAACATTTCAGCAGTTCATTGGTTCTTACATCATTTTCGAGCTCATTTGTCTCCTACATCGGCCACGGTTAGGACACTAGAAGTGTTACGCGCATTTTCTTCTTCCATAATATGTACTGTCAGAGCAAATAGATATGAGCGATTTTGAATTCTTTCTGCTTTGAATTGTTTGAGTTATCTATTTAAAAATACGTTAACTCAAGGCTGTGATGCAAAAATATCACGCTCTGGACTCGTAATTTAAGTCGATATCTATTGCTGGTTGCATCCTCCAGCTTTAATGAAGCCCATTCGAAAAAATTCA